>OY101444.1:57474956-58097456 GCA_956483585.1 Gymnocheta viridis
CCTAACCTATATGGATGACATATTAATATTCGGATCTTCACTCCAAGAGCGCTTGGATAATTTGTCCAAAATATTTTATACACTACAAAAAGCCAATTTAAAAGTTTCTTGAAATAAATGTGATTTTCTGCAAAAAGAAACTAATTTTCTTGGTCACATAGATAGTTACTGCAGAAGGCATTCAACCAGACCATAAAAAAATAAAGTGTATTAAAGGTTTTCCAATACCAAAAAACTGTAAAACAACTTAAATCATTTTTGGGTTTGAGTGGGTATTACAGAAAATTTATGCCAAGATTGCAAAGCATCTCACCCTTAGACTCAAAAAGACGGCAAAATTAATGATGGTGACCCCAAATACAAGGAAGCTTTTGAAATGCTGAGGAAAATATTAATATCGGATATGGTATTAAGGTACCTAAATCTCAAAAAGGTATTTACGCTTGGTGCCGTGTTATCCCAAGAAAATGAACCATTGGCATTTTCTCCGAGATCTTTAAGCCAACATGAAATAAAGAATTGTTAGCTATAATTTGGCTTGTAAACAATTTCGACACTATTTTTATGGACAGAAAATTTCGATTGCAACCTGACCACAGACCATTAGTATGAGTGAAAGCAAATCAAAAATGATTTATTGGAAAATTATACTCAATGAATATGAGTTTGATATTCACCATATACAGGGTGGCCCAAAATGAACGAAGGGGTTTGAATTGCTTGCACCTTTTTTATTTAAGACATAATAATTTAAAAAAAAAATTTTTATACAGAATATAAATGGGGAATATTTTAAGTTTAGTTATGAAAAATAATATCTCGCAAATGGTGGCCATTTGCTGCTTCGCATATTCGCGCTCTTTCCAACACATTTTCCATCACCTTTCGCCAAACTTCAGGTGTCATGTTGTTTATTTCGTCGCGTATATTGCTTTTTAATTGCTGGATGGTTCTCGGCTTATTAATGTAGACTTTTCCCAAATAACCCCAAAGAAAACAGTCTGGAGCGGTTAAATTCGGTGAACGCGGAGGCCAATTAAAATCATTTGTATACGAAATAATTCGTTCACCAAAGATGTCTCGTAAAAGAGCCATTGTGTCCCTTGCAGTGTGCGCTGTGGCTCCATCTTGTTGGAACCATGCTTGCGGATGGTTTTCCACGGCTGACCTTAAAAAATTTTCCAACATTGTCCGATATCTGACACCATTAACGCCGATGAAACACCGCACCAAACCGTACACTTAGGTGGGTGTAATTCTCGCTGTTGAACTACTCTAGGATTTTCCGTAGCCCATATCCTGCGGTTTTGCTTATTAACGAACCCACTTAATTGGAAATGGGCTTCGTCGCTCATATTTAAATTATGAATAAAATTATGATTTTCTTCTGCTTTTGGCCGGAATAAAACTGCATAATCAAGTCGTTGCTGATAATCTGTCGGTTTCAATTCTTGGACAAGCTGAATCTTGTATGGAAACATTCCTATTGTATTCAAAATTCTCTGCAGCGACGCTCGTGAGAAGCCAAGTTCGAACGTCTCCTGGTTGATGTTTCTCCATCTTCCGGAATACTCCTCTGTACCAGTTCAATATTGTCATCCGTGTGCACCGTTCGTCGTCAGCCAGCACCAGGAAGATTCCTTACTGCCCCTTGGCGAAAATTTACAACCAGACGGTTTATTGTTGACTCTGAGGGTCCAACCCGCACATTAAAATAACGACGATATGCACGCTGAGTCAAAACAATGGATCGTTGATTTGAAAAATAAAGCACAACAATTTGGGCACGTTGTTCAATTGAGTACTGCTCCATTTTAAATTCCCAAGTCTTATTTACAAAATACTGAAAAGAAAAGTAAAAAAATTATAATAAAAAAAAGTTATAAGCAATTCAAACCCCTTCGTTAATTTTGGGTCACCCTGTACAAGACAAGGAATATAAGTTGCCAGATGCCCTATCGAGAATTTCTGCAGAAATATTTTTTTTTCGAATGCGGCTTGTTCCAAAAGGTTTATAAACGGAAAGATGTTTTGGAGCAACACATTAAACAAAAGCATGGAACTCATATTTTTCAATGCAACCTGTGTAAAAAGAGTTTTGAGAGCAGAGTAGTTATAAAAAGACACTTTTTGTGCATCCATAAAAAAGAAAAATTTAATTTTAAAATAATAGAAAGAGAAGTTTGTCAGCAACAAGTGGAAAAAATAATAACTAGGATTGGATCCCCTATTCTAACAGTGCATAGCGCTCAGGATGATGGTATGGATCATATACCAGTAACAGAAAGTCCTTTACAGTTCGCGAATAAACAAATTTTAATTGAGAGACAATAAAAAAATTCCTACGAAGAAAATACCCAGTTCAATATAAAATTGGAATAGCTAAAGATGACTTTAAAAAGGCTTTGAGAAAAATAATGAATTTAATCGAAATATAGGAAAATGTCGTAATTTTTTGTAATGTTGAAAATTTGTATGTTATGATCCAATAAAAAGTAAAGAAATTTACAAATATTAATATTTAAAATATATACATAGAACTTATACCCAATTAGAAAAACAAAACTTGTTAGAAATAATAATGAAACACCATAAATATGAAAACAAGGGAAATTGAAGGGAAAATACTATTACCCAAACTTGTGAAAAGAAATACATAAATAAGATTATAAACAATTGTGAGATTTGTAAATATAAAAAAGAAGGAAATTCTGTTAAACTGCCTTTCGAGAAAACAGAAACTTCGTCATCTCCACATGAAATTTACCATATAGATATTTGGTATATGTATCCAAAAAACTTATACATTACGCATATTGATAAATTTTCTAAATACGCTTTAATTCAGAAAATTAGAGAAAGAACACCGCTTAATTTTTTTTAATTTGACAATATTATTTAATTTAATGAGAACTCCTAAAAAGCATATTCTCGATGAAGAACTAGATTTTACTTCATCCCTTTTTAGGGACTTCCAGGAAAAAAATAATATAGATTTCCATTTTACTACCCCTTATATACATACAGGATGTAGAAAGATTTCATAGCAGTGTAAATGAAAATATTAGAATATTGAAATATATATATGTAGCTTATAACATAGATTTACCAATACAAGCAAGTTTCATTTGTAATCACACCTTTCAACGCGTAAAAAACCTGTAGAGATTAATCTATATATAAATAGCAGACAAATTTTTAGATTCCTTTTTCTCCTTTGTTTGCAAACCTATTTTCTTCATTCTTTTACGAAATGGTAGACATTGGTGAGTATTAGTGACCCTACTATATCGTTTCAGTAATAAGGGAATACAAAGCTCATAAAGTTAGCACTACTACAAACGCTAAAAATACACACGTAGACGCATTCACTTATCTAAGTATTGCTTAAGCTAAGCAATGAGAGTGTTTAAGAGTACCTACATACATACTCGTACATATATATATGTATGTATATGAGTAACAAGATTTTTTATAAATGAGAAAGGAATAAGTAATTAGGTAATTTTTTCTCTTTAAACGAATGCAACTAAAATAGGTATACGTGTAAACTGGCGGTCGAATTTCGACCACTAGACTCACTCTTGTTTTAAAATTAACCCGCTAAAAAAACAAAAAATTAGACAAATAATTGGAGGAAGGAAAAAAATTTAGCATACCTTAACAAAAATCGCAAAGATTAAGACTTAAATGAAAATTTTAAAAACGACTTTAGAGCACATAAGACGGATACAAGACATGAAAAAGTGACGCTAAAAAAGTTAGATAACAAAAATTATCAGAACAAAAATCAAAAGGTTTATAAAGATCATTTAATACGTAGCAAAAATAGTTTCCTTCATCCTACTGACAATTATATCGAAGATGCATCTTCAGAAGATATTGATATTTGCAGTGCACGTGATGCATGGTCAGAAAATTTATGTTAGAGACCTAACTATAGAAAACGGATTCAGCATGATAGAATGGGACAAAAACGTTTAATTGAAAGCTATTGCAATATTTTGCATTTGTTTAATACTAAAATCGAGACTAGGACTTTTGAGCCAAAATATAATAACTGATGAAGAAATGCAACCAATTTTAAGAAAAATCTTGCTGTTTTAAAAAATAATTATATTGAGAACATGTTTAAATAATAAGAAGATATTTTGTGATTTACCAAAAAAAATCAAATCACATCTATTATTGAAGTAAGCTCTGATTTGTTATTAATAATAATAATGCAACAGTATATCCATTATACTTACCGGTCATTTCTTAATAAAAAAAACATACGCTGAAAGTATAATAAATACATAACTTCCCTAAGAAAACACAAATAAATTTAAGGAAGAATTACAAATGAAGAATTTGTCCTAATAGCACATTACAAATATAAGATATATAAAAGAATTAAGATACAATAAAAAAACAACCAAAATATCCATTTATATTGTAATCATAATTGTAATAATTTTAATCATGTACTTGATCATTAAATTTAAATGTAAAAGACAATAAAAAAATCCTTCAGAAATTGGAAACCAATCTTCGTCCGGGGGAGTTTTACCCAACGATATTGTGATGATTAAATATCTAGTTGCAATATGAGCCGTTTCCCAAAAAAGTAGGTTCCTCCATTTTTGCCAATAAAAAGGCTGACACACTTGTACCATGGAATCTATGCAACGTCAAGAATCTGGAAACGTGATGGGCCTCGAACCTCATTAAGCAACATCGAATGGTCCTTTTGAAAATGGCTAATAACCAATTCCCTCTGTTCTATGGTAGTGCGTCGTCCAATAGCTGTCAAAACAAATACAAAACCGGGTGGCACTATCAGCACTGTTGAGCCTCTAAGAAAAAGTCAATTATCATATAAACCTGTGCTGTTTTGCAGTATAAAGTCAGCCATGATATTTTGAATATATTATCAACACAAACATAATCTTACACCATTGACATTTCACGTAAGTCAGCTGTGCTAGTACTACTACCTTGCTGATCTGCCTTGGTTTTCATCTTGAGCTCAAGTTTCATTGCGTATGTCAAAAACCTAACCCATAAAACAAAGAAAATAGATACAGAAAAAAATTATAAAAATCCAAATGTATTTTGACATTCGCAACGAATAGTCAGCTGCTGTAATGCTGTCACCTGGTTAAATACGCCCTGCTTGACCTCTACAATTTTATATACAAAAAATTTATCAACGATTTTTTTGACATTTTCAAGATGTTAACGTTTTTTATTTAGCCAAGTTAGACCTACAAGATAGTAGCGGTTCTACAACAATACAAAATTTGTTGTAAAAATACCTGAACAACTGTCACAACTTGTAAATAATCGGGTGAGACTGCTAGAACAGCTGTATCTCTAAAGGGCCAAATAAACTACTTAAACGGTTTGACAAACACTTTCCTTTTGCAAATACACGATACAAACATAACTTGTATAAACTCATACACGAACACACAAACATTGAACATGTTTGCCAAAAATATAAAATTTTCGATTTTCCTACAAACATGCCTTCAAATTTTGTGCAAACGAGCAAACACCCCCATAAACAACGCAAAAAGTTTGTGCAAACGTAATATTTGCCCTTGTTTGTCAAATCGTTTGTGTGGTTTATTTGGCCCTTAAAAAATGTCAAACATCATAGCAAGCTGTGGTATTTGGCATCAGCCGTTTTACGCGTATATTATCAACACAAGTTTAATTTTACACCTTTGACATTTAGTCAGATAAATCAGCTGTGTTATCGCTACTACCTTGTTAAATAGCGTACAAGTTAATTGTCATGCAGTGTAGAAATTTCTTAAAAGTGCTGGCATCACTGCTTGATTTTAGGAAGGGAGGCATAGATTTTAAGTCAATTGACGATTTATTAGAACCAATTTCACAAAATGTGTTTCCGTTTTTTTAGTACCGCTTATACATTTACGATTTTTTTACTTTTTGCACAACATAACCTCTACGTGTGGCAATATGTCAATACCGATAGAAAAAAATGTTTATTTGTAATGAATTGTTTAGCTTGAGTTCAAATCTGAGTTTATCCATTTCTGTTAATTTAAAAAATTTATTGGACAAATTCGTTATATTATTAAAAAAGTACTTTTTTGGAACATTTTCTTATTCATGGGACTAGCAGAACGGTTCAGCACTGATTTCGAGGTCGCTACACCACCTCATCAGAATTTTTTGTTCGATTTTAGCACTTTTGACCGTGGATACTAGTGACTAGGAACATCAACTATTTAATCGTATTATAACGAATTAGAATACGAAAAGTGCAAATAATTAATTTTTACAAGTTAAATCAATTTCGATTAGTACGAAATTTTCACCTCTGATGATTACTTATTTCATATATTCTATGCTCTCGCGCTTTTACCAGAACCATTGGCTGCTGAGATCAAGCTATTTTTCATTTTTGTTTACTTTTTTGTCTTTTGTAGTTAACTTTTTTAGTATTCAACCATGAATCAAGAAAACAAGATTGTGCGTTGCGCATGTCCGTTATTTTCCTGTGTGTGGTTCTGCTGTGTAGTGACGTAGAAATAGAATTTCTGTTGTAAACATAAGTACATTTTTGTATGGAAAGCATGCCGAAATGTAAAATTTTGGTAGCTCGAGGAAGGTCTTCTTCAAATATCTTCAAGCCCAAACTCAAAAGTTTTACTCGGCTGCATCTCTTTTGACCATTTAAATATTTTTTAAATCGATGCACCCGTTTAGAAGTTATTTAGTTATTTCCGATTTTTTGCCAAAAATCTCTTACACTTGTTACAACAAATACTCATTTGTATTCTATGATGGTAGATGCCCATTAGAAATTTATTTTGTACGGCTGAGTGCGCAATCTTGTTTTCTTGCTTCATGGTATTCAATCACCTGTGGCAATGTAAACATGGAGTTTATGACGGGTGCCTTCGTTTTTAATAATTAATGTTTGAACTGCTTGTTTTTATTGAAATGAATTTGGAATGAATGTTAGAGAGGGCGCATTAAAAGTAAGTATGTACATATATTTTGGAAAAGATTAAAGCATGGTAGAATAATACATGTAGTGTCGAAGCTACAACAACACTGCTTTTAGGTTCGGAGCTGTCAAAAAGCACAAAAGAAAAATGGCAAAATGGTTGTACTTTGTGTTCTATAAAGAATTTTGTTTCTTTTGCTTTTCTTATTTGCATTTGAAACAAATGTTAAAGTGTGCTTTTTTAGTAGTGCGGGTGTGTTAGTAATACATAATAAAATTTTGACAGGCTTCAAACAAAAAAGTCCGCTAACGCTTCGACACTACCTGTATTATTCTGCCAGGGATTAAAGTCAATTAATTTACCAAATCACGGCATTCGATATCGACCGAAATTTCCATTCAAATTCAAAAAATTTTGTATGGGATCTTACTCGATATCGAATGCCGTGATTTGCCCCCAGTTTTTCCATATTTTTGTGAATTTGTAATCAGCTTAATGACTTTGCCAAACTCTTCAGCTAATGTTGATGGAATATAACATTACAAAAAATATAACTATTATATCAGTCGTTAAGCAGCTCTGGGCTGAAGAACAGCTCTCGCGTCATCGTAATTATTTCTTAAGTGCGGTCAGGCTTGCGTGTGTTGTTTAGCCTTCGAGAGTTTTTCGTCTCGCTCGCACTGGTTGACTGATTTGCCACGGATAACCGTATAGTCTTACGGTTCTTTTGTGGAATTTCGTTGACAACCACGTTGCTACTACTTCCTATGTGAAGGCATAGGTCGTGTCAGTCAGTCACAAAACTTTTTTAAGATACTGTTAATAACATCTTGGACATATGGTCTAGTTACCGGCGCCATTTTTGTGCAACTATATTCTGCAAATTTACTTTGCAGAATATATACCAATAAATAAATAAATAAATAAATAAATAACTATTATATGTATGTATAGTATTTTTATTTTGTAATTACCCAAATAACATCAAAATCATCAGTCGGTATTTCCGTATTTTATGTACATGTGTATAAAATCGAATAATAAAACAAAACAAAGTAATTCGATTTCAGATATGAGTCGCAAGTTTATGAAAAACTGTATAATAGTATATTATATGAATTTCTATTGAAATTTCTGTTTAAATTAAAATATATCAAATAAAAAATTTACGTCTATTTTGGAAAATACATTAACCCTTTTGACACAAAAGCTCAAATCTTGCTTTGAATTGACCAAATATGTTTAAGATATTGTTGAGTTTTTCATTATTTCAAAGATTCTTTTATTTATATATATTTCTGTTTAAAACAGAAAATTTTTGTGTGTTCGATTTTTTTTACTAAATTTTTCTTATTCGTTGTCGAATGAACGATTTTATCTCTAAAAAATGTCGATTTTTCGGAATGTATTATTGGCAACCCTGCAAGCAACCAGCATTTTTATTAATAAATCTTACTAATAACACAGCCTAATAATATTTTTTGCTAATAATGTTTGTAATCTGTGGTTTGTAATTTTAAACGAATTTGGTGTAAAAATATTTGATTTAAGCATTACGTTAAAAGCACTTGAAATAAATGATTGAAATATTAATTTATTTGGTATTACAAAAATAAAACATTACTAGTGCTTCGTACAAAGGAAAAAAGTTAGAGTAAAGAAACAAAACAAAAAATAAAGTGAAATTTGCAATAAAATTACGTCGTGTGGTTCCTCTTATATTTTTTCCCTTCATAAACTATTTCGTTTTGAATTAGAACATGTAATACGTTTATTTGTGGCAATAAGTAAATAACGAAATTCTGCTTGGTATTCGATCAATATAAATTATTGTGTATGCGACCAGCATATTGGAATAATATGCATAAAAGGTCATTTGAGCAAGATTCTAAAGTAATAGGTGTTGTTGTTTTTCTTGATACTTGGCTCCCTTGTTTTTATAACCGACCAACTACCTTCAAAAAAAGTACGAACGATTGAACTCTATTGTTGTTTGCTGAAGAAATAGTTTTAGTCATCATGGATATTGTAGATGTTGATGAGGCTCTAAAAGATGATTCTTTTATGTAAGTATAAGATATTAAAAATATATTCGGAACCAATGAACAAAAATTAAATAACGATGACATTTAAGATTTCTTGAAGACAAAACCCATGACGATATATCAAATATATTGCAACAATGGAAAAGTAGTAATTGCATGCCGCCTTCAAGTAACACCACAAATCACTCACAGCAACAGCGGCAACAAGAACAAGGTAAGCTAAAATGTCTAAAAAACCATAGGTATGTGAAGAATAAGTATTTGAAGTGCTTAACATTGCCTTCAGTTTCTTAAAATGGGTAACTGCAGCAACAGCCTTTCACAATCAACAAACCAACCGGTAACTTGTTTTGTCCATAAACGTTAAATGTGTCATAATAAACCTTACTCTAAAGAAATTTTACAAACATGTACATACATGAACATAATAGTATATTACATACATAGTATATTACATATATATACATGTACGGACGAATTTCTAAGCCCGTAATACGTATGCAAACTGTATCGCTAAAATTATTTTTGTGCAGTTGTACAAATGCACATACACATGGTGCCGCATTTATAATAATCAAAAATGATATTTTTTGTTCGAAATTATGCCAACAAAAAAAATATTCTTATACGATAGAAAATTGAAAAAGAAGAAAATATGGAACTAAATAAGGAGCTTGAACTCAGTTTTCTCAGTGCTTTTTTCATGTTTCGATATCTTTTAATACTAATCTTGGCCCTCTAATAAGTGGTAGTACTAATTCGTACGAGATATTTGGAATGTGTAGAAATCATCTTAAAGTAGCTCATTTGAATTGCCAGAGCAATAGACCATCCGGAAACTATTCGAAAATTGATGAGTTGAAAAGTGTTATTAACGAATTGGTATTTGATGTTTTTGCAATATCGTCAAAAAACCTGGATTTTTTTTCTGAAATGATCGGCTTGATAATACAGGAGGTGAGGTTCGAATTTTTGCGTGTATGGTGTTTAGAGTATCTATACCAGGAACATGTGAATCTTTATTTTTAGAGCTGAGTTTTGGAGATACAAAAATGTAATTACCTTATGGGGATTTTTTGCTTTTGAAAATGAACACCTCCAGTTCCTTTTGCAGTTCTCTAATATAATAATTCTTGGCGACTTTAATTTGACAAATCCAAGTCTTCTGTAGTTCGTTCCATGTGTACAAGGTCACACCTAAGTATTGTTCATAATAACAAGCCTACGCATTTTGATATATCGCATGGTTCAACATCACTTATTGATTATATACTTATTAGTGATTATTCCTTTTTGATAGTTTCCGGCAATTTCGAAGCATGCCATGGTACGTGCTTCTTTGAACTTAAATGTTGAACGTGTGCAGAAGTATGTCGAATATCGAGACCACAATAATGTTGATTGGGTTAATTTCTTTGATTTTCTATATGCATATGATTCATCCATTATTTTTGGTACGTGTGATATCAACTTGTTATGTGATCATATCTATTCATTATTACATAACTTATTAAACTATATTCCCATTATCAGGAGGAGGGTTAAAAACTATTATGATTTTATTCAAAGTGATTATTTTTCGAACAAATTGGTTGTTAGTATTTTTTAATCTAAAGTGATTATTATACTGGCTAATGTTCGTAACATTTTTAGTCAGAAAAAATTGGACATGAGACAATATTCCAAAGGAACAAGGGAAAATTTCATTATGATTATCTTATGAAGTCAAGGGAAGTTGTGTTTGCTACATCCTTAAGGGATCTTACATACTCTTCTTTCCTGCGGAACAGATCCGACAATAACTGGAGAGTTTATTGTAAGTATCGAAATAATATAAAAAATGTTGTGCGTAGGGCGAAGTGGAGATTTTTTACAGGGCTTTTTAAGAAACTAGATAATGCTGCTATGTGGAAGATTATAAGAGAAATGCTGGTTGTGTGTGAGGTAGTGGGTATAGCTTTGACTTTGATGCTAATGTTGTGAATGATTTCTTTGCAAATGTATCTGGTGGTAGCAGCGTTGAGACCATTAACTTTGAAAGCCTCAATGATTCTACTGACGCACTTGATGTGTTTAAATCATTAAAGAGGGTGAACTCTATATCTTTGGGAACTGATAATGTTGAGATACAATTTATCGAACTTGTTTATCCGTATATTTCTGGCTTTTTAGTACATTTATTCAGTATGCTTTCCGTAAAGGTCATAATACTACCCATCTGCTTCTTAGTATGACATAATATCAGGTGGATTATAAATGGGCGTAGGTTGCCCGTTCTAGTATTGCTAGATCTTTCAATAGCTTTTAACTCTATTGATCTTTTTAAACTAATTCAGAAACTGTCTTGTGAATTCAAATATTCGATATCTGCCTGCGGACTTATTTTGCCTTACTTGCAAGATAGACTACAATTTGTAAGAAAAAAAATGTTAGCTCATCATTGTCAAGCTTACCGATATTGTTCATACTTTTCGTTAATGACCTACCTCGATTGATTAACTCTGGCATTTGTATGACGTACTTGTATGCGGATAATGTTGCCCTAATTTTTGATTGTGATCATGAATTGGTTAATTTAATTGAAAGCAATATTAACCTATAGCCTTCGTGCTGTTTCTCAGAGGGCTTCATCTAATTCTTTATGCATAAACAGTCAAAAAAACTAAGGCTATGCTTTTTAATCCTCATAATAGAGTTAGTACCGGTCGGGATATATTTTTGGATGGTGAAAAAATTGACTGTGGATCGCTACCTTGGAGTTACATTATATTGTAAGCTTATCTTTGCGCCTCATATCGACTTTTATTCACCCTTCGCAGAGTTTTTTGCTCCTATGTATCTCTACCTATGCATTTAAGATAGTTTAGCTCACTCACTTGTGATGTCGCAGATTAACTATAGTATTGGAGTAATAACTGGAGCACTTGTTGGTAACTTAGCTAAATTAAATCGTGTGGTGAAATCTATTATACGTTTTGTCTATAATATTAAAAGGCTTAAGCATTATTCGCAACATGTCATTAATTTTTTAGGATGTTCTTTTTC
The DNA here is from genome assembly GCA_956483585.1 of Gymnocheta viridis. Classification (NCBI taxonomy): domain Eukaryota; kingdom Metazoa; phylum Arthropoda; class Insecta; order Diptera; family Tachinidae; genus Gymnocheta; species Gymnocheta viridis. Next base: position 57,487,018 of record OY101444.1, read on the forward strand.
TAATTTTTTGAAGCTCAGGTGTATGCTCTTATTTTATGATGTGGAGAGAATGGGTATACCCTTAGCATTATATAGATCCTTTTTTTACGCTCGCTCTTCTAGGAATCCGCAGATTCTTATTCCTAGGATTGCATACTCTGTATTTTAAAGATCATTCTTATTAAGAATAGCTCGGTGCTGGAGCCGCCTACCTATTGAATTACTTATTTTTCACATTCTAATAATGCTTTTAGATTGATATTGTTAAATTATTTGACTAACTCAAACAACTAAAAATCGTGCACATGCATAGACGATAGATGTATGTAGGTTTTTGAAACCTTGGCTTGGCTGCGGACAATTAAACATTAAATATGACCTTCTCCGAGAATAGGTATTTGGTATGGTTAGTTATGATTGGGTGCCGACTTTGGTGACGTCATGCCTATGTGGTAACGTATTTTTTTCGCTTTTAGTGTTTTTTAATGTTTTTCTCATTTTTACCGATTTTTCCAAGTTTATTTTGTACGTTTTTATGGGTTTTTTTTTCATTTCATCTTATTCTACACCCTTTTAGGTGCCACTCTTAAGTCCAAACCCGTTTTCTGACACACTAGGTCCATTTTCTCGGAGGTCACAAATATTAAAAGTGTTTTATTCGAAATTATTTTGTAGTTATGTGTATATGAATTTATTATTTTCTTTCTTTGTATTGTTATACTTAGGTTGTGTTTTTTCCACTGTAATATTGTTATTTTAACCCTAAGGGTTTCATATTACAAATATGAATGAATAAATAAATATCATTAACGAATAGATTAAAACATAATGGGCCAAGCATGCTCCGCTGAGTTACACCAGACGTTAGCAAGTACGACTTATAGATATTACCTTCAATGGTCTTGCCAAACACTTTAGAAAAGTTTATAAAACCTCCTCCACTTGACAACCGTGCTTTAGCGCATCTAAGTAATATTCAATATTATTATTATTTATTTATTAGTATTTAAAATACCTTTAATTACATTTAATTTTGTTTACATTTACAATTTATATCATTTAATAAATAAAAAGAAAAAACAAAAATTTTATAGAGTATCTTTAACAAATTTAACAACATTTTTCCTAAATAAATTATAATTTGTCTCCAATTTTACATCCTCTGGTAACGAGTTGTATAGCTGAAGACCTTTATAAAACAGCGATCGCTGCATTGCGCTTGTAGATACCCTTTCGATTCTAAAGTGTTCTGAGTTTCGCAGATGATATGGTTGAACCTCTCTTACATACATTATCTGCTCAGTTAAGTACTCGGGTGCCATTCCTCTTTTGATTTTTTGTATAAAATTAATAGTGTTTAGCTCAAGTCTTTGTTTTATATTAAGCCACTTTAGTGAATTTAACATAAAGTTTATTGAAGTAAATCTGTTGCATTTTAATATCACTCTCATTGCTTTGTTTTGTAGTTTCTGAAGTCTTTCAATTTGATTTGCTGTGCAGCATGAGTATAAAATAGTCGAGCCATATTCGAAATGAGGTTTAACTATAGTATTATAAATTTTAATTGCTGTCAAGATAGTTATTTGTTTTCTAATTCGTTTAAAGAAGCCAACCTTTTTGCCGATCTTTTTACATATATGTATAATCAACATGGTTGCTAAATTTCAAATCTTTATCTATAACGATGCCCAAATATTTTATTTTGCTCACTTTATTACTTCATTGTTAATTTTAAAAAGTACATTACTATGAGCGTTAATTTCCATTATTTTTGTTTTACTTTCATTTAATTTAAGCTTGTTCATATTTAGTCATAAATTCACTGAATTTATATCTCGGTCTAGATTGCGGTAACATTGTTCAATTGTATCCGCGTCGGTGAAAATAAGCGTGTCATCAGCATAAAGAGTAATTTCACATTTATCCAGAATGTTTGGCATGTCATTAATATATATAATAAAAAGCAAAGCGCCTAAAATCGATCCCTGTGGAACTCCATAATCATTGCTCAATGCATCGGACATTATATTATTTACTTTTGTTATTTGCTTTCTGTTTGTCAAATAAGATTCAAACCACTTTAATTCGGTATTCCTGATGCCATATTTATATAACTTTTGAAGAAGTATATATCTGTCTATAGTTTCGAAAGCTCTCTTTTAAGTCTAAAAATATTGCTACAATTTTTTTTGGCTTTATCAGTTTTTTTCCATCTGTTTAGTATGTAATTAATTGCAGTCTCGCATGAAAAATTTTTTCTAAAACCAGATTGGTGTTTCGTCATGAGATTGTTGACCTCTATATATTCTTCAAGTTGTTCCTTAACAACTTTTTCCAATATTTTTTCACACGTTTTCAATGTATTGATTGGGCGAAATTCTTCACACTTTTTTGTTTTTGAGATTTTTTCTATTGGCATTATTATTGATGTTTTCCAATTCTCAGGGAATACCCCAGTTCTTAGAGATTCATTTATTATATCCAGCAGTATTGTTCCAATTATATTCCAACTATTAAGTATCATCTTACATGAAATTTTATAATAGTCGGATTAAGGTCTTTACATATATTTTTCAGATTTTCTATGTTTATTACACGAAATGAAAATTGAGAGTTTATCACAGGAATGAGACTGTCATATTGCACATAGCTAATTGTATCTCTAATGGTAGTTATGCTGTCAACGAAGAAATTATTGAATCACAGTCTTTCTTATATTCTATTTGGTTAAATATCACAGATTTAATTGCACTTTGGTTTTTCTTCAGTATATGGCTTTTAATTTCCCTCCACATTTCCTTCTGATTTCTGGCATCGTTTATTTTTTTGTTAACATAATTGTTCTTTGCATTTTCAACATTTACTTTGTACATATTTCTAAACATCTTATAATTATTCCACTAATCTTCCGTACTTTCAAGTCTGGCTATTCGATATTTTTAAATTTTCTGTATTTTCATGCGTCTTATTTCATTATTAAACCATAGATTGTTATGTTTATTCCTAATTCTTACACTCTTTGTCAATTTTTTAACGGCATTTTGCAAATATTGATCAAATAAATATACATTGTTATTTAAACCATTCGATTTATCGATATACCTTATATTTATTATTTCTCTGTTAAATATATTAGCATTATATTTAAAATTTTTGATTTCTTTATACATATTCTACTTATTTTTACTTGTAGCATTATTTATTATAATATCAATAGCTTCATGGTCAGATATTTTGTTTTCAATATTGATTTCTGCCTGAATATTTTCATTATTCGTCACAATGTAGTCTATTATTGTTTTAGTGTTTTTTGTAACTTTTGTAAATTCACTCACAATTTGTTTTAATCCATTGTCATCAAATAAGCATATCATTTTGTTTTTATAAAAACTGTCTTTGCTCCAATCAATATTGAAATCACCAGCTATTAACAATTCACAGTTTTCTTCATTTACCTCTTCAAGAATTTCTTCCAATGCAACTATGAACTCCGCTTCGCCGCTACTTGGTGATCTATACACTGCCGTTATCACTATTTTGTATTTTTCATTTTTTGCTAAGTACGCTGTTATCTATATTTTTGAATCAATATTTTTATCGGCAATTTTCCTAACGTTCCACTTATTTTTGAAGTAGATAATAACACCGCCCGTTCTTGATGAGTTCGATAATGATAAGTATTGATTGTAACCAACTAAGTTAATTTCTCCCTCATTTATGTCGCTTGTTAAGTGTGTTTCCGAGAAAATTATAAACTCAGGCTCTATTGTCTCACACATCAATTCTACTTGGTTAAAATTATTTAAAAGACCTTGAATATTTGTATATATTCCTCGAATTTGCCTTGATTGTTATTCTGATATACCAATTCTTCTCTTTTTAGCATTAAGCTTATTTTGAAATACCGGACAGTCTCTGCTCGTAGTTATAGTTATATACGTCTAGCCCTAGGTTAAGCTTTCTATTCATGTTGATACAGTTAATACATTTAATAATCACTTCTTTATTACATTCTTTAGATTTATGATTTCCATGGCATTTGTAGCATATTTCCTGATTCTTACACTCTGCTGCTCTATGATTAAATCCTTTACATTTAAAACATTGTATAATATCCGTACCATCAAAAACTTTGCATTTCTCCCATCCGATGTTTACTTTTTCAGCTGATAAAATTTAACATAAGATTGATTATCGACCTTAAGTTTTGCGTTATATAATTTATGACCATTTCTCGTATATTCAAATAACTTCAGTACTTCCATTTTACTATCAATAAGCATTTCATTTTGTTTTTTTAACTTCTCAATTATTTCACTTTCTGTTAGCTTAAATGACATACCAACAATTTTAATTTTCATTTCTGTTTGACTTGGTATTTTAACTTCATAAGTTTCACTCATATTATTCTCAATTGCTTCTTTAATTTTCTCTCTTTCTTCATTATTTTTACTTTAGATGACAATCGATCCACATATTTTTTGTTCAACACCAATTATTTTAAAATCAATAGGGTTTATCTTTTTATTTAAGTCTTCCTTAGTTTTAAAAATATTCTGCTTCTCTTTTGGTTTAATTATTAACGGATTCTGTTTATTTACATCTGGCATCATTGTGTTAGATTTTATTGAGTCTGCGTATGTCGCTTTATTTGCTTTGCCATTTGTTTTTTCAATTGTTTTTTTTATATCATCGCACATCTTTCTGTTTTTTTCTTCTATTGTGTTGCATATTTCTTTCGTTTTATTTTCTTGATCATTTATGTTCCCGTATATTTTCTTAAGATCTTTTATATTAAGTTCACATAATTTCCAATTTTTTTAATCTTTCATTATATCTTTTTTCAATTGCCTCGAGCGATTGTTTAATTTCACTTTCGTTTTCTTTTAATGCAGCTTTAAATTCACCTTTATATTCAATAAGATTTGATTTGTTTTTGCTAACATCATCTTGCACTTTGTTTACATTTTCCTGAACTTCATTTAGCGCCAAATCAATATTATGTATGTATGTATATACTGAAGACAGTCATCACACATAAATCGAGCAAAACCACTTGAATCCAATATTCCACGGGAGTATTGATCTATCCCCGAACATTTTTTTGCACAATGAAAAACTTTTTTTACATACCCCCTCACACATTAAGCCAGATTCACCGCGAATTGTAGTCTTACATTGGTGGCATTCCGCCATATTTGAAACACTGAAACTATTTTATTGTTTTCTAATAAATTTACTGATTTTCCAATAAAAATTTTAATTTTCTTAGATGCACAATAACTTTATTTGTGGATTTTTAACAGTCTCGTCTATTTATTCAGTTTGTAATATTTAATTTTTTTATACAAATTTCAAACGCTTAGAAACATATGAGTACGTGTTTGCTCTCTCAGAATCCGTACTCTAATCCGTAATCTAATCAATAAAGAGAATGAGATCTGCTATGGTAGATAAACATGCTGATGATGTCTTGGTTTAGAAGAAAAATTTGTTATGGATAATGTGTTCGAAAATTTTAGAAATGAAGGATAAATTAGAAATAGGGGTATAGCAGGCTACATCATCCTTCTTAATATCCTTAAAAAACGGGTGAAACTATTTCAGTTTTCTACCTATTAATAAGGTTACCCTCTTTGAGCTATAAATTAAAAATAAATGTCAGGGCAGTGATTAGAGATATAGCACATTTCTTTAATTTACCAAATGAGTGCAGAGACTATCAATATTTGTTGGTTGTTTTACGTGGCTACCCTCTACACTTAGGCATTCAAGTAGAATCTAAATGATTCCTTTTTGAAAAAGACCACTCACTCGTCGGTGTCAACCTATGTAGAGCCGTATCTAAGAAGGAAGTTATGAATTCGTGTATATTTTTTTACTTTTTTTTAACCAATCTAAAAATTTTTTCGTTTGAAGGTTTTACTTGCATTTTGGTCCCATAATACTTTTTTCGAAAATCGGACAGCCGATTTGCCCGACCCAAATATTGATTATTGCATAGTTCCTCCAATTGCTCTCAAAAGGGGTTGCTTGCAGTTAATTATTGGTTGGATCTTTGCAGTGAAATCGGGTCACTTGCAGAGTTATGATTTGTTTAAATAATACCATTTGTCGCCCCTTTTGCAGGCGGAAAGTTTACTTTGCAAAGTCTTAATTCAGCTTGGAGAAAGACAATGAGATGAAGTATTCCCCTCTCTCTCTCTCTCTGTCGTTTTACCAGCAGAATTAAGAATTTTCAAAGTAAACTTTCCGTGTCTAAAATAATGGAATTCCAGGAGTAGGATATAAAAATCAATAATTTATACTTATAATAAATAATAAATGTTACTTTTATGTGTATGGGAGTAGCGAAGCACACCGGGCGTGGCTAGTTACAAATAAATATTTCTTAATAAAAATGTTTCTTCCATAATTTTTCAAATCGATTTTGGTTAAATTTGAACACTTTGATTTAAAGTAATGCGGTTTGTTGATAAACTGCAACTATTTTCATGCGGTTCTATTTAACGCAAAAGTGTTGCCTTTGGGAGGAAAATACGATGTAAATTTTTTTTGGGTTACTTTTCAAACTTGCTGTTGTAGTGCACACAAAAGTCTGTGTGTACATATAGATGTTATTACTAAAATGCAAATTGCTAAATCAATCGATCAGCTTTGCCAGAAGCTTTCAAAAGAAAATCATCATATGCCGAAAAAATCATATTTTATGGGAAAAAATCATAATTGTTTTAATACAAAATTTTATTTAAGACAAAAAATTTATAATTAAAATATATTTTCATATGTACATATTTAAATTATTATTATTTAAAGTACCCTGTAGGGAATGTACATAGTGAAACTATAGTGTCGTGGTAGTGACATTATCACCTGTACTATTGACAAGCTGTACCCCAGCCAATGTTTTCTTCTATTGACATTTAACACAGGCTTGTCAATGGAAACCCACAATTAGACCTTATCATTACCGACAAGATAGTACTTTTAGGATCACATGGCGACATTCGAACCAAATATTTACTATCATCCGGCAACACTGCCTTGAGTTGTAAACAACGTGTATTTTTGCTCGCGGATTAATAATTAATTTTTATTTCGTTTTAAATAATTTATTTTTTTTTTGACGTACTATGAATGGTCAAAAAAGAAGGAAGTTTTGGGGCAATTGTCCCAAATACAAGATGCCCAAGATAAACGACGGGCCGAGTACCAGCAACAGGTTTCATCTGCTGTCCGAAGATGAAGGAGACAATTTATTAAAAAAGGAGAAAATTCCACCGATAATTGTGGATTCCAACGTGAGTTTTTCCAAAGTGCTAGGATTAATCGGTGAGAAATTTATGTTCAAAAGGATGTCGATTGGAACTAAAATAATTTCAACCACCATGGCGCTGTATGAAGAGGCTTTAAAAACGCTAAAAAACAACAACATGCATTTCTTCACACACGAGGTAAGAGATAGTAAAATTTTCAAGATGGTGCTGTTTGGTCTTCCCCGACAGACGACAACAGCTATAATGGAGGAATTTAAAAGTACGCACAACATTACTCCTGTAAGCGTTAAAGAAATTATTACAAAAAGATCAAACGAAGATGACACACTGTATCTGATCGAATTCGATAGGCAACACGTTTCAAAACGTGAAACTTTAAAAATCAGATTTTTCTGTAACATTGCTGTTTACTGGAGAAAACCTTTTAAGAGTAATAAAGGTCCTACACAATGTACTAAGTGTTCGATGTACGGTCATGGAGCCAAAAACTGCAACAGAATCAAGGTATTTACAGCTTGTGCGGGTAACCACGATTACGCTGATTGTTCACTAAACAAAAGCTCGCCTGATGGCAGTATAGTGTACAAATGTCATAACTGTACAAATAAAAATTACAGAAATGCAAACCACAGGGCAGATGACCCTAAATGCCCGTGTCGTAAAGAATACTTAGATATACGACATAGACTCACCGCAAAAACTAGAATGACTATTATAAGATATAACAGTAGTTATGTAATAGACGAGAGTGATTTCCCACAACTATCGAGCCAAGAACATCATGGTATTGCACAAGACTCCCGGTTCCAAGGGAAAAATATGTTTTCTGAAGTGACTAAAAGCAAAACACGGGACAACAACAACGAGTTATCCAATGATAAACTATTGGAAATATTTTTTAATGCAGTAGATGCATTAGAAAAATGTCAAACAAAGTTTGACAAATTGAGAGTCTTAGGTATGATGCTTAAACATGCCATATAAAACATTTGTTGTACACAATGTCCATGTTATGCACTGGAACGCTCAAGGCATAACAACCGAGTCAGCAGCTGCACAGCTCGAGCAAGTCCTTCACGACAAACAAGTCGATATACTGTTGCTCAACGAGACGTTTTTAAAACCGTATCACAAGCTCCAACTAGGAAGCTACAAAATTTATCGTGAAGACCGGCTATCACATGGCGGAGGAGTACTCATTGCGGTAAAAACTAACATAGTTCATAAGTTATTACCCAAAATTAACACAAAAATCATTGAAAATATTTCTATACAGGTTACTATTAATAGTCGTCCTGTAGTTTTTACTGCTGCTTATAATCCAAATTATACCGTGGATTTTAAGGCGGACTTAGATTTACTCACAAACTTCTCTTGTGACTTTTTCATTTTTGGTGATTTCAATGCACATCACACACATTGGAACTGTGTATCTAATAACACAGCCGGTAATGAGCTTTACAGACATTGTTTGCTTGCAAACTATTACATTTATTTTCCATTTTCTTTTACCCGATTCGGTCAAAACTTAACCCAGGTCCAGTCCTCTACAGTAGACATTTTACTATCTAATTCCAATATCCCTTTTTCAAACTTAGAGACACACCCAAATATTTTACAGTCAGATCATGTTCCGATTTCCTGTTCCATTTATGGACAGTTTCAAAATAAATTAAATACAGCAGCCTTGTATAATCGTGCAGACTGGACAGCAATTAGAGTTTGGGTAGAAAGTGAAATTAGACGACAAAACATTGACCAAACAGAGTGAACTCCTAACAACGTAGATTTATTGCTAAATAAATTAATTTCAATTGTTAACGCTGCATTTAGCAAGATTCCCGTAGGAAGAAAAAACTCGTGGCAGAGAGAAATCTCAAGTACATCTAAGATGCTTATTGCTCAAAGAAATAAATTCAAACGTAGATTTCAGAGATGTAGGGATCCGATTTACAGAGCCCACTTAAACGGTGTCTTAAGGCAGTTAAGTAATCTAATTGAATTCCACCTTAACAAGGATAGAAACGAGTCGTGGTCGAGATTTATTTCGAAACTACCCCAGGGATCCAAAAAACTCTGGAAATTAACAAAAGCATTAAAGGGAAAGAACTCGTTTTTATTTTGTAATTTTCTCTTTATTGGGCTTTTAAGGTCATGATATGTAAAAATAAAAATAAAAGATTATTTATTTTTAAATTTCATCCTACGTTTCGTTGGAATTTCCCAACTTCCTCAGCGATGTTTTTTATTCAATCTGGTAACGTTTTAATAAAAATATAAAAATACAATAGGTATAAGTTTGTGTAAATAGGTAAGCAACTAACAAAAATATAAAAGCTTTATACTAACAAACAAAAATTTACTTACATTTAATCTTCATTTTAATTTATAATTAAATTTACTTTGTTTTCACACTATAAAATAAATTACAAAAAAACAAAGTAAAATAAAAATTATTTTAAAACCGAATTTTCTTACAATTATTATCACAGAAAACTAAAGTAAAATTATCGAATAATTTGCGTTTGTATTGTCTTTGTCCTCTTTTTTGTTTATTGCATTGTTCCCTTTTTGTTGTATTCTGGGGCTCTCCAGTGTATATCGTTTGTTCTCTCGTCTCTCTTTATCCAATATTTTAATGTTTGTCAAGTCAGCTGTGTGATTATTTTCAGTGCAGTGTTGTGATAAAGCGGTTGCATGTTTTTGTTTTTTATGTCTGCTTCATGTTCGCTCGTTCTTGTGTTTAAGCTTCTTATTGTTGTCCCGATATAAAATTTACCACAGCTTTCAGTTGCATTTCCCAAGCATTGTATTTGGTACACAACATTGCTTTGCTCTTTTTTGTCTACTTTCGTTTTAATTTTCGTAAATAGATCGCTTAATGTTTTGTTTGATCTATATGCTAATGTCACTTCGTCATCTCTTATTAGTGTTCTTATTTGTTTGTTTTCTGTTAGTTTTGGTATAAATGGAAGGCTGTAAAATTTGGTGTTGCCAGAACTCGTTTTGCTCAGATCTTAACTGCAATGATGAAGTTTTAAAAACTGGTGCAGAAAAAGCTAATGCAATTGCCGATGCTTTTGGTAGCTCACACACTATTACTATCAATAACCAATCGCCTTTGGATACATATGTATCTGATTTTGTTAATCGTCTCGATAATGATTCTCCTATTGGTAGTAATAATATTGAACGTACAAATGCCACTGAGGTTAAGACATTTACTATGCTATTAAAAAACAACAAAGCCCCTGGCTTAGATGGCATAAATAGTATTATCCTAAAAAATATGCCAGACTACTTTTATGAAATTCTAAGTAAAATATTAAATTGTTGTTTAATTAATGGCATATTTCCCCGTACTTTCAAAAAATCAAAAGTAATACCGATTCACAAAAGGGGAAGAGATCCCAAACTACCCACCAGCTATAGGCCGATAAGCATTTTAAGTTTACTGGATAAGGTCTTTGAAAAAATCATTCATAAAAGATTAGTTGATTTTGCAGATCAAAATAATATTATTAACCACCAACAGTTTGGATTCCGTAAGGAACACTCTACCGTACGCCAAATAAAGCGAGTTGTAAATTATATCGAAGATAACATAAGAAATCGCAAGAGTACTGGCATTGTTTTTCTCGATATAGAAAAAGCTTTTGATACCATCTGGCACAATGGGATGTTATACAAACTCAATGCATTAGGTTTCCCTTTATATTTACAAAAAAAAAGTTTCCTAAAGAACCGTACATTTGTTGTGTGTGTTGACGGGGACTTCTCAACAGAAAGAACAATCCCAGCGGGATTGCCACAAGGGTCAGTATTATCACCTACACTCTACTCATTGTATACATCTGATGTTGAAGTGCACAGAAATCAGGAAGCAGCATTTTATGCTGATGACAGTGCTTTTATATGCAGTGGAAAACTTTCAAATGCAATAATCAAGAGAATGCAAGAGAGCCTTACCACAAGCCAAAAATATTTTAATAAGTGGAAAATAAAAGTAAATGATAATAAACCGCAGGCTATTATATTCCCTTATAATAAATCACCAAAACGTATTCCTACTAAAATTTTGTACTGTCGGGGAAACGTGATTCCCATCAAAGATGATATTAAATATCTAGGTATCACTTTAGATAAAAAACTAAAATTTAAACAACATGTGAATTACATTTGTGATAAAGCTTTAAAGTGTGGACGTGCTCTATACCCCATACTTAATAGGAGGTCTAAGCTCAACCTCAAAAATAAAATATTGTTGTACAATATGTGTATTAGGCCGATACTGACTTACGGCAGTCCAGCATGGTTTCACAAAACTGCTAAGACTAGGGTTGCCACACACCAAAAGTAAAATTACTGGACACCCACCAAAAATTGCCTGGATTTTAAAAAAATTCCTGGACGAATAAAAAAGTAGTAATATTAATATTTTTATTTTATTAAAGAACATTTAATGATAAACAAAACAAAAGTAACATTTAATTCAGTCTTTATACGTATGTATGTATATATACATATTTCATATTTAAAGAAATCTATGTATTAAATACTCAGATTATTATATACAGAAATCTTAAAATTTCTTTAATGCCAAAATAAAAACAATAAAAACTTACAATTTATTTGCAAATATATTCACACACCTTCAACAGCTGTACGCAGTGTTTATTTTGGGTTAAGTAGAGCAAATCAACACTGAGTGAAGAGTTTGAAGTCGATGGATAATAATCGGCGCCAGCTGCTTAATACATTCGTAGGCGGCTCAACTATCGCATTTACATAGCATTGTTCTAAATATTTCCTGGACATAAGTAATTTTTCCTGGACTCTGGACAAGATAAAAAAAAACTGGACAATCCAGGCGAGTCCAGGTCATGTGGCAACCCTAGCTAAGACCCATATTAAAAAGCTTCAGATTATCCAGAACAAAAATTTAAAAATAATTCATAATCTTCCCCCTAGATTCCCCACTGACTTAATGCACAATAGATTTAAATATAAAAAGATAAACACTTTCGCCAACAATTTGACACTGTCATTTAATGAAAAATGCAGATTGTCTAATTTTGAAACAATAAGAAATTTACTAAACAGTCGCTGAGAATCTTTTGTTAAGAAGAATCTTACTAGCGATTGTTTTACCAAATTTCATTATAATATTTTCAAAGTTTATAGGAGGTTTTTGTGACAAATTTTCCTCAAGACAGTATTCTTAATAGTTTCCTTATTCAATTATAAGATTTAATTGTTGTAGTACGTAAGTAAAATCTCATAACATTGTACCTTATTTAGTTTATGAGTCGTGAATAAAAGATTTTAATAATAATAATAATAAAAAAACTCACGTTGGAATCCACAATTATCGGTGGAATTTTCTCCTTTTTTAATAACTCGTCTTCTTCATCTTCGGACAGCAGATGAAACCTGTTGCTGGTACTCGGCCCGTCGTTTATCTTGGGCATCTTGTATTTGGGACAATTGCCCCAAAACTTCCTTCTTTTTTGACCATTCATAGTCAGTCAAAAAAAAATAAACTATTTAAAACGAAATAAAAATTAATTATTAATCCGCGAGCAAAAGTACACGTTGTTTACAACTCAAGGCAGTGTTGCCGGATGTTGTACCTTATTTAGTTTATAAGATTCGTGAATAAAAGATTTTAATAACATATGAAAAATATTTACTATATATTTTAGTGACTAGTCTACATAGCTGGTGCTTCTAAATCGATTCTCGATGTTGTTTTTGTTATAGGGGTTGAAGCAACATACTTAAACACATAATTTTTTTTATTAAAGAATAGCTTAAATTACAGAGTTTAAAGTAGAACCTTATATAACTATAAAAGCTTTGAGCTAGAAATATTTTGTTTAACAAAAACCCCCAAGTAGACTTCTTTGTTTTTATGAAAATACATACATGTGTTTGTTACAGGGTAACAAGTGTAAAGTAATTAAAAGCAACCAACAACAAGCAGACAAAAAACTTTACTTCAATTTGTAGTACAATTACAATAAAAGTTGTACACACTTGAAATAAAAAATCATATGGGGTATTCACACGGTCGTCATAAAGTCGTATGTCTTAAAATGATAACACGAAAAAATATGACTGCTGTGAACAACCCCTCATGCTATTTTAAATTTGAGTCAGCTGATAAAAAAACAATAATAAAACGGACAATCGTTACAATCATAAAAATTTTATAAAGGGTGTTTTTTTAAGCCCGATAGAACTTGAAATAGTAAAAAATAACACAAAAAATTAAATTGTAATCAAAATTTTTTTTTTATTCGAAAGATCAATACGTGACATTAACATTTGAAAATGATTTCGGGCATATGGGCACCGCGGCTGTTCTTGACGAAGCGCATTCTGGACGTCCAATTTTGGGCCACTTTTTCGAGCACTGCTGGCCGTATGTCACGAATAACACGAACAATGCTGGCCTCCAAGGCGTCAATTGTTGCTGGTTTATCAGCATAAACCAGTGACTTCACGTAGCCCCACAGGAAATAATCGAGAGGTGTCAAATCGCACGACCTTGGAGGCCAATTGACAGGTCCATTTCTCGAAATCAACTTATCGCCAAATTTTGATTTCAATAAGTCGATGGTTGCGTTCGCCGTATGGCACGTAGCGCCATCCTGTTGAAACCACATCTCCTCCGGATCAATGTCATCCATATGTTCAAACAAAAAATCATTGATCATGGTGCGGTAACGATCTCCATTGACCGTAACGCGAGCTCCGGCCTCATTTTTGAAGAAATAAGGTCCGATGATGCCACCAGCGTGAAAACCGCACCAAACGGTGCATTTTTCTGCATGTAATGGAGTCTGTAGGGTCTCTTGTGGATTGGTCTCACTCCATATGCGGCAATTTTGCTTATTAACAAACCCGTTAAGCCAAAAAAGCGCCTCATCGCTGAACACAATTTTGCGATAAAACAACGGGTCAGTTGCCAACTGATTTTCAAAGTAAATTTGGATAATTTCGTAGCGTTGTTCAAGCGTGAGTCTATTCATGATGATTTGTCAGAGTATACTGAAACAAATAAAAAAAAGGTTTCATCAAAATTTAATTTGTTGTGTTACTTTTTACAATTTAAAGTTCTATCTAGCTTAAAAAAACACCCTTTATTAGAATGCCGAAAACAAGTGAAAAAACGAAAATAATAGCTAGTTTGTGCAAAAACTACACTACTGTTTAGTTATGACAAAACAAAAACACAGCATAGTCTTATTATTTTATGACTTTTTTGTTTGAAGCACAACAAAATTTTTTTAAGACGTCATAAAATAATAAGACATTATGACAATATGACATGAAGGACACCGTGTGAATACCCCAATAACTTCTATAAATTAGAAATCATAACTCGAGAAAAAAATCATCAAATTATATTTTCCTTAAAAAATCATAAAAAATATGTTAAAAATTATCATTCTGGCAATGCTGCAAGTGATAGCTAAATATTTGAGGGCGGATCAATAAGTCCGTGACCTTTCGAACTTCCCTCATAGTTATATGAAATGCAACACCGTTCCCATCAAGTACCACCTGTTAATAGACTACTGTCTATTTACTTTGCGTTTAACAGCTGTTCAAAACACAACCTCGTGTATTTTTCAAAAAATGGAAAAAAGTGAATTTCGAGTGCTCATTAAACATTATTTTTTGCGAAAAAAACGTCAATCAAACCAAGGAAAAGCTCGATAAATACTATGGGGACTCATATGGCCATAGGCATTTCATGTGGCAGTGTGGTTTCGATTAGGAAAGTTTAGGGAAGTTGTCGCGCGTTTGCTCTCAATTGACCATAAACGTAAACGTGTGACAACTTCAAAGGATTGTTTGGAGTTGTTTAAACGCAATCCGAATTGGTACCTCATCCCACATATTCTCCGGATTTAGTCCCTAGTGACTATCCTATTTCTAAACCTAAAGAAATGGCTCGGTGGAATTAGATTTAGCTACAACGATGAAATTATTGACCAAACAAATGCCTATTTTAAGAACCTCGAAAAATCCTATTTTTTGGAAGGGATACTAAACTGGAGAAACGTTGGACTAAGTGTTAAAAGGAGATTATGTTGAAAAAAATTTTTTGTTTTAAAAAAACTGTTTTACACAGTTTCACACGGATTTATTGATCCGCCCTCGTATAATATTGAGTGATTTTGTTATTGGTTTATTTACGCCCTATTTCACTATATTAAAACAAATTAACAAACTGCTAGTTTGGTTAACTAGTATTATTTAATCAACGGTTACCGATTTTCGTTTCACCATCCTTCAGTTAGTTAACAAAAGAATTTGATGAAAATGTGGCAATGCCATCAGTTTTGTATATTATAAAGCGAAAGTTTGTGCCAATAGAAAAATGCATGCAAGTAATGATTAAAACATTCTTATACATGAGTATACCATACATACATACTCGTACATACATATGTACATGTACAATATTTGTATGAATATTAAATAATGTAATTTTTTGTTTTCAGTATGTTCTCAGACTACTTTGATACTTTATATGTATGTACATATGTCTGTTTTAGTTCATCAGTTATATTAGAGTGGTCATTATTTTTTCGCGAAATTAATTTTTTAATTAAAAAATATTAGAAAAATGTAAATACTGATTCATATTTCTATTCATTTTATTTGTTTTACTTTCCGATTAAAGTACTAACCGGTAAATTTGCTTCGGTTAAATTTAACATGAACTTTTTTGTTAAATTTTGTCGGTTATGAGTTAATCATATGTACATTGTGTAATACAATTTAGCCAATGATCAGAATTTTGCAAAAATGATACCGAGGCCCCAAAACTTTAGGGGCCCATAAAAAAAGTGCATTACTTTGGGCAAAACTGGGAGACACGGGTCTTCTTTTTTTTTTGTCTTTTATCACGCAGTGGTGTCCGTATATGGTTATTTTTCCATGACTTAAAAAATTACACACAGTGTTATCCATTTGAATGCTCATCAATATATTATTATTATTATACTTTTTGGTTTTAATTACTTCTGATTATATGTTTGTATTGCTTTTCTTTTCATATTTCCCACGCATTCATTAAAATGAAATTTTCCTGCTGTTCATACAATGTTGAATGTGAATATTGTTGGCTACAACATTGCTTCAAATATTCGTGCAGCTTATAAATATGACTCCAGAACATTCACGCGACCCAAAAGGAAATCTGCTCAAAATCTTGAACAACAATTCGTAAGTATTTATGTAAATTTGTGTTTTATATTTGTGCATACATACATACATGCATATGCATGTAATTTAATTTTTCATTTATAATAAACTTTCTTATGTTTGTAAAACACGTAAAACCTAGAATGGCAAACGATGCCGTTAAAATTTAATACCGTTATCTATTCTTCAATACCGGTATCAGCGTTTCGGTATAGACAATTTATAATAGGGCAAGGATTAAAAAAATAAAGTTTTAAATGAAAATTTAAATATATTTTTTGGTAGTTGAAAATAAATTATTAGCACTACTTAATGGTTGTTATCTTTTATAATACCTTATTAACTTATAAGTTTAACATGCTTATCTATATCGTAGTGAATTAATCGGGTGGAAGGTTACCAACTCTTACTAGTTAACCAACAGATGATAGCATTTTCCCATCTTTGTTGGAGTGAAAATTTGTCATGCTACTAGAAGAGCATAGTAACATGTAGCATCACCTCTCTAGAAGAGCTTTTAAATTTCTAACTATTTCAAACACTTTTTTCGTGTTTTTGGTCGGCAGTAACTATTTTACAAATTAATTGAAATCCCGTTTAGGGTTTCGTATTGGAAGAATGTAAAGGAACCTTATCACTTTCGTAAAGCTGTCCGTCTGTCACAGAGTTCTATTTTGTGAAAATTTTTTTAATTAAATTACGGGAGACCCATAAGAGTTATTTTGTATTGAAAATCTAACTTTGATAAAAGTTAACTGAAACGAGTTTATCGAATTTATAAAATTTGTTGGAAACAAAGATTAAATGCTTTTCTTATATATTTTTATTGCCTGTTTTTGAAAATAAAATAAAAATTTTCGTCCGACTATAAATATATTGAAAATTAAGAAATTTTCATATACATATATGTAAAGTTTTTTTTTAATATGATGGCCGGTACTGACTTCCGGCTGAAAGAAAAATTAATCAAGGCTGGCAGCCGAAACAAATGTCGGTACCGGTATTGGTTTTTTTATATTTCTGTATCGGTAATTTAACTATATCGGTATCGGAATATACCGATGTCGAATCTTGAATACTGGTATTTACCAGTATTGACTAGTGTTGGCAAAAACCCGGGATTTTTAATAAAAAAAACCTGCCCAGTGGGTTTTTTGTAGCGTTTTATTGGGTTTAGACAAAACTAAGTTTACATATTCTATATAAGTTTGCGTTTTTAGTCAGAAATAATCAATACAATACCAAAAAATTAGGGCTTGTCTACCCGTTGTCGAAAACAACTGACTACTATTGACAGGCTCATTATATTTTTTAGACCTTAGAGAACAGAAATAGGCTGTCAGCAGCACAAAATTGTTATCGAGAGCGAGTAGACAACAAGACCCAATTTTTTGGAATTGTATTGACGTGACGTCGATGTTGTCAACTGTAATATTGGTGAATATAGCAAATATTTAAAATTGTTTTAATTTGGAACAATTTTCGTCGGATAAAAAAAATTCATCACCCATTTAAAATTGTATAGACAGAAAGAAAATCAATAATTTCTTTAAATTACAGCAAGCAATGCTCAACGTCAATAATTCATTGATCGAACAAACGTATAAACCATTTCTGTGACAAATGCAAAAACTTTTCCGTACACTTACACATTTGCAGAATTGATAATTTTTGATTTAAACAGCTGAATGGATGATAACTAATTTAATTACAAAATATTACTTCGCTCAGTTGTCAAATTCCAAAGTGTTTATTTATCTTTAATGTTTTTCTTGTTAATTAAAAGTGAAAAATTAAAAATAAAATTTAATTTTTTTTTTATTTTTTATTAATTCTATGTCAAAATAATATAATTTTTCCAAAGCGAAAAAAATCATGCATTTAAGGGTTAACGCTTCAAATAAGTTTAAATTTATGGTACACAAAACAATTGACATACACGAAAAATTAAACTAATTAAATAAATTGTGTCGAATTGGCTACTTTGATTGCCGCACGAGAAGACAATAAATATTGGTACAATTTTAACATTTTTATTGGCGCATGGTTGCCTATCAACTGTTCACACGATTGCCGCACCAGAGTTGCATTTGGTTGCGGAAAATCAGCCCAATATTGTTCGCGATTGCCGTAGGGGACAATAAATTGTGAAATCACACGATAGGCATACAAAATAGACCGATAATTGGTGCAATGCGGCAATCGTGTGATCCCACCTTAAGGAGAAAAATGTTCCCCTTAGAAAACCAAAAGCTACTTCTGAAAAACTAAAGTTTTAAAATTGTTTCATACTTTTGGTAAGCCGATGGAACATTTTGTGCCAAGGAAAACAATGCACTCTGATCTAGGAAGCATGAAAATGAAATTTTTATTAATATTAATCTTAAAATTAAAAATGGTATTTTTTTTTTTTAATTTTTAAGCTTTTATGGTGTTGGTTCTTTTGCAGGAAAATAAATTTTTTTTCTTTCACATGCACTTGTTGGAGAAGAGTCAACAGTTTTTACAATTGGATGTCGAAGGTCGATGCAGAGATCCTTCACCATGAGAATGTCGAAGAATAACAAAAGGCCTATCTAGCCAATATTTGTTTGCAGCTTCGAGCGGGAGTCTTGTTCGATTGGCTTGCGCCCACTTTTTATTCAGAATACATAAAATCAATCGAGCAGATTGCTTTATGCGTTTGCAATAGCTACCCGTTTCGTTATTCTGAAGCCCAATTTCAGAAAAAACGTACGTTACAACAGCATTAGTTTTGCTTTTTTGTTGTTTTTCAAAATATCAAGCATTATATAGCTCCCTCTTTGTAATGGACATTTTAAACTGTAAACCAAATAAAAATCGCTTAGGCAAAAATCGGTTGCACTACGATTCTGAGCACTGCGCCATCAGTGTAAAATATAATTGGCGTGGTAAGCTCAGCTTCAGTTTTTAAGAAATCAATCAGGGAGGACCCGAAAATGTTTCGATTCATGCCCCCTTCAATCTCTTGCCAGACATAGCATAAAACGTTAGAGGTATTCAGTATTTGATGCGAATGGTCTTGGATAAGTGCACATGCAAAATATCGTAGCTTTTATTTGCAATTGAACAACAAAGTATTAGAATTGGCATTTGCCACGTTACTGAAATTTAGCAACACTGAACGCTCTGTGCATTTCGTTGTTATCACTCACTTTTAAAGCAGTCATTTGTAAAGAACAAAATTTATTAACTAAAAATATATAAAAGCAATGGAATCGAATGATGCAATAAAACAAACAAAATCAAATAAAAAGTGGACCACAAATTAAATATATTTAATTTTTAATTATTAGGAAGACTGCACAATGAATTTAAATACCGAATACTATTGTATACCGTGAACTGTTGGCATTTTAATTTTTATTTAAAATAAAGAGCACTTGCGGGTAAATATGTTATCATCTGCACAGCTTGAACATCTACTACAAAAAATTTCTCCAGCAATAGCTTTTTTAAATTTAAGTTTGTGAAAAACATTTTTTTTTGGAAAAGGTGCGTTTTTGAAAATGTACTTTTGAAAAATTTTACTTCTTTAAATATACTTTTGAGGAATGGCATTTTTTAAAAAATATATTGGCTGGAATTATTGGTTCCGCACGGATCGGAAAATTCAACGGAAAGAAATATCGATCGAAATGCATATTGGCATTATTTATTCCTGCGGTATTAGCTTTCCGCGAAACCGATTTAACATCGCTGTTGTGTTTGAATCTGAGTTGGTATTGTGTCAGCTGTTAGTAAAAAAAAAACATTTGAAAATATGTTTTAACTTAAAATCACTTTTATAAGTAAAATATGTGTAAAATACCAAACGCAGAAAATATATAATATTAATATGGATAATAGAGAATAATAGAGAGTAAGAAATGATAACAAGAAAGAAATTCAAATTTATGTTTAAGGCGTAAAATATTTATGTTTAAGTGTACAACTTTAAAAAAAAATTCGCTTAAATAAGGCAGCTAGAGTCTACAAGTTCAGGAAGTGATCGTCAAGAGCACTTTCTGCAAACGATAAACTTTCGGGTTGTTTAAGGTTTTTTTGCAGAAGGCAGCAGCAGCAGAGTGTTGATAAGGATTTTAATGTCAATATAGCACAATCAATAGCATCATTATTTGTTGTGCAGCAAATGGATATCCGTAAGAATCAATGCAGATGAAAAAATGGCGAAAATGGCTGTCGGTGGTCTGATATGTTTTTTATTAAATCAACCACTGCTTTTCTATGCAAATATATAAATTATGCAAAATATAAATATATTTTTAAAAAATAAATAAACTAAACTAAAACAAATTTCTTTTGCCGAAATTTTATATTTTTTCTTACATTTTTTTTCTTTCCGTGAGTCCTTCGTTATTAAATTTGAGCGTAAGCAAAATCAAGAAAAATATCTATATTGCGAAATCAGTAATATTGCAGTACCGCCACGGAACTGATAATTTCAAAATTTTGCTTTGCGCAATCGCGGAATGGAGTTAATAATGAGGCCCATTATTTTGAAAATGGTAAAAGGAAAAAAGTTATTTTTTGAAATGTACTTTTTCGAAAATAACCTTTTCGGAAAGTTTTTTGATATATTCTTAAAAAATGTACTTTTTTGAAAATATACATCGTGGAAATGGTACTTCTTGGAAAGTACTTTTCGGAAAATTTGTTAGAACTTTTTTAATAAAAATATTTTGACCATAAACAATAATTTAAAGGTAGAACGAACCACTTGAAAAACATATTTTTACTTAAATGACGATTATTTTAATAACTATTTTTAGTAAACAGAGTGAAAAGTAATGTTCCTGTTTAATGTGCATTTGCTCATTATGTTAAATAAAATTTACATTTTTAAACCTAACGCTTTTAAAAAAAAATTACAAGAAAACTAAGTACGAGGGCGGATTGATATTGAAGCTACCTAAGTAGGAAAAAAACATTTTTTTTTCAAAAACCATTTATTTCTCAACATAGTCTCGTTTTAGCTCAATACACTTAGTAAAACGATATTCCAACTTTTTTGTACCATCTAAATAATACGATTTTGGGAACACCGCAAAATACGCGTTAGTTTCGGTAATCACTTTTTCGTTTGAGATGAATCTTTTTCCTGCGAGCCATTTTTTCAAGTTTGGAAACAGGAAAAAGTCACTAGGAGCTAAATCTGGACTATAAGGTGGATGATCAACCAATTCGAAGTGTATTTCACGTAATTTTAGCATCGTATCTAATGCTGTGTGAACCGGTGCGTTGTCTTGAAGAAAGAGCACTTTTTTCTTCTTTAAATGTGGTCGTTTTTTCTTTTTTCGTTAATACTTTCCTGTGATTGTGGATCATTTTTCAAGATAATCGATGAGCAATATTCCGTGTGTATCCCAAGTGGCCGTAACCTTGCCAGCCGATTTCACCGTCTTCGCCTTCTTCGGAGCACTTCCACACATTGTTTCGATTGATTTTTGGCTTCAGGTGTGTAGTGGTGGACACACGTTTCATAAACAGTTATTAATCGACGCCAAAAATCAACAGGATTACGTTTTATCATGTTCGACACTGAGCAAACGCGGCACCCATCTTGCCGATAGCTTTTTCATATGCAAATGTTCATGCAAAATGTTGAACTCACGTTCATATGATATGTTTATATGTTTGAGATATTTTCTTCAGGAACCACCTCTTTTGGCCTTCCTGTTGATGGTATTGTTGCAGTGCTTGTTTAAATTCTGCAATCTAATATTTTACCATGTAATCTGACGGAGCAGACTCACCGTATTGTTTATCGAGCTTTTCTTTTGTCTCTTTCGCCGTTTTCCCTTTCAAATAATAGTGTAATCACTGCACGAAATTAACTTTTTCCCCTTTTTCAAGAAACACAAAAGTTGCTTACTTCAAACGACTACAACAAATAAACTAATCGATGAATTTTGGTGAAATTTTAACAGCTGACGTTTGACAGATCGCAATTTGCTGTTGGCTGAAGTAGTTAGCGCGTTGACTGCAAAGCAAATAATGTCTAAGAACGTGGGTTCGAGCCCAGCTTCAGACAAGTCATAACATCCAGCATTTTTCAGATGTGCATTAGTATGCCATTGTATTTGTTTTTGTCGGAGTGTTTAAGTGATGAAGGCATAGCACTGGTCACTGAACAGTACTGGCAGCAATTGATACTGATGTATGCTAGCGGGCATCACAGCGCCCTCCTTCGTCGGTATTGTAGCAAAATCGCCGGCGAAGTAAAATAATTAATATAATGGCTACAACAGCTTAAAACACATTTAATGCGCCTACTTGACATCAGAGGTGCTACAACACTGATCTAAAAACTAACACAACGCGCAATATCAGAGTTGTAAAAACAAAGCTTTCTCAGTTTCACCATCTGTCCTCTCTCACTATCCCTTTCCCAAAGAAGGTAACACACCTACGGGTTGGTAGGCATACTAATTGCCTGAGTGTTACTTTTCTTTAAAAAAAAATCCGCCCTCGTATAACTAAAATATTTACCCTTAAAGAGATAAAATTTAGTTTTACGCCTTACAATTTTTACTAACAATCACCCCTATCTCCAATTCTTAAGAGCCCATACAGTACTTAGGATGCCTCTAGACGGATCAAATGTAAGGCTGACTCCTATGAGTATTTGACCCTCAAAATCTTTTAAAGCATGCCCTCTCTATTCTATCATTAATGGGGCTCCCATACAAAATTTACATTACAGGCGAAAAATATATTGTAAAAAAAGTCCCCAACATTTTCAGAGCAAAACCGTTTAGTGGTTTCAAAACCGCCGGTCTGGCAAGGCTGTCAGCTGTTAAATATCTGCCTTCTGAAGTGTTATTTATTTGATGAAATGTTTGCCATTTACGAATATACATAGATCGTTTAACGGCCGAAGAAGTCTTAAAAATGTTAAAACTTACCACAAATGTTGTGTATCAAACGTGGTCACTTTTAGAGCATTCGGGGTGATTAACGTCGTCATAATCGACCTACAGTGCAATAAAACGGCACTTAGTGAAATTGTGGCGGATAATTCGAATTTTTTGTTTCCACGGCGTTCTCAGCAATTGTGTCAATCTTACGGCTCAGTATGACGTATATTTCATTCGAATTTGCACTTCCATCAATATATATTGCAACTCACCCATTAAAGCCGGCTAACCATTCACAACATGCTAGAGCAACATGTTTTTTATGTTTATTTTTCGAACAAACATTTTTTTTGTGATAAACCTCATTTCTTGCTCGGTGGTTACGTCAACAAGCTAAATTATCGCATATAGGGATCGGAGAAGTGATTGTGGAAGATCCATTGCATCCGGAAAGTGACTTTGGTGCGCATTATGGTTTGGATGTGTCATTGGGCCGCATTTTTTTCGAAAATTACACTAAAAAACCCTTACCGTCAATTCAGAGCACTATGGCCGTATGGTAACCAACTTTTTTCAACCTGCACTTATGAGCTCCAATCAAAAGAAAAACTGTTTGGATCAGGGGTGCCAATATTTTTTTTTGTGTACCTCAATTATTGGAAAACTACTAAGAGTGGTGAAAATATTCAGCCCAGCAAAACCTATCAGTCATGCTCGATGGATTGCAAAAGCAATTTACGATTTTATTCAGAAAATATCTCGGTTTCAACACTAACGATGTTAACATTTTCATCGTAACACTGTAAGTGAAATATTGGCTAGAGTTAGAGCTAGAGCAACCGAAGCTCCAAATAATGAGTCAACCTTTTTGAAAGCGATTGTTAGTTATAATTTAATTGATCAGACTGTGTCTCAACGACTACTAAGAGATTCTGTGAACATCTTTGGTATCTCAGTGGTGAAGCGGTTGCTCTTACGTTATTTCGTTCGAACTTCTCCTGTGACATTAAGCCACAGGGTTAGACATTAAGCAGAAAACGGCGAATGTAGTTCGTATTTTTGAAGAGTAAGGGGAATATGAGGAGGACGAAGAAGAAAATTATTTAGAAGACAGCACAAATCGAAATCGTGCTAGTCGAGTACATGTTCGAAGGTGTAAAAAGAATTACCTTGGCATTAAAACAAGTGGGTAAAGAACTCTTGAAGAAAGATTTGAGTCATTAGGTCACACCTGAGACAACAAAATTTTTCGCACGTTTCGGCTTGTCATCAAATTCCGAAACATGACAAGAGCGCGAAGACTACCAGCAGGCACTATATACAGTGCGTAAATTACATCAGAGAAAGGCAATAATCAGTTTTTTGTAATTTAATCATACACTAAATTTGTTATTCACTTTTAATCATACAAAAAAATCAACGTTTATACAAAAAAATCAACGTGATTTTACTAATCAGTGGTGAAAGCTTCATTTAAGTAAAAGTAAGTCGAGTGATCAAACATGTTTTACTCAAATCATTCATCATACACTAAAATGTTTACTCCCATTTAATCATGCAACAAAACTCAATGTTGAATAAAATCAGTGTCATACTTACGAACGCATCATTTGGGTAGTTTGTCTAGTGATCGAATATGTTTTATTCAAATACATATATACACAAACAAATGTTCAAGTTGAATGAAATCAAAGTAGAAGAGATAGTAGAAGTAAACACTTAAAAATGGAAAACGACCAGGATATTTGATATATTAAAAAAAGATGGAAAATTGAAAATTTATATTTTCCTTTAAAAATTACAACAGTTGTTAGATGTTTCTAATAAACTTCTGCCTTCATGAAATTATAATATGTATGTATAGTAAAAAAAAATAAATTAAACAAACAAATAAATTAAACAAACAAATAAAATAAAACAAAATTATATTGTAAAATAAATATTTTTAAAAATTCATATAAAAGAGGATTAAGTGTTTGTTGCTAAAATTAATACATACCTGCATAATATAATAATATTGCTTAATACATAAGCAATTAATATTGCCTTGTTGCTATGAAATCTTTTTGCTTTTGTTCATATGTTAGTTCTTTGTCATCCTCACTACATGCAAACGTGTTCATACGCGCTTATTTTTATCTTTTGTATTTTATTCATCATCAAAATAATCATCGTTGAGTCAAACGAGCAAACACCCGAATTGATTGGTATGATGCGACACATGATTAAAATCACAGAGTTTACCAGCGTTGTCAACTTTTTATAACCAAAACGCGCCATACATTTTCTCGAAAAGCGCTAAAACGCGCTAAATCATGGCGTTAACAGATACTCATAACCAAAACGCGCTATTCCCAAACGCGCTAAGTTGACTTTTGATGAAAGTCGATGCATATTTTAGAAAAAAAATCCAATATTCATTGGAACAAAATAACAACTATCTACATATTTGTTTTTAAATTTATTCAGGTACAAAAAGTAGATACTTACAACTATGAACAACACGTAGAAAGTCAATACAAATTTTAATGTTCTAAGCATTACTTAAAATTATACGTGGTAACGTTGAAAAGATTTAATCAATAACTCAGTCTTGTTTTATGTAATATTAAACTTTTATGGCCGGTTTATGACTTTATATTTAAATACGCATTTAGTTAATTTTCATTTAAATTTAAGTTGCATTTAAATACAGTTTCAGTTTTTCAGTGTTAAATAATTGTTTGTGAATTCTTTTCCAGGCTGAAAATAACAACATTAATAGGTTGCTGCAATGTTTTAAAAGTGTAAAACAATTAAGAAAGAAGATATAATAGAACAATATTAATAAAAGAAGTCCAAATTGCACCCCAAAAGATGTTGATTTTTCAATGGCCGCAAATTTTTTGTTTACTTTGTTGTATGTGTGCATAACTTAAATAGAACTTAAATCAGCATGGTTGGTCATTTAAATATTATTTAAGATTCATTTAAGTTTGTACCGCAAAACTTAATTTCGTATTCAAATAGAACTTAAATATAAATACCATTTAAATACGAAGTCATAAACTGGCCCTTAGGGTCTTATTCATTATAAATTATCAAATGTTTATTAAAGGTTTATGAAACAGTTTTACACACAAAATTTGTTTTATAAACCTATTATACACTTTTGATAAGTATTATAAATAAGGGGGTTAATATTTTCATTTCTTAAACGCATCAATAAGGAACTTTTTAATATAAAAATAATAAAAAAAATACTTTCATTTACACCTGGTCTGGTCCATCTTCTGGCCACAAAACCGATAGTATGTAATATTTCGAATAGTTATAAGATTCATATGAATTTATTAACTACTACAACATGCCAATTCAGCGCGTTAAGACGAAAAACAGCGCGTTTGGCACAGTTAAAACGAGCTAAATCTAGCGCGAAACGCGCTAAACTGGCAACGCTGCAGCCAACAGCAACCGCATGATTAGAATGATTAATTAAACAGCTGCAGGGAATATACATACGTATTTGAACAAGTTTGGTCGTTTGAACACAAAAGCATGTTTTTAGGATGTTGATTACTTATGAATATTTTGCAATCAGATTTCGTCGTTCTCTGATGCGCATGCATGCATTTGTACACAAGTTATAACTCGTAATAAAGCGTCATACATCTTATATTCTAGTTCACAAACATTACTAGTAGGAATAACCAGCATATAAAGTGCAGCAAATACAAGTTCTTCCTTTTGTTCTAAACGTTTGCCCAAAACTCATAAAAATTAGATGGAATGTCATTGAAAAAAAATGTTTTTTCTGCTGTGAAGTATCCAACGTGATGTTCGTGAACTTTAAATACATACATACATATGTACATTCACATTTTTTGCAATATATTTATTAACTTTTTCAAAATAATTTTTAAAAATGCAAGAAGTGTTTCAATGTCTTTATTTAAAAGTCAATGGCATTTAGTATGAGTAATGGATTTGGTACATAAGAAAAGTAGCACAAAATCAAAAAAATCTTCCAGAAATTGTCAACAATAATGCTAATTAGATCGCCATATTACCAAATTAAAAAAATTAGAACGCCAAATATGTTTGAAAATTGCCTCTTGTTGGTAATCAGTTCACAAAATGATCTGTGCTGCCGATCGTATTCGGTTCATAATATGAACTTCATATACTTATGTTTAATGTACCAAATTGAAATCAATTTATATAAAAAAATACAAATTAATTAGGCAAATCAAGATACACTCAATAACCACTGTTTCTTTTTTCAAATGTATTTTTAAATAAACATTTTTTTAAGTCTCTTGATATTTTTAAAATAAAAGAGTTTTCATTTAAGTATTTATTTATGTTCATGTTTTTTGTTTTTTATAGACAAATAATCAACAACCTCAAACAGTTAATCAACTTCTGCAAAATGGTGTTACTACGCATCCTGATAATCCAATGCTCAATCTGGAAATTGGTGGTTTGGTCACAAATATGCAAAAGGCATTTTTACAAGACACGTCTCCGCCACCATTCTCATCCATGGACGTTTCTATGGATCGCATGAATAACTCTTTGATTACTTCTGCAGACTTTACGAATATAAATTTTCTACAGTCTAGTAACAGTATAGATTTTAGAGATATAAATACGGTTGGATACTCTAATTTTCATCTAGCTAGTAAAGTATCGAGTGAAGGATATAGTCTAAGCGACATGATTCGAGATCGGAAGGCCCTAGAATCACTGACAATGTCTGGTGATGGGACTTTGATTAAAGACTCACACATTGGGCAAATCGATGACATTTCGCTTACTATCAGCAAAACTGCTTCGGGTTGCAGCACAATGGACAACTCTACAGAAAGCGTTGAGGTTAATAACCGTACAGTAGAAATCATTAACAGCAACATAGACCAATCTTTGAACGGCGGTGTGCAATTGGAACTGGGGGCTTGCCATGAATTTAAAACATCAGCAAATAACATTGGTGTCGTTGACAGTAGTATACCGGATGCTCTTCAACGAACCATGGTTTTGTCTGATGAAATGATAGGTGATATTACATACAATTTGGTTGAAAACAGTATGTACTCTAGCGTACCTTCCGGACAAGGTCTTAGTGCGACTCAGAACTTTGGTCCTACACAAGATTCAACAAATGAGATTATAGTTAAGCCTTCGTCAGTTTTGGATGAGACCATATGTCTGTCAGCGGGCGGTGAAACTGACAGTGGTTTATCAAATATGAAGACAGGAAACTCTACTTTCGAATGTCAAAGTGTTACTCCAGATACGCGGTGTGAAACACCAGACCAAGTCGAAAAAAATATTGCAACGATGAAGTACTACGAGTCTACTCCACATGCATCAAGTGCACGTTATAGTAAACATCATTATACTCCAAAATTGAAAATGATTTATGATGGAAATCTATCACCTATTATTGCAACACAAAACATCGCTCCACATAATACCACAAGAGTCCTTAATGACACTTTTGAAAATGATCAATACCAGTTAAATAAAAATACTAATAACGTTAATACGACATTTTCAGGAAAATTACCGCTGATGAATACTGTTGAAATGATAGACAATATTGAGAATCCAACATTCGACAAAACCTTTAATCGTTTAGAACAGCAAAGTCCAGCTTCGATCGAAATGAAAAATGTAATGGATTTAGCTGAGGCAGAAGCTAATCTTCTGGCATCAAATAACAACGAAGAAGAATTCGATCATATGCTGGATGAGTTCAGTAAAGTTGAGTTGAATGCTGAGCAATTGAAAATGAAGAAATCATTAGACTCAATTAAGAGACGTTTTAACTATGGCCCAAATAGAGATAAATCACAACAAAGAGAAATATCGCGAGAAGCTAGAGATATGCGCGATATGATGAGAGTTTCCGCAGATATACTAGGTGAAAACGACCATTCTTCCAAGGATTATCTTAATATGACGATGGATATTGTTACACAAGGCAGAGACGACTTAAAGAAATCAAAAGAGCATTTAGTTGAATCTCCACATGCTTTAAGCGAAACGTCATCTGAAGTGATAAGAAGCCCCCTTAAAGATTCTGTTACAACAAGCAGTATAACAGATTCGAAGATTTCCAATGGACTTAGCCTATCATCAGTAAGCGCTGCCAGTGGAGGTGAACGTCTTTTAAGCCGCCGGAGTCGTTTATATGATGATTTTAATATGTCCACTTTATCATCTAGCTCTATGCACGGTACTAAAACATCATTGGGATCCTCGTTTACCATTAACAGGGAAGATGATATTATAGGAGATTTTCGACCGAATATTACAAATGAGACTGAAAATTTAAGTGGTCAAAATCCTCTTGAAATGGTGCAAGAAAAGACTGAGACTACTTCAGAAGGAATTTCGCTTAGCCAGATTCCGGATAACGTCAAAGAATCTACATCAATTGGTCAATACAGACTTGCGGAAAAACGTGAACGGGATCGTGATCGTTTTAAAACTATAAAAATAAATAAAATACGCGATGGGGACTCCAGTTGTGGGGATGGTCATGCGGGATCTGAGTTAAATGTGCCTTGTATTGATGACTACCCATTAGACGGAAATTCAGCATCAGAAGCTTCTGAACAGATTAATCAAAGGTTTTCCAGGCGAGATCAGACAGCTTCTCCTGTTTTTAATAATAACAAATCAGAGGTTGAGGCAAATATTTCAAATAAAACAACATCGAAAATAAATCCGAACTTTTTAACTTATAAGAAACCGAAAGATAAGCAACAATCTAATGTTCGTAACTTGCCAGAGGTTGCACCCGATCCTACGACCACTAATGTAGCATCGGATGTTGTAGTTTCTAAACCACGATCATTATCTCGACCACGTTATTTGAGCGGGTTGACGAAGTTTTCCGCCGTTTGCAAAGCGACATCTGCTGATGAACTGCAAAAGTCAATTGCACAACAGACAAATCTAAATACAACAACAACATCAGCATTGAATATTGGTTTGCCGAAAGGATCAAGCACTGCCAATGTATCTTTGAACCGCACTCAAACTAATGCACCCACTGAAAAACAAGCTAGCGAACTTAAAAGTCCCATGGGTATCAAATCAAAATCTTTTCATAACTTGTCAAGCCAACACACTTACGCCTCAGCCTCTAACAGTACTGTTGGAATTGGAGGAGGCTTACCAACACTAAGAAGTTTTGGCCTTAAGAAACCAAGTGCTACGGGAATTTCTAGTGAAAAATTGGTAAATTATTAAAAAAAAATTTACGTAATTTTTTTATTTGATATATTTTTGCAACTTTTAGGCAAAGGCAAATCCAAATCGGAATTCCTGTTTGATGAACCCCAACACCTATCAGCAGCCCATCGCGCAACAAGTAGATATACATTACATACTTTTAAATTGGAAGACATGTATCATAAGTTTTATCCTTTTAATTTAGAAACCTGATGAATCAGTATTCAAAGTTCCAAAAAATGTATCTGGTATACGAGCCCTTGGAGCAGCAAATCAAAGTGGTATAGCAGCAAAACGTGGAGGCTTAGTGAGGCCATCTTCGGGGTACTATAGCCTTACTGTTACACCGAAAGGTGTACAACTGTCAACTTCAGACGCTGATTGTGATGCAGAGAGACATTCTCCTACAGATGTAACTTGTACTATGTTATGAGTTTGTTTGTTCTTTTCTAATTGACTTCTATTTGTAGAGTATGTCGTCAGCATCTTCAAGAGGAAGCGCTCAAAGTCTTACCAAACCTTTAGCCGTAAAAGCATCTGGTGCCTCAAATAATAGTGCTATTGTGAAAACAAACGCCACATCAGCTCTTACTAAAATCACAATCGGTGCGACAGGTATTCCAAAACCATCTGGCCTTAGGCCACCTTCGAATATAAAGCGCAGTGGACTTCCAAGACCGTCGAGTTTTACAAAAACTGAAAAGTAAAATAAATTATTTATAATTTTTCATATAAGAAATTTCATTAAAATACTCTCTTTTTATCTCATGCAATAATTTAGTTATCAAATATGTTAGTGTGTCAATTTTAAATATCGGAATGTACTAAACAATTATACAAAGCAAATATTACTTTTTGTTTATTCATTACACAAATATTTTTATACGAATTATTAACCTCTACTAACTCTACATTTCGCTAATTTTAGATTTCGGCAGTGCTTTAGTCGCATTTATTAAAGAACAAAGAGAAAAAAATTAATTAATAATTTTGTGTATTGTAGATTTATTCCGTTCAAATACATAAAGTATTTTTGAAATTGTTATAGATATGAAAATTAAAAATTTAAAAAGGTTAGTTAAAGTTCCTGTCTAAAATTAATAAAATCAGGAATATTACAATGATGATGTCTTTAACCACAGTTTGTGCTACTCAGTTTAACAAAAGTTAAGAAAATATATTAAATATTGAAATTAGTATTTATTTTTGAAAGAGAATTAAATTGAATAAACAATCTCCCATCGTTTTTATATAAATATTTTTTTTATTGACGCCAACACAAAAAATCTTTAGTGCCAGATATAACGTTTGCTTTTTCGCATGAAACTCAAAAAATTTTCCTTGTCTCGCAAATACATTAATTTTTTTTAGTAAGGAAATTCCATTTTTCCTTTATTGTGCATATCTGTAATTTTAGTTTGTAAACTTTCAAAACATAACATTCATCAACTATGTTAACTAAATAATTATCAATATACATATTTATTTTATATTGCTAAAATGTCTTGTTTAACTCACACAAATTGCCTTCTTAAAACGAATGATATATTAAAGAGCTTGTTATACATTTTCAAATGCCATCCGCTTATTTCTTTTTTTTTATAAACAGATTTGTTCATCATTTTTAACATGTTGCTTATACATACACATATATTCTAACATCTGCATTACAATCTTAATTGGCAAATTACACTGTACAACAGAAGGATTTTTTGTTCAAAATAACAAAGTTGTAACGAATGATTCTGGTAGAGAGCACCAAAAATAAATAATTCCGTGTATATGTATGCATTTTGAAAGCTTACATCTGGGATTCATTTTATGGGAAACTTTAATTTCCCCCAAAATGAATTCCCGGGAGGCAATGCGAAAGGAAAATAGTTCAAAATCAAACTTGGTACACCGAAATTGTTTTCGCATCGCGATAGTGAGTAACCTGCAAAGTTAAACTTTCAAAACGTCGATATACGTTTTCTTTGTGCCCTATACCAAAATCAGTCTTAGAACGTTGTTCAATTTAAAGTGTTGTACAGTGTTATTTGCTTGCTATCTACATCTCATAATCGTTAATTTATCATAATTAATAAATTATCTACCAATGATAATTAAATTTTACATGATTAATTCAGTTTAGTTTTGTATGTATCACTTATGTATTACTTTTATTAAAATCTTTTTACTAAATTATATATTTTATGCATTGATGCTGAAAACCATATACATATAATACAATAAAATCCCAAAAATATGTATAAAAAACTGAAAATCTTTTATTTTGAATTTCATACAGTTCCGATGACATAACATTTTTTGGAAATGAGGTCCTGTAGCATTAGTTTGACTAAAAAGTTAAAGTAATAGCGGTTTCTTTATTTATTCAACAGGCAAATGGTTTCATAATAAACGTTTGCGCGTTGACTACAAAGCAAATAATGACTGGGTTCGAGCCCAGTTTTAGGAATGTCACACAGTATTCCACGGATAATTACCTCGCTCAAAAATCTCAGATTTTTGGGCAATTAAGCGGGGAAAGCATTTAAATGAATTCGTTTTATTACATCGAGGTAATTATGCGAATACTTTTAATTACCTCAAAGAAGAAATTACGCGAATAAGCTTAACTATTTTAATTTTATTTAATTTTAAAATTTATTCAAACAAAACAAATAATTAACATTTTATTGAAATTTTTATTAAAAAAAACAATTCATATCACGTATGTACGTACATACATATATGTAAGTAAAAAATAAATAACAGTACCAAAAAAACTTTAACAAAAATTATCTGTACATATCGTTACAAAATTCAAATATAGATTCAAAATTAACGGACATAAAAATACAGCGATGATTAAGAACAGTAATCAACCGTGTGTGTGCAAATTTGGGAGCACTGAAATTCAAAATAACGAAAATAGAACATTTAGGAAAGCGCTAGAAACAGCAACGAGAATCTGTAAGATTGTTGGAGAGATCTACATATACGACAGGTATTGAACGCAACTGTGGACGATGGTGCGGTTTGGCCGTTTGGGTTGACATGGCTTCAAATTGTTTGGTTGATGCACCATCCATATTAAAAATTTGTTACTGCCATATACATGTCGTCGATAACTCAAATACATTCTCATACAACCTAAAGGCCGAGGCACATAGAATCCGTCATACGTTGCTGTTTTCAACTGACGTTAAAGTATCGGCGGAGGAGGTTGACACAATGAGTACTTTGTTGACGGATATTAAATCAGCTTCATTTGATTAAAGTACACATTTTCAATGGATTTCCAGGATATTCTGTTTTTCTTTTTTGATTTTTTATTTAATTTCATTTTGTCACCACACAACACAAAAAGCTTAATAAAAACAAAGTAAAAAATTATATTTTCCAAGTTCTCAACGTACGTTTAAAGTTGCCCAACTTTAGTACTTTGCGTTGACGGAGACGTTACACCGTCAAGTTATTTTTGTTATTAATATTATATTATATCAAATAAAAACGTCAACAACTTACTAAATTCATTATATAATTATTTTATCTCTGTACAAAATCCTATCTGATAACATATCGGATATTTTTGAAAAATAAACCTTTTATGGTTCAAAAATTAAAAAAAATATTATAAATGAGATTGTGCCTGGTTTTTTAAATAAATTGTGGAACAAACTTTTTCAAATAAAAAGTAAAAGTAATAAAAATAACTAAAATGAATATTAATTTTAAAATTTTATATGAATATGAAGAAATCAATTTTTTATCTCCTAAGATCTTAACTTATCATTTTGTATATGTTGAATTGGGGAAAATACGAAAATATACAAAAAAAAATTAAATACAAATATGTATGCATATACAATTTTTGGAAATTTTCCCCAAACATTCCGATCTAAAAATCCAAAGTTCATATGTATGATAGGAACTGATGGTTTGAAAAATATTTGATGAATTGCGAACTATTCTTAGAATACATTTTAATTAAGCCCACATTAAATTATTCAATTATTCAATTGGATAATGCAATCTAGAAGCTAAATATAAATTTATTCAAAATACAAATGCATTTTAAATTTTTATTCCAAATACAAAAAAAATTTTAATACAAGTCAAAATTGACCGTAGGACAGTTGGGGCCACAAAAAAACAACAGAATAGGAAATATAGCAAAAAAAGTCTTCTGGCTATATCTTGTTAATTATTGGACCGAGTTTTGTTATTCTCAAACCGAACAATTTTATGAAAAATTCCAAGAGAATGGTATAAAATTTATTTCTCTATGTTGTGTTTTTGCCTTAATTCTAACTACTCCAAAATGTAGCAGACGGACAGACGGACATAGCTCATTCGACTTCTCTATCTATAAGGATCCAGAATATATATACTTTATGGGGTCTTAAATGAATAATGAAGAAATTACATACGGAATGACAAACCTATATATCCCCTTTCCAAATTTTTTGGTGAAGGGTATAAAAATTACAGAAATGCAAACCACAGTGCATATGATTCTAAGTGCCTGTGTCGTAAAGAACACTTAGAGATAAGACAAAGACTAACAGCAAAAACTAGAATGACTATTATAAGACATAACAGTAGTTATTTAATTGACGAGAGTGATTTCCCACATCTATCGGGCCAAGAACATCATGGTATTGCATAAAACTCCCGGATCCAAGAGAAAAATATGTTTTCTGAAGTGGCTAAAAGCAAAACACTGGACAATCCAATGAAAAACTATTGGAAATATTTTTTAATGCAGTAGGTGCATTGGAAAAATGTCAAAGTTTGACAAATTGGGAATTTTAGGTGCTTAAACATGCCATATAAAACATGTTATGCACTGGAACGCTCAAGGCATAACAACCGAGTCAGCAGCTGCACAGCTCGAGCAAGTCCTTCACGACAAACAAGTCGATATACTGTTGCTCAACGAGACGTTTTTAAAACCGTATCACAAGCTCCAACTAGGAAGCTACAAAATTTATCGTGAAGACCGGCTATCACATGGCGGAGGAGTACTCATTGCGGTAAAAACTAACATAGTTCATAAGTTATTACCCAAAATTAACACAAAAATCATTGAAAATATTTCTATACAGGTTACTATTAATAGTCGTCCTGTAGTTTTTACTGCTGCTTATAATCCAAATTATACTGTGGATTTCAAGGCGGACTTAGACTTACTCACAAACATCTCTTGTGACTTTTTCATTTTTTGGAGATTGTGCATTGAAATCACACACATTGGAACTGTGTATCTAATAACACAGCCGGTAATGAGCTTTACAGATATTGTTTGCTTTCAAACTATTACATACATTTACTTTCCATGTTCATTTTCCGGATTTGGTCAAAACTTGGCCCAGGTCCAGCTTTTCCTCAACAGGAGACATTTTACCATCTAATTCCAATATCCCTTTTTCAAACTTAGAGTCACAGTCAGACCATATTTCGATTTCCTGTTCCATTTATGGACAGTTTCAAAATAAATTACATACAGTAACTTTGTATAATCGTGCAGATTGGCCAGCAATTAGAGTTTGGGTGGAAAGTGAAATTAGACGCCAAAACATTGACCAAACAGAGTGAACTCCTAACAACGTAGATTTATTTCTAAATAAATTAATTTCAATTGTTAATACTGCTTTTAGCAAGATTCCAGTAGGGATGGAAAAATCCTGGCAGAGAGAAATCTCAAATACATCTAAGATGCTTATTGCTCAAAGTAATAGATTCAAACGTAAATTTCAAAGATGTGGAGATCCAATTTACAGAGCCCACTTAAACGGTATCTTAAGTAGATTGCCTCGATATCAGCTTTCAAAGAATATATTTAAGCAAATCCAAATTAAATGCTTTTTAATCCACCAACCTCTATCTAAAGTAAATTTGAACCAATGTTTGCAATTTGTATTTTCGCTACTTAATAAACTAATTGTTAACCCAATTTGCTTCAAAAGAGCAACCTTTGGCTCTTCGTATTAAAAATATCATGGGGGCCAAAGTTTGGCACTTTCTGACAAAATTTAAATTTTCAATAATTAGAAGTTGTAAACGTGACTCAAAACTTTGTGACTTTGTGTAAAACAAACTTTTTTTAACAAGTTTTAATACTTCTATTTTGCACCAAAACTGAGCTAAAACTTCAAATGCATTTAAACCCATCATACCTATTTTTCTAACCGGTCGATTTTAAAGTTTTATATATTAAACTTAGTCTCACCTAGGGAATAAAAAACCGCATATGAAAATTCCAATCCAGTCAAAAGTTATACATTTTTGACCGCCAACATGGTCCACTGTGCGGCGAAGTATATAATTAATGAAAATGACAGCACTGCTTAAACAAATTTAATGCGCCTACCTGACAACAGAGGCGCAGCAACACTGATCTAAGAAATAACATAGGGTGTGTGCTGATCGGTAGCAAAGTACTCTGGTATGTAAATTTTTACACTGCTGAGGTGAATAAAATTTCACTAGCCCTGGGGGCTAGTATAATTTTTGGTAGAACTTGTAAATTTTTGACAAGCAGCAAATGAGAAACATGGTATCACAAAACGAAGTAAGCCACCGCAGCACTGTGGCTGAAAATCGTTTTTCATTGGCCAAAAGTCAAATTTTTTTTTGTCACCGATTTTTAAAATTTTTACGCCCTTTTGCAGCTAATATATCCAGATTAAGGTAGCCAAAAAATTAGGTTAAACCATTGATAATTGTGAGCGTGGCATGCTGTCAAACTCAACGGTTTTTTTTAATTTCAGAAAAAGGTGTTTTTCTTTTGTTTTTTATAAAAAATAAATGGTTACTACTCGCAAGCTATCATCGATAATGGCTTGCGGTCTTTTTTATAATGTTGGTAGGATTATAGTCTTTAGTTTTTGTAAGTGGTCAGAGCTCTAGCGTTTAATATTAAGGGCGTTACGGAATATTTATGAAACTACTATATTTTTCTCAAATTTAAACTTTAGTAGAATAGAACTTCTAGGGAACAAAAGGGAACAAGAAATGTATACCACCCGGAGAAAGGTGAAAGTGTCCTCTTTACCGCTATATATACTTTTGCACCCGTGACGAGCCGTGTGTAGAACACTTTTTTCATTTTAATGAAATTACTCCAAAGTACTCGTATACAATGGTGTATATAATTTTCACTTTTTTGCCTAAAAGTTTATGTTTTTACTTTAGACTACGTAAAACTAAAAAAAATTAAATATAATACCTGCGAAAGGGTTTAATGGCTTTGTTTTGATCAGCAAAAAATAAGTCATAAAATTATCACAAATTATCACAAAATTCTGCAGTAAACATATGATCTGTTTCTAAATTTACCTGTTATCAAATGTTAGGGTCAACCAAAGTCATAAGCAATTTTATAACAATAATCGGGACATTAAACCACTAAAAATAAAAAAACAACCCAACAACAACAACAAATATTGGCGAGATACTAATTAGTTTTACCTGATATTAAGGTCTGGACAACATGTGCAGTTTTGTGCAATTTAAGCACTACCTGCTATGAAATTAAAGATCAATGTGTGAATAACATGTATCTAAAAATGTATAAAACTACGGATTCGATAAGGGATTACTCAGTTAATCCTCTAAGTGTACGGATAAAACATAACAGACGCAAATAAAAATATTCAGAAAAATATGAAGAGCTTCAGTTATAAAGAACTGGCGGAAGAGTATTTTAGAAACAAAAACCAGGAAGATGTTCTTAGTTACGTTAAAATAAAATTAAACTTAAATTCGTGTAGCACCGAAATGGAAGAGGAATTATCTAATTTCGTCAAAGCACTAAAAAAACGCTACAAAGAAGTTCGCTACAGTAAACAAAACTTTTATATAAAAAGTGCAAACTGGTTAGAGGGCCAACTTACTGTCGCTGCAGAAACAGCAAAGCAAGATAAGGCTGGAAGACCACGCAAATCATTAATGGGCAACTGCAGCGATAGATCTAAGAGGCGGAAACTTAAAGATATTAACGATGCAATTGGTTGTACAAATATAAAAGAATCTTTCCTACATCAATTACGATCACAGAACCAATTAACAAAAGTGGATATCATTGAAAAAGTTGTTAAAGCTAGTCCAGTGAGAACAAAACGGATTCTTAAAAATATACCAACTCCGAGTGATGCAATACAGTACACAAATGAGGAGGCATTAGCATTATTTCTGGATTTGAAATTAACAAAACAGCAATATATTAAGCTCAGACTGCGTGCGATTGAAAAAGGTTCAAATATGTATCCAGCATATCATTAAATAACCGCTGCTAAAATGGACTGTTTGCCATCAAAGGACACTATTACAATCACACCAATTTCGGCAGAGGTACAACTACAATCTCTACTTGATCACACAGCCGAACGCTTGCTACAATCAATAACAGGAAATGAGTTAAAGAAATGTGGAAACACAAAGTTAATTCTTTTTTGTAAATGGGGATGTGATGGTTCTTCGGGACAAAAACAATACAAACAAGCTGTATGTGAAAATATATCGGACTCAGATATGTTCATGGTATCATTTGTACCATTGCGATTGAAAAAGATTTTGGAAGATTCAGAGCCTTCGACTAGTACAACGCAAACAATGAATATTTGGAAAAATGAGACACCATCTTCTACGAAATACTGCAGGCCAATCAAATTTGAATTCAAAAAAGAAACTCATGATGCCATTAACAAAGAAGTTAGTGATATCAAGACCCAAATTGCAACACTACAGCCATTACAATTACAGTTGGATGGGCAGCAAATTGAAGTAAGCTACCAATTAGTGCTGACAATGATAGATGGAAAAGTAGGTCAGGCTTTGACTAACACGAAGGCTGCCTCCAGCTGCATTATATGCCAAGCAACATCAACCCAATTAAACCAAATACCGACAAAATCATTAGATAATACCGATGCATATGAATTTGGATTATCACCACTACATGCAAGAATACGACTTATGGAACACATACTAAAAATCAGTTATGATTTGGATTTCGGGTCTTCAGGATCAATAAGAAACAACGAAACCAACAAAGAGTTAAGAAGTTCAAAAAAGAAACATGTTCAAGATGAATATCACAAATTTGGATTGATTATAGATCAGCCAAAACAAGGGTCAGGCAATACAAATGATGGCAATACCGCAAGAAGATTCTTTCCAGATCCAGAAACAGCATCTGAAATAACAGGAGTGGATTTAAACCTTATTTTCAGATTTAAAATAATCCTAGAAGTACTTGCGTGCAATGAAGAAATTGACTCTAGAAAATTTGGAGATTATGCTAAGGAAACTGCAAAAATATATACAACCAACTACCCATGGAGAAATATGTCTGCAACAGTTCACAAAATCCTTTATCATGGAGAAGATGTCATTAAATATCATTTGGTGCCACTGGAAGATCTATTAGAGGAGGCTCAGGAAAAAAGGAACAAGGATTACTGATTTTACAGAGAGCACAATACTAGAAAAATTTCACGAAATTCAACAAATGAAGATCTATTTAATAAATTATTGGCAACGTCAGATCCGTTCATCTCCAGTATTCGAAATCAATGGAAAGTGGAACATCGGGATTTAGATGAAGAAGCCAAAAAAGTACTAAAGAACAGAGATAGCACAGAACAAAATGTGGATTTGACAGGAAAAAATAATAAATTTTTCTGTAGTAATAGCAATATTTTTAGATATTATTAACGTTTTTTTTAAGTGTAACTCTTCTTTGAGTGTAAACAAATTTGCAAATTTATCAGCAAAAAATTTTTAATTTTTCTGTAATAGCAAAATCTTCAGTTGATTTTGCTATTTTTTTCAGTGTAAAATTTTTTTAAGTGTAACATTAAAAAATTCCATTAATACCAAAAATATTT
Source organism: Gymnocheta viridis (assembly GCA_956483585.1). Classification (NCBI taxonomy): domain Eukaryota; kingdom Metazoa; phylum Arthropoda; class Insecta; order Diptera; family Tachinidae; genus Gymnocheta; species Gymnocheta viridis. The sequence goes on from OY101444.1 coordinate 57,527,488, forward strand.
AAATTTATTATTAATTTCCAAATATTCAATTTTTTAATAAATAAAAAAATAATAAACCCGTATTTCACTCTAAAAGTAAAAAAATTCAAAAGTTCAACTTTGACCTAGAATTCCTTAAAAAGTCCTCAATCAATTTTAATGAAATTTAAACCAAGCCAAGCTGAACTAAATATCTATCCAATAAAATAAACATTACTTCAATATTTTGATCGGTTCAAAAGTTACAGAATTTTGGCCAATGAAAAACGATTTTCAGCCACTGTGTGCCGTCGTTTTTGAAAATTCGAGCCTTTTCACTTGCCGCAATTTAAAATTTTATTGCATGTGAACGGGTTCATCAGAGACAGCCTTTAAAGTTGTCGTCCTTTAGCCATTTGTTGCTGAATTTTTGTTTCCGGTACTTTAGGCAGTGTTGCCATCTTTTTTTTACAAAAATCTTCGAATCGAACAAAAAAAAATCTTTTTTTTGCATTAAAAATCTTTCTTAAAGGTGATTTTATTGAAGTCAAATTCAGTTAAAATTTATTTTGATTAAAATAAAACAATTAAGCTTTTTTGTGGACATAAAATTAAATATCATAAAATATATATTGCATATAAGGTATATATCGGTTTTTAACTTTAAGTTCACCCTTTTCAAATCAAATTCAGGTATTTTAATACAAATTCAGAATTGTCTAAATTAAAATACATTCAGTATTTTTCAAACCAAATTCGGCATTTTAAAGATCAAAATCAGGTAATTTCAGATGAATTTTATCTAAAACGGGCTGATTTTGGTTTTCAAAATGCCGAACTTGGTTTGAAAAATGCTGGGTTTGATTTGTAAAATACAGAATTTGTTTAAAAAATTCAAAACATATGTTTTAAAAACCTGAATTTGATTTGGAAAAGGCCAAATTTGAAGTTAAAAGCCTATAATTAGAGTAATAACGTATTTAAATTAAATGCATAAATATTTTATGGTTACATTATACATTTCTTTATTAATCTTCATTCATTCATTTCATTTCTTTTGTTTGTTCAAAATTTATACAATTACGATCAGATTTTTTCAAAAAGTCTTTGGTCCTTAAAATACTACAAAATATTGGGCAATTTAATTTATTTCTGGGTAAACTATATTTTTCAATCAATGAAAAGCTTCAGAGCCATCGCAACGATTTGCATTCAAAATGATTTCCCAAAATTTTTCAATATTCTTTTTATGCAATAAATTATATTCTTTGAAGTTGAAGTGGAGCAATCCTCGCCATTCGTCATCAATTTGTTGAATATTATTCGAATCGATAACATTTGGAAAGAATTTCGTAAATTGGGAAATACTTTTATAATATTAGTATTTGCTATATAATAGGGGTCAGGAACTCAACACATTTTAAAAAATCGCTGCCGAAATCAAACTTTTTTAATAAACTCTTACATTATCTCAACATAAAACTTTAGGTAATTATTTCGAAATGGCATTTCATCTTCATCTGATAATTTATGAATAGAACTAAGTTCTATAGTTATTTGGGCTCCCAAATATATACATATATCCCTAATATCTTCAAGATATGTAAAATTATTAACATCAATTTTTTTAAACTTTTCGCAAAATTCATCTTTTACAATGTATTAAAATATTTTTAAATACAGACGACGAATTTCATTATAAAGTAAATGAATTTGTGTATATAAAAATAAATCATCGTTGCAATTTAATGGATGAAAATAAACAGTGTTTCAGCGGCGGTTAGCTTCTTTTCACACACTTTTAATGAAGTAAAGAAGAAAATATGTAGTTAAGTTAACAGGAATCTTGAGTAATAGACAAAAAGTGCAAAATATCATACATATATTGAAAAATCTCTTTTTAGCTAAAAAATCTTTTAATCTTTTTGGCACCTCAAAAAACTTTTAAAATAAGATAATTCTTCACATATTGTAAGACTGACTTTAGGGTTTCCTCTAACCACGCCGAAGAGTGTAAGGAATACGAAGAGTTCATTCGCAGACTATATACATACATATGTATGTAAGAATTATATATAAATCTAAAAAAGTCAATATTTCCTAAACTTATGTATGTACCTTAACATCAAAGCTGAAATGGAGGCAAGCGATCATCATGGAAGAATAATACCAGAGTGGGAAAACAAACAAAATTTTTCGCAAACGTTTCCTATGAAAACACAAACTTTTAAAATTTTTTCAATCGTTTTGTACATGAGCAAAACCAAAACAAATACTTTTTAAATGACAAAGAGCGCAAACAAAACTATCGGCTTTTCACTCATCTGCTTGCTTTAATATCCCGTTACAATCGTACAACTGAGAACAAAACAAATGCTCAAACGTATTTCTTTGAGTGTTTCATTTCGTTCGTCATTGTATAATGAGCAAATCAATCAGCAAACGTTTGCAAACATTTCTTCTTAAAACTTTTCAATTGTGCTCCCATTGTTTTCTTTTCTAGCTGCGTACGTTTAAATTAATGTACATTTAGTGCTCACAAACCAAAACAGTACAAAACTAAATGGGACAATCGTTCTCAGAGTTTTTGTTTTTGATTTACTCATAGGAAAGAGCAAAAGAAAACGAACGCAAACGTTTCGTTTTGTTTATTTTCCTACTCTGAATAATACAGGTAGCAGCGAAGCGATAACAAATGCCAAAAACGTTACAACTGTTCGTATTTCATTCGGCAAACATTTTGGCAGTGAAAGTGTAGCAAAATAAAAAATTTACGTATTTTTTTATATAAAATAATAACAAATGCTTTTAAAACAAAAATAAAAAAGCATTGTTTAATTTGCAGCAAACTAAAGCTTGCAAAAGTAAAGTTTGAATTAAAAAAAATATAGATTTGGAAAAACTAAGACGAAAATGACTCAACTTGAATTAAAACAACAAATGTTTGAGTTGGAATCTGCAAAATATGAAAATCATTTTTTTCAATTTTTTTTAAATAATGAGGATAAAATAGAGGGTCGTTTTTATTTAAAAACTAACGCAATTTCATGTCAATTGTTGTAATTAGAATTGGCCGGGTGCTGTTGTTGTTGTTGGCGATAAAAACTTGTTGGAGATAGTCACCTCTTATGCCCCAGTTGTGACAACTCTATCTTTGATGCGGTAGTCAAGCTCATTCTATTTTATGGTGTATTAGTTTTGTGGGAAGCTGTAAACTCAGAACACTTTAAAAAATATTTAGGCTAGCAGCAATCCCTATTACAGGGGCGATCAGATCCACTCCGACGAAAGCACTCTTCACTATGATGAACTAGTTTCCGGTGGACATATTGGCCAGACAACTGGCTCCTTACTTGGCGATCAGATTGAACGCTACCTGCACATGGACGAGAACTGACTATGGGCATGCCAGGATTCTTAGACAACATCGGAGTATCCATGGTTTCATTGATTACTGTACATCAAAACCTTATTTTGGTGCGCTATTTCACACACTTATTCCTGCTAGGGAACAGCGTGTCACACCCTACCCGTCAACGGAACGGTTAGTTTTTACTGACCATTTCAATGGTGGCTGCTCCATTAACCTAACCTAACTATAAAATGAATGTATTTAGTTTAGTTGTTAAAAATATATTTTTGGTGGGGTTGAGGTTCGAGTACAATCAGACTTCATCAAAGCATGAAATTTTTTTTATGATTAGAAAAGGCAGGAAAATCCAAATTTAACTGCCTGCTCCGGAATCCAGTACCCATTTCCACTTGTTCAGATTTTATTCAAACATCATTCATATTTAAACTACCATTCAACGCATTCAATTCTTTCATCGACGATTTTTAGTTATAAACGAATATTCCTCTAATTATTTTGTATTTCCGTTTTCCATATTATCACAATAAATCGATTGAGGAACACAAACTTTTTTTTATAAAAACTTAAAAATTATTTTCGATGGAAAAACCCGCAGAAAAAAGGAACGGCCTGGCCTGTAGAATTAACATATAAATTATTCGAAAAGGGTTTATTTGCTTAAGAGCAAAAATTGCTTATCGGTGCAGTTTTTGGCTCTAATCAAATAATAGACATACCAATTTACACTATTTTGTAAACCAAAAAAAATAAAAATTAAGAAATTAAATATGTTCATCTAATTTCCTAGCAAAAACTAGAAACGAGAGATTATTGCTGAAATGTACAAAATTGTTCTCCCAGATATGAAAAAGTAAATGACTGCTTTGCTAGAAAATACTATTTGTATTTTGTTTGAAAAGTTGTACGTAGTCTAAAAAATATAACGAATTTTAGTCATTTTCAGGTCTATGATTTTTAATTACTATAAAAAGTGTTATCTTTCGTCTATCCGTAAATGCAACTTTATTTGGAAAATATTTAAAACAATATAAATAACGAAAAAAAATAATTTATACTTACGGATTTTGAAATAGTAAAGGTGAAATCACTGGTTTTATGGAATTTGTTACTAATTTTGCACATTAAAAAACTGAGAAAAGTAAGAAAGAAAATTTTTTATTTTTATGAAACTTGTGCTGGCCGGTGCAACCTAACCTATGTAAATGTTATAAAATGCAGATAATATACAGTATGATACGTTAAAGAAACAACTATTTATTTACATTACTTTCACAATTTATTTTTAGAAAATGCATATAAGATTTTGAAATGAAATAACTTGCATTAAAGACATGTTTGATTCACAACCGCTATGTATTGATTTTTCTATATGTATACATTAGTGTAAAAATGTTGATGATGGTTTTCATTAAAAAGGAATTCACTATTCGTACAACTTTTGTCATATACAATTTCAACAACAATTTTACGTTAGTTTATACAACCAATAGAAAATACATATGTATGTATATGAATTTCTGTTGTTTCTGCATTAAAATTTAATAATAGCTAAAAAAGTTAAATGGAAAAAAATTACAGTTACTGTTATATAGTCTTCCCTTTTTTGTATCTGATGTTTAACAATACAATAGTACAAAGCGATACAATTTAATACACAAAATACATGGCTGGTTGTGATTTGAACAATAAATTTATAACAACTTTAATTTGTTTAGTATTGATGCTTTTTGGAATGTAGTTTGGCTGCTGTTGCACATTATTTACATGCTGTAGTGGTATATCGTAATTTATTGGCTGCTGTTTTTGATTAATATTATTAGTTCCTACAGGCGGTTGTTGGAGTGTGGTATATTGTTTGCTACTGGTGGAGAATTTCTTGCCACAGGTTGTTGTAGGGATAAATTATTATCTATTGGCTGATGCTGTTGTTGTGAAGGTAAAGGATTCGCCATTTGTGGTTGTTGCTGATAATGCTGCTGTTGTTGTTGCTGATCTGAAATTTGTTGATATACTTGATTTGGATTTAAATGAACTTGTTGTTCCTGATGTTGTTTTTGTTGCTGGTATTGTTGATGTTGTTGTTGCTGTTGTTGTTGATATTGATGTTGCTGTTGCACCACCTGCTGTTGCGGATCTTGATAATGCATTTGTTGCTGCTGTTGATTAACAGCTGGATGTTGTTGAGCTGTTTGGTATGCAGAATTTGGATCATGTACATAGTAGCCTTGAGGCATATTTGGATGAGGTGGAAGCTAAAAAAATATTTAACAATTAATTCTAAGCAATCTACATATATATCGTCGGCGCGGAGTTATCTTCACGTATCTCCAAAACAATTTTCTTTGTGAAATTAAGTCTAAAGCTTCAACATTATATATATATATATATATATATATATATATATATATATATATATATATATATATAAAGATGAGACGATCCGAATTTGCCCTACTTCCGGAGCACAAGTTCAGGATCTCAGAGGTTTTTATAGGTTTAACTCGTCAAGTCTTGAGTTCTTAGAAGAAGCGGTCTTATCTTATTTTTATTTATATTTTGATATACGTGAAGATAACTACGGGACGACGATATGTATGTACATATCGTCATATGAATCCATAAAAGCCCCGAGTTACATTGAAAAAATTTTACAGGACCAGCAATAAACTCTCTAATATGAAACATTATCAAAATATTTTTAGTTTAAGCATATTTCTTACTAAGCAATTATAAAATTTTAATATGTAAAATTTTACAGGAACACGTATTTTGATTTTATGCATCGTAATCAATCAAGAAGTCGATTTTGAATTTTTTTAAACCTTTTTTGAAATGATATGACGATATATTGAAAATTTAAATATTGTTATTTACCAATCCTTGCGCAATCATTCGATCGATTTCCTCTTTTCTTTTTCGTTCAAATTCGATATATTCTTCGTGTGTATACTGCGGTTGTTCATCTATGGTATGCCATTCTGGATCTTTATTGTAGTCGTCTCGCTTTGTTTGGTCCAGAAATTCTTGGAAACTAATTAATCTATCTTGATTGGTATCGGTTTCTTTAAATACATGTTCACGCATACGCTCCATTTCCTCCGCACGTTCACGTTTATCACCATCTGATAATTCAGACCGGTAAACTTTGTCTAATTCTTTAACGAACAAAGCTTTAACTTCATCCTCGTCCCAAAAGCCATTACCATCGACATCTAAAATAATAATATTGCAATGATTTCATTTAAGAACATATTCGCGATAAGTGCAGTTAAATAGCTGTACCAGTTATTGTATACAATTTGTAAAGAGTGGTTTGTGCGGTTAATTAATTAATAATTACTTAAAATACGTAAAAATATATAAAAAGTAGCGGCTTCCGCGCTTTATGTAAAATTAGCATTGCAAATATTACACCGTTTACAAGAACGCATAACAAAATGCATTAAACTTTAATTTACCACATGGTTGTTAACAGTGATGCTACTTCCAATAGGAAGTTTCATTATGACGTAAAAAAAGAGCATTTAATTATACTGTAAATCAATTTCAAACTTTTTCCGAAATTACGGGGTTTTGACGATTGATTCTGATAGAGCCAAAAAAAACACATGTGTCGGCGTTTTGAAAGATCACATCGAAATTTTATTTTAGAGGCGGTTAAAGTTCCCAGCTTTGGCCTGTTCTTGCAGCATATCGGTAGGGTAGATAACGCTTTGTTTTCTTTACATGTGAAGTTGTAGGGCATGTTCAGCAACTTTGTAGAAAATGTTATCGCAAATATTTTTGAAGAGCATATTCTAACTATCCTTCATAACGGCATTTTTTTTTGCTGTATTCTAACAAATCGTAAAAACCATCATGAAAGAGGAGTATGGCGTGGATGAAACGCTCTAGAAAAATGTTGGCCATAAAATTTTACTATATACATATGCCAGAGCCCATCAAAACCCAAAACTTAACACAAACACCAAAAAGCATCCAAAAAAATGAATGCGATAGTTGAGTGTCATACCTTCTCGTCAGAGATGGGTTGACATACTTAATGAGAAATCTTGAGTTTGATTGTTTTTTTTTTGCTGTTTGTGGTAAGTTTTGGATTTCTGTTTGTTCTGACATATGTATATAGTAATTTTTTTGTAGAACATTTCATCCCCGCCCTTCCCAGTTTTTTGTGCTGTTTTTTACCATTTGTTAGAATAAAGCCAGAAAATGTCATTATGAGCTGGAGTTGGAGGGTTAATATTTTATACAAAAATATTTGCCATAACATTTTCTACAAAGTTGCTCAACATACACTACACCTCAGATGTAAAGAAAACATAGTTTTATATAACGATATGCATCCTCTACCAGAATCAATCGTCAGGACCCCGTAATTTCGGAAAAAAAACAAATTAAATAGAAATAGAAATGCACAATAAACGTGGTAAAAAGCGTTTTAAATTTGCTTGAAAAACAACAACATGTTTATGAACATCTAAATACACATGTGCACAACTTTTTCAACGAAATGAATGCAAAGAATAAATAAAATGTAATAGTGGTTGCATTTCGCCCGCGGGTCAATGCCGGTAAATAATTAAATACCTCGAGCATGTCTCAACAAATTTACGTTTATTGGTAATACATAGTTTTAAAAATTTCTTACCGTGAAACACAAAGAACGTATGAGGATTGAAATCTTGTTTATCCATTTGATCCTGTTCTTCCCAAACTTCTTCTAACTGTGCCTTGTTGCCAGGATGATGAACTTTTTTATGATTCTTATGTTTTGCATTCAATGCTTTTTGTTCTTCTTCGAATTTTTTGCGCTGTTCATCACCCATTTCTTTCTGTATCATTTCTTTTTCAAATTGTTTTTGCATTTCATACTCTTTAAATTCGACTTGTCTCTTTCGATCGACTTCTGCTAAGTCTTCTGCACTTTTCTTAATTAATTTTTTGAGATCCTCGATCTCAAAAGTGTGCACATTAGTGTGGTCCAAATGCTGATTAACTTTTAAGTGCTCTCGATCAATTCCGTTTTCCAAGTCGTATTCTTTCTTAGCCAAGGCTTTTAAGCGATCTAATTCTCGGCGTTTAATTTCATCCAATTGTGTGCGTACTTTATGCTCAACACTCTCAAGCTCTTGAGCTATTCTACCACTCTAAAAAGGAAAACAAGTAATTTTAAATTTATAAGGTAGATTGTACGAGTATGCTTGATTCGGATGGTAATCAATCAATAAACACTCAAGCTTATTTTTGTTTGTATTTATTGTAATCTCTCTTATGTTTTGTTTTTATACATTGCAGTTCATGATCAACATCAACTTCAACTTTTGAGTTTGTAGAAGGAAAAATAAGAGTGGTATTTGGTACGGATCTGCTTGTACACGGGAAGCTCGTTTTATTTTTTCGTTCGCAATTATAAACACGAAGTAAGATGCATGTTATTATTGATATTTCTTTTCATTCTTTGCTTCGTTGTGCAAATATACATAGTATGTATATGAAAATTAGTTGAAACAGATTTCTCTTAAGGCAACTTCAAAAGTTGAAAAGAAGTTGAGCAGCAAAAGTTGAAGTGTGTGAAGCGGCACTTACATTTACATAAAAATTTTAACATTTCTGTTTCTGCCATTTTAAAGACCATGAAAAATTAATAGGAAGAGCATTGAAAAATATTTTGTTGGTTTTTTAAGCTCTTAAGCTTTGGAAAACAAAACACTAAATTCATAATCAAAGAATTTATTGTTTTGCCAAGAATCCTCTTTCTCTGAATGGATCGAAAATTCGTATTCCAATCTGTTGCTGTATAATTATAAACCCCTAATAATTGACTGACTGCTTTGGTACCGTCAAACATACCGATTAGATCTTCTTTAGCAGCTGAATAATTTTGTAGACGCTGGTCTTTCAATAAATGTGCTCGATTACCCCAAAGTTTTTAAAAAATTTTACTGAACTTTACAACATTTTACTAAATTGCGTTCGTTTACCCAAAATACAATAAATGAGAACACAAATTGAGAGCGTAAAGTGACAGTTCATGGCTAAATATTTATAAATTTGTACTGCAGAAATTTCATGTAGTAAAATTTTGTAAAACCAAAAAACATATGATTCAAAATGTAAACAAACAAAAAATGTACAATTTTTGAAAAAATTATAAAAAAAAGAAAAACTGAAATAATAAAAAATAAAAAGTGAATAGTTATTCTTAAACTAATCGTTTTTTTAAGCAAGTTCGAGTATGTATGTATGTCTTTTATATAATTTATTTTTATTACCGAAAAGAAAAATACACATAAGAATTCAATTGTATTTACTGCCACACGTATTCGTTCTTGTTTTAAATGTAATTGTACGAAAGAAAGAATTCGATCGACATAGTGGGCCTGGCAGTCAATTACTTTACAAAAAACATAAAGAACCATAATAAAAGTGACACACAAATATTTATTTTGAAAATAAGAATTTATTTTTCTTTGAATACACATATCTTAATGTAATTTGTCGGCTCTATTTTTAAATTCTTTTAAAAATAAAATATACTTATGTATATGACGCTTTGGTTTGTTCAGCCCATAAAATACCTTTTGAAAACAGTTCGCCATGCAAACTCAATTAAACTAAAATCTTTTACATTTTAAATAATTATTTTGACTAGCGGTAAAAATTTTACTGAGAAAAAAGAAAACTTGTCCAGACTATAGAGGAAAAATTTCTAAACTTTCCGAAAAATTTAAATGTCCGAATTATAAAATTGAATGCATGTTGTAGAAACATAACAACTTTTAAATTTTCTTGGCTTTGTGTTATTTTAATTCTTTGGAGTTGCGAAAGTGCTAAGTATATGGTTACTTAGTACTGCACGTCACAAATCAAATAAAAATAAACATATGAAAAAGATTACAGAAAATTATTTGTATATATTTTTTATAAAATATTCGTATTATAATAAATATTGCATCGAGTACCGACAAGAAAAAGAGTTGTTGAGTAGTCCAAAGTGTAGATATATTTTAGCACTGCATTTATTTGCAATCAGCTGTTTCCTTAATCTTACTAATTTTTAAAATTTTTCCGTTCGCGTACTTTTTTTGTCAATAGCTTTTTTTGAGAGTAATGGCCTGTTTTTGTAATCCATGTGAAGTTTCAGACGAGCGAGCGGTACCCAGACGAGTACGTAAGAAAATAGTTTTCTTTAAACTACTCGTCTAGCTCACGTTCTATTCGTCTTGATTTTTATTTGAAACGTGCTTATAATATACATATGTGTATACACACATAGCTACAAAAACATAATTGAAATTGTATTTCAAAACTTATAGGTAAATTACTATGTAAATAAAATCTATTAAAAAAGAATTAACAAAATTTGTATTAATTTATTTATGCCGTTTTCTTTTCTTAAAAAAATGTAACATTCTTCTACTTTCTATCCAAAAAATTGCAATTCAAAGTGTTCTAATTTCTAATAAACTCACTATTTTAAAAAATAATTATATTGCAAATTTTCAATAAAAAGGGCAAAAAAATATTTCACCCAAATTGCAAAAAACCCGAAATTCCACAAAAAGTTGCAATTTTTTTAAAAAAGCCAGTGCTGGTATGATTTGTTTTGGTGTTTGATATGTGTGGTACTGTTTTTGGGCCATATGGTCCAGGTTTGCACTACATCGGACTAGCCCGAAAACTACTCCATGTGATTAAAAATGGACCACGCACAAGTAGTTTGTTAGGCACGACTACTATCGTGAAAGCACGAACAATTGTTGTATAGCAATAAGCTCTTGTTTGAAAATTTCACGATAGTACTCGTGCCTGCATTACAAAGAACCATGTTGGAACTAGTCCATTTCAGCTATAAGGAACCACGTAGTCCAATGTTATCTGCAGGGGAGTTATCAAGGGTAAAAATATTCAAATTATTTGGCGTATATACATATGTTTGTAAGATGTTCGTATTTTATTGTTTGTATAAAACAAAACAAATTTTGGCCGCACTACTAGTTTTTTTTCGATTGTGTGCTTTTGACATTAACAACATTTGTAAACGTGTTATAAAAATCACAAAATATATACCTAAACGTTCATTCTTACGTTTTCACTCAATTCTAGCCGACACATGTATTATAAAAACGATAAACGAATTTTTAAGCTCATTTCAACAAAAATTTTGAGTAACTTGTTTTCTATAAACAGGCCATAACTTTTTAAGTTTACTCAATAATTACTCATTTACTGCATATTCCTGTACAAGTACTCGAACGCAGCTAATCATGCATACAAAATACATATATACTAGAGTATCCACTCGATTAATCTTTGTTCTATTAGTGAAAAACAAGTGAGAGTGTTATATTCGGCTGTGCCGAATCTTATATACCCTTCACCATAGTATGGAGTGACGAAAGTCACAGTCACGAAAATTCACGCTAACATAATACATAAAAAAATAATTTATAAAATTATTAATAGACAAACACGTTTTCGCGGCCGTAATACTGAACCGATTTTGGGAAGATTTACATGTTTTTAATGGGCTTTTTACATAAATGTGCACAATCTTAATTTTATTCAAATCGGTTTAGTATTTTGGGAGTTAAGAGCGTTTAAAGTTGCTTCTAACACATGCACACTTATTATTACACATGCATGTATCAGCATCAAGTTGAAAAATGAAAAAGTGTGCATGTGTGTTTGTCCAATTTGCTTTAGCATAGAAAAGAGACACAGTTTTTTCTATATGTACTTTGTAAACAAAAGAGAGCTAAGTAAGAGAGTTTTATGTTGTTTATTTAAAGTGTTTTTGTATTTTATCGTATATATTTATGTAAAAACTTAATATTTAAATACTAGAGTGCGGTCGATTCGCCGCTGGATACACTAGTTTAAAATAAAAAATTTAAATAAAAAAAATTACAATAAAGCAAAAAAATCGCAACAATTACGCTAAAAATATCCTCAAGCACGCTCACTCACGGTCACGGATGCACGCTCATGTGATCGAAACGAAAAATTAATCACGATTATGCATGATTCACGCTAATCACGTAATTGGCGCTCATCTCTATTCCATAGTATAGGCTGACTCCATAAACACAGCATGCAAAGCAACACTGCAAGCATGCGTTAAGGCAAAACAATACTTTACGATAAGACGTTTATGAACGCATTGCTGTGTTTCGTTTTTTGAGTTTCGGAAAGACAAAACAGGAACAGCTACTGCAACACATGGAAAAGAGTTGCACTGCAATTACGAACTTACGGCATTATCAAATATAATGCTAAGCATTCTAGTGTTGCTTTGCAAACTACATTTATGAAATCAACCATAAATTATGAATTTCGTAAGAAATTTGTAACCCTTTCTTTCCTAGAGTGCATTATAAAAATATTAACATCCCCTTATTAGCACTTATACCAGTTTTCACACATCCAAGAAGTGTTTCAACGTCTTTATCAAAAAGCCAGTGGTCTTCGACTAAACAAAGAAATGATTTGAAACGTTAGAACAGGTTTAATAATGAAGACATTCTTCCAAATTAGATAAAAAATATCGACACCTATTACATAAATCTGTTAGTCTAGTGATTAAAATATTCCAATATTATCTTCATATTGAAAATAATTTGAAGCTATAAAAAATTCTTAAAAAATAAGAACAAACTTTTTCAAATAAAAAGTAATAGTATTAAATATAACTAAAATGTATCAAAAATTAAAAAAATAGCATATAGTTCAGGATTTGAACCCGAAACAGCTAATGACGTTGGGTTCAAATCATGAACTTCCGAACATTTTTATTTTTTTTAAAGAATTTTTTGTATGTTTTAATTATTTTTATTGCTTCTACTTCTTATTTTAAAAACTTTGTTTCACAATATATTAAAAAAACACGGCACAATCTCATTTATAATATACATATATATATATATATATATATATATATATATGTATATATATTTAATTTTTGGGTTTTTTCAATTTTATTAACAATAAAATCAGATAGGATTTTTTACAGGGGGCAAACCACGGCATTCGATATCGAAAGAAATCCCATACACAATTTTTTTAATTTATATGGAAATTTCGTTCGATATCGAATGCCGTAATTTGCTCCCAGGTATAAGAAAAATTTTAAATTCAAATAATATCAATATATTTTAATTTTATTTTTTCTTTGAAACTCAAATGATGGACGAAAGTAAACTAGTGGTATTCTGATAGTCTTTTTAAAATTTTTTTAACTTTTCCATTTACTTATCTGTATTGCGGTTGGACCAGATGATAAATTTTTTTTTTAATATACCCTGTATATGATTTCTGATATAGAATCGCAATCGAATTTCAACCACAAATGATTTCAAATATATGAATTCGGTAATTCATATTCAACCTGCTAAGAAAACGGATGGATTTAATTAAAAACATTTTTTATTTAAATCTTCTGCATTTGTAAAATCTTACTGTGTAAAACAGAAAAATAAATAAATAAAAATTACGATCAAATCGCAAGCAAAAACCTTTTTGCTCTCAACTCTATAGATGCGGCTTATTTTACGTAATATTTTGGCAATGTTGCATTAAATTCGGTAGTGCGTGCTATCGACAATCCGATATTCCGCAAAACTTTAATTTCTTAGGACTTTTTAACGAATGTATGACCACTTCATTTTATTTGAATATGAAGAAGTGAATTTTTTATCTTCTAAGATCTTAGCTTATCATTTTTTTTGAATTGGGGAAAATACGAAAATATGCAAAAAAAAAAATACAAATATTTATGCATATACCATTTTTAGACACGGTACAGCTCGCGAAGTATTATCGCTCCGCCCTACAAATGTTTTGGGAATTTTCCTCAAACATTCCGATCTAAAATTCAGGCAAATTTTAAAATGTTGTTTGTTTGGTCAGTCGTTCCAAAGTTCATTTGTATGTATATGACAGGAACTGATCGCTTGATAAATATTTGATGAATTGCGAACGATTCTTAGAATACATTTTAAGTCCACATTAAATTTTTAATTTTGAAAAAGCAATCTAGAAGTTAAATAAATAAATACAAAGTTGTGGAAAATACAGAGTTGTGGAACATAAGTTTTTTTTGTTTAAAATTTTTTTTGAAAAACAAACACAAACCGCGAAGCTATTTTGGCTTGTCTGCAGGAACACCCAGGGTCTAGGCAGGAATCGAACCTACGACCCCTCCACTAATAGTCTAGTACGCTATCTAATAGGCTACGGGGCTCCCCAATATTTTTATTCAAAATACAAATTCATTTTAATTTTTCTATTCCAAATACAAAATAGTTTTTAATAAAAGTTTAATTTTAACGATAGAAATGATATTTTATTAGTTTTTTACTCTATAATTTTGAGGTTTTTTAATCAATATTGAATCTTCCAATTTTTCTGATGTTCGCATATTTTTAAGAATTTTTGCCATTTTAGAGAAGACTTTTGGCAATCGGTACAATTATACGATTTTTTAAAAATAAATTTTGGGACTTATTTCCAATATTGCAAATGCAAATTTTCAGAATATGCGCTATTTTCGCGGAGTTTTCGAGTTTTTAATTTCCTTTCTGATTTTAGATCATCTGATCAGGATGGAAAAATATCGAAGATATATCAATTAATACAAAATACCTTTCATCGAAAAACAATTCCATAAATTTACTAATAACTTTCTCTCATGTGAAACTTTAAAAAAATTATATAGTCAATTCACAAGTTCTTCTAAAATCCGCTAAAGCCGTAAAAAGAAGTAACTGAGGGATAAAAATAAGACATTCAAAAACATTACTAAACCAGTTGAAAACTCCAAAATTAAAAATTTACATACGAAAATCAGCTGTTTCTGTGACGTAGAAAGGGTTTTTTGTATTTTATTGTAATAGCAAAATGAGCGTAGAAAAAAATTACAAGAATAATAAAAAACAAGTGCAAAATAAGTTTTTTCACATTTCCAGCTGATCATAAATTATTAAAGCAGTGGGTGAAGTTTTGTTGCAATAAAAATATAAATACAAAAAATGGTCGCGTTTTTTAGTTCATTTCCTCATTTTTCAAACAAATGTTCAAACAAATTTTACAATTGACAACCAATTTTTAAATTGTTTAACGATATTTTCCTCCTGAAGAGGTTACCCTAGCTCAATTGAAATAATTATATAAATATATTAAAAGGTCGAAAGAATATATATTAAACCATACATATGTATGTATGTACGTATGTATATGTATTTATATATAATGGTTTAATTTTTTATACATTTTTGTTATGTTCGTTGTAAATACATAATAATCTCATGATATGAAACAAACTGAATGCGAAAAAAATTTCGGTGAAGAGCCGTTTTTGGTTGGCATAATTTTTCAACCAGCTTTAACTTCGCATTAGCAGCACAAAACTAATACATATGCACTTATAAACCTCAAATGAATACGAAAACACTAATGCACCCAAATCTGTGTATACGTATACATTTTATGCCAGACGAATTAATCCAGTGTGTTTTGAAAAGAACAAAAGTTAAGCGGACTAAAAATTAATCTAGTGTGAATTGGCTCATTCTATACGTTGTAAGTATGAAACTCATCACAATTTTTTCAAAACAATATTTGTACATATTTTAGCCATTAATGGACCGACTTTAATTATTCAGTAGAAACCTTCCCAGAACTGTACACAAGAGATCTGCTTCATAAAATCGACCATAGGACAGCTGGGGACATAAAAAACAGCAGAATAGGACACATAAAGAGAAAAAGTATTTTAAGCTATATTTTATTAATTATTGAACTGAGTTTTGCTATTTTCAAACCGAACAATTTTAGGAAAAATTCCAAGAACATGTTCCAAAATTTAGGTCTCTATGTTGTGTGAGGCCATCGTGGCACTTCCACATAAATATAGCAGATCCAGAATATATATGTACTTTATGGGGCCTTAAATGAATAATGAAGAAATTTCATATGGAATGATAAACCAATATATCCCCTTTCCAAATTTTTTGGTGAAGGGTATACAAATATATTAAATACTTAATATAGAATTTTAGTAAGAATAATAATATTATAATTTCACAGATAAAATATTGTAAAATTAAATGCTTTATACATAATAATACGTTAGAATATAATAGAAATAATGAAAAAAACAATTGTATTTAAAATATAATTTGATAATATTTATAAAACTTTTGAATATTGTAGAAAACTCAAAAAAACAAGCATTACGATGGCTACTACACATATTAATAGCACCCAAAAACGGCATGACTAACTTAAAAGCAACACGAACGAGACAGTATTTTTAAAAGGTATTAAACTCCAAACTGACCCAATTCAAAACTATGAAGTATTATATTTTAATAATTTAAATAACAACAGATGTTTTAACTGGCTTTGATATCTTGCAAACAAATAATAATTACTAATAGCGAAAAAAAGTATTTATAGCAACCAGGGTCATGACTAAAAAAATTAAATATGAAAATAATGAGGTAAATAAAAGAATAAGTAATGAAAATAAAAAAATAGGGAATAAAAAAAATAAAGAACATAAAAAACGCACAGACAAGAACATTTTGGAAAAATGCACTTCGAATATTTGATTAACTTCAAATATGGGAATGTACATCCATTAATATGATAAATTACAACTTAGTGAATTTGAAAATATAGATGATATCGTATAATAATTTAAAATAGTGTTGTGCAAATAGAACGTAGTGATAACTTATCGAAACCAGTTTCAACCATGAAGAAACCACGTACCCCAAATATTATGATATAACGATATTTCATCGAAACAAAATTCAGTGATAAATCAAAGAAAATATAATCGATGACGAAGAAACTGATATCTAAAATGAATAAAGAAAATATTAAATATTTAAAGTTCTTATATATATAGAGAATTAAAAGAAGGGTACACAAGGATAAAAATAAATAATAGAAGTTCTGAACTTAAAATATTAATATACAACGAACACATGATACTTAAAACAGGGTCGCCTAAAAGTTCCTAATGGTAGAGCAAACATCAATACATTTAAAGAAAAACTTATTTTTATTCAATATTTTTTTTGTTGTAAAACCAATACAAACAAAGAAAAAAAATATTTCATATATTTGTTGAGGGTTTTTTAGCGAGTCTATATACATGCATTTCATTGGTGCTAATGCCAAATCATCAGTAGACCTTAAACCATATTTTTGAAGAGTTTCAAACCTCTTATCTTATACAAAACCTTTAAAAAAACCAATGAGAATTTAAAAAATTATACAAGTATGAATAAGCATAGTAGGCTTTGAAACTTATTAAAAAAACCCCTCTTCGTCAACAGATCCAACAACCCAACGTAAAATGTCACAGGCCGAGGTAGCGAAAGGGTATCTTGTGCAAGCTGCCATGGACAGAATTGGCGCAGACGGTGCCACAACCTACGCGCAGTGGGATGTGGTACGTAAGCTAATGGAGGCGTTCTGGAAAGTTTACATAACCAACCCAGAACGAAGCCCCAAATGTGAAGACGGCAGATGGCTCCGTCGGAGGATAAAGCTAATAGCCTTTAGGATGAGCGATCAATCTTTTTATCTAGAAGGGCTATGGGAGGGAGCCAGGCTCGATGTGGTACTTATAAATGAGGTTCCTCGGTGACCTAGAGCCTCAGCTCGTACCTAGACAAGCCTTCGAGACCCGAAGAAATTCTGGAACTCCTACAGGTCTGCAACAGTGACTTACCTAACCAGGGTTGGTTGGTCGCCAAGGTTTCCGAACCTGTAGGTGCTTACAGAAGGATCATCGTGGTCCTGAACCAAGAATCCTTGGCGTCGCTGAAGTAGAAACATGGGAGAATTTTTACAGTTTCGAAACCATCTTCCTGAGTGTCTAAAAAGGCGGCGACAAGGAAGCTCGGGATCCGGAGGACGGTGATCCACCTTCAGACGCTATGTTGGTAGACGAAACTGCAAGTTCGGCCTCTCAAGGGAATACCATATCCAACTCCGGTTGGGTAGGGGAATTCTTTGAGGGGGTGGATGAGGTAGTTGACGAGGACGTTCTCCTGGACTGGGACCTTGAGGATGCCAACGTCACAGTTAAACCGAACGATAATGACAAACGTTACACAGTTAAACTTTCACCACTTTAAAGCAGCGTACGCCTAGCAGAGAAAGGGGAGCAGCTCGTCCTAGTTCAAGATCCCTGGATTCACCAAGGTAGGGTTTGCGGACTTAATACTAAAGGCTTAAGGCTACTTTATGCTAATGATCAAAGTAATACCAGACCATGCATAGTGGGCAAAGACAATATAAACTAGAGATGGGCACCGCTCACGTGATTAGCGTTTTGTTTCAATCACGTGAGCGTGCATGAACGTGAGTATAAAAAAAACTTAACGTGAGTGAGCGTGCATGAGTAGATTTTTTGCGTGATTTTTTCGACTTTAGAATTTATTTAATATATTAATAGGTACGTGGTTTTCAATTTTGTCATGAAGACATAAAACGTTGTGGTATGTATTAATGTACTGATGTGAATGAACGAGTCAAAGTATAAGTCCGAGTTTCGACTGGCGAACATTTCGAAGACAAATATCTGCAATTCTTTTTCGTTTTCATTCGCGATCACACAGATGAACAAGACCTAGAAATTTTAAGTTTCTGGAAATAAGCTAAAGGTCTTCCAATTCTGCAAAAATACTGTGTGTACAATCCAGCTCAGCTACAAGCGAAGGAGTTTTTTCAACGCCAAGAAGAATACTTGAAGATATGTGAAACAGACTTCACAGGGAAATGTTGACAAAATTTAATTTCTGCATAAATCCATTTATCTATTATCTATTTACGCTAAAGTACAAGATCCTACTAAATTTTAATATTTTACATAGATTGCTTATGAGCAAGAAAATTTATGATTTTAATCAAAATATTTTAAATATGTACATAATCTTAAATTTCACTTCAAAACTTTAAAATAAAAGAAAATTTATATTTTCTTTAAGAATTTTCAATTGTCAAATTTTACTTTTAAGTGTAAATCCTGCGTGACGAACCCTACATTCGTGCGCGTTTTCACATTAATATATAAAAATTTTTTGGTCTTTCAAAAGAGGTACCTTCAACTTATGGATGGTGCTTAGTGGCATATAAGTGTACTTTCGAATGGCATAACAAATACTTTTTTAACAGGTATTTGTAGCAAAATAAATGATCGCAAAGTTTTGTGACGCACGCCACAAAAACGGAAGCAACTTTGAAAGTTCAAGTGTGTTTTCGTACTTTTTAGCGAGTTTTGCATAATAAATCACACAAAATCTAGTTCCTGAAAGAAAGATAAATATAAAAGAATTCTAAAATACCTTTTTTGCAACCAAAAATGTTTGTCGTTTTTTATCGAAAGACGTGTTACGCACGCTACGTGAGTTACGTATCTAATTTCAATGTTTCCAAAATAGTAGACAAAATCTTTTTACTAAAATTGAAGTGAATCCAATGTATAAAAATATGGCTTTCGATGGGGCCATTTTCATTAACACTAAATTAATGAATACCTAAAAATGGTTGATTTCTGGTATGAGGATAGAAGATTTGAGGTAGGGTAGAATTGATAATAATTATGGTGGCATGTCATAATGTCAAATGTCATAATGTCCATGGACATTATGTCACCCCAAAAAGTGTCATAATGTCGATGGACTTTATGTCACTTTTTTTTTGGACTTTATGTCACTTTTTAAGGTGTCATAATGTCCAAGCTTAAAAAACTGAAATAATAAAAAATAAACATATACATATACTTAAATATATGTTAAAAATGCTACTAAAAACCACTAAATAAAAATAAAAATTTAGATGGGGTGCAATAACGCCTTACGAAATAAGGCCTTTAAGGCTTTATTTCTCAACGGAAAGTGAAATAAGGCCTTTATTTCCAAAAAGGTTTTATTGCACTTTGAAAGTGAAATGAAGCCGTAAAGGTCTTATTTCACTTAAATTTCTTTTTAAATGAAGCAATAAAATTTCTTATTCTTCTTATATTTTATTGAACAATTATAAAAAAATTTCATATTAACAAAAATTAATAGAACATTAATAATTTGCTTTATAAAGTTTTTCTGCGTGGCGCCCTGCGGCCGCTCTTAGGGGTTTTCTCCTCCATGGGACGCGGCAGGTGGCTTCGCTGAATAAAGTTTCCCTGCGCGCGTCACACTACGGAAGATGATGAGACGCGCGCAGGAAAACTGTATTCAGCGATGCCACCTGCCGCGTCCTATGGAGGAGAAAATCCCTAAGATCGGCCGCAGGCCGCCACGCAGAAAAACTCTATTAAGTGAAGATTTAGGTGTTTTTGTATTTGTTGTGGACATTATGACACTTTAAAAGTGTCATAATGTCCATGAACTTTAAGGCACTACTTTTGTGGACATTATGACACTTTTGAAAGTGACATAAAGTCCATGGACATTATGACATGCCACCATAATTATATATATATATATTATGTCCTGTGGTTCCTATAAGGAACAAAGGCCACAATAATTATATATCTAGTCTAATATCCCCTAAAAAAGGTAAGAAATAAGTTAGGTTAACAGGTTTCCAGTGAAGAAATAAGAAAGAGTATCAGCCCACTTGGGTCCAAAGTAATTATGATCCCTTTGTGTTTTAAGAAAAAAGTTGAATCACTATCAAAAAATTTTGTTTGCTGAACAGTTTCTGGGGCTTATCCATATATCAAAATTGAATTTGAAAACTAACAAGTTGTTTTAGAAAAGTATATTTTTCAGTTAAACATAATTATCCTCTTTTATTACAGAATTTTCTAATTGTATATTAGATTTTTCTATTTGCATTCAGAAATTTTAATCTGTAAATACTTGTAGGCTGTGTTTTTTTCGTGAGTATTTCGTGAGAGTGAGTTTTCGTAATTGTGACTAACTTTTTATCCCACTCACGTGATAGTGATTGAACGTGAACCAAAAATATTAGGTCGTGCGTGAGCGTGCATGATTGAAATTTTTTTATCGTGAGCGTGCATGAGCGTGAGTGAAAAATCACTCACGGTCAAATCTCTAATCTAAACATCATCATTATATCTGATTACAGTGATGAAGACACATTAACTGCAGCTTTGGAGACGAACCCGGGTACTTTCATGCTGATATCCAGCTACATGGCATATGAAAGCGAATCTCCGCCCGACAACAAAACTGTTTCACGCGCGATTTTCAACGGTACTCAACATTTAAAAAAAAAAAATTATTCGGTTTGTATTCCCCAAATGGCAGTATGACACTTCGTATTAGACTCAGAGCCGCTGGAGCATATAAATCAGTAGGCGATGGACATGCGACCATTATTAGACAGTTTGAAAATTTCCCCTTATGCCTGAAAAAAGATTTGCACTGTGAATCTCAGATATTCTCCCTCCTTTTAATGATCCTCAACGCCGAGGGGGAGTACTTGAGGTTTACACTGACGGATCCAAATCATGTTTAGAGATGGGAGGTGGCATTTGTATTCGTCAATTTCAGCAGAGGATGCGTTTTAAGCTATTAGATCATTGTAGCATAACTGAAGCCGAAATATCGGCCATAAAAAGTGCAGTTAACTGGTTAAGGTGCAATAGGGTATATAGGCAGGATATTCGAACTTGTACTGATAGTAAGGCTGCACTGAACGCTCTATAGGTGTTTATATAACATCTGAAATGGTAAAGGAATGCCGGACATCCTTAAGCGAGGTAGCGTCAGATTCCAACTGGAGCTTATCTGGGTACCAGGACACGAAGACGTACCTGTCAACATAATCGCAAGTTTGCCAAGGAAGGCTCCCGTTTGCAAGAACGGGACACCGACCGGCTAGTGGGAGTCTTACTAAACAGCTGCAAAATCCTCATTCAGCACAATTTAGATGGTTCAACGAATCCACTTGTGCAGTCTCCAAATCAACCTGGCCCCAATATGATCAAGCAAAATCTGCCATTATACTGGGGATCCTTTACACGACTTCTGTAGAAGCTGTCAAAATGAGGAGGAAGAAACTGTCAAGCACCTCCTCTGTCAATGTCCAGCTCTGTCTTATCAAAGAGCCATATATCTAGGTAACTCGACTTTAAGCGAACTCGCAGACCTTACGGAATGCAATCTGAAAAGAATAAACCAGTTGGTTCAACACCATCCATAACATACGATAGATAGAATTTCTCTTTCACTGTCCACATCAGGCATCACAAAGGGAGCTATTTCCTGGACCCACGTGGGCAGATGTGCAACCTAACCTATCCAACACATGAATATTTTTGCAGTCAGATTTTGTCGTTCTCTGGTATGTACATGCATTCACAAGAACAAGTAGCAACGGAAATCGCAACATTATTTGAACGCTTGTTTTATTCATATTTTTAAAAAGTTTTTATTGGTTTTTTGTAAAAAATACTTTTTTAGTTTCTTTTGCATACAGCCGACTGGTTGACAATTCTCATACACTAACAGAAACAACAAACAGTAGTTTTGGATTGATTTCAATTGATACTGTAGGTAATCCCATAACAATGGCAATGGGAACTATCAAAATTTTTTGTTACACACACGATGCCCTTACGACATCAAAAATATTGGTTGAACAGTTTACTTTAAAATATGGTAAATTTAAGGCACTTAAATCCAACAGAGGAATTGAATGCATAAATGATGTATTGTGTAACGTATGCTCATCATTACAATTTAAACAAATATTTTCAACCATAACACCACGAAACTTGTTTTTGTTAACATCAACTTATTATGAATGGGACAAGTGGATTTCATATTTTACAACAAGGCACCACGGACACTGGCTACTTTTGAATTAGTTTATGGAAAATTACTACGTTTACCCTCTGATGGCACAAACGAGTCAAATTAAAATTTGCCTCAAATAGAGCGTAGAAATTATTAATAAAATCAAAAGAAACAACAATTTTAAATGATAAAAATTAAAATAAATTTAATTTAAATGTAGGAGGCTAAACCTTAGTAAAAGTAGAAAATAGGAAAAAGATCCAAAGTTCCTTTAAATGTACATACACAACAATAAGTAGATAACAATGGAAGAAAAAGTTAAAATGATAGCAATATAAAACTTTATAAAATCTTGTAATATATACAAAAAAAACTAATATATATATATATATGTATAATGCAAAATATTATGCATTTCCTACACTCTGTTTTTTTCTAAGCTGTGTCACTAAACCGGACTTAACCTAAATATAATAAGCTAGAAAGATTAACTTTCATAAGTAGAATATAAGTTTTACAAATTTTGAATAAGACCTGTCTTAAGTTTATACAAACTGAATCGGAAATAACTTCCTTAGTTTTTCTTAATCAGGCTCACTTTGCGTTTGCCTTGTGCACAGATCGGTAAAATACCAAATGCAGTAGTTTTGTTTTATTATTTAATCAATTTTGTACAAATGTAAGTAATAAAAAATTGTATGTTGAAGTTTTTTTTTGTTTAAATGCTTTAGGTTTAAACAGTATGTGCACAAGAATGATAGAATACACATTAAGCATTCCTTTTGAAAACATTCTATTTCTGAGCATCTACGTCACATCACCAATTAGGCGCAAACTGATTTTTGGTTTGAAATAAAAATATTAATAATATATCAATAAAAACGTTTTTTACTTGTGCTTTTTATGGAAATTGCTAAAATTTTAGTTTTTCAATTTTTAATCGCACTGTTCCTTCAATAATACATTTCAATTTGTTTTTAATAAAACTATTTATTTTAATAAGTAAAAAAATAAATATTGAAAAAAGTGCGAATAAAAATTGTAGACGTTTTTTATGCTTTTGAACATTTTCGTTTAGCCGCGCAATTGAGTACCTACCTGCACATTAAGGCAGGTAATTATATTTAAAATAACAGCATTTTTGACTTATATGCACAAAAAATCTTGCAAAGTTAATTGTGCAGGTAAGTAAAAATTAATGTATAAACGTTGCCAGTCTGCCGATTAATCCAAAAACAGAATTGAGAATAAAATTTAAAATAAAAACATTACAACCCAAAACGTTCCATTCCGTGCAAAAACCCTCGCACTACTGTATTTCTGTTGTCGCCTTCGATAGTAGTTTTCGAACATTTTGTTTCAGAAATGTTGGAAAGCGACATTACTTTTGAGCCCTTTGACTAGCTGGGATTTTATGATTTCAATAAACAATAAAAGGGTAAGTTGGTGAGTTTCATATGACCCGCTGTTATACATATATAGTACATACATACATATATAGAAAAATTCAGTGCACTTATTTAACTTACACGTATATCAGCCTCTGAGGCATTGTCTAGTTTCTTCCGAAAATTTGGATCGGTTTCTAATGCTTCAACAACTTCTTTGAGATAATGTGCATACACCAAGTTATTTTCAAGATCCGATGATTCATTAGTGCTTGTTTCCTTCTTTTCCTCTTTTTTTGGCTTAGTAACTGGTAGTGCATAACTCAACAGTATGCAACTCCCAAGAAGAAATATTGTTATGTATGAATTCATAACGTTTCAATTTATTCAAAATGTAGTTTGTGCAATATGTTGTGTTCGATTTTAATATAAAAATAGTTCCAAAATATCGGCTAAATATTTAACGCGACGTGTGATTTCCGCTTTGTCAGTTCTTTTATTATTTTCTAAGAAAAAAAAACTATAACCACAAACTAATAACAGACATGAAGAAGTCGACAGTTGATAAGGGTTTAAATCAGCTGTGAGAACAGCCATCTAAGAGTGAGATAACAATAACATTTATAATGCTGCGAAGAAAAGGATGTAAACAAAACAAAAATTAGAAACTTGCCACGAAAAATGAACTATGGAGTCATTAAAAATATATAGTGGGGTTATGTGCTGCTATTTTATTTAACAACATGTACGCGCAAAATAAGACCACAAGAACGAAAATAATTTTTTCATATCTCTATGTCCCTTTTCACATATGCGACATTTCTTGCCGGATATTTTTTTAATTCTCTTTTGTTCTTGCCTGAAGCTTTTATGTATTGGAAATTAAAAGACAGACAGAACTTTTCATATTCGTTCTTCATCCATTTTCGCAGTTTGTTTACTTAATATTACATATTTATTTTATTCTGTGGTTTACTTAAATTACCAAAAACATATAAAACAATTTTTTATAAAAATGAAATTTTATTTAAAAAAGGAAAAACTAGTTTATTGCACGAAATTGGCATTAGAAGATTCTCCCGAAGAAGACGACTTGGGCTTGAGAAATATGATATAAAGCAACAAGGTAAAAATTGCGAAAATAACAAAAGAGAAACAAACAAATTTCCGGTATAGAGGGTCGTGTACTACACACTCCCCATCTTCGCCCCTTCTTCTTCAAACCACAGGGTAGACCAAAGATGTAACTTTGAGGTTATGTTTTGGAGCGAATCAGCTTTTTTGTGCCTCTAGTTGCTGTTAAAAAGAGATAGCAATATAATTAAAGGATGAGGGAATATAAACAATACAAAATTAAGCATTTTGCAAGTAAGAAATGATGAATTGTATTGCAATTTCCTTTTTTATTTTTCATGAATAATTCTTATTTTATTTTTAATGTTATATTACTTTTAGCATTTATATTTCTTAAATTAATATTTTTCTACAACTTTGTTTATTGAGCCAGAAATTAATAAGAATACAAAACCACAACAAAAAAATCTTTTTTTACTAGTTTACTAGTTCCTGTGCGATAGAGCCAGCAAAACAACTACAATAGCATACCGTCGTGTCACCTCTGGTCTTCTTTGTGGTGCTATCGCTACTAACTGTTCTGCGTGGTACGTACGACGTGTTCCTTGTGTATGGGCCGTGTTTACACTAAAAATTGCTAGTGCTGCCATACATATATATATATTTTCGTATAGTCGTGAAAAAACAACTTCTCTACTTTTTACGTTGCGATTAAAAATGTAAAAAACCTTTAAAAAATATCAAATTTAACGCATTATGTAAAATGTATTTTTAAGTCAAAATACAAAAAATTGGTTTTTAATGTAATTTTATTATATATAATAACATATTTCCTTATATGTATATAATCGAACGCAAAATAGAATTCTCGCGACATCGTGGCGCAGGTAGTCAATTTTTTTTTATTATTTGCTTATAGTGAGTTAATAGTACGTTTACAATGCCTCTAAATCTAGTAGATTTGATTGAAATCTTTCTCTAAATCTAGTTCGTTTACATTGCAGTTTTTGACATTAGAAAGATTTTATTTGAATAACAAAACCAGCTGACCCATATTTAAAAAAAAGAAAAAATTATACACACATCTTTGAAAATTGCGTTTGTTACCAAACAAAATCGGAAAAATAGGACATTTATTAGTATTTTCTTCTTATTTTTGTGTAACATAAATGTAATATGGGACATTATAAGGAAATAGGCATTAAGTAAATTACATTACATATTATTTACCATTTGCACTTCATTTATATTTTAAGTTTAATTTATTTTCCTATTTTGGTAATTAATAGCTGTGTTCGAGTACTTTTACAGTAAAATGCAGTAAATGAGTAATTACTGAGTAAACTGAAAAATTTACTTCCAAAAAAGATGATGCCCAAAAAAGTACGTGAACGAAAAATTTAAAAAATTAGTAAGATTAAAGAAACAGCTGATTGCAATTAAATGTAGAGCTGAAATATATTCACACTTTTGAGTACTCAACTTTTTTTCTTGTTGGTACTCGATGCAATATTTATTATATCACGAACATTTCAAGAAAACATAAACAAAATATTTTCTGTAATCTTTTCCACATGTATATTTTTATTTGATTTTGCTAATTTGTGTCCGATTAAATATATTCAAAAGTATGTCATAACTTGTTTATGCTATTGATTACCTTAAAAACAAGTGCAGTTTATATATAGCACTTTCACAACTCCAAGGAATCAAAATAGTACAAAGAACAGAAAGTTCAAAAGTTGTTATGAACATTTATTTCCTTTTAAAAGGCATATATTTGATTAACAAGCAAATAGTTAAAAAAATTATTAATTTTGTATTAATTTGTTATTATTTAAATTTTTCTTTTTTTATATAATTCTTTTCACAAATTGTATACTTTTTGTTGGTTTAACTTTTGAATCATGTTTTACTAAATTTTACATGCAAAAATTTCTGCAGTAAGAATTTGTAAATAATCAGTCATAAACTGTCCCTTTGTCACTATGAAATTTTTCTTTCTGAAAGTGTTGTTTGTAGGTGTACGGGGAGAGAATATTGGGCAGGGGAACACTCTTTCATGTATTTTGAAATTCTCTCGTATTTTGTTATTCGCAACTGTCAAACTGAAAATGGCTGTAGCTTTATTTTCTTTTACTTTTCTTATCTTTCATGGTGGTGAGAGCAAAAATTTGTGTACAAAAAAAATGTGAAGATAAACATGCAAAAATCTTGAATTTCATTACAAAAAATTTCAATGTATAGAAATTAATGAAAGTTCAAAAGAGAATTAGAGAAAATTTCAGAAAGAAAACTTTCATAGCCTGAACCGGTACTTCACGCTCTCAATTTGCGTTCTCATTTATTGTAAAGTTCAGTAAAAATTTGTAAGAACTTTTGGGTACTCGAACGCACTTAATATTTTTTGTTTGATTTCATTTTATTTATAATGTCAGTTATTATTCTTGCACAGCATAGTATTTTTAAGCACAATTTGAGAAGCAACTAAGTACTATTATATTGCATCACTAAGTACTATTAGAATTCGATGAGATTTTGTCAAAATCCAGTGAAGAAGTAGATTTGGTTTTGTATAGGAAATCTATTCAAAAACAACTAGATTTTGCTCGAAATCTAGTACTTAGTGTAAAAGGACTATAATATTTTAAATTAACAGTAAGGACAGTAATATTGCAACTTCAGCTGATATACACCGGGTCTTCACGTAGCAATTTCATTGCTGAGAACAAGCAAAAACGTCAACAAAGTTTTGATAGTTCGATTGTTGATAGGTGGAGAACACTTAAAATTGCTTCGTGACAAATTCAAAATTTTCATAGTTCTATAAATATGCTATAATTTTATATACATAAAGATGGGAATTGTTGATAAAATTTTATTATTTTAAATATTTCTTCGGGTTTCCACTCCATTAGGTGTTCTTTTTAAATAAATATTCAGTTTTTAGTTTTCTAAATACAAATTCGCAAATTCACTGACTACAGAAAAAAAAAATGACAGCAGGTTGATAGGCGCTAATTGCTCAAGCAATCAGTTGAGCAATCATTGCGCAATGGATTGCCACTTATGGCAATACGCAGTCTACACGTAGCAAATTTCATGAACGCAATCAAATTTTACGATTGCCGCAATGGATATTGCTACATGAAGACTCAGGAGTAGGTGTACGAGTTTGCTGTCACCATAACTGGGGTACACACTATCGAGCATGAGTGACAGTTTCGCTCAAATTTTGGCTTGATCGACAGAGTGAACACAAATTTCGTCATTGAACTACAACAATTTTTGCGGTTGACTGACGGTCAGCGGCCTTATTGGATTTCGACTGATAGTCTGTACAAAAAAGTATCAGTCAAGAGATATTTTTGTAGCATAAACTATAAAACTGCCAAGGATTTTTGGTCTGCATTAATGAAATATCACGAAAAATCAAATCTCATTAATAAAGTAAGTCTTCTTTTTTATATAAAGTGATTATTTTTCGAACAAATTGGTTGTTCGTAGTTTTTAATCCAAAGTGATTATTACTAAGGGAAAATTTTAACATCAATTAATTTCAACTTACACGGCAGAACAGAAACAACGCTACACTCTCATCATCAGTGTTCATGTGCGTTTCCACGTATCCGCCACTATTTAGGTGGCTCGGTTGAATGTTATTTCAAATTTGTATTTATACAAATAATGCCGCGAAAAAGCATACGAGAGTTATTTTTACAGTCTTCTTCGTAGTGCTCGCAAAGTATTTAGTGGGTACCGAGTTACGGGTGTTTCATTTTTTTTGGCTACTCAATACTATAAAATAGTTACTGGATACTTTTAGAGTTGTATTTTTAAGCAAGTCGAGTGGCTAAAATAGAAGGTATCATTCATTGTTTATAAGGCAAACAAAACTTCACCACTATCAATATTCAAGTTTGACCATCACTAATTTTATAATTTTTTTTGAGAACAATTAAATTATTTCTTAGGTTATTAAATTAAATTAAAGTTAAATTAAAAGTTAGCTTTACATTTATTTTTTATTAAATAATGGAAGACATACGAAACCAATAATAGTTGAAGATATATATTTAATTTTTGAAGAAACTACTTCAATTTGCAGATTAAAGTATTGAATATTATTGAGTAATGATAAGTAGTAGAATTTGCCAGCACTACTTCTTCGTCAACTATTAATGAAGAAAATGAACGCAAGTCAATCGATAGAAGAACATATAACGGAATTTTTAAATATTGTGGATCGATGATTTGGGTGAGGAAATGGGAGAACATAAAAGTGTGACTTTTCTACTCGGCAGTTTACCGGAGAAATATAACACATTAACTTCGTCCTTGGAAATGATTTAACGATTGATTTCGTTAAAGAAAAACTGCTGCTTACTCTATACCAGCGTTGCCACTTTCTGTATTATAGTACAAAAACTGTACTATTTAAAATTATTTGTATTATTTTGGTACCATGAAATTTTTGTACCAGATGTTTTTTTTTTTAATTTTCCAATCAGGATCTCCAAAAATGAAGTTATAATTCTATAAAAACAGATATTATAAAACAAAAAGATTTATTTATGATTAATCACACAAATGAACCTTTTTTTGTACAAGAAAATAAAATGTGCTTGAATATTGGTGTCGCTGCACAAGAGACTATTTCATTTTATTCGGAATCAGAGCAACAAAAAATGTATATCGATCTCAGAAATTATTACATTGAAGTTACTACCCAAATTAAAAAAGATTTAATTTTGATGATGACCTTTATAGATTTAGTAGATCCAAAACTTGCACAAATCAAACTAAAAATGTTTGTCTTAAGTAAAAACAAAAATTTGAAAGAAAAATGGTACATGAGATAAAAGCAACGTGTAGCAATGGGTTAATTTATCGTAAATTAGTGATGGTAAAATTTGAATTTTGATTACATCATGTCCAATTCTTTCTAACTAAAAATGTTACGAACTTTAGCGAAAATAATAATCACTTTCGATTAAAAATCATTGCGCAATAATTTGAAATAAAATCGTTATCAAATTTTAAAATCAGATTTCCTTCCGTTGAAATAGATTACAGAAAATTAGAAAATGAGTGGCGCGAACATGCACTTTTGAACCACAAGGAACTAAATCTTTCTTATGATGAGATGTCGAAATTTATTGGACAATAGTTTTTAAAATAAAGAATTGTGCTGATGGAACTCTCTTTACAAATTGAGAAACTGTTAAAAAATATCTTCTAATATTACCATTTCCTTATTCTTCCGTAGAAAGGGGTTTGAGTAAGCTAAGCAATATTGAAACGGACACGAGAAATTAATTGTTAACTGAGACAATTGCATATATAATTTTTACGAAAGAGGGTATTGAAAAAAATAGGGCTGCAAATTTTGAACCTACTAGTGAAATGCTAGAAAAACTGGAAAAAATAATGCTTACTTTTTATTTTAGAACAAAAATCTATTGATATTTTGGCGTTGCAAAAACAGTGGCTACTGAAATACATATGTATATGTATGTATTTATAATGTACTTAGATTATATATATGTAAGGGAATACATGGATTTTATGCTTTATTAGTAGTGTATTTAGTATATATGTACGTATATACTTAAATGTCTACACACATATATGATTACATTTTAAAGTATAAATATAATACTCTACTTATGATTTATAAATAAAAATAGTATGTTTTGATGAAAATAAAAAACCTTTTGTCGAAGTTTTTTGTGTACTACAGTAGAAACTCGATTCTTGCACGTAATGAAAACAGGGCTCGGTGCAAGTTTCGAGTATTAATTTCCCATACAAAATAAAAGGCACATACATCTGCTTAGTATCTAAGTTTAATATTTAAATTCAAAACACTTAAGTTCAACGAATTCGTATAATAGTAGATACATACATATTTTATGTGGAATTAAAGAAATTTAAAATTTTTGTTTGTTTTGTACAAAGTCGCTTGTTCAGTATTACACTGCTTCTTAGTCTCTGGAGCATCATAATATCGTCTAATGAAGCATTGTCTTGCTCCGCCCATTTAAGCAAATATTGAATGCTGATATAGTCTCCGCCGATGTAGCTTGCTTCGTATTGAGTACCACGTTACCTGTTTCTTCACCATTAGTAAGGTCATCATCGGTACACTGCTCTTCATTTTGTGCGGTGAGCTCCAAATTAGGTTCAACAATCCATTGCTTTATTTCAGAATGTGATATTTGCTACAATGGTTCTACTTCTTGAAGCAAAGTTGTAATGGATTGCATATAGAATGCATCGTCAGCTAGCTGTAAACGTAACTCTGAAAGAGGAATGACATCTTCATTATCCCAGTCGGATGATTTATTAAACCGTTTTTGAAATGATGACCGAATTGAATGGGTTAATGAAATCACTCTTATTTGACAGTTTTTCCCTACATATTTTGAGTCTTCGGATTCCATGTCTTTTTTTAAGTTTGCAACCCAACCATTGCTAGCGTGGAAGCCACCCGACTTTTCATGAATTTTGGCATGTAATAACTTTGCCTTTTCCTTGTGCATATCAGATGTGAATGGTAAATTCTTTGCTCTTTGATTTGCAAACCATTTAAACAATGCTCTTTCCATTTTTTGGAAACTCCGAGGGCTTAAGCGTCCGTCTTCTCCCAGGGCCGGATTCAGAATGCGCCACAAATTTCTTTATGGTGTTTTCATTTCTCCTAACACGAGTTATTATTGATCTATGCACATGAAAACTTTTGGCTGAGGAATTGGGGGAAAATCCAGCACTTAATTTCTTTAAAATCTCAGCTTTGTCTTTAATTGTCAGCAACATAAATTTTTTCCTTGCCATTATGACACCGCACCTCTCAATTGTCAGCTTAAAACTGATTCAAATTACAATATTTCATCAGCAACATAAAACGACAGGGATTTCCCGAAATGTATTCAGTCTAAGAAAACGTAAACAAAGCAGCACGCAAGAGTAATACAAAAATGTTGCAAGTATCGAGTTCAAAATTTTCGGATGTCGCAAGTGCTGAGTGCGTAATGAAAAATATTTCGATGTTTCAAGAATCGAGGTGTGCAAGTATCAAGTATGTGCAAGATTCGAGTTACTACTGTATTTCATTTGGTTTTGTACTATTTTTGCTAAACTTCTGGCTACAGGGCGATATTTGTAGCCAGCGGCATTTATAGTCATATAGCCGTGTAGCCTGCAGTCGTGAATGTGTTTATAACTTAATTTCTATTTTTGCTGCCTACGGAACAAAAAAAAGAGTTGAAAATATAACAAAATATGTTAAGCGAATTAGTGCTAGGAAATATTTTTTTAATGTATAATAAAATGCAAAAATTGCAATTATTTTTTTGGTTTTAAAATTCACAATAACTTCCAATCATTGGGAAAACAAAAATGTTTAATATCATTTCAAAGTCGATCAAACAATAAAATGTATAAAAAGTCACCCACATTGCAAAAAACGCGAAATCCGCAGAAAATTTTGAAAAAGCCGTAAAATCTTCTAAAAATATCTAAAAATGTGGATGCATATCACATTCCTTAAGTTTCTAGCACTATTTAGCATGATTTACGTCTTTTTAAAAACTTTTAAACTATTCGCGATTTAAGCAATTTTTGCAATATTAGTGATTCTTTGTCATTTTATTGTTTCATTGAATTTTACTTTTTGAATAAACCTAACTTTAAAAAATATAAATGAATCAATTGCTTACTATGTTCACGGCTGTCGTTTTCAAAATAATGAAGTAGCTGGGTACAGGGTGACATTTGTAGTCGTGTAGCCTGCTGTCATGAATGTACTTATAGCTTAACAATTTAAGACAGTGATATTAAAACCTCAGCATGGGGAACTTCGTGTATTTATTTTTGAAGTGCTATAAAGTGAATAAACAGTAGTGATCATGAAAGAATAACAGTACATCATGATCTAATAAAACAGGTCTGTTTAATAGTCC
This sequence comes from Gymnocheta viridis, assembly GCA_956483585.1. NCBI lineage: Eukaryota > Metazoa > Arthropoda > Insecta > Diptera > Tachinidae > Gymnocheta > Gymnocheta viridis. Next base: position 57,561,032 of record OY101444.1, read on the forward strand.
AGCTGATTTTTGGAAGCGTTGAGTTTTTTAATGGTCGAAAATTGTTAAGTTGTCAAAAGTTTTGTGTTGATATCAGTGACGGAAGATTAAATTTTTCTTCGGTACAATAAACATTTTAAATATTATTTTTTTGACCCGTTTGACTCCTACGACCCATTTATTACAATTGCTAGTGAAAGTATTTTAAAAGAGTACAACGCCTTAAGCTTGTCTTCAAAAATGCTTTTATAGGTCTCGTTACATATCCAGGTAATAAACAATTTCGATCCAAAACTAAGAACGATATGTAATAACACTCGGTACCATGAAATGATTTCCAACCAAAATGAAAAAAGGGCCAATGGGAAAAAGTTAAATAACATCTAAGGTGCAAAATGAAATAATTTGTAAATTGAATGATTCCTAATACAATAATTCCAAAAGAAATTAAGTATCTCCCAATGAAAGAAGTCCTAACAAAAGTTAAATAATTCCGTATTCAGAAAATCTCAACAGAAATGAAGTAAGAATAAAAGAATTGTATTGTAGCATGATTGCATTCCTAAACACATAGCATGAATTCATTCTTTAAAGTGCATGAATACAAATAAACAAATGAATATCAAATGTCACTAAAAACTCACATGGATAACAAACATCATCTGACACCTCGTGCCGTTGCATTTGAAAGGTGCGTTTGGTCATGTGAATGCTAAGCGGTCAATGAGTGACGTTCATACACACACGAACTATGTTTAACTTTGTCGCCGCCGCAGCACTATAAATACACTTCATGTTGGTGTGATTATTCTTTGCCTCACATTTCATCGGTGGGAAATACATTTATTTTGGTTTCCCGCTAAACTAATTTTAAGTAAATATAAGTACCTAAATATAAGTTTATAAGTATGTAAATCTATAACCATAGAATTAGTGGGTTAGTCTTTCCTCTCAAAACTTGTTTAAAGGAAGAAGGTTTTTCCCAAATAACGACAATTATAAAACAACATACATACCTTGAGCAACATTGTTCGTTGCTCGGTAAAATAAAGTAAAAACATATAACAAACAAATTGTTTCAATTCCCATTACAGTATGAACCGCAATTTTAGGACAAATAAAAAAACTCCAAAAGAAATTAAATAAGTCCCAAGCAGAAATTAATTAACTGCCAATTCCAATATTTCCCCAATTTAAAAAGCCTCAAAAAACGTAAATAAACCCCCATAACAGTCATGAAAATGTAATAACTCTCAACTATATCATTTGAACGTAACTTCTGAAAAATAGAATTATCCATAAAAGTTTGTCTTTTTCTCAACTTGAGAAATGTGTTAATTCTTAATATGTAATTGAAATTAAGTTATTCCATAATAGTTTAATTTTTCATACTTTCAAATAATAAATTTTTGGATTCATTAATTACGATACTCTAAGGACGACCTAATATAACGGGTGCTTCAAATACAAGTCACTTTTTGATTGTTATGCTACACATAGCTTTTTTCTGTCCGAAATATTGACTATCGGTAAATATTACAAAAACGAGGACCAAAATTAGTCGCTTTACGCATGAACAACGTTTTGAAATATTTACCCTTATTCCAGTTGGAGACATCGACGACACGTTAACACAATGCCAAAAAATTGGGTCTTGTCTACCCGTTTTCGAAAACAAATGACTACTATTGACAGGGTCATGTTATTTTCTGGACCTTGGAGAACAGAAATAGGCTGCCAGTAGCACAAAATTGTGTTCAAGAGCGAGTAGACAAGCTCCAATTTTTTGGTATTGTGTTAACGTGACGTCGATGTCGCCAACTGTTTAGGAAAATACACATTTTAAAATTTTTGTAGTCTTGAAGGAAAGCAATGTAGTTTAACATTAAGGTCGGTACCAAACATTTACTCTCAACTGAACGTCAATTTGATTTCAAACTTTAATATCAAACCTTTATCTTCGTGTGAAAAGGGATTAAGAATAACGTTTGGTATCAGATAAAACAATTGTGTTTGTTGCGATAGTATAACAGAAACGCAAGAACAAATTACAAAGATTTCAATTAAGCACTGTGGGGTCAAAAATGTACTATGTATTTAAAATATTTTTTTTTGTACCGAACAAAATTTTATTTTCCATCACAAACATATAAAATATAATTTTCTTCAACTTGACATTTTTGCGATTTTATAAAAAAACAAAATGCCTCTTGTTTTTTTATTGTTGTAATTGTGATTAGACCTGTATTATTATATCATGCAGTACATCAAGTTTTATGATGTACCATTTAAGGGCCTTTCACACTATCATACAAGTCTTAAGATTTTCGTTGGATTCTGTGTGAAAGAAATCTAACAAGATTTGTTGCGACTGTCAAAAAATTTAACGTACCATTACATTTTGTTTTCACACTATCAGATCTCAAGTAAAATGAAAAATATGAGTAGGCGGCTGAGCAGTTTCATGTAACCGACGAACGTGTCGCCCTTTTAAAATTTTTAGCAGTACTATACATATATAATATATATCAACAACATTAAATAACACAAATTTGCATTTAATTTTGAGACATGGTGTGATACACAGTCCAAATTTTGAGCCTTTGTGACAAAAAAAAAACCCATCAGAGACAGCACGCTATCGGAGGGGAAACAATCGACTGTTCAATTTGCTTTTATGAAAATTCAACCCTGATCAAATGAAAAATCTTATCGTTTAGAAAATTTTCTAAAAATGTGGAAAAGTCTTATGGTATGTTAAATATATTATCGTATTATTTGTCATTTTAATAACATTTTGCTTTCACACTATCCCACTTGCACGTATTATGTATTACAGTTTTTGACAAAGTATTATAGTGTGAAAGGCCCTTTAGAACAGTAGTTATTTAATCACAAGCTAATAATATATAGTTCTCCATTTCTGTCACCTCTGTATGCTCTGTGATTTAATTGGAAAAAGTAAGTATAATGGCCTGTATTATTTTGGCAAGTCACAACTCAAAATTCTCTCTTATTTCCAAACTAAAGGTGCGGTCACACTTTGCAAACATTTGCCCAAAAAAGCGTAACCACTACTTTTGCTTAGTGTGATTCAACTTGGTTTTTATATCACAAAATGAAGTCAATTATGCTGCAAAATGCTCTTTTTATATTGGTTTTAATAAATGCGAACCCATATTTAAAAGAATATTGGAATTAAAGAAAATGCTAATTTAGCTTGCCAGTTGGTTACGTTTTTTTTCAGCAAATGTTTGCCAGATGTGACCGTACCTTAAGACGGGTTTCTTTGCAATCGCGGTTTTAAAAAACTGATTTTTCTTCTCTACATTTTTGAATTGTGACGATATATTAGTGTGCGATATATATCGCCGCTTTTTTGTATTTTTAATAAATAACCTTAGGGAACTGCTACACGTACAATATATATGACTGTATTTCAGTATCGCGATATGTATTTATTGAACGTCTAGCATGCAGTATTGACGAATCACTTAATATTTTGAAATCCGGAAAATGGATCGCGATCGAAATATTATATGTGACCTTCTCCGAGAAAAGGGACCTAGTGTGTCCAAAAACGGGTTTGGACTTAAGAGTGGATTCTGGTACCTAAAGGGTATAGAATAAGATGAAATGAGTTAGATCTCTGAAAAAATTTATTTACCCCATAAAAACTACAAAATGTCACTATTCTTTTCCTTTCTTAGTTATTTTTACAAGGTGTACAACAATATCAAAGGTATTGTCACACTAAAAGCGAAAAAATAAGTCACCACATAGGCACCCAATCATAACAATCCACTCGAAAGTAGCCTGTTTTTGATTGTAATGTCAAAAATACGAAATCTAAAAAAATCTATATCTCTCATATAAGGCAGAATATGGATACAGACATACTGCTGGAATATACTAGTCCTAAGCTACTCCCATTCTGCCGGTCACCAGATTCATGTCTTTTCAAAATGTCTAGAAAATCCACCCGAAAATAGCCCGTTTTTTGCTTGTAATCATATAATATACTGCATAATATTATACTGTGCATACATTTTTTGAAGTTTATTTCGCATTTAATGTTTTGTTATAACTAATAATTTTTTTTCTAAATAGTATTGTTTTAAAAAACGTTTGTTTGTTGAGGGTTTTTTAGCTAGTCTATATACATGCATTTCAATGGTGCCAAATCTTTGAAAAAAGATATCGAGACAGTCTCGATTAATATAAATTTAAAAGTATTGTTTTTTTAAAGAATTTAAGTAATTTTTAAATTTGTTTAACAGTATGCGGAACGTATTTAACATAAGTGTAGGACGTATTTATTACACGAATTTATCTTCACTCCCTTTTTTATTAAAGATTAAAAAAACTCATTGTTAAATTATTTTTTAAGTATACGTATTAATATATTACATATTAAGCTGTTTCCATTGGTACAAAATGAACCTCCTCTGTAATATCAAATTGCTTAATTTTTGTGTCCAATACAGCCGTTGTTCCCAATTTGAATTCGTAATTAAGCTATAAGAAATTTATAAACAAAAATAAAAAATGTTTTGAATGAAAATAGTAAAAGCTTGCCTGTCTCTCTCCTTTTTTGTTGGCCAATTCATAATTGCGCAAATATTCGGTAGAGTCTTTACGAATAACGCACAAATCAATGTTGGAACCAGAACCCAAATCATTGAATACACCAGCTGCTATAGCGTCACGCACTAACTTTTTGCCCTCTTCTTCACTCATATCCGGCTTCCAGCGAGCTTCATAGACTGACATTGCAGCCAAACTGCCGGAACCCATAGTAACATAAGGCAACTTATCTGTCGATCCATGGGGATGTATAGAATAGATATATGATCCAGTTTTGTCGACACCTCCCAAAACCAAAGCAGCACTTATATGGCCCTGATAACGGAACAACATTTGCTTTAACAGTGTATTTGCCGCCACTACAGGTACCTGACGGCCAGTGTTAAGCCGATGCAATTCTAATTGTGAAGCAATCATATCGGTTGTCATTTCCGTATCAGCAGCTGTACCAGCACCGCAGCAGCTTTACAAAATTAAAAAATAAACATATATTTCAATAAAAATTCTGCGAAAATGTCAACGTAAACAGTATCGGCCGTATGCAAAAATATGTTTTACTATAGCTTTAAAATTCATATTAGTCAACAGATTGAGGCTACCAAAAAATGGTATGCCCCAAAACTACTTTTTAATTTGATGTATTTAAAACGTTAATAGATGATCATCTTCACCAACAGCTTTGTAGTTTAATGGTGAGTATATAAATTCCTGTTATAGGTACATTATTAATAAAGGAATTTTGTGAAATATAAATGTTGAATATATTAACTGATAAGTATGTTTAACACACATCATATGTAAGTAAGCCTAAAACTTTCATCTAAGAAACGTTTTTGCATATAATATTTATTAATGGTTCTTAAAGCAGTGTCATTTTAAATAAATTCCCCTTGAACCGTGTTTGGTTTTTAGCATACGGCAATGAGTGTGCCCTGTGGCATACGGTCGCATACCTGACCAGTGTATTTACTTACTACATGTTTTTAGCTAAATAATGAATTTTTGAACAATTCTTATCTGAGACTATGGGACCTTCAGTGGCACGAGTATCAGCTCCTAAGATTACACCATCTTTAAATACAATACCGGCAATAGTGGTACCTGTTTTAACAGTCTTGGGAGGTTGGAATCCGTTTTTCATAAGTTCAGCATTTCTGTAATTTTATATTAGAAAATTCATAATTCTAGCCATTGAACGTTCTTACCTCTTGCAGTTTTCGAAATTGAAACCAGATTTTGGTATGTTTCTCGTAAGTTCCAATTGCATCTTTATTCTTTATTGAACAATATTTAAAATTTACTTTCTGAGCAAATGTTTTTTGCAAGCGACAGAATGACAAAACATAAATTTTTGTTTGACACATTGTTAGTTTAGAACAATAAGCTCTCTTCTACAGCCAAATTTTTCTTGTTTGCGTAAACTGTCAATCTTCATATACTAAAAAGCTGTGGTTCATTTATTATTATGAGTTTGATAGTACGTGATAAAACAGTAATGGTACAGGCATATTAAACTTACCTTGTTGGTAATCCTTAATTGACATTTTAAAATTACTGTTCAACTAAGGCAGATCGATAACGTAGTACACATCAGATTCAATGGAGAGTGAATTATATTGTATATAATACCAAATATACATATAATACCAAATATACATATAATACCAAATATACATATAATACCAAATATATATATAATACCAAATATATTTTTTTAATATAATCCGAAAAGAAATTATATACGCGCCCTTTAAATTAGTGTATTAGGAATGTTATAATCACAGACAAAACATTATAATAATTGTTATGAAACCGTTGTTATAATAAATTTTATCACACAATCTTATGATATATGTGCAAATACTTACATACATGGGATGGGAATATATAAGCGGATTTGTATCTGCTTATATAAATAACGAAGAATAATGTTTTTTTGAATGATATAGTATTTATGTGTTTAAAAAAAGTTTTAACTTATTAATTAAGAAAATATGTTATGCCAATTATGTAAGTTTAAGGAAATGGTACATTGCATACTGAATTAACTATTCCAATAACAAAACTAAAAGAAATTTTTTAATTATTCTTATATATTTTTTCGACCTTTTTTTTAAATGAATCTAATTTTTCTCGAGCTATAGGTCAATTTTTTATAAAAAAAAGTTTATAAAATTTTATTAGTTAACCGATATTTCGCCACATTTTAAAAAAATATTTATATTTCCCTGAAGAAGCCACACAAGGATGTGGCGAAATATCGGTTAACTAAAAAAATTTTATAAACGTTTTTTATAAAAAATTTACCTATAGCTCGAGAAAAATTAGAAATTTTTTAATATGACATACAACGTTCTCTTTCGTGTTATATAACATGTCGACCACACGAGCAATAAGTTTGGCAATTATTACCGTGTAACTATCAAATTGAACACCTGATATATCTGATATTTTTCTATTAAGGAAGGTCAAATTGCACGGTTATAATAATTATTATGAGTGTTGTTATGACATAGCGTCCGCAAATGCGATTAAATCTAATATAACATGAGATAGAACGTCGGTAGTAGGGCGGCCAATCGGGATCGATTTTTAAAAATCCCGGGATTTTCCGTTATTCCGCGATTTCGGGATCAATGTGTTTCTTTAATATACTATATTTTTAATTACTTCACTTATTTATTTATGAATTTTTGAATAGTTTTATATAAATACCATAGGTATATTTTTAAAAAAGAAAACAACAAAATAATTCATTTTATATAAAAAAGAAAACATAAAAAACAATTAATTTAATATCAAAAAGAAAACATAACAAAACAAATCATTTTATATAATAAGTTAACAAAACAGAATGATGAGACTGTAAACAAATTAAAGGGTATAATTAAAAAGTACAAAGAAGCGAAAATTTTTTTGCATGTACATATTTTTATTTCTACATAAAAGTTGATAAATTGAAAATCCCGGGATTCAAAAAAACAAATCCCGGGATTCGAGCTTTATTAATCCCGACATGGCAGCATCACGAAATTCTCTCAATTTTTTTGGAGGAACAGCTGTTTAACAAAATTTAAGAGAAATTTCTAATGTGGGTTCTTTTGCAGGCTGAAAATGACAACAAGGATAGGTTGCTGCAATGTTTTAAAAGTTTAATACAATTTAAAAATACATAAAAAGAATAATATTAATAAAAGAAGCCCAAATTTCACGCCAAATCAACATCTCGATTTTTCGATGCCCGCATATTTTTTATTTACTTTGTTGCGCGAAACAACAAGGTAGCAAAAAGATATGTTTGTGAATGTATGTATGTATGTGTGCATATGTAACTTAAATAGAATTTTAATCAGCAATGTTGGCCATTTAAATATTATTTAAGTTTGTACTGCCAAACTAAATTTATTATTTAAATAGAACCTAAAGATAAATAGCAATTAAATACGAGGTCATAAACTGGCCATTAATTTCGAATTTAAATAGAACTTAAAGATAAATAACATTTGAATACGAAGTCATAAACTGGCCATTAGTGGTTTTTAATCCACAGTGATTATTATTTTGGCTAAAGTTCGTAACATTTTTAGTCAGAAAGAATTGGACATGAGACAATATTCCAAAGAACAAGAGAAAATTTAACATTCATTAATTTCAACTTACATGGCAGAACAGAAACAACGATGTTTTTCGGGAGCCGCTACAGTCGTATCATCAGTGTTCATGTGTGTTTCCATGTATCCGCCACTGCTTAGGTGGCTCGGTTAAATGTGATTTCAAATTTGTATTTATACAAATTATGACTCGGAAAAGGATACGAGAGTGTTTTGTATTGTGGAAGGTATCATTCATTGTTTATAAGGCAAACAAAACTTCACCACTCAATATTCAAGTTTGACCATCACTAATAAACGTAAAATTAACACATTGCTACACGTTGTTTTTATCTCATATACAATTTTTCTTTCTAATTTTTGTTTTTACTTTAGACAACTAGTTAAAATTGATAAAATAAATCAAAGACTCAAATAGTTGACACTATGGATATGGTCCAATGCGATAGTTGTGATAAATGGTTTCACTTCCATTGCGTGGGAGTTAATCAATCCATTGTAAGCCATGCTTCGATTTGTTCCATGTGCGAAGACAATGTCAGCGAACCTAATAGTAAGGAAACTCTCATGAAAGCAAAATCAATCTCAATAAAGAATGCTGTGGGTTTCCTCGGTGATAAAGTTAAGAAATCAGTTAAGGCTAAATCAATATCAATACAGCTATCTGTAGTCTCCTCTCGCAAAACGAAGATCGATCTAGAATTGCAGCAGTTAGAAGAAGAAAAAGCACTAGAAAAGAAGTTATTGGAAAAAAGTTTGAAATTTTGGCAAGATCTGGAAAGGGCTTGGAGAAAAGTGTACGTAGCGATGAAAGTTAGTATAGTTTAAGAACTCGGCAATGGCTGTTTACATTACCTGAACCGACACATCAAAAGGAGCCTTTAGAAGAATTAAAAAGTGGTAATCCTACATAATTAAAAATTGTTGCACGTCAGGCGCTAGCAAAAGATTTGCCAATATTTTCGGGTAAAATGGAAGAGTGGTCTGTGTTCTTAAGCTTCTATTAGGAAAGCATCAAGAATTGCGGGTTTTCAAATTCTGAAAACCTTATAATAAGACAGCAAAGAGCTGTAAAAGGGAAAGCCGATGATGTAGTTAGCAGTCAGCTGTTGCTTCCGAAGAACGTACCTGAAATAATAATAACTTTAATAAAGATGATGTTTGGTCGTCCTGAAATCATTGCTAACAATTTGATTGAGGAAATACGGCCAGAACCATCTCCTAAAGCTAAAAGACTGGGCATTATTATTTCATACGCCATATCAGTAAAAAATGTATGCTCCTCATTAGAAGCTTCAGGTATGACAAGTAATATAAATAATCCTCTTTTTTTTACAGGAACTGGTCAATAGAGAACCAGCACAAACAAAACTGAATTGGTCACTACATATTAGGAAAAGCCAGCGTAAATTTTCTTGCAGCTGAAAAATACTTTGAATAGAAAGCAAAATGTAATGTACGCGATATGTCACATTTATTGCAAGAATGCAAACAATTTGCAGCATTGAAATTGAATGAACGTTGTAAACGAAGTTGTCAAAACGCATAAGTTATGTCGTACTTGCCTTAAAAAGCATAAGAGTTTTCGGTGTTCTGAGGGTAAATGTTCTGTTCAAGGATGTGAGGCGAGACACCATAAATTACTTCACAAATTTGTTGAAAATCGTCCTACAGTTGCGACTCACTCATCCAAGTCCAATCTTGAGGTTAACACTAATACGTATTTTAAACTCCTCCCAGTTGTATTACATCATAATGGTCACTTTATAGAAGCAAATGCCTTGCTTGATGATGGATCTAATGTAACTCTAATTGATGAAGATGTTTGCAATTATCTAGGAGTAGAAGGTAAATCAGATACATTATGCTTAAGGTGGACATCAGGAACAACACGTGAAGAAGGAAATTCCATTAATGTAAATTTGTTAATTTCTACTGTTGGTCAAAATAATAAAAAATCTACCTATTCAATGTCCAAAGCGTAAATCAACTGTCTTTACCATCACAAACTATGGATGACACGCTTTTAAGTATTATAAACATTTAAAGAATCTTCCTATTGAAACATATACTAATGCAATTTGTCTTAACAACGGTTAACTTACCAATGGGTGTGAAGTTAGCTCCGTCAGTTAGCTCCGTTTGTACCTCTTGCTGTTAAGTTAACATTGCTTTAACTAAAAGACTGCTAAGTTAACAGAATGAAGTGTAAGTCGAGAATTGTTCGCAAAAGTACTAAAAATTCCGCACATTATATAAAGAAAAAGAAAATTAGTAAAAAAAATATATTTTTTTCAAAAATCAAATTTTTTTAAATCTAAAAATTTACGCAATTATTTTTTTTTTTTGTTGAAAAACTAGTTAAAAGATCACATAATTAAATAAGAGGGTTATTTTATTTATTTATTTATATATAATATTAACCAACCGAGCCCTTAGGGCCGTATATAGTTGGTGGACTACAAAAATAAATTAATTTACATATGTATGTAGGCAACAAGCTAATAGACTAACAGATGTTCATATCATAATTAATATGTATATACTCGTATGTATGTAATAACAATAATAAAATTTCAAAAATTAACTATAAATAAGTATTATAAGAATTACAAGATGTAATACGCATAAATAAAATTGTGCAATTACAATTTAGGTCAATTCAACCGAAAGAAAATGTTCAGCAAGCTTATTCTTAAATGAATTACGTGAAAAGTGGAATGCTCTTAAAGAGCGTGGTAATGAGTTCCAACACTTGGCTACTCTAACTGTAAAAGATCTATCATAAATAACACGATTTCTAACAGGGAATAGAAGCTGTGGGTTTCTATCGCTCTGCAAAAATATGAAATGTCTACGGACATAATCTGGACAATCTGTAAGCATAACCTTGTAAAACAAAAGTAGTGATCTAATCTGAATGAAGCTTTTAAAACTACAACCCAAAAAATCATTAACATACATTGAAACATGGTCATGAATTTTTAATCGATACACAAAACGTATTATTCTGTTAAAAAGTAGGACACACCTGTTTAAATCTTCACCACTACATCCAGAATAGACCTCTATACAGTACAATAAATTAGACATCAATAAAGAATGAGCTATACTCTTTCTAATATGTAGGGGCAAATATAGATTCATTGCATATAATCTTCTTAAAGTAAAATTAATCTTAGAAATTAAACCACTAATATGGTTCCCAAATCCAAGATTATTGTCCAGTAGAACACCAAGACATTTCATCCGATCAACAAAATCAATAACTTGGCCATCAATCATGATAGACAGATTAATTACAGCAGCTGGAGGTTTAAAAATCATCGCCTTGGTCTTAGAATGATTTATACTAAGTTTACAGTTTCTCATCCAACGTGAAACACCGCACATTAAGGTGTTAATATCATATTCGAAAACATCCATGAGCTGTGTGTGACCCGTGAATAATAGTTGTATGTCATCTGCAAAGACAAAGGACTCGCATTCAATTCCGTTTAGTAGTGTAAAGAAGTCATTCATGTAGAGCATGAATAGTAAGGGGCCAATAACAGAGCCCTGTGGTACACCACTGGTTACTGGTAAACACCTCGAATTAAGGCTACCACATTGAACATATTGCGTTCGACATGACAAATAGGAGAAAACTAACTTACATGCTGATAAGGAGAAATCAAAATAGGTGCAAAGCTTTTTTATTAAAATAGCATGACTAACATTATCAAAGGCCTTTGAAAGGTCTAATGAAAGCAAAACTGCTACGTCACCCTTGTCAACAACTCTTCTAATGGAATCTGACAGCCCAATTAAAAGAGAAGTTGTACTGTGTCCTTCACGAAAACCTGACTGGTACGGGTTCAACAAGAGATTCTGATTCAGAAACTCCAAGATTTGGTCTTTTATAACATGTTCAAAGATTTTGGATAAGACAGGAACAAGTGTTATTGGCCTAAACTCACTTTCTGAATTTTTTTTCCTGATGGGAATAACTTTCGAGATTTTCCAATCAGCAGGGAATATAGAATTAGTAAGTATATTGTTAAACAAAAACAAGATTTCACGATTTATAAGTGGGAAAATTAGCCTAACAAATTTGAGTGGAAGGTCATCGTGACCTGCGGCATTAGATTTAATTTTAGAAAATGCATTACATAAGTCTGCGAGTAGAATGCCCCGAAAGGAGAAACGGTTGTTGGGAAAACTAAAATCAAAAGGATTAATATAATCAACCGTCCTGCAACTAGAAAACTCTGTATTCAGAGCGTCAGGATTTATATCCTCTGCAGGCATTGTGTCATGCAAACCATTCTGTCGAAGAATTCTCCACATACCCTTGGTATCAAGATTCCGAAAGATATTACTGTGAGCTTTGCGCTTTACACTGCGGATAACAGATTTTGATTTATTACGAGCTCTGCAATAAGATCTCCAATTTTCAGGTGTTGGATCTCGCAAATATTCCTTAAAGGCTAAGTCCCTGAGCGACACGTGATATCTTATCAGCGCACAGTGGCTGAAAATCGTTTTTCATTGGCCAAAATTCTGTAACTTTTGAACCGATCAAAATATTGAAGTAATGTTTATTTTATTGGATAGATATTTAGTTCAGCTTGACTCAGTTTAAATTACATTAAAATTGATTGAGGACTTTTTAAGGAATTCTAGGTCAAAGTTGAACTTTTGAATTTTTTTTACTTTTAGAGTGAAATATGGGTTTATTATTTTTTTATTTATTAAAAAATTGAATATTTGGAAATTAATAATAATTATAAATATTTTTTGTAATTATGGAATTTTTTTAATGTTACACTTAAAAAAAATTTTACACTGAAAAAAATAGTAAAATCAACTGGAGATTTTGCTATTACAGAAAAATTGAAAATTTTTTGCTGACAAATTTGCAAATTTGTTTACACTCAAAGAATAGTTACACTTAAAAAAACACGTTAATAATATTATCTAAAAATATTACTATTACTACAGAAATATTTATTATTTTTTGCTGTCAAATTTGATAATTTTAAAAACATGTTAAAAATAAAAACTGCAATAAATTTTAATAGCATTTGCAACAATGGTAGGTTCTGTTTATTATTATTTTTTACTAATATTATGTTTTTCGTACTTAAATAACAATGAAAGGCAATTATAATTATTATTCATTTGACTCAAATATTGATTGCAAATATTCCATATTTTGTTCTGTGCTATTTCTGTTCTTTAGTAGTTTTTTGGCTTCTTCATCTAAATCCCGATGTTCCACTTTCCATTGATTTCGAATACTGGAGATGAACGGATCTGACGTTGCCAATAATATATTAAATAGATCTTCATTTGTTGAATTTCTTGAAATTTTTCTAGTATTGTGCTCTCTATAAAATCTGTAATCCTTGTTCCTTTTTTCCTGAGCCTCCTCTGATAGATCTCCAAGTGGCACCAAATGATATTTAATGACATCTTCTCCATGATAAAGGATTTTGTGAACTGTTGCAGACATATTTCCCCATGGGTAGTTGGTTTTATATATTTTTGCAGTTTCCTTAGCATAATCTCCAAATTTTCTAGAGTCAATTTCTTCATTGCACGCAAGTACTTCTAGGATTATTTTAAATCTGAAAATAAGGTTAAAATCCACTCCTGTTATTTCAGATGCTGTTTCTGGATCTGAAAAGAATCTTCTTGCGGTATTGCCATTATTTGTATTGCCTGACCCTTGTTTTGGCTGATCTATAATCAATCCTAATTTGCGATATTCATCTTGAACATGTTTCTTTTTTGCACTTCTTAACTCTTTGTTGGTTTCGTTGTTTCTTATTGATCCTGAAGACCCGAAATCCAAATCATAGCTGATTTTTAGTATGTGTTCCATAAGTCGTATTCTTGCATGTAGTGGTGATAATCCAAATTCATATGCATCGGTATTATCTAATGATTTTGTCGGTATTTGGTTTAATTGGGTTGATGTTGCTTGGCATATAATGCAGCTGGAGGCAGCCTTCGTGTTAGTCAAAGCCTGACCTACTTTTCCATCTATCATTGTCAGCACTAATTGGTAGCTTAATTCAATTTGCTGCCCATCTAATTGTAATTGTAATGGCTCTAGTGTTGCAATTTGGGCCTTGATATCAATAACTTCTTTATTAATGGCATCATGAGTTTCTTTTTTGAATTCAAATTTGATTGGCCTGCAGTATTTCGTAGAAGATGGTGTCTCATTTTTCTAAATATCCATTGTTTGCGTTGTAATAGTCGAAGGCTCTGAATCTTATAAAATCTTTTTCAATCGCAATGGTACAAATGATACCATGAACATATCTGAGTCCGAAATAGTTTCACATACAACTTGTTTGTATTGTTTTTGTCCCGAAGAACCATCACATCCCCATTTACAAAAAAGACTTAACTTTGTGTTTCCATATTTCTTTAACTCATTTCCTGTTATTGATTGTAGTGAATATTTTTATTTGCGTCTGTTATGTTTTACCCGTACACCTAGAGGATTAACTTATTACTGAGTAATCCCTTATCGAATCCGTAGTTTTATACATTTTTAGATACATGTTATTCACACATTGATCTTTAATTTCATAGCAGGTAGTGCTTAAATTGCACAAAACTGCACATGTTGTCCAGACCTTAATATCAGGTAAAACTGATTAGTATCTCGCCAATATTTGTTGTTGTTGTTGGGTTGTTTTTTTATTTTTAGTGGTTTAATGTCCCGATTATTGTTATAAAATTGCTTATGACTTTGGTTGACCCTAACATTTGATAACAGGTAAATTTAGAAACAGATCATATGCTTACTGTAGAATTTTGTGATAATTTGTGATAATTTTATGACTTATTTTTTGCTGATCAAAACAAAGCCATTAAACCCTTTCGCAGGTATTATATTTAATTTTTTTAGTTTTACGTAGTCTAAAGTAAAAACATAAACTTTTAGGCAAAAAAGTGAAAATTATATACACCATTGTATACGAGTACTTTGGAGTAATTTCATTAAAATGAAAAAAGTGTTCTACACACGGCTCGTCACGGGTGCAAAAGTATATATAGCGGTAAAGAGGACACTTTCACCTTTCTCCGGGTGGTATACATTTCTTGTTCCCTTTTGTTCCCTAGAAGTTCTATTCTACTAAAGTTTAAATTTGAGAAAAATATAGTAGTTTCATAAATATTCCGTAACGCCCTTAATATTAAACGCTAGAGCTCTGACCACTTACAAAAACTAAAGACTATAATCCTACCAACATTATAAAAAAGACCGCAGGCCATTATCGATGATAGCTTGCGAGTAGTAATCATTTATTTTTGATAAAAAACAACAGAAAAACACCTTTTTCTGAAATTAAAAAAAACCGTTGAGTTTGACAGCATGCCACGCTCACAATTATCAATAGTTTAACCTAATTTTTTGGCTACCTTAATCTGCATATATTAGCTGCAAAAGGGCGTAAAAATTTTAAAAATCGGTGACAAAAAAAAAGACTTTTGGCCAATGAAAAACGATTTTCAGCCACCGTGCAGCGGCGTGTTAAACCAGCTATTTCCAGATGGTGAGATTATGATTTTTTAGTGGGTATTAAGGAGTGTAAATAGTGCACACATGACATGAGAGTCGACAGTTGAAAGTTAACATCATGGTTATTATAAAAGCTGGAAAAATCATATTGTTGGAACTGGTACTGTAGTGTAGAGATGTCAATATTATTATAATCTTTGAATTCAATAAACTGATTATTCTGCCTTATAGCAAACATAATGCTCATAAAGATAAATGAGTGGTGGGATAAAGCAGGACACTGCATTTGTTCAGACATACGAACGGAAAGCGAAGGGCTCAGTAGGAAGTAATCCAAAAGGGATGAGGACCCTGAGGTAGCATAATGGGTGGGTAAATTATTATGGCGATAGGACAAGCCCAAACGCCGACAAGATGAAAGCACAAGATGAGAGTTCTCAATATTAAACAGATTTAAGTTGAAATCACCCATAATTACTGTATCCCTGTATCTTACCAGTAGGTCACCTAACCGATTTTCCATAACATTAATATCTCCACGGGGAAGGTATACAACACCTAAAAGTAACTTCGTGTTAGAACAATTAACTTCAACGAATAAAGATTCGAAGACGCCAAAGTCTGTCGATTTGTAAACTATTCTACATTTATATTTGTTAGACACATATATACCAACACCACCACCTCGTTGGCCAATTTGGTTGTCTTCATCTGAAGAGAAGTCTTCCCTCCCAGGTCTATCGGATCTGTAAAAAGTATAGCCTGGCACGGAGACAGCACTAGAATGTATGTGCGACTTAAGCCACGTCTCACTAACACCAACAACATCAAGAACACATCCACTTAAAATGTTACGTATTTCATCCAGTTTAGTAGACCTTGAAGATAAGCTAAAGCTTTGGCAGTTGAAATGACCTATTTTAAAATCATTAGAGTAATTACATAATTTTGAGCGCAAATACATGTTATCATGTGACACTGGACCAAAAATCGAGCCAGATGACATAATAAAATTATAAAAAGAAAAAGTACAAAATAAAAAATAATATTAATATGTATAAAAATTATGTGTATAACACAAAAAAATATATATAAAAAGGCACTATAAAAACAGTTGAATAAATTATAAAAAATTAATGCAAAATACTTGAAATTATCAGCTAATGAGCTAAAAAGCAGCATAACAAATACTATACAGCAGCATCCGCGAATAATCTCTCACATTCATAAAAGTCCTTTGAAACAGATGGGATGGATGGGTCCAAAAAGAAGATGTTGACTTTAGGCTTGTCGGCATTGTAAATTTTAAATTTTTTAATTTTCTTCTTCTTCAATAACTGCTGGCACATAAAGTTCATCTTTGCGGCCATAGGTGCATAGTGATCGTTAAGAAAAACCCTGGAGTGAACATCGCCGTTGATTAGATCGGATAGCTTAAGCATTCTTGTTTTGTGATATTCCGCCATTAATTCATCACGTATACGAACACATTTGAACTTAACCAAAACCGATTTACTTTTGTTCATAAAACATACGTTTTCGAAAGCGAAGCCATTGCAGATTTCAGAACAGTCAGCGTTATATTCAGAATCAGTATAGCATTTGAGAAATCGAATGTTGAAAAATGCGAAATTTGGAATTTTCATAGATAGACATTTTTAGAAAAATCGAAAATCTATCTGTGAAAATTTCAAATTTAGCATTTTTCAACATCGGAAATATATGTTAAATTGGTTTTGGGTTTTCGTAACTTTCCTCTTTAATAAAATAACCCTCTTATTTAATTATGTGATCTTTTAACTAGTTTTTCAACAAAAAAAAAATAATTGCGTAAATTTTTAGATTTAAAAAAAATTGATTTTTGAAAAAAAATATATTTTTATTACTAATTTTCTTTTTCTTTAAATAATGTGCGGAATTTGTAGTACTTTTGCGAACAAATCTCGACTTACACTTAATTCTGTTAACTTAACAGTCCCTTAGTTAAAGCAATATTAACTTAACAGCAAGAGGTACAAACGGAGCTAACTGACGGAGCTAACTTCACCCCCATAACTTACCAATACTTTAAAAATGACTGAGGGCTACATCAACGAACCATGCGCGTCCAAAACACGATTAGGTAGGGTAGTCCATGGCGGAGGAGTAGGTACAAGTGCCGATCAAAATGTCCATCATATTAACATTTGTGATTGTAATAAGGACCTTGAAAAGCTACACAAACTCGAATCAGAACACTTCGCTGGAATCGACTGGAAAACCATACGAATTGAAATCCGTAGAAGATGAAAGGACAAATAACATGCTCAAGTCAACAACCAAACGTATTGATGTACCTCAAAGTTATCAGATGGCGATAAAACGACTTCAGTGTTTAGAACGAAGGTTAAAGTCCTATTTAGTAACAACAGTTACACAACAAATCGGAAATCTTGTGTCTGTCTAGGGGATATGCCAGACAATTGACACCAGAAGAGATATTCAAATGCACCGGAGTGACTTGGTATTTACCAATATTCACTGTTACAAATCCCAACAAACCTGATAAAATACGTTTAGTTTGGGATGCTGCTGCGAAGGTACGTGGTATTTCATTAAACACAATGCTGCTAAAAGGACCTGACTTTATGACTTATTAGCTGTTTGTGCTTTATGGTTTCCGGATGAGAAAAGTAGCGATATACGCTGACATAAAAGAGATGTTCTATCAAGTAAGAATTCGCAAGGAAGATCAAAATGCGCAACGTTTTCGTTGGAGAAATGGCGACACCACACAAAAACCAAATGTATACGTAATGGAAGTTATGATCTTTGGTGCTGCATGTTCCCCAAGTTCAGCACAGTTTGTAAGGAACAAAAATGCTGTAGATTTCCAGGAAATCTATCCAAGAGCTGTCGATTCAATACATTATCATCATTATGTGAATGACCTTCTAGATTGTTGTAATACTGATTAAGCTGCAACTCAATTAGCTAGAGAAGTGTCAACAATCCATAAAGAAGGTGGGTTCATTATTAGGAATTTCGTATCCAATTCAACAGAAGTACTTCGTAACCTTCAAGATTTAGAGAAAAATAGAAGTCCAAATGAAAGTTTTAACATTGAATTATCTGCGGAAAAAGTATTAGGAATGTGGTGGGTAACTGGAACAGATGAGTTCACATTTTTACTTAAATTAAATTGCCTAAGTTACATTGAACAAAATTTAGAGGACAAGCAAAAAACCCTATAATATGTAAATTTAAGCAACATTTTTTAGTTTAAGCTTATTTCTTATTGACGAATTAGTACAATTTTAATAAATAAAATTTTCCAGGGACATGCATTTTGATATGGTGGATCGAAATCTACCAAGAAGTCGTTTTTGAATTTTTTGTAACTTAGGGCTTTATTGAAATCGTATGACGATATGTAGTTCATTTGAAAATTGTATTACAAGAGATGTGGAGAACAACAGAAGGGTGGAACTCATACTTTTTTTAATGTTTTTCAAAAATGTCTTGTTTGGATAAAACTTTTACCTGAAATAGAAAATCTTAAGATTCTGTTATCTAAATTTACGATTCAACTACACATTTTGGTCGATGCTAGCGAGCTAGCATATGCTGCAGTAGCTTACTTTAGAGTTCAGTCTAATGGAGGAGTTCTTTGCAAATTAGTTGGTTCAAGGGCAAAGGTAGCCCCAAAACAACCAGTGTCAATTCTACGAATGGAGCTAATGACGGCGGTATTAGGCACTCGTTTGGCTACAACAATATGTTAAATGCACAAATTGCAGTTTGAGAAACGTTATTTTTGGAGTGACTCGAACACTGTCCTTTCCTGGATTAACTCTGATTCATGAAATTAGAAATAATTCATTATCTTTCGTATTGGAGAAATTCTTGAGACGAGAGAGGCTTATGAATTGATATATATTTCTATTAGAATGAATGTTGCTGATGATGCTACTATGTATGTGGAAAGGTGCAAGTGTGTTCAATTTGGAGAATAGATGGTTTAAAGAACCTTAATGTTTAATACAATAAGAACTACCATGGCCTGCAAAAATAAAACATGAAAAATCAAATGATGAGCCAAGATCACACTTCGCAATGTTACATGCAGGTGTGCCAATAATTTTAAGTACATCGTGCGTAGAAATAGAAAAATTTTCTTCATGGGTGAAAATATTGGAAACAGTTTATACCATGTACAAATGTTGTTATCTTCTTGAACATAAAGAAATTTCACGTTCAAATCTACTTCGAAAAGCAGAAAACGAAAGACGAAATCGCACAATTACGCGCAGGTAAACCCATTGGTAAATCTAGTTCTTTATACAAATGCTCACCATATCTGGATGATAATTCAGTTTTGCGCATACATAATCGAATTGATATGGCAAATGTAAATAAAAATACCCAGCGGCCAATAATTCTTCCTAAAGGTCATTATGGGACAGAATTGATTATTCAACAGTATCACGTCTACATCTAATATAACATGTATTCAAATAGATCTTATTTAAAGATTTAAAACAATTATTGAAGTAGTTGCGTGCAACGAGCAAATTAATGCTAGGAAATTCGGTGATTATGCCTAGGAAACCGTTAGTATATATACGTCAAAATACCCATGGAGAAATATGTCTGCAACAGTGCACAAAGTTCCTTATCATGGAGATTTATTAGAGGAAGCCCAGCAAAAAAGAAATAAGGATTACAGATTTTACAGAGAACATAATACCAGAAAAATATCACTAGGCTCTACAAATGAAGATTTATTTAATATATTATTGGCAACGTCAGATCCCTTCATCTCTAGTATTCGAAATCAATGGAATTGGATCATTCGGACTCGCATGCCGAAGCAAAGGGACTGCTACACGACAGAAGTAATACAGAACTGAATATAGAAAACATATTTGCAATCAATATTCCAACGAAATTAATAATTATAAATTAAATGAGCTATTATTTGAGTGAAATAAAGTATAAAAAACGAACATTTTGTTCGTTAACAACGTGTATTTTTGCTCGCAGATAATAAATAAATTTTTTCGTTAAATAAAATAAATAATATTTTGTTGACTATGAGTGGTCAAAAAAGGAGGAAGTTTTGGGGCAATTGTCCCAAGTATAAGATGCACAAGATGAATGACGGGAATAACACAAGCAACAGATTTCATCTGCTGTTCGAAGATGAAGAAGAAGAATTAGTTAAAAAGAAGAAAATTCCACCGATAATTGTGGATTCTAACCTGAGTTTTTCGAAAGTGCTAGGATTAATCGGTAAGAAATTTATGTTCAAAAGAATGCCGATTGGAACGAAAATAATTTCAAGTACCATGGCGCTGTACGTGGAGGCTCTAAAAATACTATAAAAGATCAACATGCATTTCTACACACACGAGGTAAGAGATAGTAAGATTTTTAAGATCGTGCTGTTTGGCTTACCCCGACAGACGACAGCAGCTATTATGGACGAATTAAAAAATACACACAATATTACTCCTGTAAGCGTTAAAGAAATTATTACCAAGAGATCAAACGAAGATGACACACTGTATCTGATCGAATTTGACAGGCAACACGTTTCAAAAAGTGAAATTTTAAAAATCAGATTTTTCTGTAACATTGCTGTTTACTCGAGAAAACCTTTTAAGAGCAATAAAGGTCCTACACAATGTACCAAGTGTTCAATGTACGGTCATGGAGCCAAAAACTGCAACAGAGTCAAGGTATGTACAGCTTGTGCGGATAACCACGATTACGCTGATTGTTCACTAAACAAAAGCTCGCCTGATGGCAGTATAGTGTACAAAAGTCATAACGGTACAAATAAAAATTACAGAAATGTAAACCAAAGGGCAGATGATCCTAAATGCCCGTGTCGTAAAGAATACTTAGAGATACGACAAAGACTAACCGCAAAAACTAGAATGACTATTATAAGACATAACAGTAGTTATTTAATAGACGAGAGAGATTTCCCACATCTATCGAGCCAAGAACATCATGGTATTGCACAAGACTCCCGGTTCCAAGGGAAAAATATGTTTTCTGAAGTGACTAAAAGCAAAACACGGGACAACAACAACGAGTTATCCAATGATAAACTATTGGAAATATTTTTTAATGCTGTAGATGCAAATAGAACAAAGTTTGACAAATTGAGAGTCTTAGGTATGATGCTTAAACATGCCATATAAAACATTTGTTGTACACAATGTCCATGTTATTCACTGGAACGCTCAAGGCATAACAACCGAGTCAGCAGCTGCACAGCTCGAGCAAGTCCCTCACGACAAACAAGTTGATATACTGTTGCTTAACGAGACGTTTTTAAAACCGCATCACAAGCTCCAACTAGGAAACTACAAAATTTATCGTGAAGACCGGCTATCACACGGCGGAGGAGTACTCATTGCGGTAAAAACCTACATAGTTCATAAGTTATTACCTAAAATTAACACAAAAATCATTGAAAATATTTCTATACAGGTTACTATTAATAGACGTCCTGTAGTTTTTACTGCTGCTTATAATACAAATTATACTGTGGACTTTACGCATTTAGTTAATTTTCATTTAAATTTAAGTTGCATTAAATACAGTTTCAGTTTTTCAGTGTTAAATTATTGTTTGTATTTAATTACGATGAAAATGTGGCAGCATCCCGAAATTCTCTAAATTTTTTGGGAGAAACAGCTGTTGAACAAAATTAAAGAAAACTTTCAAATGTAGATTCTTTTTCAGGCTGAAAATAACATCAATGATAAGTTGCTGCAATGTTTTAAAAGTGTAAAACAATTAAGAAAAAATATATAATAGAAGAATATTAATAAAAGTCCAAATTGCACCACCCCAAAAGATGTTGATTTTTCAATGGCCGCAAATTTTTTGTTTTACACTTTTAAAACATTGCAGCAACCTATTAATGTTGTTATTTTCAGCCTGAAAAAGAATTCACATTAGAAATTTTTCTTTAATTATGTTTAACAGCTGTTTCTCCAAAAAAAATTGAGAGAATTTCGTGATACTGCCACATTTTTATCGTAATTAAATAAAAACAATTATTTAACACTGAAAAACTGAAACTGTATTTAAATGCAACTTAAATTTAAATGAAAATTAACTAAATGCGTATTTAAATATGAAGTCATAAACTGGCCATTAATTTCGTATTTAAATAAAACTTAAATATAAATACCATTTAAATACGAAATCATAAACTGGCCCTTAATTTCGTATTTAAATAGAACTTAAATATAAATAACATTTAAGTACGAAGTCATAAACTGGCCCTTAATTTCGTATTTAAATTGAACTTAAATATAATTAACATTTAAATACGAATTCATAAACTGGCCATTAGCTTATAAGATTCGCGAATAAAAGATTTTATAAAAAAAAACATGGCTGTCATTTTTGTTATTTATTCTATATTTTAAAAACTTTACATATATGTTTTCAATATTAAAATATTTGGTCTTGTCGGAAAGATTTTGGTGGGTTTTATAGCCAAGTTTGGTCGGATAAAAATTTTTTAGTGGCAAACCTGGACGTTATCCATCCATAAAAAAAATTAGTCTCGATTCAGACTATGAAAGCTTTCTTTCTGAAATTTTCTCTAATTCTCTTTTAAACTTTCATTAATATCAACACATTGAAATTGTTTTGTAATGAAATTCAAGATTCGCGAATAAAAGATTTTATAAAAAAAAGAAAAAAACATTTCTGTAATTTTTGTTATTTATTCTATATTTTAAAAACTTTATATAAAAAATACATATATGTTTTCAATATTAAAATATTTGGTCTTGTCGGAAAGATTTTAGTGGGTTTTATAGCCAAGTTTGGTCGGATAACAAATTTGATAGTTTGAACCGTGACTTACAAAAAATTCTTCATTAATTCGAAACATGCAAAGATTTTTGGAATGAAGAATATTCTGAGCCACTGTGCGGCGGTCCATTATGTGAAATAATAATGGGCGGCGACCTTAAGCCGACTTTCAACTTATCGGCTTCGTTCCCTGATGTTTGACATATGAAATAGGTTTTATAATTCTGTATTTTAGTAAGAATAAGATTAAATTATAAAGTTATAACATAAATAACACGCGATGTCGGTTGTGCAGCAAATTAAACCATTTCTGTGTAATTCACTTACAAAATGGCATAAAATTAACAACGTTCGTAAGTTTTTATTCACAAGAAAACAGATTCACATTATACTACATACTCCCAAAAATGCGTTTTACGTAAAAGCAGAATTTTTTCAAACAAAAAATATATAAAACAATCTGGAAAATGTAGCAATAAAATATTTATTTACTTTGTAATTTGTTTCATTAAGGAATTTCAGTTCTTAAAGCACACTAATGTATGTATACATATATATGGATGTATGTATGTACTATGTACATACATATGGAATTAAAAGATGCCGATATAAAATAAGTTGGCTTAAGTCTAGTTTAGTGACACAGCTCCAAAAAGAAAAAAGATGATTTCGTTAGCGAAGCCGGTGTCTGTTATACCATAGATTACAAAATCCTTTCATTTGAATAAACCACATACTTATCTAGTGCACAATCGTAACATTTTCGGATAAAATTTTGTATAAAATGTATTGAGAACTAAAGAGTTCAATATTTTTCATTAAATTTTGTGTACTCTAAAAGAACTTCAAAAGCTTTAAAATGATATCAATATTGGCCACGTTTATAAATGCAGTGGAAAATCACATATGTACATATATATATATATATGTATATATGGAAACTTCGGAGGCCCATAACTCGGGAACTATACGTTTCCCCCAATTTTTTATTTAACATTTTCTTATTTCACTATTGTTTTGGGCATAATATATGTATATACGAGTATATGTATATTCACAACAAAATGATGTACAGGATGTGGAATTGCATATACTAAGCAATAATTTTTTTTAAATAAGCAATACAGAAGAAATTGAACTACACAAACAAAAATTTTGGAAAGAAATTGAAAAATCGGAACGTCACCATGAATGGTTGTCAAGGGAACGTGTTTTCGGAATTTTATCTACAAATGCCAATGAATGTGGAAAACATGGTCGACCAGCAAAACCAATTGACGCATGTAGTGAAAGAACTCGAAGACGCAAACTTCAGAATATCAATGAAGAAATTTCTCCAATAATTATCAAAGACTCATTTTTACACCAAATTCAACCAACAGAAAATAAAAAAACAAAAATTGAGATAATTGAAGCAATAATATGTAGATGCAAGTCCAAGGCGCACAAGGAAGATTTTGAAAAATATTCCTAAACCAAATGAAGACAAGAAATTTACTCCAGAAGAAGCGTTCGCACTATTTTTGGATTTAAAATTAACTAAAAATCAATAAAAGTAATGGCGGAAGCGAATCAATGAAAAGAATTTTGGGATTTAGTCGCTGTCAAAAAAGATTGCTTCCCTCCACAAGCTGCTATAACTGTTACTTCCAAGATCTTCTTGAACACACTGCCGAACGGTTGTTAAATACGTTTGAAAAAACTTGGAAATGCCAGCATTACTTTAATTTCTAAATAGGGATGTGGTTGGTCCTCTGGTCAGTGACAATGCAAGAAATGTAATGCCAAAAATTCATGAGATGCTGATTTATTTATGGTATCTTTCGTTCCATTGCGCTTAACAAAAAGTTATACCGGGTTAGAGCCGTCAACTAGTAGAGCAACAGAAATTGATGAATGGCAAAATGAAATACCCTCGTCAAGAGGTTAATGTAGACCAATAAAATTTACATTCAAAAAAGAAACAAAAGATGTCATAACTGAAGAAGTCAATAAAATTAAATCAAATTAAAGACCATCAACTTGTAATATTTACAGTTAATGACCAGGAAATTGAGGTAAACTTTAAAATGTGGCTCACAATGATTAATGGAAAAGTTGCACAAGCTTTAACTGATACAAAAGCATCGTCAAGCTGCATTATATGTAAAAAGGCATCAAGTCAAGCCATCCCATTCCAAAAGATGCTAGTTTTAAGGCAGCATATGAATTCGGATTGTCCCCTCTTCATGCTAGAATACGTTTTATGGATCATATTGTTAAATTAGGTTATGATTTGGATTTTGGACCGTTAGTCGAAACAGTGAGAAAAAAAGGGAAAGTAAAGAAAAAACATCAAGAAAAATATTTAGAACTAGGCCAAATGATCGATCAGCCAAAGCAAGGAGAAGGAAACACAAATGATGGAAATACTGCAAGGAGATTTTTTCAGATCCAGAAACTGCAGCATCTATCACAGGTGTAGATTTGGAACTAATAAGGCGATTCAACATTATAAATGCAAACAAATTTGGAGAGTACGCCAAATAACGAAAAAATATTCTTGGAGATATATGCCATCTACAGTTCATAAAATTTTGTACCATGGGAAACAAATACTTCCACACAATGTAGCAATAGGATATCTATCTGAAGAAGCGCAAGAAAAAAAACAATGACTACAGATTCTTTTGCGAGGACAACACAAGAAAAATTTCCAGATGTACTAATGGAGACCTGATTACTATTTTATTATGCATATCAGATCCCTATATGTCCAATATCAGACAAAAATGGAAAACTAACTATTGAATTAGAAGTAGAGCTAAACTACTTCTAGAAGATGAAAATAGAGGTTATATAGAAGAAATATTTACTAAAATTGTTTAATTAATAGTAATTTTTCAAAACACTAGAGGTATCGTTATTTTATCGTTTTAACATTTTATGTACATTAATAAATTTTAAATTTACAAATTTGTAATAAAAGTTTATATATAATGTCTATTTTGGAAACCTACGTCTTCTTCATTAAGACCTCGATCTAAATTAAATTTGAACCAATGTTTGCGGTTTCTATTTTCGCTACTTAATAAACTAATTTTTAACCCAATCTGCTTCAAAAAACCAACCTTTGGCCCTTCGTATTAAAAATATCATGGGGGCCAAATTTTGGTAAACTTGACTCAAAATATAAGACTGTGTAAAAGAATATTTTTTAACAAGTTTTAATACTTCTATTTTGCACCATAAATCAGCTAAAACTTAAAATGCATTTTAAACCCATATTAGCTATTTTTTAGCCGGTCGATTTTAAAGTTTTATATAGTCTCACCTAGAGAATAAAGAAAAACGCGTAGCAAAATTCCAATCCAGTCAAAAGTTATAGATTTTTGACTGCCTTCTCGTGAAATGGTCCACTGTGCGTTGGAGCGATATGTGACAATTTTTTTCATACTTGTCCTTTGCCAAAAAATATATGCGAATGCATTATAAAATTGAATTTGTGAATAATTTTTTAATGATCTGTGTACTTATATGCATGTAACAAAATTTATTTCACAGGTTTGCTTTCGTCTACAAGCAATGGAAGGCGAAATGAGTTATTTAGCAAAGAACAAAAAAGACAAAGAGAATTAGTTGGTCGTGTAGAAAAAATTGAAGTTCGTTACTTAGGTCTTCCTGAAGATGTGACTCTTATAATGAATCGTGAACTATCAACACCATATAATTGCGCTCAACACATGTCCGAGGGACATTGTAAACGATCTGCTTTAGCTTTAATAGACGGAAATGTTCCATGGGATATGCATAGACCATTAACGGATAATTGTACTTTACAGCTTTTAAATTTCACTGTTGCCGATCCACATGTAGTTAACAAGTATGTTGATTCTTACATTACGAGCCTTAAATTTTATTGTATATGCACTGATATATGTATAAATATTTGTTTTGTATATTGAAGGGCCTTCTGGCGAACATGCAGTTTTATGCTGGGTGCTGCGTTACAAAATGCGTTTAAAGAAGAGGCTCGCTTACAACTACATAGTTTTCCCGGACCAAACAGTATGCTTTACTATGAAACATGTTTTGTATTTAATTTTGTTAATTTCCATATTTTTTAATAAGTAAAATCTGGCAGTTTCGTTCACGATATTGTTTTGGGTTCTAAAACATGGCGAGCATCTAAAGAAGAATTGCGTGCTTTATCGGCTGAAATGATCAAATTGTCTTCGAAAGATCTGTTGCTGGAACGCATAGAGGTTCATAATGAATTGGCGTATGAAATGTTTAAGGATTCTAGATATAAGAGCGAACAACTCCCAAGCATTTTACAACAAAACAATGGTCGTGTGGTACTTTATCGTATGGGAACACATATTGATATTTCAAGGGGACCAATGGTTGCCTCTTCTCGTTTTCTGGGCAAGTGTACAGTAACTGCAGCTCACAAACTAGACGATGAAGAAGCTAACAATGCATTTTACAGGATACAAGGAGTAGCTTTGCCTATTGGGTTTGTTTTAAATCATGTTGCCTATGGTACACTTGAAAAGCGTGCTAGCAATCTGGTAAGTTTCACTTCATTTTGTTTTCTTTAAATATATAACTACAAACTAAGTAATATGAAAAAGGAAACTTATTCGCTCAAGAAAAAATTTATTATGGCAACAGTCATATTGGGATATTTCCCCGTTGGGTAGAGTTAGTGCGATACTTCTAGGAGATATATTCACGATATCGCTAATTAGTATAAGTTAATTTTTGTGTCAAAGTTGACCAACTTAATGCAAATAATAGGTGTGTTCATTTACTTTACTAGTAAAAATTAGTAACGAGAGAGTAAGAAGAAATTTTCCAAAATTACTCTCAAAAATGTTGAAAAGTAAATGAACTCTACTGGCAAAAATTTGCAAGTTAAATTATTGTTGTAATGTATAGGTATATATGAGTACTCAATAGCTACCCCTATATTTTTGTACAAATTATACATATATGTATATTACTATAAAAATAATGTGATTATGGTCATTTATATTCAGAATTGTCGTGACAGGCGTTTTTTGAGTACGGCTTGTAATAGAATAATGAAAAGTTTTGCAATTTTATTTAATCTAGTACTAGGCGTAGTCGAAATACGTTAAACACGATAAGGGTGATTAGCTAATCAATTGATTTAATAAATAAAATAGTAAACAGCCGGCGAAAAACGGATAAAATATATTTTTTAAAGGAAACAAATTTAAGCAATTTTCATTTTCATTGTAATAAAAAAGCTTTATTCAAAATAAAATATCATGTTGCTGCCAGCATTAAACCTTAAAAGCAGTTAAAAAGTAATTTAAGAAATTATGTGTTAATTTAAATTTATTTGCAAATATATATCTGAATTAATTGAGTTATTTGACTGCTTAGTGTAAATTACCGAGTAGCTAGGTACTCATAGTAATAACAACACTAAAAATAAGAGCTGGTCTCTCTGTTTGCCGGAACATTCTTTGACACTGATGTACCAGATACTGTGTTGCTTAGTTCAATTCCATTAGACATCTTATTTTGCTTCAGTTGTTCCTAAGTTAAACAAAAATAAATTTATCTTTTTAATACTTTTTATCGTTTTAAAAGTTTACATTTACTTACAATTTCTTAGATTTTCCAAAATATTTTTATTTTTAATTTAGAAATATTATTTTGTAAACACAAACACAAAACAGCTGTTTGAATAATTATTGCAATTGTAAAAACTTGCAAGAATTTTTCTGTCTCTCAATTTTTTACGCTCTCTCGTTGCAAATTTTTTGGGTTAGTGAACGCTTTCTAGTAACAATTGTTACAAATTTGTAAAAATTTTTAGTAAATGATCACAGCGAATATATTAAATTATTACCTTGTCAGTTTGACTTTTATCCATCTTGTTTGAATGTTTAAACATAAGTAATATAAAAATTGTTCATCGAATTGTCGCGTCGTTGCAGTTTCAGTTTATTAAGTACATATTTAACGAAAAGTATATTATGTATGAAAGCAAATTTTATTTTTGTTCCAGAATCCAGCCCGGCAGCCAAATGAGCCATTCGAAGAATTGCATTTGCAAATGGCTTAATTTGTTTCCTGATATAATGTGTGCCTGAATAAATAAATATATACATACATATTGTTAAATTTTAACATTTACTTTTTTATTTAAATATGTAATTGTTAATTTAAAAAAAGTTTAATAAGATTACATACAAAGTAAATTTAAATAAATATATACTGTGGTGGCTAATTATAGCCCACCCAATACATATTTTTATGCGTATTTTTTTTCAAACATATTGTTACGTTTCGACCTTTTCGATAACGTTTACTTGTTTGAGTTCTTTTAATTAGTCAAAAATAAAATAAAAACAACGGAAATTGATTTTGAACTTAATGATGTTTTATTTTCTTTAATAACACTGTTTAATAGAAGACACAAAGTAATTTGTTTAGTTAACACTGCAAAAGCTTTTCGACAACTGATTTATGACGATGGTCACCATGCCGTAGCTCAGCCCAGACTGACTTCTTTGTGCCTCGCAGTATCGGCTATATACCTGTTGACTGCTACGGATATCGAACGTAGTAGAAAAATCCTCAGCATGATAATAAATCTGCTTGTGTAAGCCTTTGTTGTTATTCAGCTATGTTATGGGTGCGGCGCACTGTGGCGCCGCACAGTGGCTGAAAATCGTTTTTCATTGGCCAAAATTCTGTAACTTTTGAACCGATCAAAATATTGAAGTAATTTTATTGGATAGATATTTAGTTCAGCTTGACTCAGTTTAAATTACATTAAAATTGATTGAGGACTTTTTAAGGAATTCTAGGTCAAAGTTGTACTTTTGAATTTTTTTAACTTTTAGAGTGAAATATTTATTAAAAAATTTAATATTTGGAAATTAATAATAATTATAAATATTTTTTGTAATAATGGAATTTTTTTAATGTTACACTTAAAAAAAATTTTATACTGAAAAAAATAGTAAAATCAACTGGAGATTTTGCTATTACAGAAAAATTGAAAATTTTTTGCTGACAAATTTGCAAATTTGTTTACACTCAAAGAATAGTAACATTTAAAAAAACGTAAATAATATTATCTAAAAATATTGCTATTACTACAGAAAAATTTATTATTTTTTGCTGTCAAATTTGATGATTTTAAAAACATTTTAAAAATAAAAACTGCAATAAATATTAATAGCATTTGCAACAATGGTAGGTTCTGTTTATTATTATTTTTTACTCATACTATGTTTTTCGTACTTAAATAACAATGAACGGCAATTATAATTATTATTCATTTGACTCAAATATTGATTGCAAATATTCCTTATTTTGTTCTGTGCTATTTCTGTTCTTCAGTCTAAAAGCTTCTTCATCTAAATCCCGATGTTCCACTTTCCATTTCTTTCGAATACTGGAGATAAACGGATCTGACGTTACCAATAATATATTAAATAGATCTTAATTTGTTGAATTTCGTGAAATTTTTCTAGTATTGTGGTCTCTTTAAAATCTGTAATCCTTGTACCTTTTTTCCTGAGCCTCCTCTGATAGATCTCCAAGTGGCACCAAATGATATTTAATGTCATCTTCTCCATGATAAAGGATTTTGTGAACTGTTGCAGACATATTTCCCCATGGGTAGTTGGTTTTATATATTTTTGCAGTTTCCTTAGCATAATCTCCAAATTTTCTAGAGTCAATTTCTTCATTGCACGCAAGTACTTCTAGGATTATTTTAAATCTGAAAATAAGGTTTAAATCCACTCCTG
Organism: Gymnocheta viridis; assembly: GCA_956483585.1. NCBI lineage: Eukaryota > Metazoa > Arthropoda > Insecta > Diptera > Tachinidae > Gymnocheta > Gymnocheta viridis. The sequence goes on from OY101444.1 coordinate 57,592,348, forward strand.
TTATTTCAGATGCTGTTTCTGGATCTGGAAAGAATCTTCTTGCGGTATTGCCATCATTTGTATTGCCTGACCCTTGTTTTGGCTGATCTATAATCAATCCAAATTTGTGATATTCATCTTGAACATGTTTCTTTTTTGAACTTCTTAACTCTTTGTTGGTTTCGTTGTTTCTTATTGATCCTGAAGACCCGAAATCCAAATCATAACTGATTTTTAGTATGTGTTCCATAAGTCGTATTCTTGCATGTAGTGGTGATAATCCAAATTCATATGCATCGGTATTATCTAATGATTTTGTCGGTATTTGGTTTAATTGGGTTGATGTTGCTTGGCATATAATGCAGCTGGAGGCAGCCTTCGTGTTAGTCAAAGCCTGACCTACTTTTCCATCTATCATTGTCAGCACTAATTGGTAGCTTACTTCAATTTGCTGCCCATCTAACTATAATTGTAATGGCTGTAGTGTTGCAATTTGGGCCTTGATATCAATAACTTCTTTGTTAATGGCATCATGAGTTTCTTTTTTGAAAGTTTTGTTTACTGTAGCTAACTTCTTTGTAGCGTTTTTTAGTGCTTTGACGAAATTATATAATTGCTCTTGCATTTCGGTGCTACACGAATTTAAGTTTAATTTTATTTTAACGTAACTAAGAACATCTTCCTGGTTTTTGTTTCTAAAATACTCTTCCGCCAGTTCTTTATAACTGAAGCTCTCCATATTTTTATTTGCGTCTGTTATGTTTTACCTGTACACCTAGAGGATTAACTTATTACTGATTAATCCCTTATCGAATCCGTAGTTTTATACATTTTTAGATACATGTTATTCACACATTGATCTTTAATTTCATAGCAGGTAGTGCTTAAATTGAACAAAACTGCACATGTTGTCCAGACCTTAATATCAGGTAAAACTGATTAGTATCTCGCCAATATCTGTTGTTGTTGGGTTGTTTTTTTATTTTTAGTGGTTTAATGTCCCGATTATTGTTATAAAATTGCTTATGACTTTGGTTGACCCTAACATTTGATAACAGGTAAATTTAGAAACAGATCATATGTTTACTGTAGAATTTTGTGATAATTTGTGATAATTTTATTACCAATTTTTGGCTGATCAAAACAAAGCCATTAAACCCTTTCGCAGGTATTATATTTAATTTTTTTAGTTTTACGTAGTCTAAAGTAAAAAAACATAAACTTTTAGGCAAAAAAGTGAAAATTATATACACCATTGTATACGAGTACTTTGGAGTAATTTCATTAAAATGAAAAAAGTGTTCTACACACGGCTCGTCACTGGTGCAAAAGTATATATAGTGGTAAAGAGGACACTTTCACCTTTCTCTGGGTGGTATACATTTCTTGTTCCCTTTTGTTCCCTAGAAGTTCTATTCCACTAAAATTTAAATTTGAGAAAAATATAGTAGTTTCATAAATATTCCGTAACGCCCTTAATATTAAACGGTAGAGCTCTGACCACTTACAAAAACTAAAGACTATAATCCTACCAACATTATAAAAAAGACCGCAGGCCATTATCGATGATAGCTTGCGAGTAGTAACCATTTATTTTTTATAAAAACAAAAGAAAAACACCTTTTTCTGAAATTAAAAAAAACCGTTGAGGTTGACAGCATGCCACGCTCACAATTACACTGTACAACAGCCAATCTGGGGGATGAGAAATTCCAAGTCAGGGGGATGGTACTAGGTCAGTATAGTAAAACCCTCAAAGGGTTTGGCGTTCGTATGTGTCAGTTTTTTTTATGACCTTTTAAATTTTTTCCTTATCTTGATGTTTTTTCGCTTAGTTGTAACATTTTGGCAAAAACGTAGTTTAACATAACTCGAGAACCACTTGTCCGATTTTGATGAAACAAATTTAGAAAAATTAAGAATTATAATTTCTCTAATCTGTTTCTATACCGTTTTCCTATATGTGCAACACTTTCGAAGTTAAAAATGAATGTATGAAGGGAAAAAAGTATTTTTTGCCTAAAAATTTAAATATTTTTTTTTTTAAATTCATAAAAAATCCAAAATGGAAAAAAGTGCCAAAACTAATTACTTTCACGTAAAGTCACATAACTCATGAGCAAAAAAAGGAATAGATCATGAAAATCGATGCATGCGTTTCTCATTTATTCACAATTAGGTAAATGTATGAATTTCAAAAATTTGCTCCAGATATGCACAACATTATTTGGAGAAAACATTGACACTCACAAGCCGAACTCTCTCATATTTTTCTACTGTACTAAAAGAGAAATTGAAATTGAGAACGAAAATTGGGTACCAAATATAGTGTGTAAAAGCTGCTACAACCGTCTAATGGATTGGAAAAATAGAAGACGTGAAAGTATGCCATTCGGTATCCCAATGACTTGGACTAATCCTGGCGAAGGTCACAATCCATTGAATTGCTATGCATGTGCGAATAAAGGAGCCGGAAAAAGGATAAGAAAATCGTATAATTACGTTGGTGTTGCAAGTGCCGCAAAACCATTGCCTCATTCGGACCACATTCCTGTGCCAAAAGCTTCTAGCCCAGATATTTTCTCTTCTACGACTGCTCCGACATATCATGCACGTGATGATCCCCCATATGAGCCATCAGTATCCAATGAGCCAATTTTAATAAATCAAAATAAGCTTGATTCAATTGTTGCCAAGTTGGAATTAACACAGCATAAATCGGAAGAGCTGGCTTCCATTTTGAAATCAAACAATTTGTTGGCACCCGGTGTGAAAGTCACAGCTTATCGAAGTCGTCAGGCAAAACTACAAAGTTTATTCCTTGTGAATGATGAAAAAACTTCTGCATATTGCCCGGATGTAGGAAAATTGATGGACGCAATGGAAATAAAATATGAAGCAGATGACTGGAGATTATTTATTGACAGTTCAAAACTCAGCTTGAAGGCGGTTTTACTACATAAGACCAATAAAAAACCTTCAGTTCCAATCGCCTATAGTACAGAAACGAAAGAAACATATGATGCACTGGAAAATATTTTAAAAATGGTTAACTACGCCAAACATAAGTGGCGCATATGCTGCGATTTAAAAGTTGTAGCAATGCTTTGCGGTCTTCAAAGCGGCTATATAAAATATATGTGCTTTTTGTGCGATTGGGACACACGATTTTCCGGTGACCAATATGCATGCCACGGATGGAAACTCAGAGAGCACAGCAGGTTACAAACGGCCAATATTATTCGTGAGCCTCTAGTGCCGAAGGAGAAGATATTGCTGCCTCCACTGCATATTAAACTTGGAATTGTTAAGAATTTTATCAAAACTGTCGCCAAAAGAGATGAAGTTTTCTTGTGTTTGAAACTAATTTACCCGAGACTCAGCGAAAGTAAAATTAAAGAAGGTAAGTTATAATATCACATTCATTTCCCATGATTTTCCATCTTAACAAATTAATTTTTTCCAATCAGGCGTAGTAAATAAAAATATGAGAGAGTTCGGCTTGTGAGTGTCAATGTTTTCTCCAAATAATGTTGTGCATATCTGGAGCAAATTTTTGAAATTCATACATTTACCTAATTGTGAATAAATGAGAAACGCATGCATCGATTTGATCTATGCCTTTTTTGCTCATGAGTTATGTGACTTTACGCGAAAGTAATTAGTTTTGGCACTTTTTTCCATTTTGGATTTTTTATGAATTTTACAAAAAAAAAATATTTAAATTTTTAGGCAAAAAATACTTTTTTCCCTTCATACATTCATTTTTAACTTCGAAAGTGTTGCACATATAGGAAAACGGTATAGAAACAGATTAGAGAAATTGTGATTCTTAATTTTTCTAAATTTGTTTCATCAAAATCGGACAAGTGGTTCTCGAGTTATGTTAAACTACGTTTTTGCCAAAATGTTACAACTAAGCGAAAAAACATCAAGATAAGGAAAAAATTTAAAAGGTCATAAAAAAAAACTGACACATACGAACGCCAAACCCTTTGAGGGTTTTACTATACTGACCTAGTACCATCACCCTGACTTGGAATTTCTCACCCCCCCAGACAATAATCCCAAAAATGTTCCATAGTGTTATCAATAGTTTAACCTAATTTTTTGGCTACCTTAATCTGGATATATTAGCTGCAAAAGGGCGTAAAAATTTTAAAAATCGGTGACAAAAAAAATTAGACTTTTGGCCAATGAAAAACGATTTTCAGCCGCCGTTTCCTAAAACCCGTGGCAAAAATACAAAATTTGATGACAAAATTTTGTAAAATGAATGAACACATCGTATAAAGGACTTCTTACTGATCCCAATTTAAAAACCTTTTTTTTAATTGCATTAAACTTATTGTGCTGTTTCTAGAATCCAAGCAATCGAATTGAGCGAACAATTTGTATGAAAACCACTCAGTTATTCGAGTGGTTTACATACATATTTTCTACTCAAGTCGATTGCTTGTATTCTAGAAACAGCACATATAGCTCCTTAAAGTCGACATTTGTCTAGAAAGCCAAAAAAAGGTGATATTTAAAAAAAAAACTTTAGAATTGAAGTGTCAGAAAAATTGCCGTTTGATCATCACTTTTTTTGTATTTGGTTTTAAAGTTATGTTAATTTTTTATTAAAAAAAGTAATAAAATATTAATCAGATACCCTACTTGTTCGGCAGTTGCCGTTTTTCAGACACCCTATATTTAGGTAATTTTTACAAATAAAATAGACCATATCTAAAAATGGCCAAAAATGGTCTCGCCCATATTTTCTGAGCATGTTTGCTACATAATACTTTAAATAATTTAACTAATTTTATCCACAAAAAATGACAGGAAATATGAAGAAAGCTGTTACAATTTCATTTTTCTTGAATTCTCTTTCATATGCAGGTAGTTTTATAACTTTTTATACTGAGTAAAATAGAAATTGCAGTTGTATAATCCAGTAAATTGAGGCATGGAATTCTGTTTCGCAAAGTTTAGTTAAGTTTTTACTTTGTAAAACTAGTGATCAGTACCAGAATTTATAAAATTTTACTTTGAAGTGCGATAATGTCATTTCAAAATTCAGAATTGTTCGAGTTATTCAGAAACTCACATAATGAAAATATATTTAAATTAACTATTGTCGAAAAATTACATCATTTACCAGGATACCACGAAAAGGATGTCAAAATTCACTTCGTTTACTTGGAAATTAATAAAAAAATGGCTTGCCTCAAACCGTACAACAAAAACCTTTATGGAAGAGAACTCAGACTGGCTAAATGAAGTAACAACTTTTGAAAACATCGAAGAACCGCATACATATTCTGACAGCAGAAGAGGAAGACCTGCAAAAACTAAAAACGAGTGTTCGGAGTACACAAAAAAACGTAAACTTCAAAAGATAAATCAAGGTCTAACATTACAAAAGCTGTGGCGCTTACAAGCCCAGATCAACTGCAGAGGATTATAGACAGTATTCCAACTCCTCCAAATGCGTTACCCATAAAGTATAGCATAGAATACGCCTTAGCTTTATTTATGGACTTGGGATTGTCAAAGGAAAATTTTCTATTTTACGAAGCTCTTTAAAGAAGCAAAAAGTTTACATCTGCCAAAAAAGAAGCAGTGCCATCTAATGTAAAGGTTACTGAAGTATCGATAGAGGTAGACCTGCAAGACTTAATGGAAAAGGAAGCAGTATTACTTCCAGATAGGCTTACACTGATAAATAAGTCATCAGTTAATTTTTGCCGTCCGCTATTTTTTAAATATGCAAAGGAGTCGTCAGAAATAGTCAAATCTACAGTAAACGATATAAAAAACCAAATTTCTGTTCTTGAAATGAAGAATGGAAAAACTGTTTTCATTGATTATGAATTTTGTCTTACAATGATTGATGGCAAAGTCTTAAATGTAATAACGGATACATACTTTGTCAACTTTGAAGTGTGCGATTTGCAAAAAGTCGCAGAAAGACTTTCAAAATTTTGATCATTCAAGTGATGAGCAAAGCTATGAATATGGAATTTCTCCTTTACATGCCAGGATTAGGTGCATGGAGTTTAAAAACTAGCATATACAATTCCGCGAGAAGGAGAATGTTTTGATAAGAACGCAAAACAAAAAAAAACTATCTGCCGGAAAAAAAATATACAAAAAGAAATGAATAAGAAGCTTGGACCGATAATAGACTGCCCAAAGCAGGGGTATGGAAATACAAACGATGGTAATATGTCCAGAGCATTTTTTGAAAATGATGAGGTAACAGCCCAAATTGCTGGGGTCGACAATTATATTATAAAAAGGTTGGCAGTTATCCTAAATGTTATAAACTCTAGAGAAATGGTAAATGGCTCAAAGTTTCATGATTATGCATCAAAAACTGCCCAACTTTTGGCTCAAATGTACCCTGAGAAGAAACTTACTCCTACGGTCCATAAGATTTTGGCTCAGAGTAAAAATTTAATTGAATATCAATGCTTACCAATTGGAGAGTTATCAGAAGAAGCCCAGGAATGCAAAAACAAAGACTACAAACACTTTAGATACACGAATACTTGCAAGTTTTTACGGATTAGACAGAATGAGGACCTTTTCAATATGTTGGCGCCTCTTCAGACCCACTAATTTCATCACGGAGACATGTAAGATCTCGAAAGGATTTAAAAGAACATAATTATAGCTCCGATATGTTGAGTCTATTAGATATCGCTCCCCATATTAATGACTATTTTACAGAAAACTAACGAACAAAAAAATTATACTAGTTTGAAGAAAATATACTAAATAATTTAATATCATTATATATTATATAGCATTAGTATTAAAAATATTTCACAAATGTGTATCTGTAGCGTAAATAAAAAATATAATATTAGTCTAAAGTCGTGTATTAGAGTGGTATTTTTTATAGACTTCCTTATGAGAATATCATTTGAAGCACAAAATGTTGTGTTTAAATGCTTTTTAAATTTTAAAAATATCATTATTTCAAAAAATATGGTCAAAAGGTGTCATCGTGCCAAGTACCTATCATAATGCGGGAGCACTTATTTTGAAGCTGAAGGATTTAAAATTCAAGCGATTTTTAACCATTAGAAATATCTTGGTAACTAATGATTTTTGAAACGAAAAAACCACTGTGCATAGTGCCTCTGTGGGCCTATGCTCATGCAGGTTACTTATTTTTAAGCGGAAGCGGTTACCTTTGAAATGCTTTATAGATTTTTAAAATATCTTTATTACTTTTAAAATTATGATGTTTGTAATAAAAATAGTCAAATGCCGACACTGTGCACAGAGCCGCGGCTAATCTATGACCGTGCAAATCATGTATATTGAAGCCTGAGGAGTCTTCTTTCAAATAATTTTTAAATATCTTTATTACTTTAAAACTTATGATTTTTGCAACGAAAAAACTCAAAAGGCAGCACTGTGCGTCGTATGGTTCAGGCTTTTTCGGGGCTGTTTTGCATATATCAATATATTCAGCAGGGACAGCAATATTTCTATTTTTAATTGCACGTTCAATGATGGAGTGTACACTATCAGCTTTTATTTGTGTGTGGACAATTTCCAAGATTTTTTGTTCAATCGTTATGTTATGTTGAACTGCTGAATTCAGCAAGGCATTGCTCATTATGGTGTTTCGATTTTGGTACAGCCGTCACTATAAAAAATAATTTTTTTCGGCTTCTCGTTTTCACAAAGGACCTTTTGTTCGATTAAGTACATCCAGATGCTTCAGCACCTAATCCACCTTCCATTTCATTCCATATAAAGCAATAAGGTTTATTGTTTTTGAGGTTGAAAAAACCAAGTTGTGGACTTGCAACTTACCTGGGATTTTGGAGGCATCAATTTCAGTTTCTTCATCACGGTCTTTAATTTTTTCATTTCTGCCTTCTTCCTCTTTTTCTGGTGAAGATTGTATTATTCTTGTGATGAATCGTGCACATATTTCGCATAGGTCATTTTTAGGAGAAAACAAAGCCAGATTTTTGGAATAGAATGTTTGATAGAAGACCGCAGTAGGACGAATATTTCTTCTAGCGCACCAGTCACTTACATAAAAATCGTAGAGCTTTTTCGAACTTCACTATGCTAGTAAATACTTTTTTTAGTTTTGGCGCGGCAATAATGGGATTTGATTAAAGGCAAGGAATTAAAAAAGGAATTTAAGCATTGCCTTTCTGCTGTTGAATTCTTTTCTTTTTGAGCAGTTTTCCTTAAACATGCTTTTGAAACTAAAGGCTTGTTTACTCACTTAAAACAGATTGCCTGTCAATGTTCAAAGTGGTACGTTCGACGTCTTTTGGATTCGTCATACACTTTTCGATTTCGAGGTCTTTTAGTTGGAACAATTTTTATCAAGCTATTAACATAAGCCTTTTTTTCGAACCATGACATTTTCCAAAATTCCTTAAACATTTTGCATCTTTCATCATTTGTGATCTGTACGCACCTTATAGTAACATTTCCTTTACATTTGCATCTATTTCCTATCGCACGTCGTTCTTTTTTTTATCGTAAGTCCATCTATTGCCTACTCTTTGTCTTCCCAAATAACCTTTACCTATTTCTCTCCGTTTTTTATTTCTTGGTCCAAACCAAACAGAGTTCTCTACACGACCTCTTCTCTAGCGTTTTTTCGTTGTCGATGGTAACTCATACGAATCATCGGAATCACTGTTGAGTCCATAGGGAACCAGACCTGTAACTCCATCATCCGACTCAATTCCATAATCGTCACAATTGTAGTTATTTTTCTCAGCAGAGTCCATCACAATATCTAACAAAATTTATAATTAACAATGGCTTCCCAGATACAATAAATAGTTACATTCGGCGTCAAAAAACTATAATTTTGGTATTTTGCAATATTTTGTATTTTTTTTAAATTCACAAACCTGTATATAATTCAACTGAAAACAGTAAATACTTAAGATTGTATTTAGATGTCTGGTTATAAACAAGGACGAAAGAAATATTGAAAATAACCAAAATTCTAAATGCATGCAAAAGCATGCATGTAATCACTTTTATTTAACGAATTACATATATGAAATGTAAATTAGATATTTATTATCTTATTCACAAACGATTAATAAAGTTAGAGTAGGTTTGATGTTGGATTTTTATATGGGAAAACCGGTTTTAATGCACACATTAACTTTATTAATCGTTTGTGAATAAAGCCATTAATATTGTAGCTATTCCCAAATTGCTGTAATTCTTTATAATCCAACTTGAAAAGAAAAGACTTTGTTAAAAAAGAAATTTGTTCCTTTCAACTGGACTTGGCATATTTTCTTACTTTTTTAAATTTTATTTTGGACTTATTTGCCTATCACTGCATTTCAGCAAGAAAAAACAAAATAAAGGTATTATTTTTGCTAGTAAATGATGTATTTTGAATTATCTATATTAGCAAGCTACATCAAAATCTCAATTTCAACGAAAAGTGGACTTAGCACTTTTTCCGACTAAGGTAACGACTAAAGTAAGGTGAATATACAATTTTTGCAATTTTTCTTTTGTGCTTTTTGACAACTTCGAACCTAAAAACAATGAAAAGCACTGTTGTTGTAGCTTCGACACTACCTGTATTATTCTACCTTGGTCTACAGCCCATAAAATAGAAATAAAAAGAGATCTGTTTAGAATATTGTTAATACAACAATCAAATTGTATAAAATAATCTTTCAAAAATAAAATACAGTTTAAATACTTTAGAGAGTATCTATTTTTTTATTCTATTGTTATTATGAAATTTCACATGGAAAATGTCCTTTCTTTCAAACTACTTTTAATTAGCAATTATATAACCTGTCAAGTTTTTCAGTTCTTCTTTAGCATTCCTCTAAATATCTGTGGTCGCAATCAATAACCGCCTAAGTCGAGTTAAGTCAATGTGAGCTATGTATGCTATCATATTCCACTAACAAAACTTTATATTTACGTAAAATCCCCATTTCTCTAACGATGTTCTTTTAAAAGTTATTAATAAAAACATATAGACCTAGGTCGTAATGATGCTTTCATTTCTCTACATAAAAAGTGATTTTTCTCTAAAGTATAATTTTCGACTTAGGCTGTTATTGCTTGTGACCACAGATATATGAAATCATTCATGACATTTTATGTCGCTTGTTGGATTTGACATATTTCGAATTGTATTTGTTAATTCATCCTTAAAATTTTTGTTTCAATCTTCAAAGTCTAGCTTTTGATCGGCATCTGAAGTCATCTTCGTTATCGAATAGGCGTCCATATAACTGAAAGGTGAATTACTTTGCTTAATTTTTGGAAGAATTAATAAAACTCTCGCTTTTGGGGAAGCTTCCAGCACTGAGATACTGTATTGAAATATTCAAAACTTTTAAGTGACGTTCATTTATTCTTTTTTTTAACATTCTACTAAATTTTTTAAACGGTTTTAACTGAAAAGAAGAAAATTCCCACAGTGTCCAACAAATTTGTTTAATTTTTGGGTGACTAATTGACAGCAATTTCTAAAGGCTTAAGAGTATCATTTAGTTCCGATAAAACGTTAATTTAATTTTGAGAAAGTGGGGTCAATAAGTACATGATTTACGCATGATAGATCTCTTTGTTTAACTCAAGGAATTGGTTGTTGTCCATCATTGTCTGATTCCTCATCCAAAGATGCCAAACTCAGCATCGCTTAGGGCACAGTAGACTGATATTATGGTATACTAGAACATACTAGTAGTTCTCAAAGTTAGGCAGAAGCAGCCATCCTGAATGAGAATACAAAGTTGTGGCGCATGCCAAAAGCATGGCATAAAAACTAAAGCACGATTTAAAATTTTATTTGTTTCAAAAACGCGAACACATTCGCTAAACTTCAAATTACTGAACGCTGGTGAGTTAGATGACATTCCTATGTATAAAACAAAGCATATCGAATAAAACAAATTATTTTTTAGTTTTAAAATAATTTTTTTCATATAACACAAAACATTAAAATAATTCAAAATATTGAGTTTAGAGCCGAGAAATTTAAATTATATCGTATCAGCGAGAAATATGCTATTCAAATAATTATGCAGGTGTCCAAATTACATGGATTTTTTTCAATTTCATGAATGTGTTTTAAGAGACCTGGGAAACTGCTAATATTATCTAAAGATCCAAATTAACGAGCTTAAGATCATCGAGAATTAACTGCATATATGTATGTTTTAACTTTCTTAAGAACCCTTAAATGTCTTCAAGTAATTGCCATCAAATAGATTGGGGCTTTGTCTAAATAAAGGGTTTTTCAACAAGAACTTTGTTTTTCAATTGTGGCAACAACATGATAGTTTTGCCATTTAGTTTTTTGGCGTCTTCGTAGTAGATGCATTGGCAAATGTTACAATGAATTTAATTTCGCTCGAAAATTGCATTAAAATGTTTAAAATCCACTATGAAAATGGTGGTTCTGTTAAAGTTACATTTCGTAAAGTTCGTGATATTTTCGGACAACATAATCGTCCTTCAGAGACCGCTATTAAATTTGAGTCGACAGGCTCGATACAAAATGTGCCAAGACCAACGCGTGATCGACCGGGTCGTTCAACTGAAAACATCGCAGCCGTGAGCCATAGTGTTGAAGAAGATCCAAATTTGTCAATTCCTCAATTGTCAACAAGCATTTGGGCTTCTGAAAATCCTAGAGCGATTATTGAGAAGCCTTTGCATACTCAATGTGTCACTGCATGGTCCGCCATGCTGTCTGAAGGCGTGATTGGGCCGTTTTTTTCGAAGATGTGGCTGGAAATGCGGTAACGGTCAATGGATCACGCTATCGCGAGATGTTAACAACTCAATTTTGGCCTATTATCGATGACGTGGATATCACTGACATTTGATTTCAACAGGACGGTGCCACATGTTACACACAGTGGCGGACTTAGGCCTGCTTCCTCCCTAGGCACTCTTTAATATGCCGCCCTTTTAGATTATATATAAGTGATTATAAAAAAACATAGATTTTTTAAATACTTAAATTATCGTATATGCATTTTTATTAATTTAGATACTATATAAATCTATAATTACTTTACGGAAGTTATCGTAAATACATCAACACCCCAATTATAAACAGAAAGTCCTCATGAAATTTTTTCCTTTTTCCTTTTTTTCCTGTAAAGAATAAAAATTCCCTCATTTTTCTTTTCAGGCCGTTTTTATAAACCTTGTAAAAGGGAGACAAAATAAAAAGCTAAAAAGTAGGTATTCTAAATATATTTAATTTCTGGGTTTTCCCTAAAAAAATTCCCCCACAAAACAGAAGGAAGTTTGAATTAATTGGAGACATTTTTTCTCGAGAAAAACCTTTTCTCATGAAACAAATTCCTTGCGAATATTTATAATTGGGCTGAAATACTTTTTTTCAAACATGTCAAGTCATATCTAGTTATGAATTTTTTTAATTGTATCCTTTTTTTAATATTATTATTATTGAATATGTCAACATTGTCCTCTCTGTATATCAATGAATTGTGAAGTATTGATGGAGAATTATCTCTTGTAAAAAACTTATCGAAATTAAACTAACGAAGTTCGTGCTCTAAATTAATGATATGTTGTTTTTGATGCAGCACTTATATTGAAATTTTTCGAATTTTTTTGCGTGGAAATTTACATACAAATTAAAAAAAGTTTAAATTTTATATGTAATGACTGCTACATAAATTGTAAATCAAAATTTTATTACTCTAAGATTGTAGAACAAACAAAAAATTTTTATAATTTTTAATTTAATAGCCAGTGTGCAGGGAAAAAATATATTTAATATATTATTTTGATACTCTTGATCAAGGCAGAATTCGCCTTGCTCTTGATTAAAGTTTATAATAAAAATGAATGGCATACCCATTGCTGGAAGAATAACGTTATCCTGAGGATTTTTCATAACATATAAGTTATTTTTCCTTTTTCTTAACAATATTATAGAAAATGGACCGATTTTTTAATTTGAACACGTTTTTTTTAATTTGCTTATAATTATTCCAATATTTTGGCCAATTCAAAGCAGATTCATATCGGTCTTATTTTTCATAAATATTTTAATTATTTTATGGATATACAAATTTTTTTTATAATTTTCAAGCAACAAATTGAAAAAATTTTACACATGAATGTGGTGGGGTGTGTTAAAAAAATTTATTCCGAATTTTATAATTTTCTTTCGAAATTTGAGGCTTTAAATAACATAAATTAAACTGCATACATAATAGATATGCATTTAAAATAGAAAAACAAAACTTTTGTGAAAAATAAAAGTAACTTTAAATATACTTAAAGCAGATACGGCTAATGTTGCTCATGCATATACATAGATATTTATTACATAAGAACGGAAACGGAAATTGAATTTTTGGTTATTATAATATTCTATTTTTGTGTACATACATACGTATTTATTAAGTTGTTCATTTTTTGATATTTTAATTTTGAAAATTTTTTTTGTATTTTTTGTTTTTTGATTATTGTTAAAATTTTTTATTAAAAAAATATTTATATTTCCCTGAAGAAGCCACACAAGGATGTTGCGAAATATCGGTTTTCTAATAAAATTTTATAAACGTTTTTTATAAAAAATTGACTTATAGCTCGAGATAAATTAGATTCATTTAAAAAAATAAATGGCCGAAAAAATATATAAGAATAATATACTTAAGTTTTTAATATGAATAAATAATTATGTTTTTTTAATCAAGGCATATTTTATAAATTTGGACTTTCGGGATTTTGCTCGGGCAAAAACATCAATTAAATCTTCATAGTTTATTTCTTGCATACTCGACCGTAGATAGTTTTTTATACTTTTCAGGGTGGAAAAATATCCACAGTTTGTAGCAGGGATACCCAAAAAAATATTATTTAAAACCTTTCGAGCAGTGATGGGGATTTGCTGTTTTCCCGTCAAAGCTAGCGATTTTGAAAGCAGTGGAAAAAGTTATTTTAGCTATATGTACATATATGCAGTGATGCCAAGAGTGGGGAATTTTCCCTTTTTGTATGGAATTTATTGGAAAATTCCAAGCGAATAGAAAAGAGGACATAATTTTCATTTTGAGGAAAATGTAAGGAATTTTTAATACTTTCATGTTTTAAATTTCAAATTTTGTTACAGTATTACGCGAGATACTTCATACAGACAGAAAACATCTTTCGGTAAATAATAACTAGAGACAAGGAAAGGCAAAGAAATGTCTGATTTCCCTGGGAATAGATTTTGTATGAAAAATGAAAAATAAAACCAAAGTTTAAAATTTTGGATTTTTTTTTGGTTTCATATACTTATAAATTAAGACTTTTTAAAATTATATATTTAGCTATTTAATTTATTCAAATGCGTTCTTCGACACAAAAACCACTTGGTTCATTCTATCTTTTTTTTTCATTTTTTTAACGTGGTCCAAATTTTATTAAGCATTCAGAGTTAAGATTTGATTAACCTTGTGAGAACTACGCATCCTGATTTTAAAATTAAATTTTGTACCTGGCGATATAAATGTACAAAATTTTAAAAATGCAAATAAAAATTTAGGTGCACAGGCTTTTTGAGAATATTATTATAATTTTTTTTAAAGCTGTGGTCAGAATCGATAACCATCTAAGTCGACTTACTAATTAAAAAATAAATTCAACAATTGAATTACTTAACATATATAATTTAATAGAAATTTCGTATTCGTTTAAAGCAAAACTTGGCCAAATAAATTTTCGGATTTGAATTTCCCTTAAATTATTTTTTCTATAAATTTTGACGCCCTTTTAACTATGCCGCCCTAGGCCTGGGCTTCACGGGCTTAGGTGTAAACCCAGCACTGGTTACACAGCGAATGAAATGATAAATTTGTTGCAAACCAAATTTCCCGATCGCATAATTTCACAAAAAACAGCTGTTAAGTGGACAGCCAGATAGTGTGATTTGACACCACTGGATTATTTTTTGATGTGATTAACGAAATAGAGCCGCCATTTTGCAAAAAAGGTATTTAAAAACTTTGATGAAAGAATCGACATCTGTCAGCGTTGTCGTGGTGGATATTTGCCAGATATAATTGCCGAACTTTTCTCTTCGTAATACAATAAAAATTTTAATTTTTTTATCTTGTTTTAGAAAAAAGTTCTTGTTGAAAAACCCTGTACATTTTTACAAATCCCATATAAATAAATAATCCAAAAGACAAAAAATTGGAAAACGCAAGGAAGCGAAAACAATTGATTGATTATTCATATTCAGTTCTATTTACATTTTGATATTTAATTTGTTTTAATGATGGATTAATATAATATCTATAGTTGTTGTAAGAAATATTTGGGTAAAGGTTCCCAGATGATCTGCATTGGCCACATTGAAATGCGCATAGGAAGTTCCTATTCCCCTCAATAATCAATATATTTTTAATAAAACAATTAATATTTTACTGAATATGTAAAATATTAATATTGATATAATTGCGATTATGAATTTAAAAAACATTTTTATTAATTTGGAAAATACGTATTTTTTCTTGGTTTCATATCTTTTTTAAAATTCAAAAGCTGATAATGTTGATAAATATTTTTACTTTATTGCAACACTTTTTTATTTAAATTAAAAGAAAAATAGTTTAACAAATTCGTTTTACTTAACACTTAATTGTTCGTTTACTATGTTGTTTTTTAAAAGTCCTTAAGATAAAATTTAAACTATTTCTTAATAACTAAGACAATGAGAGGTTATTTACTTTGTATAACATAGTAATACTTGGCACTATAAAGGCGTTATCATAATTATTATTTAACTATTGGTTGAACAGTTCTTCTAATTCCTCTTCATTTATGGCAATAAGTAACATTATTACGCCACCGATAATAATACCAAAAACTTGAACTAATGAGCTTTTAAGTTTTCCATTACTTTCGATAGCCATGGCTGGAACTAAATCAGCAAAAGCTATGTAAAGAAAAGATCCAGCTGTTCCGGCATAAATCCATTGAGTCATATTCGTGTGTAAATTCGCTATCAATAGACCAATCGCCATTCCAACAAAACTCAAAGCTGAGCTGACAATATTAAGACAAATGGCTCGTCGCATGGAGACTCCGGTTTGAAGCAGCAGAGCAAAGTCACCCAACTCATGCGGCAGTTCGTGGCATAGAACTGCGAAAGCTGTTGCTAAACCTGTAACCGGATCGGATGCAAAGGCCGCACCTATAGCTAAGCCATCGGTTAAATTATGTAGGCCATCACCAATGACGACCATAAAAGCTACAGGCGTTAACGGCCTTGATGGTTTCTTCATATCTATTTTTGTTTCGTTTAACATCACATTTAATTCGCGTACATCGGCTGATGGAGGCTCAACATTCTTTTCAACGTTTAATGTAGGAATTTGATGACTTATGGGCTTTTCATTACTCTTTTGTGCAGGAGAGTGACTGTGATTATGATGACTGTGTCCGTGAGATCCTTCGACATTGGTACCCCTCAATAACGGCAAGATTGTTTCAATAATGTACATAAATAAAGCAGTGAAAAATGCGCAAGCACAAATCCAAACCACACTAGTGTCATGCTTATGCGAAGTTTCCTCTTTAGGCTGATGTTCATGGAGTTTAGATGAAGTGTGCTGACTAGCCAAAGCGTGTGGGATTAGATGCATTAAAGCATCACCACTCAATGTACCCACAGCAACAGCAACCAAAAAGTTAAGTATTTCCTGGTAAGCTACCGTTTTCATTAAAGGAATTAGCAGTATTCCCAAAAGTCCACAAGCTGACAGTACAAGTATTGAAGCGCTGGCGTAAA
This sequence comes from Gymnocheta viridis, assembly GCA_956483585.1. Classification (NCBI taxonomy): domain Eukaryota; kingdom Metazoa; phylum Arthropoda; class Insecta; order Diptera; family Tachinidae; genus Gymnocheta; species Gymnocheta viridis. Next base: position 57,609,125 of record OY101444.1, read on the forward strand.
CCCATGCTAAAATAAAAAGCAAAGAGAACATAATTATAAACAAATTTAAATAAAATTTTTAATAGAAACAAATAAAGATTACGTGACACATGGATTGCAAATTTGTGACGGAGTTGAAACTATAAAAAAAATTATAAATGCTTTGCTAAGGTGTAAGTACCACTGCTTACGAAATATGTGAATACCCCCTAGGAAGGCTGTATTCTGCTGTTCCGAATCTTACATACCCTCTATAAAAAGATAATAGGTTTCCGGAAAAAGAATTCAAATTGATTAATTATTAGCTATTGAGTAATGTTTCGAGTAAAATATTTATGGAAATGAACCGTACTTTTTCTATACTCTTGCAACTCATTCGGATTTTGAATTTTTTTTTAAATTTTATTGTATTTTTTTGTAATTTGTTTGTTTTTTGTTTCATTTTCCCGATTACGACTAATTTTAGATTCTTTTTCAGAGTTATATTTACATATATATGTCTCTTTTTTAAGTTTCACCGATTTTTATCGAACATATGAAAATTGTTTGGATCTTAGCATTTTTTTTGAAGTTTGTTTCTTTTTTGTCATACATATTTTTATGTTTAGACCCTTTCTTAAACGTTTTCTTTAACTCTAATCTTTTGATATATTGAAAAAGAAAAATGTTGGTTTTAAATTTGTAAAAATTTGGCCATTTTTCGCTCTCATTTCAAAAAATTTACTTTGATTTTTTTCACGACTACATGAAATGAGATGAATTTTTTCTGCATATTGTTAGTGATTGTATTGAGAATCATATAATATTTTCTTCTTAATTTTATCTTTGCTATTACCGGAGATATTGATAAAATTGCGAGCAAGGTCAAGGCGAAAAATGAAAATATAAAAATTTAAATCCAAATATCTTTGAAAATATTGAAGAAATTTTTGTGAAACAAAATGTATTTTTTTATCTATTAAAAATCTTTACAAAAAGCATAAATTTGTTAAAGTCAAATAATATTTGTAAAAAGTTTTACATGCCCGAGGTAGTCAACTTTGACACCATGTAGCCCACCGTATGTTTCAACGGGGTGCTTCAAATTAACAAATCCTTAAAGCATATGTCCTCTTCTATGATTCCTACATACATACATTGTTTTGTAATCGGATCACAAGTTTCAAAGATACAGATTTATTACCATTTTTTTCTAATTGGACCCACTGTGCGCCGGCATTTATTTTCTTCAAAATTTCTACGCTTTTCTCCATAGTGTAATTTTGTATTCATTTAATACACAGAGCTGACGTATTTATGAGGAAAAACCTACCTTTATAACTATTACCACCCTTATTAAAATGAAATTTGTAATTCATAAATCGTAATAAAACTACGTTTAAAGCTTTTTACTTAATCTGCACTGAAAGTGGTTCCTCCTTGATAATATTTAAGGAAAAAATTTATATATTTCGATTTATGTAGTCGGGGGAAAAAATCGAATTCAAGTCTGAAATAATAGTGAAAAATTACAAAATTTTGCCAAAAATAGAGGTCGATTGCTTCACGTTTTTCTAAAATTTTTTTCAAAATTAAAAATGTTTTTCAATATTTTAAAAGAATTGGCTTTAAAAAGACTGTAGCGGAAGTTTTAAGTCGATTAAAACATGCACTCTATATCCTGTATTGGATGAATATAGTGAATTTTTCTACGAAATTCTAAATTAATCGCTTAACAAAAAAAAAAACGCTCCTCAAAATTTTTTTTAATTATATTAGTTATATTTATTATAACTAATCTGGTTTTTAATTGTTACCCGCCAGCTCACAAATGTGAAGAAGATCAACGTAGTTTAATATACATAAACGTCAGCACCAAACATTTACTCTCAACAGAACATCAATATGACTTCAGACTGTAATCTCAAACTCTTATTTTGGTGTGAAAAGGGATTAAGAATAACGTATCAGATAAAACCATAGGCGCGTATTCAGAAATTACTAAAGGCCGTTAACAATAAAAAAGTTAACATAACACGAAGCTCTGTTAAGATTTAACTTTTAAATAAAATTAACTGAAATACTTTCAGAGTTAAAAATTTAACTTGAAAAAATATGACATTTAAAAATTAATTATTTTTTGTTTATTTTGAAAATATTTTTCATAAATTCTTAAAAAAAATTGTGACTTAAGATTTACCATCTAAAAATGCACATCTTTGTGTAGAAATCGTGCTCAGATGTCCTTGGATGATGGTGTTCTCTTCTTTTTTGGCATTTTGCATAAATAAATTCCTGGTGTGATTCACAATAGTTGATAAGTAGATGTTAACTAAATTTTTTTATTGTTGATGAACATTTTTAATTTCCAATTAAATTTTAAGTTTAGACAAACTGAAAGTTAGTAAACTTTAAAATTAAATAAACATAACTGAAATTTGTGTTAATGGCCCTTAGTGGTAATTGGTTAACTTTTGGTGTTAACTTTTTTAAGTACCTACTTAAGTTATTCACAGTTGGTTACTTTCAGCACGAAAAGTTTGCACTTCGTTATGGGTGAAACTGTATCTAAATGATAACTAACTAATACATTCAAACAGCTAATTGATTTCTATTGCATCCAATAAACGTGTGTACACTAAAGATGTGTTTTTGCTCCACAAACTTCTATTGAATAACTTTGCGTTTACAGCCCCTTATTTTAATTGATTTATATACAAACTACGAACAAAAAATGAAAAAGTCATAGGATTTGTATAAATGTTTTAAAGAATAAAAATATTTTTTAATAGCTTCAGAAGCTTTTTAATAAATTAATTAATAAGTATCGTTCAAAATATTATCGATATTTTAATATCTCTACATGCCAATATGTAGGGTTGCATTTCTTACATCAGCTGAAAGCAGTTGCTGCGCTAGTTAGGAATTGTGAATAACATCTATAACTATCTGTGAACTATTTTTTAGTTTTGACGGTTATGATTTCTGAATATGCGCCAATTTTCTTGATGTTGTAGTAGGTTTTTTTTTTGAATTTTTTATTTCTTGTTGTGTTTTTATTGTTGTATGTACATATGCATGTACATAAATAAATATTGGAGAATATATTTTCGAATGCTACTGCAAAATAAAGTTTGATATTCATATTCATTTTTTAATAATATACAAAAATATTTTTTTCTGTACCAAAACGAATAAAGCAAACTATTTTTGTCTCTTCAAATAGGTACGAATAGAACGAAACACAACCAAAATTAAAAATTCGTATTCATGAATATGAGTGATAAATGAGTGAATATTTGGTACTCTGGTTGTAAGTACGAACAGACAGATTATTGGATCATGATTCCAACGCTATATTAAACAGGAATCTTTTTTTTATAAATTTTCAAATCCCCAAAAAAATATGTCAAGAAAATAAATATCTAATTTTTATATTGAAAATATTTTTTCAAGACAATGTGGCACACTGTAACACTGGAGCTCTTCACGTAGAACTTTCTTTGCTGAGAACAAGCAAAAATGACGGCAGAGTTTTGACAGTTCGATTGCTGATTGCTTTTAGGTGGAGAAATCGTAAAATTGCTTCTTCACAAATTCAAAATTATCAAAGTGGGAGGTTTATATACTTCAGCAGTCCCATAAACAATGTTTATTAAGCATGGGATTTGTTGACATAAATTTATAATTTTAAATATTTCTTCGGTTTTCCATTCCATTAACTTTTTTTAGATAAATATGCAGTTCTTAGTTCTCGAAATTCAAATTCGCAAATGCACTGACTACAGAAAAGAAAAATGACAGTAGATTGCTTTAGCAATCACTTGAGCAATTATTGACACTGGGTCTTCATGTAGCAATATCCATTGCGGCAATCGTCAAATTTGATTACGTTCATTAAATTTGCTACGTGTGAACCTCGATTGCCATAAGTGGCAATCCATTGCGCATTGATTGCTCAACTGATTGCTTGAGCAATTATTGCCTATCAATCTGCTGCCATTTCTCTTTTGAGTGCATTTGCGAATTAGAATTTAGAAAACTAAAAAATGCACATTTATTAAAAAAAACACCCAATGAAGTGAAAACCCGAAGAAATATTTAAAATAATAAAATTTTATCATCAATTCCCATCTTTATGTATATAAAATTATAGCATATTTATACAACCTCTCACTATGAAAATTTTGAATTTGTGACGAAGTAATTTTACGTGTTCTCCACCTAAAGGCAATCAGCAATCGAACTATCAAAACTCTGCTGACGTTTTTGCAATGAAATTGCTATGTGAAGGAAGACCCAGTGTGACCAATGGATTGCCACTTATATATGGCAATCGAGGTTCACACGTAGCAAATTTCATGAACGCAATTAAATTTGGCGATTGTCGCAATGGATATTGCTACGTAAAGACCCAATGTAAGAAACTAGAGGACTTTAATATATACAAACAAAACATATTATTTAAAAACAATTAATATTCAATATTTTTCCAATTTTTTATATTTTTTAGAATATTAAAATCAATTAAAATAAAGATAGATTCAATTACTTTACTAAAATAATTCATTGAAAATAATTAATGGAGACAATAATTGTTTTTGTATATAATAAACATATTTGCAAACTTACCATTCCACAAAACGTTGTTGGTGCTATTTGTATGGATCAAAGGAAGTGATTGTAAACATACTTGCTGATCTATTTGTGCTAATAGAGCTGGACACAATTTCATAAATGCCATTGGAGTCAAACGAACACTATTAATAAAATGATTATACTCCTCTTCTAAGTCATGATCATGATTATTTTCTTCTATCTTTGCATTTTGGGAAGACGCAGCAGCAGACGACGACGTAAAAGTTTTATACAATTTACGTTTATGCAAATCATCGTGGTCAACAACTAAACGCAAAAGGGATTTCGGGGATAAACAAACACTTTCAGACAGTGGAGTTTCATCAAATGTGTCTTCTATGAGTGGTGGTTATAAGTATTGCAAGCGATAAGGCACATCAACGGAATAATTAAGCATGAAAGAGAAAATAACATGTATAATAATTAATAATGGTAGGTGCACAGAAAGAAAACTTACATTATAAAACTAAAAATTCGTGTATTTTACAGATATCGCACTTAAAGATTAAGGTACGAATCATACTTAGCTCTATATAAAAGAAAATTGGTACATGAAATCAAGCGAAATAGTTATTAGCATAAGAATTGTGTTTATTTCACTTTTTATCTTAAGAATTTTGATATCTTCAACTTATTTTTATTAAGAAAGTAATATAGCAACATTTTTCGCGGTCGCTACACCATCTCATCAGCTTTCCTTGTTCAATCTTATCACTTATCAAGGTGGATACTAGTGAGCAGGAATATAAAGTATGAAATCGAACTATTTAACGAATTAGAATACGAGAATTGCTTCTCCTCATTTTTAAAATTAAAACATTTTTGGTTTGGAAATTTTCATCTCTGATGAGTAATTATTCCATAAATTTTGTTTATTCTCGTGAGCGTACAGGTTGCCTAGTAATGAGATGGTATTGTACCTATCAAGAACTTGGACTTTATTTTGATCTCAGTAGTTTTTACGGCCGAAATTTTTGGATAGGAACTTGGCCTTATTTTCACATTTATGTTTTTGTGCGGATCTCATTTCTTTTTTCTAAGTTGTATAAATATTTATATTTGTATTTATATATAATTTTATTTTTTAGTTTAAAGTCTTATTGCTCAACAGGACCTACCTGTATACCAGATTTTTTTTTAAGAACAAACACAAACCGCGAAGCCATTTTGGCTTGCCTGCAGAAACACTCAGGGTATAGGCAGGAATCGAACCTGCGACCCGTCGACTAATAGTCTAGTACGCTATCTACTAGTCTACGGGGCTCCCTACAGTGGAAGTGCCCCAGGGGGCATCCTGGTCCCTCCAGGGTGAAAAGTGCCGCTTTTCAGATTTTTCTAGTTAATTGCTCAGCAGGACCTACCTGTATACCAAAATTCAGCTCTCTACCTATAGTGGAAGTGCCCCATATAAAAATGGGGCATCCTGGTCCATCCGGGTGTAGAGCGAACCTTTTCAGATTTTTCTAGTTAATAACTCGCCAAGAACTTTCTACATACCAAATTTCAGCTCTCTAACGATAGTGGAAGTTCCCAATAATATTGATGAGTCAGTGAATATGTACTCAAATATGCATTTTTTACAGCTTAATATCTCGGGAAGCTTTTACGGTAGAAATTCACCTATGAGGTAGGTAACCTCTGTAGGGAGACCTTATGTTTCAAGTTTCATTATTTTAAGATAAGGTGGAGCAAAGTTTCGTGTAATAATACACACTGTGTGGCCGCAACTTGGCCTGGGGCACTACTGTGCGCCTATTTCCTTATTTTGTTAAGCTGAAAGCGTTCTACGCGTTAACGTCAAGCCAGATTTACCAGGTAGTAGCGATTCTACAACAATACAAAATTTGTTGTAAAAATACCTGACTAACTGCCAAAACCTCTAACCTCTGAACTTCTAACAAATGTCAAACATCATATATGTAAAGCTGTGATGTTTGTTGATCTGCCTTGGTTAACGCGTTCTAAGCGTCTGTCGAAAAAGTAGAATCAATGCAGTTGTATGTGACAAGTTACACAACACAAACCGTAGAACGCTTTTTTAAAACAATTTTTTCACTAAGAAAATTTGCATTTAAATTGTCGATTACTTTTACATACTCTCATCTCTATTATGTTTATTAATTTTAAAAATTTATTAAGCAAAAAAATTTATTACCCAAATATTTCTTAGAACAACTGGAGATGTTACATATATTAAACTTTCATTAAAGCAAATGAAAAGTTTAAACAATATCAAAGTTGTAACAAGAACTCAATAATCAACCAATTGTTTTTGTTTTCTTACTTTACAATTACATACCTATGCTTTTTTCAACTCTAATTGTAGTTGTAAGAGGTTTGTAGAAAAACAACAACAGCTATACATTTAGTATAGTGCTGCTAAACAAGCTTTTTTTAGCAGTGTGGGTGTGTGTTAGTAATACATCAATCAATTTTGACAGTCAATAGCAAAAAGCAAAACTAACTGGTAATAACTGTACCATGTATTGATACATATCCTTTCCTTTGATTTGAAATTCTGTTAAATTTTTATGTAAAATAAAATGTTGAATGTGTCATCAAAAGTTATGAGTATGAACATAATTAATTTAAAAAAACTGAAGTGTATCTTTTTATAATTTAATAATTGATTATTGAGTTTCTGTTTTCACTTTGATATTGTTTAAACTTTTCATTTGTTTTAATGAAAGTCGTTCAAATAAATATTTCTAGGTAAATGTGAAATGCGCATAGGAACAAGCTATACCTCTCAATAATCATGTTGAGTGCATTTTTATACCCTTCACCAAAAAATTTGGAAAGGGGATATATAGGTTTGTCATTCCGTATGTAATTTCTTCATTATTCATTTAAGACCCCATAAAGTATACATATTCTGGATCCTTATAGATAGAGAAGTCGAATGAGCGATGTCCGTCTGTCCGTCTGCTACATTTTGGTGTAGTTAGAATTAAGGCCAAAACACAACATAGAGAAATAAATTTTACACCATTCTCTTGGAATTTTTCATAAAATTGTTCGGTTTGAGAATAACAAAACTCGGTCCAATAATTAACAAGATATAGCCAGAAGACTTTTTTGCTATATTTCCTATTCTGTTGTTTTTTTATGGCCCCAACTGTCCTACGGTTAATTTTATGAAGCAGATCTCTTGTATGGAGTTCTACGAAGGTTTAGACTGAAAATAATTGAAGTCGGTCCATTAACGACTAAAATATGAACAAAAAAAATGGCATTCAAAATAATTTTACTTTTAAAATTTTTTTGAAAAAGATGCGTGGGGATTCAATCCAACAACCGATTGGTTGGTAACCACGACCACTTCTTGTACACCACAGAGCAGTTGTATTTTTTATAGTAGTTTAAGCGTTTAAGAACATAATATATCTTATTTATTATAAAATACTAAAATTTCAAATTCTTGATGGAAATTGGTGTGGTTGTTGTAAATCTTCCCTTTTTGTCACACATATATCACATGCATACATACATACTGAAATGCGTTCATGGGCACATGTACACATTGTGTGTATACATGTGTATATTTAAACAATCAAAAGCAATGATTTGTTGTTTTGTTTTTGTTTGTTTCTTTAAACTTATTTTTGTACGTTTATTAGTATAATATTATGCATGCATATTACAGTATTTTTTATCGCTTACATTTTCTTTTCGTATATAAATAACCATAATTATTTTTTGTATTATTTATATTAAAGAAATGTAATGGATCGTCAAGACACTATGTACGAGTAAATATACAAAATCAATGAAATTGAATTTTGTTTTGTTTTAAAAATGTATTAATATTTCATTTTTTATGACTATTTGTGATTTCAGAAGAAAGGCAAAATTGATGCTTATATCCTGTTGTATACTTGTGTAATTTTAATTATTTTCTATATTCAGGTGCAGAGCGTATTTGTATTTGTACAATTTGATAAAAATTCTTTTGACAATTAAAATGTTGTTTGGATACTTAGTAACGCATAACAAAGCAGAAAAATTTCTTCCCGGCTAGAATTTGATAAGAAATGTTTCTTTCATTCTGTAACATCAGTGAGTTAATCTTCAAAAGCACTTCAATTAATTGCCACTTTTCTATAAAATAAAAACAAAGTTTGATGTAAGAATTTAATTTGATATCAAACTCCAAAATGTAATTAGCTAAGAAACTAAAAAATTGAAAACCCCTCGAAAATAGCGCATATTCTAAAAACTGCAACTGCAATATTGGAAATTATCCCCAAAATTTATTTAAAAAAATCACATAATTAACAATAGGCATCCAAAAATCTTGAAAAAATCTCAAAAATGCCAAAAATTCTTAAAAATATGCGAACATCAGGAAAATTGTATGATTCAATATTGATTAAAAAACAACAAAATTACAAAGAAAAAAAACTTAAAAAATATCATTTCCATTGTGAAAATTTAACTTTTATTAAAAATTTGGAATAAAAATTTAAAATGCATTTGTATTTTGAATAAAAGTATTGCAAATGCCTACTTTCCACAAATTTATATATATCTTCTAGATTGCATTATCCAATTGAATAATTTAATGTGGGCTTAATTAAAATGTGTTCTAAGAATAGTTCGCAATTCATCAAATATTTTTCAAACAATCAGTTCCTATCGTACATATCACACATATGAACTTTGGATTTTTAGATCGGAATGTTTGGGGAAAATTTCCAAAAATGGTATATGCATACATATTTATATACAATTTTTTTTGCATATTTTCGTATTTTCCCCAATTCAACATATACAAAATGATATTCCATTGTGTTGCTATATCAGAAATATACAGGTTATATTGAACCAAAACCGTTATCGTCTGGTCCAACCGCAATACAGATAAGTAAATGGAAAAGTTAACAAAATTTTAAAAAGACAACTATCAGAATACCACTAGTTTACATACATACGTACATCATACGAGTTTCAAAGAAAAAATTAAATTAAAATAATGAATTAAAATATGTATGTTGTTATATTTTATAATTTAATATTTTTTCTTACACCGTCAAGTTAATTTTATTTTTGTTATTAATATTATATTATATCAAATAAAAACGTCGACAACTTACTAAATTCATTATATAATTATTTTATCACTGTACAAAATCCTATCTGATAACAAATTGGATATTTTTGAAAAATAAACCTTTTATGGTTCATAAAATTGGAAAAAACGCAAAAATTAAAAAAAAATATATTGTAAATGAGATTGTGCCTGGTTTTTTAAATAAATTGTGGAACAAACTTTTCAAATAAAAAGTAAAAGTAATAAATCCAACTAAAATGTATCGAAAACTCTAAAAAAAATAGCATTTTGTTGTGTTCAGGATTCGAAATTGTGCCATCGGGTACGGTTTCAAATCCTGACCAACCATTTATTAATTTTTGTTTTTAATTTTTGATACATTTTAGTTATTTTTATTACTTTTACTTTTTATTTGAAAAAGTTCGTTTTTTTAAGAATTTAAATTATTTTCAATGTGAAGATAATATTGGAAAATTTTAATCATTAGACTAACAGATTTATGTAATAGGTGTCGATATTTTTTATCTAATTTGGAAGAATGTCTTCATTATTAAACCTGTTCTTACGCTTCAAATCATTTCTTTGTTTAGTCGAAGACCACTGGCTTTTTGATAAAGACGTTGAAACACTTCTTGGATGTGTGAAAACTGGTATAAGTGCTAATAAGGGGATGTTAATATTTTTATAATGCACTCTAGGAAAGAAAGGGTTACAAATTTGTCACGAAATTCATAATTTATGGCTGACTTCATAAACGCAGTTTGCAAAGCAACACGAGAGTGCCTTGTAAACTCATGCTTTCAGTGTTGCTTTGGAAGCTGTGTTTATGAAGTCAGCCTATACTATGAAAAAGAGATTAGAACCAATAATGCGTGATCGTGATTAATTTTTTGTTTCCATCACGTAGGGGTGCGTCCGTGAGACGGTGAGTGGCAATTTTTTTGCTTTAATGTAATTTTTTCCATTTAAATTATTTTTTTAAATTTTTTTCGTATTTCGTGGGCGCGAATTTTTGTGATTGTGACTTCTTTCGTCACTCCATACTATGGTGAAGGGTATATAAGATTCGGCACAGCCGAATTTATCTCTCTTACTTGTTAATAAAGCAATCAATATTTTACTGAATATGTAAGATTTTAATTTTACGAAGAAGTGCGATTATTAATTTAAAAAATTAAGTTTTAGCGATTCCCTAGAAAGCACTAATTTTTAATTTAAGCTTCAATTCTTAAATTAACATAAAATATTTTAATAGAAAAAACCAAAATCCGATTTAAAAATTTTTTAACATCTCGAATATTTGATATTTCTAACCAACCAATCAATACGAGCCCGAATAATATAATTTTCCATAACATTTGATAAGTTATCGCACTCGTGGCGAATATCCTCTTTCCTGAAGCGGTTAAATCAGCCGATGTTTCCGGCAAGTGTAAATTTACAAAACGAGAGATAAGGCGACCCATAAAAGCAGCCTTCAGAGTATCAGTTGTGGCTCGCAATTCATCCTCTTAAGGAAGGAAAAAGTCGTTGAGCATTGCTCTCTAGTGGTCACCGCCGAAATAGGTGTTTGGACATTGGCGTTATAGAAAAAATTAAACCTGATGTCGCCTCCGCCATAGAGAACACACCAGGCAATAACGGATTTGTTGTGCGCTACATACGGATTTTCTGTGCACCAGAAGCGATAGTTTTCGAGAAGTAGTCGATGAATTATTCCGTAAAAATCGACACAAATATTCCCCGTTGTTGACGTGTAGTTTATCTGTTTACCTAATAAATGTCAAAGCAGAATTGATTTTTGCAGCCATTTACAAAAATTATAACATCTTACGATAGAGTGATCATTTTTGCGCCACCTTGTAGACGTATAGTTATTTATTTTTATTTGAAAACAAATTGTTTAATTCATAAATAAATACCTATAATTTATTCTTAGTAGTCGTATTTTTACAATTCAGATGGAAAATTATTCACGTGTCGTGGTATTTTGAAAACAGTTTTAATACGTGCAAATATTTGTAATACTCGTATACGCATTGCATTTAAAATTGTTTAAAGTATGGGATTTATAGCCATTTCATTTAAAATAAATAATTATACGAACATACGTAAGTATGTTATAAAACAATAGCTGTTGGCTGATTTTTCAACAATCTGAGCGAGTTTGATTTACTAAAGAATAATTCTTGATTGTTTCAATTCAATTGTGTGCACTCATCAATTCAACAAACTTTCAGCCTTCGAAAAAAAAACATTATTGCAGTCTGGCAATGCCCCCATTTAAAAATGTGATGGCGCGCGCCATATATTTTTTTAATTAACGGTTTTTTTTTGTATGGCGTTGACAATAAATGTCATACTGCTTCCGTGTTGTGTGTCACATGTGCCGTAATTTAACACAAATTATTCTGCTCTAGACATTTTAGTCAGACTGCTTTAGTTATTTGCATTCATAAATATTTCGGTTGAAATAAACTAATTAGCGAGTATAAACTATTGTCAACTACTTTTATTTTAATTAGTTTCATGTAAGATACCGGAAAAAGAATTATACTATGAATATTCGTTCATACCTATACATATGTATGTATATATGTATCTACCTACATTATAGTTGTTTTGTATGTTATTCATAAGATAAATTCATTTTGATATGTAAATAATTATGATACGAGTAAGACGTGATGCTATTTCACGCGAATCCTATATTTTAAAATATCATAATAAATACACATACATATGTACATACATACATATGTATGTATGCATCTATTATATTAGGGATGGCAATTCCGATCCAGATAATTTGCGGTCTCAGCTAGTTCCCTATTTTTATTTAAAAACAAATTCCAATAACGGATCCTTGATTATGCTTTTCGTTTCAGCCAAGAACGTATGCTTTATTTGTTTTCTCTTAAGTTTTTTATACCTATTTTTTTAATGAGTTTGTGGTCATTTAATAATTTTTTAAGGGGTTCATTTTTAAATGGACATTACTAAAATATTTTATTTTTCGTTAATTGGGATATACTTTTAATATTGCTTTTTATAATATTAGTAGGTACCAAGAACTCCACACATTTTGAAAATTCGCCGTCAAAATCAAACTTTTTTAATAAACTGCTACATAACTCAACATAAAACTTTCGACAATTATTTCGAAATTGCATTTCATCTTCATCTGATAATTTATGAGTAGAACTAAGTGCTACAGTTGTTTGGGCTCCCTAGTACATACATATATGTATATCCTTAATATCTTTAATATAATATTTAACATTAACGGTCACTGAAAGGGGAGAGGCGCAAACCTGATGACGCGCAGTGTATATACAATTATTAACATATTAACATATTAACAATGTTGTTAAACTTTTCAAAACAGATAAATTCATCTTTTACAATGTGTTCAAATATTTTTAAATACAGACGACGAATTTCATTATAATGTAAATAAATTTTTATATAAAAATAAAACATCGTTGCTATTTAATGGATAAATTAACAGTGTTGCCGCGGTTAACTTCTTTTCATACTTTTATTGAAATAATGAAGAAAATATGTAGTATAGTTAACAGGAATCTCAGGTAATAGACTAAAAGAGCAAAATATCAGATATTAAAAAAATGCATTGGATTCAATTTATATTTTGTACAGACTATGTTTTGTTGATGCATGCATGATCTTATTATGCAAACTGATCTTAAAATTATATGGCTCAGTTTGTTTTTATTTTTAGTCTGAACATCAGTGATTGTAGAAAAAATAATTCAGTATCTGCTTTCGCGTGAGACAGCGGCATATAATGGTAACCAATATTGAACAATTTGGCGCTATTAATTCATTATTGAAATTTCTTGTTTTAATTATTTTGGACCAAAATTTAAACTCATCCAAAGTTTTTGCGGATTTATTTCATCTTTAAAAGAATGTTATTCTAATGTTCGCCATTAGCTTTTTTCGACTAACTATTTTAAACTTTGCACATAAAATATCAAACTTAAATTCATTTCTGTTATCTCAAAAAACAGCACTCGGGTTAAGAAACTCAATTTCTTTGAACATATTGTATGTATTCAGTGGAAGTCTTTTTTGAAGTTCTTCTAAAACGGTCCAATGAAGTTGAAGAAAATCAGATATGAATTGAATAATATTATGTTTAGGGAAGTTTTTTGAAAAACGCTTGGCATTCGTTACCGATAAAAATTAATTTTATTGGCATCGTGCGGAGATCGAACCATGCAACTAAAAATATTTTGATCGAGTGGTAATTTATGTAGCCAGAAAAAAATAGATGACCGTTTTAGTATCACCGATTTAATTTTATATGTCATTTACACCAGACCGAAATCTAGTAGATTTCAATTGAAATCTCTATCAAAATCTCTACTGTTTACACCGGGTTATTTGTGACATTTTTTAAGATTTCGTATCTATGACAAAAACAGTTGATTGGAATTTTCATTTTCAAGTGTCAAACTCCATGCAAAAAATTATTATTCAAATGCGACACAGCTGCCGATCACACCCCTCAAAATTATGTTATTAAACAGCGTAGTATTTTTCAGTACTATTTAGGAAAAACCATTTTGACGAAATCTAGTGACGAAGTAGATTTTGTTTTGTATGGGAAATCTGGTCAAAATCAACAAGATTTGGCTCGAAATCTCATAAGTACTAGATTTTGGTCTGGTGTAAATGCCATATTAGTGTCTTTAACACAAAAACTTGCAACATAAAACGGTTGCAATTAAAAGTACCTACATTTTTTCCCTTTCTCCCTACACTAAAATGTTTTAAAAAAAAATTTTTTGTAGGAATTTTCCCCTACTATGGGCAACACTGATTCCACCACACGTAACCATGACTGTATTTTATTGTTCGTAAAGTTTGAATTTGCATTTAAATTTCGCAATATTTTTATATTAAAAATCTTGTATTTTTCTATTTTTTATGATTTTTTTTGGAAATGTTACTGAACTATAAAAGAATTATATTCTTAGAGTTCATATGATAAAAAATAAATAAATAAATAAAATTTTGTGCTGCACTCGTATACTAACTACTGTGTATTGAGTAACTAACTTTTCGTTTTTATGCTCACTAAATTTCTTTCATTGCAGTCCAGAGCAACAAATCAATCGGTTTGAAGTCGCTGCCGTAACCTTTTTACCAATTTATCCGCTGATCCGCCTTTAAGCTTAGACAAGAAAATCAAACAATTAAAGTGTATTTACAAGAAAGAATGATATAAACAATTTCTGTTATACTTTTGTATAATAAAATAAACAAGATTTCCGTTTTTTATATTTAAATTTAATAATTTTATATGTTATAATATATAACCGCCGGCTGCTAGTTGATGAGTTTTTTGCTTAACCGTCGTCGTTGAATTTATGTTACGAATCCTTCCTTTTTTATGGTTCATATTATTCTGGTTCTGTTTTAACTACTTCGTTTATTATGGAAATGAAGCAAAGAAAGACTGAAATTTATTTTGTATACTTTTGTATGAAAAATTTTCTACACTCGACAAACAGCGAAGTGCACATCAATATAGTTACAAATTTTAAATGTAGATTCAAATTTAACGAACATAAAAATTCCGCTATGATTAAGCACAGTTTAATCAACTGTGTGTATGCAAGTTTGATCACTCAAATTCAAACTAACGGAAACAGAATATTTAAGAAAGTTTTAGAAACAGCACCGAGAATCTGCAAGATTGTTCGAGAAATCTGTATGAAAAATCTTTATAGCAATAGCAATTGTAAACAAAGACTAACGCCGTCGATTGGATTACGGATAAACTTTACACAAAATTGGTTAGTTGATTCGCCATCCACATTATAAATTTGCTACTGCCATCTACATGCCGCAACCATAACAACGCAGGCTTACACTAGCAACTTATTGTCATAGTGAGGATTTCTTTACTACGTTCGAGAACGTTAACAGTCGACAGGTATAAAAGCCGCTACTGCAAGGCACAAACAAGTCAGTCTTGTCGAAGCTACCTCATGATGAACTTCGTGTATAGATCAGTTGGAAAAAGCTTTTAAAGTGTTAACATTGGTTGATAAGCAAACTACTTTGTGTATTTTAGTACACCGTGGTATTAAAGGAAATAAAACATCATTAAGTTCAAAATCAATTTCCGATGTGTTTTTATTTTTGACTAATTAAAAGAACTCAAACAAGTAAACGTTATGGAAAAGGTCGAAACGTAACAATATGAATGCTTGATATCTCAGAAACCACAAACAATTTCGCTAAGCAGGTTTCCGATAAAAAATGGGTTATTAAAAAAAATACATATATATACCCCATTCCTAACTCAATTTTCTTTATTATTATGGAAATTGATAATCATCGAAATCTAAAACACATGTACTAAAATTTTAAAAATGTAAGCTAATTACTTCATAAACTAAATTTGAAAATTTTCTGAAGTGTACGTACTGCACATAATTTATTTAAATTTTATCCTTCCAGAATTCCGTTCTCTGAATATTATTACTTTTAGTTATTTGTGCATTGAATTCATTCATAAACATGTAATTTACGTTTGACAATAGATAACATTTCTACATAATTTTTAAATGTGCAATGTACAATAATTTAGTTCATTTAAAGTTTGTATCTGTAATTATGTACTTGTATCTATGAAGCTATAATTGAACTTGTACTTGAATTAGAAATTTATTTAAACATTTTGTTGTTTATTTTGTGTGACATGCTTTCATTTAAATTCTACATAATTACAATTTCCAGAAATATTTATTTTAGTCAACAAATAATTTACTTGTTGCTTATTGTTAAGGAAAAAATACCTTGTTTTCAAGTGATGTTTGTTGTTATTTTGATGTCCTATAAACTCCTTGATTAAATTGTTTAAACATGTACAGAAAAATTATTATTAAATTTGTTACATAAAGTTTCAATGGTCTAATTGTAAGCCCTGCATGGCGTTGTTTCAATTATAATGAGCTTTTTGCAGTAGAGATGGGATCGTGAGTGACTTTTCACTCATATTCAATATTTTTTTATTGAGAGAAAAGTTGCGATTTGTTTTAATTAAAAGTTTTATGAGTGTACCATTGAATAATGCAGGGCAAAATAAAATAATATAAGTGGCCTATTATAAAAGATATGATCAACTAAATATACAAATTGTTAGCACCAATAGAATTTTTATGTACATAAATATAAAGTTTCACAAATTTTTAAATCACAATTAAGATATGTTTGGCTTGTAAGTTCTCTACATCTATATTTTAGAAGATAAAGAAATCTATTTTGGCAATTTTAGCGAAGAATTATTAAAAACTTTTCCGCAACAAAGCGCCTGGCAGATAAAATCCAACCTATATTTCGAGAAAATTCAAAGAGGACTTCTTTTCAAAATTTAATATGTTATGAAAAAAAAATTAGTACAGACACATTCTGCGTGACGAACGCTACATTCGTACGCGTTTTCACATTAATATATAAAATATTTTCGTCTTTCAAAAGGGGTACCTTCAATTTATACATGGTGTTCAGTGGAGGATATAAGTTAACTTTTGAATGACATAAAAAATAATTTTTTAGCAGGTATTTGTTGCGAAATAATTGATGGAAAAGTTTTGTGACGCACGCTACAAAAAACGGAAGCAACTTTGAAAGTTAAAGTGTATTTTCGTAATTTTTAGCGAATTTCGCATAATAAAGCACACAATACAAAATCTAGTTCCTAAAAGAAATATGAATATAAGAGAACTCTAAAATAACTTATTTGCAGGCAAAATTTTTTTTTCATTTTTTATCAAAAGACGTGAACGCTTTGTGACGCACGCTACATGACGCACGTTACATTTTTTCAATTATATTTTCTATTCTGAAATTTCAATGTTTCCAAAATAGTAAACACAAATTTTTTTTTACTAAAATTGAAGTGAATTCAATGTATAAAAATATGGCTTTCGATCGGGCCTATACCTGACGATAAAAATGCACAAAATTTAAAAAATGTAAATAAAATCAATGAATTTTTGGAATACGAAAAAATGCAGGGAATTTGTTTTTTGCGTGGGGAAAAACTGAGACATGTAGAGATATTTAAAAATTTCTGTTGGCATCACTGTCCGTAGCTGCGGTACTGTTTATATTTGAGGTGTTATAAAATATTCTTTAAGCTGCCATTTATTATTTTAATTTGAATATTAGATTAATAGACCTTGACCTTTCAAATATGAAAAGAAATCAAATACTATATTTACTATTGTAGCAGCCCGTTGAATCGTTTTGATTTTTTGAACTACTCAAAAATTATTATTAAAATAATGTTAATTTTCTCCCTATTAGTATGAAATTGTGTGCTAAACTTGTGATTTACTATGTATGTATTTTATAAAATATGAATACAGGGATTTTTGATTTTTGTAGTTCTTTTTATTGTACCTGTTTCTAACACTCTAATATACATATATCCATTCCTATAGGTAAGGCACTTTAAACTATTTTTACATTTATTTTAGCTATTTTTAAAAATATGGACACCCACTGATATAAAAAATATAAAAAATTGAATGAAGAGTATTTTATAAACAAAAGCCTTGAATATGCTCAAAGTTACACGCAAAGAAAAGTAAACTTAAATTCCCGCAGCACCGAAATACAATTAGATTTGCAAATAAAATTATCTGTTTTTGTCAAAAATTAAAAAAAACGCTATAAAGAAGTTAAATGGTATTTGTTTTGTAAGCGTTTCGTCGAACTTACTGTGGATATTGCATCAGAAACTACAAATTAAAACCGTGATGTAATACTCCACCTGGACAACTTAGCGATAGATCTACTTATATCAATGACAAAATCGGATGTGAAAATATCAAATACACTTTCCTATATTAATTACGATTACAGAACCAAATCACAAGAGTGCATATCACTCGGAAAGTGTTTGTCGTTACTCCAGTGGGGACAAAATGTACTCCAATGCCAAACGAGGAAAAAAAGTTCACCAATGAGGAGGCATTAGGATTATTATGATATTTGAAATTAACGAAACAGAAATATACTCAGCTCAAATTAATTAGATCATCACGTAACTGCTGCTGAAAAGGAATGTTGGGCGCCAAAGGACACTATTACAATCACACCGACAGAGATACAACAAAGAGCTTATTGATCAAACAGCACTGCTTGCTGCAATTATTTAAAGGAAAATAGAAACTACAAGTTAACTTCGTTTCATGTGGAGATGTATAAAATAACAAGGAATTTGTATGTGAAAATACTTGGGACACAGATCTGTTCATGGTGTAATTTTTGCCATTGCGATTGATAATGAGCTTGGAACGCTCACAGCCTTCGAGTTAGTAAAATACCTCAACCGATTTAAAAATTACGGAGCTTTGGCCAACGAAAAACGATTCTGTGCGCCGCACCACAAAACATTGCCTCGTTCTGAACTCTTGGTACGCTGTGAATTTTCACTACCAGAACTTGATGAGGTTTGACCGTTGCTTAAAACCCCCTCAGTTAAATCATCGAATGCATATTGTGAAAAATTAAGTTTAAGTTAACAAAAATTAAGAAACTTAACCTAAATTAAAAATGTAAAACCCACCGACACAGGTAATGCTGCAGCATTTCTGTGGTCACAAACATAAACCGCCTAACTCAACTTAAGAAAAAAACGAGTTTTATATACCATCGAGAACAACAAAAAGGCTTTGTTTTTTCCCCCAACATCCCATTTCTCTAACTCTAGATATAAGAAAAAACATATTGATTTAAGTCGCTTTGAACTCTCTTTACATTATCAATAAGCACCAAAATATACTTAATTGTTTATTTTCACAATATTTTATTTTATTCAAAAACACTGCATATATAAAATTAGGTTGTTCACGCAAATTAAATTATCACAAATAAGAGAGAACACATAAACATATTAACCATTCCTCAACCACTTTTAATTTACAATAATCGTTGAAGTCCTTATAAACTCAAGAACAATAAATTATTCAATATAAAATAAAAATATAAGTTGTTTTAAACTTTCAAAATTAAGATTTTTATTTTGCAATAAAAAATTAAATTTTATTTGATTAAAAATATCTCATTAATTAAGTTCAATTACCAATTTTGGTAAAAAATATTGCATTGTAATGTGTGCTTACTAGATTACGCCTAGTGGTCGAAATTCGACCGCCAGTTTAAACGTATTGTTACGTTTCGACCTTTTCGATAACGTTTACTTGTTTGAGCTCTTTTAATTAGTCAAAAATAAAATAAAAACAAAACGGAAATTGATTTTGAACTTAATGAAAAAATAAACAAATCATTATTAATGATGTTTTATTTTGTTTAATACCACTGTTTAATAAAATACACAAAGTAATTTGTTTAGTTAACACTGCAAAAGCTTTTTGACAACTGATCTATGCACGATGGTCACCATGCCGTAGCTTAGACAAGACTGACTTCTTTGTGCCTCCCAGTGTCGGCTTATATAGCATTTGACTTGCTACGGTTCTCGAACGTAGCAGAAAACCCCTCACCATGATAATAAGTTTGATTTTGTAAGCCTGTGTTGTTATTCAGCTATGTTATGGGTGGCGAATCAACTAACCAATTTTATGTCAATTTTGACCGTAATCCAATCGAGCGCGTTAGTCTTTTTACAATTGCTATGAAGATTTTCCAAACAGATTTCTTGAAAAATTTTGTAGATTCTCATTGCTGTTTTTAGAACTTTCTTGAATATTCTGTTTCCGTTAGTTCAAATTTGAGTGCTCAAATTTTCATACACACGGTTGATTATACGGTGCTTAATCGTCGCTGTATTTTTATGTCCGTTAAATTTGAAATTACATTTAAATTTTATAACAGTATGTATTCCTATTTCAGTTGCATCCAAAAAACTTATTCCCTTCTCCCATGGGAAAACAATAAACGAAATAAAATTGAATACAAACAAACACCCACATTTATTAAAAAATCTTATTACTCATACACATACATATATTTAGGAAATCTTAAACAATCCCAGTGGTATAAGCAGAAACCATTGTCACAAGTGGCTAGCGAAGTGGGGGTTGCTTTCTCTCCTAGCACTTAAAGCGCTAAAGAAAGGGTATGCCACTCTGCTACTACATCTGTGCATATTCACTAGTAGTTGTAACAATTGATACCCACTATTCGATAGCTAATACGCTATCACTAGGTAATGCATACCACACATATTTTTCTACCACCCTTTTAATGTTTGTCACTGAGCTCAATACATATTTTTCAAAGATCCCGTTATTCAAACAACAAAAACTTTAACATCGTAACATTATCTTTGTGTTTTTGTTTATTTAAAAAAAAGAATTAACATTAAAAGTGAATTATAGAAAAAGTAATGTTTAAAAGAAAGTATGTATGTAAATGAAAAATTAAAAAAATTGAGCCAAAGAAATTTTAAAAGATTAGTAAAGTCAGAAACTGAAAAGTTTTTGGAAAATTTAAATAAAATCAAAATAACACAAGAGGATTTAGAAATAGTGAAAATGAAAACATGTAACGAAAAGGAGTACAATGATTTTTGCAGGCTTTTAATAGAATTCAAGAAGAATGAATAACCAGAAAGCGCTATTTCAAACAAATAGGCACACGAAAAACTTAAAATTAATTTGAAATATAATATTTAATTAATTAAAGAATAAGTACATACATATGAATGAATTGTTTTCTTTAAAAAATTCTAAATACAGAAATATAAATATAATTTTTTTGTTTAGCAAAATTCAACTGTTTTAATATGGGTAAAAAAGGATGGAATAATGGAAGTGGCAGAATTCATCAGCGAACAAGGGTGGCGAATGTGGTAGCTATCTTGGGTTAGTTCTTTTGATAGCTACTTGTGACTAGCACAAGACCTGCACCTTAGCACTTGTAGGTAACCCTTTGGGTGGCTAACGCTTATGCAAAGACGGATCAATCGCCACCTCCAACGACAAGCTCATGTTAAATTCACCACTCAAATGTGTGGTAGATTGTAGCGGGGGTAGAGTTGGTGCCAAAATAGCTAGCGAATCTACACGTACGGTGCTAGTCCGTTATACCACTGGGATATCATTGCCTTGCTTATGTGTTTACTTGAACCAATACTTACATAAGTGAATGCATGTACGTGTGTATTTTTAGTATTTGTAGTGGTATTAACTTTATGAGCCTCTTATTCTTTTAATACTGAACCGAGTTAAATAATATATAGTCTGGTCACTAAAGCTCAACAATGTTTACCATTTGGTAAAATAATGAAGAAAATCGGTTGTCAAACAAAAGAAAAAATTATCTAAAATTTGTCTTTGCTTATTATTTATAGATATATTTTTTTCCTTAACCATATTTTTTTTTTCGAAAAACCTTTTCGAATATTAAAATTGAGTTACATATCTCAAAAGTATGTTCTTCGACTAAGGCTTTTATTTCTTGTGACCACAGATTTGTTAGAGATTACTATGTTCCTTTAGTATCGCTGAACTAAAAGAATGATTCATCAACTACAAAACATCTGAAACTAAATTAAACTGAAATGAGTTGCTTATAAATATTTGTGAAAATATTTTGTATAAAAATATGTACATTGAAATGCAAATAAAAAGCGCAAACAGAAAGTGAGGAGCCATAAAAATATCGCTCTAAATTAAAAATTCGAGAATATTGGCGCAGTTATTCATGTTCGTTGCATCATTGTTTTGAAGCGTGTAAAGAAAGAAAGTCAATAATAAATATAATTTGTTTGTTAGTACAAAGTTGCTAATTTTTATCTAGTAAATATTGATGCTTTTACGAACAGAACCATCGATTTACATGATAATTCGAGCACATATCACAAAAGTTACTGAAAAATATTGACATAGATTGGTAAACATGTTATTTAATTAAAACGTTTAACAATATACATATGTACATAAGTATGTGTTAAAACATCTCTATACATACATACATACTTACATATGTATGTAGGTAAATACAATGTAGCTGTTGACGACATATCAATAGATTTAATCGAAATGAGAATTTAATTGAAATAATACATAGAAACCATTTTAACCAGTGATTATTTTTCCTAGCTCATACTTCTCCTCTTTTTAAATTTCTGTATCCATATGTATGAATATGTGTAAATATTTTTTTTTGCAAAATTGACACGATAACAGTTTTATTGCTGAAATAGAGTAGTTGTTTTCTTCGAAACTTCTAATTCTCGCAATAATTTGAGATAATAATTCTCAGAAGTAAAGTCAAGGTAGTTTGAAATATAATTATTGTGAACTCATCTTTTTATATCTCTCCAGATTTTTATTCTATGTTTGTCTACAATGAGATTTTAAGTTGTTAGCATTCACTTATCATTATCAAAGTAAATAGTATTTAGTTAAAAGTAAATAAATCAAGTCATTCAACTACATTGGAGATCGTCTATAATTTACGCCGGTTATAACGAATTGTCTTTTATAATGAAGAACTTCTACGGTACCGACACTTTTTCCTTAACTTTAACATACAAATTACTGCGTTTATAACGGACTTCTCTCATAGGGAATTTTCGCTTATGACGAAAATAAAAATGCATGTAAATAGTATGCACGGTACTTTTATGGGAATTTTTAAATTTCTTTAATTAGTGTTCTAGATCTGCATCTAGATTATATGCACTGATTGTCCCAAATATTATTTAAAAATACATTCAAATTGATTATGGAGGGGTAAACGTAGGTGGATCCTATGACTTTAAAACTTAGCACTGACGTTTATTGAACAGTTGAAAAATAAAAACCTATTCCTAAGCTTTGTTAAGGATGCTATCTAAAAGATAGCAACCGGATATTGAGAAAATTAAATTCAAAATTCGACTCGGTTATATTAACAAATAAGATATCTGTCAATAAAATCTATTTAAACTGGAAAAAAACGGAAGACTAAATAAGAGACGTTAATCGAAGATTAGCATGAAATACGAAAGGAGAAGAGTTATTGGTATTAATGTAACAATAAATATTCGTACTATTAATAATTGAGTGGCTTACAAATAGAGATGGGCATCGCTCACGTGATTAGCGTGAATCATGCGTGAGTATAAAAAACTTAATGAGAGTGAGCGTGCATGAGTAGATTTTTTGCGTGATTGTTTCGTGATTTTTTCGATTTCGGAATTTTTTCCATATTTTTAATAGGTATGAGGTTTTCAACTTTGTCATAAAGATAGAAAACTTTGTATTAATGTACTGATGTAATAAACAAATACTGTGTGTACCATCCAGCTCAGCTACAACCGAAGGAGTTTTTTCAACGCCAGGAAGAATACTTGAAGAGAAGTGAAACCGACTTCACGGGGAAAATGTTGACAAAATTTTATTTCTGCATAAATCTGTTCATCTATTATCGTTAAAGTAAAAGATCCTATTTAATCTTAATATTTTACACAGATTGCTTATGAACAAGAAACCTATTGATTTTAATCAAAATATTTTAAATATGTACATAATTTTAAATTGCACTTCAAAACTTTAAAATAAAAGAAAATTTATATTTTCTTTAATAATTTTCAATTGTCAAATTTAATTTTAACTAAAAAAAAGTTTGAAATCATACATATGTACATATGTGTAAATCCTGCGTGACGAGCCCTACATTCGTAGGCGTTTTCACTTTAATATATAAAAATTTTTTGGGCTTTCAAAAGAGGTACCTTCAATTTATACATGGTGTTTAGTGGAATATAACTGTACTTTCGAATGGTATAAAATATAATTTTTTAGCTGGTATTTGTTGCGAAATAATTGATGGCAAAGTTTTGTGAAGCACGCTACAAAAAACGGAAGCAACTTTGAAAGTTAAAGTGTATTTTCGTAATTTTTAGCGAATTTCGCATAATAAAGCACACAACACAAAATCTAGTTCCTAAAAGCAATATGCAGGCAACAAATTTTGTTATTTTTTATCAAAAGACGTGAACGCTTTGTGACGCACGCTACATAACGCACGTTACATATTTTTCTATTATACGAGTATATCTATTCTGAAACTTCATTCTTAATTACATACCCACATTTCAACATTGAATAATTGTATTTCAAAACTAAAAAATAGTTTCAGAAAAGTATATTTCTCAGTTAAACATAATTTTGCTCTTTTATTGTAGAATTTTCTAATTGTATACTAGATTTTTCTATTTGCATTCAGAAATTATAATGTATAAATACTTATTTTCGTGAGCGAGAGTTTTCGTGATTGTGACTAACTTTAATTTCCACTCACGTGAGCGTGAGTGAACGTGAGCCAAAAATATAAGGTCGTGTGTGAGCGTGGATGAGTGAAATTTTTCATCGTGAACGTACATGAGCGTGAGTGAAAAGTCACTCATGATCCCATCTCTAGTACATATGTACTTTGAAAGTACATTTTTATCTTGTGAGTAGGGGGCTTAGCGCCATTTTTCAGTTCCCGGAAGAGCAGGAAATAAAAAAACATCCCAGAATATCGGGAATTTCAATATAATTTTTGATTGTCTTTGATTTTTATTTGAAACTAAGAGAAAATTAAATCATCAAATAATTTTTTGTATTTTAAATTAAGCTTTATTTAGAAAGTATTTCGTAAACAAAACAGTTTCTAAAGAATTGTGAAAAATAACAGAAAACGTTAAATCGCAAAAAAATAAAAAGATTCAAAGAAAAACGATAATAAAAAATATGAAGGATATTATTGTCATAAAGAACTTTGAAGAGTGTACTTTAAATTTTTGGTTTACATTCAAATAACGTATTATTTTACCCAAAAAATTAAATAAAAGTGTATCGGATTTAACGTCTGACGTCATAAACGGAGATAGCAAAGCAACAATGCCGTTAGTTCACACGCCGTTCAATCAATACGTGACAGTGACCGTTGTCAAATTTCTGTGTATTTTTTATTTACGATCCTTTGTGTGTTGTCGAACACAACAAATCGAAACACACGGCGGCACAGCAATTATGCGTTCAGAAAATTTTTAATTTTCCTACTTATAGCGAACGAAACAAAATCCCAAATTTGTACCGGTCATTAAACCATTGATAAATACATTGTGTGACAAAGCTGTGAGGGAAAATGAAAATATTGATGTATTTTAAGAGATGTATACTTATGTATACAGTGAATTAAAAATAAATTAGTTAGTTTACGTTAGCATGGCTGTCAGGTTAGCTGCGTATATTATTATATCTACAACAATTAAATATATTTAAAAAAATTAAATTTTTTTATGTATGTATATATATCAGATAACCTGATAACCAGCGTACCGTGAACAATTTAAATATGTATGTATTATTTTAGTATGTATTGCTTATTTTTATTTTTTGAAAGAAAAAAATATTTACTCTGGTTAAAACGAACTTCGGCTATTACGAACATAATTGCTCGGTCCCGCGGAGTTCGTTCTAACCTTACTTCACTGTATTAAGAACTTTATATTTAATAGCGCTTACCATTTTCTCGAGGATGTCTATGTTTGGGATCGTGCATTTCTTTAAATTCCAAAATAATATCTTTATCGTTTCTGCTATCATTATGTTTTTCATGTTCACTAGTTCTTTTCAAGGGTTTTTTCTGAGCAATTTGAACATCATCTTCATCTGGCAGCAGTTTTATTGTCTGTATATCCAAGTAGGTTTTTATTTCATCATAGTTTTGTGTAATTCCATTTGGATGGTGCTCGTCTATAGTATGAGAAGCTTCAAATTCGATTTGACCTAATCCCAAGTTGTGCATTAAATGTTCAAGACCCTGCCAAAAAGTTTGTGATATTTAATAAAAATACTTTAAACCGTTAATCTTATTTTTAGAGATAAAAGAAGCAAGATAAGATCATACTAAGAACTAAATTTTCCAATATACTTCGTACTTAATGTTCGAAGAAATAAAATTTTTACAACGGATTAAACTCAAAATTTGCTTTTAAAAAAGTGATATAAATTTAAGAAAATATTTATAGGGCAATAAAGCTACATATTAGGAAACAATACAGAGTACTTCATTTTTATATATTATTAGCCAAAGTATGAATAAATTAGTATTTTTTCAAAGAGATTACTATGAAGAAAGTTTCAAAATTTTTTTTGAGTTAAGACTGGTATTGACTTCGTCCTATGAGAAGTAGGTCTAAAAAAAATCGGGAGCTCAGGGCGGTCCAGCATGGAATTTAGGTTTCGATTTTCATTATGAGGACCTGAAGGTGTTTGACCGGTTTAGTATTTAAAAAAAATATTTTATTTTATATCTAGAATCAATGAAGGGTGCCGAGGTAACTAAAATTTTAAATTTCCTAATGAGAGCTGTTTCAAAACGGGAGCAGTTAATTTATAGGATGAATCGAAGTCATTAAAAATACTTTTTTTTGGTAGCAAAAAATAATTGTGAAAAACTAAGTTTAAATTAAGAAAAATCAGTCAACTGAGAGTTCGACTCGCGCGTGTAGAGTTTCCTACTTAATTGGGTAAGTACTCCCTCTAGTTTTTAAATGAATTACATATCGTCATATGAATTCATAAAAGTCCTAAGTTACATTGAAAAAATTTTAGAGGGCAAGCAAAGAACTCTGTAATATGAAAATTTAAGCAACATTTTTCAACATTTTTTTTTAGTTTAAGCTTATTTCTTATTGACGAATTAGTACAATTTTAATAAATAAAATTTTCCAGGGACACGCATTTTGATATGGTGGATCGAAATCTACCAAGAAGTCGTTTTTGAATTTTTTGTAACTTAGGGCTTTATTGAAATCATATGACGATATATAGTTCATACTTGTTATTAAAGCCGCAATACACAGCCTGTGAAAATTTCAAATGCCTGTCTGTTTGCTGGCTCTGTGATGTTCTTTTGAAACGCTTATATACTTATAATTAACTCCCAAAACCCCAACAGATTTTAATAGAACACACATTCTGCACTTAAATTCGTCAACAGCCATGAAACAAAAAAAAGCAACGCGGATAACAAAAAGATGGGAAAATGTTTCTGAATGATTGCGTTTCCTATTTCAGTTGGCACTACTAGATGGAGCACTTTTGACAAACAGACAGACATACATTTAAGCAAAAACAATAGGTTTCCGTTTTTACATTTTGTGTGCGGAACCCCTAAAATTAAGAAAATTAAACTTAACCGAGGATGTGAAAACCACCGACGCCGCAAGGTTAATATGTCCCTTCAATATCGCTGAAGTAAAACAATGTCAAATTTCGACGAAATGGTACAAAACACCTTAAATAAAATCTAATTTAAGCTGAATTAAATTATATTTGTGAAAATATTATATATAACAACAATTTGAATTGCTAATTAAAAGCGCAAACTGGAAGTTAGAAAAACAAAATTTTAAGATAAGTACAAACAAAGGTAACGAAAACTTAAAAATGTTCCGTAAAGTCATTTAAGTGTGAAGCTGATAATTTCAAATGCAGTCCGCAAAAACAATCAGACTTGGTCTCCACTGCGAAGGTCAAGAATGTGATAATTAGTTAAATTTATTGTTATTGATGTAAAGGAGAGATTTTGTTCAACTAAATCTGAAATATTTTTTTCAGGATCAATATTCAAGTCAATATTCAAATTTGAGAATATTGGCAAAGATATTGGCATTCGAATTAGCGGATACTTTAAAATTTATATTCGTTACATTACTACTACATAAATAGATATGTAAAATTTACATACATATATACCGTTACATTTTTGGGGGAGTCATAAACTATATTATTAAAAGCCGAGGCACGTAGAATCCGTCGTACGTTATACGTTGACACATTGAGTACTTTCTCTACGGATATTAAATCTGCTTGATTTGATTACAGTACACATTTTCAATGGAATTCGAGGATATTCTGGAGTTTCTTTTAATTGTAATTTCTATTAAATTTGGTCACCACACAACACAAAAAGTTTAAAAGAAACAAAGAAAAAAAATTGAAAGCTGTCAAAGTACTCAGCGTACGTTAAAAGTTGTCTAACTTAAGTACATTGCGATATCGGAGACGTCCGGAATGGGACAAAGCTATGAAGAAAACCTGTATTTCACCTTAGTTGTCAGTTAAAAAAAGCGACGTATGACGGATTCTATGTGCCTCGGCCTTAATAGGCAAACACGTTTTAGATCCCTTTTACGGTCCTAATACTGAACCGATTTTGGCAAGATTTAAACGTTTTCAATGTGCACAATCTTAATTTTATTAAATTGGTTCGATATTTAGAGAGCTATAAGCGTTTGAAGTTGCTACTAACCCATGCACACCTATTACACATGCATGTATCAGCTTCAACTTGAAAAATAAACAAAGTGTGCATGTGTGTGTGTCCAATTTGCTTTTGCATAGAAATGAGACAGAGTTTTAAGTTGTTTATTTAGATTTTTTTTTGTTTTTGTATTTTATCGTATGTATTTATGTAAAAGTTTAATACTAATTTCTAGAATGCGGTCGATAGAGTCGACCGCTGGATACACCAGTAATACTAAATAGTTGTAACGAGACTGTAGCAAAAGTGATAGATTCGTATTAGTTGTAAAAAGACAAAAATAAGAATAATTATGAGATATCGAATGCACTGCTTTACAAGCAGCATTGTCAAATTGGCGCTTTTTAAAAAGTTTCGAGTTACTGCCTATCAATAAAAAACCAGAGCAAGTGACAATTATATTTATCTCTGTAGTTACTTTTGTTTTATGTTTTACACAAGTTATCATAGTTAAGTTCTTTAGTATTTTAAGATTTTAAATTTTTGTTAAATAAGAATACAAGAATAACTAAAAGAAAATAATATAAAAGGAACTGGCATACAATTAGAAACAAGATAATTAGTCTGAAACTAATATAGAATAGAATAGTATAGAACCGTAAAGAACATTAGTAGTATAAAACTATTAAAAAAAATATTAGAGCAAAAGTAAAAATAAAAATTAGTAAGCGCACTAGTTTGCAATAACTAGTTCTTCAAGTGAATTTTAACCATTAAAAATATCTTGGTAACTTCAAAAATTATAATTCTTGCAACGAAAAAACCACTGTGCATAGTGTCTCTGTGGGCAACTTACTTATTTTTCAAATGATTTATACATTTTTTAAATATCTTTGTTACTTTAAAAGTAATGATGTTTGTAACGAAAGCAGCCCAAAGCGGGTAACCTGTGACCGATATAGTATATTGAAGATTGACTATTCTTTTTTCAAATTTTTTAAAATTTTGAAATATCTTTATTACAATACAACTTATGATTTTTACAACGAAGAAAGTTAAAAGGTGCCACTGTGCAACGGTCACAAGTGCCCATACCATTACTTGAGATGAATAATTACTTTTGGTGGTTCGTAGGCTCAAATTTTCGTGGGTGCTTTCAATAGGAACATTTTTTCATCAGAGAGCACCATGTTTGGAAAATTATCAAGTTCGTGCGAGCGTAACAACTCCTTTGCTTGTTCAGTTCTAACTTTTATCTTTGCTTTGGATGGTAACATTTCTATCGCCTAACACTGCACATACTTAAAAATGCAAACATGGTAGAATAATACAGGTAGTGTAGAAGCGTTAACGGACTTTTTTTGAGTTCGGGTCTGTCAAAATTTGATTATGTATTACTAACACCCACACAACTAAAAAAAGCACACTTTAACATTTGTTCAAATGCAAATAAGAAAAGGAAAAGAAACAAAACTATTTATAGAACAACCATTTTGCCATTTTTCTTTTGTGGTTTTTGACAGGTTCGAAGTTCGAACGTAAAAGCAGTGTTGTTGTATTATTCTACCATGAATGCAAACATGTAAAATATTAAAGTACATTCGGTACGACACTACCAATCTGTGTTGCAATGCAAACATTAAAGTGCTTAACTTTTTGAGCTGGGAGACCGTTTTTATGATTTCTAAATTTTCGTTATAATGCAAAGCACGTTTATTAATTATATACATACATATGTACATCTGTATGTCCATATGTGTGCATGTAAAAATTGTTTATATTTATTATATTAAAAAATATATATGTACATACACTATGTACGTAAATAAGTAAGTATGTGGTAAGAATTTTTCGTTTAAAATCTCATATATTATTTCTTACATAATATGTGGATATCATTATGGAGATCGCAAGACTTATAACCGTTTATAAAATTTCTTCGGATGTGAAAAACATTGAATGAATTCTATAACAACGAGAACAAAAGAATTAAATAATACGCCATTTTGATGCATACTTTGAATAAACATTAACACTTTAGACACACATTTTGCATTATAAATTTTGTTGAAAAATTTTTTTATGAAAGAGATTTTGTTATTTGTTTTATTTATTTAATTTATTTAATTATTTATTATTATTTTTGTCGGAATATTTTTTTGCACTGCGTTAAGAATTTAATAACTTGTTTTGTATGTATCCGCACTACCGTGCGTCTATTGTAGATGTATGATCACCAATTTTGTCAAAAAATAATTTAATATTTTTACACATAGATAATTATTCAAATGAGCGTAGTTATCTATAAGTTTATGAAAATTAAATGTACGTTGATATCCAAAATTTAAACACTTAGCCGAACTACACTAAACATTCATAGTAAATTATGTAATAAACATCTGCATCAAACCATTTGCTTTTTCAATTCACAATGATCATGAATGAAGAAAACAAGATTACGCACTCAGCCGTACAAAAAAATTTTACTACACATCTACGTTATCATAGAATACAAATAAGTGTTTGTTGTAAAAAGTGTAAGCGATTTTTGCCGAAAAACTGGAAATAACTAAATAACTTCTAAGCGGGTGCATCGATTTGAAGAAAATTTTAAAAGGACAGAAAAGAGATGCAGTCAAGTAAATCTTTTGAGTTTGGGCTTGCAGATATTTCAAGAAGAGCTTCTTCGGACTAGCAAAGTTTTACGTTCCGGCTTACTTTCCATACACAAATGTAATTTTGTTTAAAGCACATATTCTATGTCTACGTCACAACACAACATAATCACAGACAACAAAATAATGGACCTGCGCAATCTTGTTTTTGTTATTCATTGGTCCTATTCACAATCTTGTGCAAATGGTCTTTCTACATACAGAAATACACTTGCTACTCATGAAAATATGCATGACTTAAAACCTCTAGTTTACACTTACTCTACGTATTCATTACTTAATTGCTCATTCATGTATGAGCAAGGTATATCTACCAGGTAGTACAAAACCGGCTGGCATTGTTAACACAGCTGATCCTCTAACAAATGTCAAACATCATAAAGCTGCTCTGTTTGGCAGTTTGGAATCAGCCATGTTGTTATGAGTATATTATCAACACAAATTTAATATTACACAATTGACATTTACTCAGGTAAATCAGCTGTGCTATCGCTACTACCTTGTTGATCTGTCTTGTGTATGAGTAAATGTGAATACACATATATAAAAAATTAGTTTTTCGTAGCTGATTGTAAATTTTCTGGTTTTGTAGAAAAGTACTGCAAACTAAACCAACCAGGCCGTTCATGATTAATGCCATGCTTTTAATTTTCTGCTTGTCAAAAATTTACAAATTGAACGAACCGATCCGTTCATTTTATTGCACCTTTTTCGTTCAATAGTGTACCGTTCGTTTTTGTAGATGAGTTTAAAACTTGTTGTCGTTCGTTCAGGTGTCTTTTTTTAGGTCAAATTTACTCTTCTTCGTGGATCTTTTTTATGTTGTATTCTTTTGTTTCATTGGAGTTTTGATGTTTTGATCATTAATATACATTTCTTTTAAGCATCAACCCATTAAACGTATGGTATATATTTTAAAGCTTAAAGAAAATGTCTGATATTCTAGTCAAAAGAACAAGAAATTGTTTCTAAAATGAACTTAAATATAACTTTTTAATTAATAAATTCATTTTTTTAATAAATTCTTCAATTTAATTACATTATTTTAATATTTACAAACGATTTTCTTAAGAAAATAATTAATTAAAAAAATAAAATTGTTGCCGCACTTTCAAATGGAACGATTGAACGAACGGTTTAATTTATGGTAATTGAACGATCACTGAAATTAACGACTTGGCACAGATCTAGCAGACACCCAAAATACGATATTAGATGTCAAAGCAAATAAAAAGCCGGGTGACACTGTCAGCGCAGATGAATCATTCAGAAAATATCAATCGCCATATAAAATTGAATACGTATATGGAGTTTGATATTTGTTATCAAAATTTCACGTAATTGGAATCCACTCAGGTTAGTCATCTGTGCTAATGCTGCTACCTAGTTGATCTACCTTACTTAAAATCAAAATAATGCACGATTCGAAATATTATAAAATGATTTAAAAGGCTTTTAAGTGTAATTATGCAGATGATTAGTACGAACGTACTCTGTATATAGGTATTTGATGTGTGAACGTACTAAATACATATGTAAGTATGTAGGTATCTACATATGTATTTGTGATTTCAATTTAGAATAGCTTGTTTAACTGCCAGATTTCGCAATAATAAAAATTACGCATTTTATATAGAAACAATTGGGGTATTCACACGGTCGTCATAAAGTCATATGTCTTAAAATAATAACACGAAAAAATATGACTGCTGTGAACAACCCCTCATAATTTAGTGTGATATTTTTTGAGTCAGCTGATAAAAAAACAATAATAAAACGGACAATCGTTACAATCATAAAAATTTTATATTAGAATGCCGAAAACTAATGAAAAAACGAAAATAATAGCTAGTTTGTGCAAAAAAAAACACTACTGTTTAGTTATGACAAAACAAAAACACAGCATAAATAGTCTTATAATTTTAGAACTTTTTTGTTTGAAGAACAACAACAATTTTTTTAAGACGTCATAAGATAATAAGACATTATGACAATATGACATGATAGGACACCGTGTGAATACCCCAAAAATAATTGGGGGATTCAAACGGTGATATTATCATAATGTCTTAATATTTTACAATAGTTTAACAAAAATTGTTGTTGTGCTTCAAACAAAAAAGTCATAAAATGATAAGACTTTTTGAACTATTTTTATTGTTTTGTCATATCCAAACAGTAGAAATTTGAGAGAAGTGTGGGGGAAATTACATATTTTTGTTGTCATATTTTTCCGTGTTATTATTTTATGACTACGATTTGAATCCCCTAATTTAAAGTAGAGCGAACCACTTCACACTTTAAACTTTATCTATTTTTGGTAAACAAAGTGAAAAGTAATGTTCCTGTTTAATATACAGTTGTTATGTTTACAAAAAAAATTTACAGTTTAAAATCTAACGCTTTTACAAAGATTTATTTGTTACGTGAAAGATGTGTGTGAAGATAAATTTAAATTTAACTAGCAGGGACATGAACCAAAATTTTTAGCGTGCTATTTTTGCAGTTAAGGAGCACTTTTAAACACTTAACAGAGCACTGTTAAACATTTAACAGCCATAGTGCAATTTATGAACTTTATTTAGGACGCCAAATCTAGGATCAGGGACCAGTTCCATACTAACCAATGAATGGAAAATGGTGTCCAAGATATTACTTAAGATAATTATAATTATGGGAATTCTACAAATAATAAATATAGCATAAAAACGTAATTTAAATAAATTTTCTTTTTTCGGAGATATAATTGGCCATTATGGAAAAATGGAGACTTGTACAAATATCCCAGTATATAGAAATGGTGCTCCCGATAGGCCTTTAAAGAGCACAATTAGTGGTATTCCTGAAATAATTTTGGAACTTTAGAAAATTGAATTTTAAAAAAAGTCATATTTCTGGAGAAGATTAGTGGACATAATGGAAAAATGGAGACTTGTACAAATATCCCATTCCATGAAATTCCATTTCTATATACTGGGATATTTGTACAAGTCTCCATTTTTCCATAATGTCCACTAATCTTCTCCAGAAATATGACTTTTTTTTCAAATTCAATTTTCTAAAGTTCCAAAATTATTTCAGGAATACCACTAATTGTGCTCTTTAAAGGCCTATCGGGAGCACCATTTCTATATACTGGGATATTTGTACAAGTCTCCATTTTTCCATAATGTCCACTAATCTTCTCCAGAAATATGACTTTTTTTTCAAATTCAATTTTCTAAAGTTCCAAAATTATTTCAGGAATACCACTAATTGTGCTCTTTAAAGGCCTATCGGGAGCACCATTTCTATATACTGGGATATTTGTACAAGTCTCCATTTTTCCATAATGTCCACTAATCTTCTCCAGAAATATGACTTTTTTTTTCAAATTCAATTTTCTAAAGTTCCAAAATTATTTCAGGAATACCACTAATTGTGCTCTTTAAAGGCCTATCGGGAGCACCATTTCTATATACTGGGATATTTGTACAAGTCTCCATTTTTCCATTATGTCCACTAATCTTCTCCAGAAATATGACTTTTTTTTTCAAATTCAATTTTCTAAAGTTCCAAAATTATTTCAGGAATACCACTAATTGTGCTCTTTAAAGGCCTATCGGGAGCACCATTTCTATATACTGGGATATTTGTACAAGTCTCCATTTTTCCATAATGTCCACTAATCTTCTCCAGAAATATGACTTTTTTTTCAAATTCAATTTTCTAAAGTTCCAAAATTATTTCAGGAATACCACTAATTGTGCTCTTTAAAGGCCTATCGGGAGCACCATTTCTATATACTGGGATATTTGTACAAGTCTCCATTTTTCCATTATGTCCACTAATCTTCTCCAGAAATATGACTTTTTTTTTTCAAATTCAATTTTCTAAAGTTCCAAAATTATTTCAGGAATACCACTAATTGTGCTCTTTAAAGGCCTATCGGGAGCACCATTTCTATATACTGGGATATTTGTACAAGTCTCCATTTTTCCATAATGTCCACTAATCTTCTCCAGAAATATGACTTTTTTTTCAAATTCAATTTTCTAAAGTTCCAAAATTATTTCAGGAATACCACTAATTGTGCTCTTTAAAGGCCTATCGGGAGCACCATTTCTATATACTGGGATATTTGTACAAGTCTCCATTTTTCCATTATGTCCACTAATCTTCTCCAGAAATATGACTTTTTTTTTCAAATTCAATTTTCTAAAGTTCCAAAATTATTTCAGGAATACCACTAATTGTGCTCTTTAAAGGCCTATCGGGAGCACCATTTCTATATACTGGGATATTTGTACAAGTCTCCATTTTTCCATAATGTCCACTAATCTTCTCCAGAAATATGACTTTTTTTTCAAATTCAATTTTCTAAAGTTCCAAAATTATTTCAGGAATACCACTAATTGTGCTCTTTAAAGGCCTATCGGGAGCACCATTTCTATATACTGGGATATTTGTACAAGTCTCCATTTTTCCATTATGTCCACTAATCTTCTCCAGAAATATGACTTTTTTTTCAAATTCAATTTTCTAAAGTTCCAAAATTATTTCAGGAATACCACTAATTGTGCTCTTTAAAGGCCTATCGGGAGCACCATTTCTATATACTGGGATATTTGTACAAGTCTCCATTTTTCCATAATGTCCACTAATCTTCTCCAGAAATATGACTTTTTTTTCAAATTCAATTTTCTAAAGTTCCAAAATTATTTCAGGAATACCACTAATTGTGCTCTTTAAAGGCCTATCGGGAGCACCATTTCTATATACTGGGATATTTGTACAAGTCTCCATTTTTCCATAATGTCCACTAATCTTCTCCAGAAATATGACTTTTTTTTCAAATTCAATTTTCTAAAGTTCCAAAATTATTTCAGGAATACCACTAATTGTGCTCTTTAAAGGCCTATCGGGAGCACCATTTCTATATACTGGGATATTTGTACAAGTCTCCATTTTTCCATTATGTCCACTAATCTTCTCCAGAAATATGACTTTTTTTTCAAATTCAATTTTCTAAAGTTCCAAAATTATTTCAGGAATACCACTAATTGTGCTCTTTAAAGGCCTATCGGGAGCACCATTTCTATATACTGGGATATTTGTACAAGTCTCCATTTTTCCATAATGTCCACTAATCTTCTCCAGAAATATTTTTTTTTTCAAATTCAATTTTCTAAAGTTCCAAAATTATTTCAGGAATACCACTAATTGTGCTCTTTAAAAGGCCTATCGGGAGCACCATTTCTATATACTGGGATATTTGTACAAGTCTCCATTTTTCCATAATGTCCACTAATCTTCTCCAGAAATATGACTTTTTTTTTCAAATTCAATTTTTCTAAAGTTCCAAAATTATTTCAGGAATACCACTAATTGTGCTCTTTAAAGGCCTATCGGGAGCACCATTTCTATATACTGGGATATTTGTACAAGTCTCCATTTTTCCATAATGTCCACTAATCTTCTCCAGAAATATGACTTTTTTTTCAAATTCAATTTTCTAAAGTTCCAAAATTATTTCAGGAATACCACTAATTGTGCTCTTTAAAGGCCTATCGGGAGCACCATTTCTATATACTGGGATATTTGTACAAGTCTCCATTTTTCCATAATGTCCACTAATCTTCTCCAGAAATATGACTTTTTTTTTCAAATTCAATTTTCTAAAGTTCCAAAATTATTTCAGGAATACCACTAATTGTGCTCTTTAAAGGCTATCGGGAGCACCATTTCTATATACTGGGATATTTGTACAAGTCTCCATTTTTCCATAATGTCCACTAATCTTCTCCAGAAATATGACTTTTTTTTCAAATTCAATTTTCTAAAGTTCCAAAATTATTTCAGGAATACCACTAATTGTGCTCTTTAAAGGCCTATCGGGAGCACCATTTCTATATACTGGGATATTTGTACAAGTCTCCATTTTTCCATAATGTCCACTAATCTTCTCCAGAAATATGACTTTTTTTTCAAATTCAATTTTCTAAAGTTCCAAAATTATTTCAGGAATACCACTAATTGTGCTCTTTAAAGGCCTATCGGGAGCACCATTTCTATATACTGGGATATTTGTACAAGTCTCCATTTTCCATAATGTCCACTAATCTTCTCCAGAAATATGACTTTTTTTTTCAAATTCAATTTTCTAAAGTTCCAAAATTATTTCAGGAATACCACTAATTGTGCTCTTTAAAGGCCTATCGGGAGCACCATTTCTATATACTGGGATATTTGTACAAGTCTCCATTTTTCCATAATGTCCACTAATCTTCTCCAGAAATATGACTTTTTTTTCAAATTCAATTTTCTAAAGTTCCAAAATTATTTCAGGAATACCACTAATTGTACTCTTTAAAGGCCTATCGGGAGCACCATTTCTATATACTGGGATATTTGTACAAGTCTCCATTTTTCCATAATGTCCACTAATCTTCTCCAGAAATATGACTTTTTTTTCAAATTCAATTTTCTAAAGTTCCAAAATTATTTCAGGAATACCACTAATTGTACTCTTTAAAGGCCTATCGGGAGCACCATTTCTATATACTGGGATATTTGTACAAGTCTCCATTTTTCCATAATGTCCACTAATCTTCTCCAGAAATATGACTTTTTTTTCAAATTCAATTTTCTAAAGTTCCAAAATTATTTCAGGAATACCACTAATTGTACTCTTTAAAGGCCTATCGGGAGCACCATTTCTATATACTGGGATATTTGTACAAGTCTCCATTTTTCCATAATGTCCACTAATCTTCTCCAGAAATATGACTTTTTTTTCAAATTCAATTTTCTAAAGTTCCAAAATTATTTCAGGAATACCACTAATTGTACTCTTTAAAGGCCTATCGGGAGCACCATTTCTATATACTGGGATATTTGTACAAGTCTCCATTTTTCCATAATGTCCACTAATCTTCTCCAGAAATATGACTTTTTTTTCAAATTCAATTTTCTAAAGTTCCAAAATTATTTCAGGAATACCACTAATTGTACTCTTTAAAGGCCTATCGGGAGCACCATTTCTATATACTGGGATATTTGTACAAGTCTCCATTTTTCCATAATGTCCACTAATCTTCTCCAGAAATATGACTTTTTTTTCAAATTCAATTTTCTAAAGTTCCAAAATTATTTCAGGAATACCACTAATTGTACTCTTTAAAGGCCTATCGGGAGCACCATTTCTATATACTGGGATATTTGTACAAGTCTCCATTTTTCCATAATGGTCCACTAATCTTCTCCAGAAATATGACTTTTTTTTCAAATTCAATTTTCTAAAGTTCCAAAATTATTTCAGGAATACCACTAATTGTACTCTTTAAAGGCCTATCGGGAGCACCATTTCTATATACTGGGATATTTGTACAAGTCTCCATTTTTCCATAATGTCCACTAATCTTCTCCAGAAATATGACTTTTTTTTCAAATTCAATTTTCTAAAAGTTCCAAAATTATTTCAGGAATACCACTAATTGTACTCTTTAAAGGCCTATCGGGAGCACCATTTCTATATACTGGGATATTTG
This sequence comes from Gymnocheta viridis, assembly GCA_956483585.1. Taxonomy (NCBI): domain Eukaryota; kingdom Metazoa; phylum Arthropoda; class Insecta; order Diptera; family Tachinidae; genus Gymnocheta; species Gymnocheta viridis. The sequence continues at coordinate 57,648,238 of OY101444.1, forward strand.
TACAAGTCTCCATTTTTCCATAATGTCCACTAATCTTCTCCAGAAATATGACTTTTTTTTCAAATTCAATTTTCTAAAGTTCCAAAATTATTTCAGGAATACCACTAATTGTACTCTTTAAAGGCCTATCGGGAGCACCATTTCTATATACTGGGATATTTGTACAAGTCTCCATTTTTCCATAATGTCCACTAATCTTCTCCAGAAATATGACTTTTTTTTTCAAATTCAATTTTCTAAAGTTCCAAAATTATTTCAGGAATACCACTAATTGTGCTCTTTAAAGGCCTATCGGGAGCACCATTTCTATATACTGGGATATTTGTACAAGTCTCCATTTTTCCATAATGTCCACTAATCTTCTCCAGAAATATGACTTTTTTTTCAAATTCAATTTTCTAAAGTTCCAAAATTATTTCAGGAATACCACTAATTGTACTCTTTAAAGGCCTATCGGGAGCACCATTTCTATATACTGGGATATTTGTACAAGTCTCCATTTTTCCATAATGTCCACTAATCTTCTCCAGAAATATGACTTTTTTTTCAAATTCAATTTTCTAAAGTTCCAAAATTATTTCAGGAATACCACTAATTGTACTCTTTAAAGGCCTATCGGGAGCACCATTTCTATATACTGGGATATTTGTACAAGTCTCCATTTTTCCATTATGTCCACTAATCTTCTCCAGAAATATGACTTTTTTTTTCAAATTCAATTTTCTAAAGTTCCAAAATTATTTCAGGAATACCACTAATTGTGCTCTTTAAAGGCCTATCGGGAGCACCATTTCTATATACTGGGATATTTGTACAAGTCTCCATTTTTCCATAATGTCCACTAATCTTCTCCAGAAATATGACTTTTTTTTCAAATTCAATTTTCTAAAGTTCCAAAATTATTTCAGGAATACCACTAATTGTGCTCTTTAAAGGCCTATCGGGAGCACCATTTCTATATACTGGGATATTTGTACAAGTCTCCATTTTTCCATAATGTCCACTAATCTTCTCCAGAAATATGACTTTTTTTTCAAATTCAATTTTCTAAAGTTCCAAAATTATTTCAGGAATACCACTAATTGTGCTCTTTAAAGGCCTATCGGGAGCACCATTTCTATATACTGGGATATTTGTACAAGTCTCCATTTTTCCATAATGTCCACTAATCTTCTCCAGAAATATGACTTTTTTTTCAAATTCAATTTTCTAAAGTCCCAAAATTATTTCAGGAATACCACTAATTGTGCTCTTTAAAGGCCTATCGGGAGCACCATTTCTATATACTGGGATATTTGTACAAGTCTCCATTTTTCCATAATGTCCACTAATCTTCTCCAGAAATATGACTTTTTTTTCAAATTCAATTTTCTAAAGTTCCAAAATTATTTCAGGAATACCACTAATTGTGCTCTTTAAAGGCCTATCGGGAGCACCATTTCTATATACTGGGATATTTGTACAAGTCTCCATTTTTCCATAATGTCCACTAATCTTCTCCAGAAATATGACTTTTTTTTCAAATTCAATTTTCTAAAGTTCCAAAATTATTTCAGGAATACCACTAATTGTGCTCTTTAAAGGCCTATCGGGAGCACCATTTCTATATACCGGGATATTTGTACAAGTCTCCATTTTTCCATTATGTCCACTAATCTTCTCCAGAAATATGACTTTTTTTTTCAAATTCAATTTTCTAAAGTTCCAAAATTATTTCAGGAATACCACTAATTGTGCTCTTTAAAGGCCTATCGGGAGCACCATTTCTATATACTGGGATATTTGTACAAGTCTCCATTTTTCCATAATGTCCACTAATCTTCTCCAGAAATATGACTTTTTTTTCAAATTCAATTTTCCAAAGTTCCAAAATTATTTCAGGAATACCACTAATTGTGCTCTTTAAAGGCCTATCGGGAGCACCATTTCTATATACTGGGATATTTGTACAAGTCTCCATTTTTCCATTATGTCCACTAATCTTCTCCAGAAATATGACTTTTTTTTTTCAAATTCAATTTTCTAAAGTTCCAAAATTATTTCAGGAATACCACTAATTGTGCTCTTTAAAGGCCTATCGGGAGCACCATTTCTATATACTGGGATATTTGTACAAGTCTCCATTTTTCCATAATGTCCACTAATCTTCTCCAGAAATATGACTTTTTTTTTCAAATTCAATTTTCTAAAGTTCCAAAATTATTTCAGGAATACCACTAATTGTGCTCTTTAAAGGCCTATCGGGAGCACCATTTCTATATACTGGGATATTTGTACAAGTCTCCATTTTTCCATAATGTCCACTAATCTTCTCCAGAAATATGACTTTTTTTTCAAATTCAATTTTCTAAAGTTCCAAAATTATTTCAGGAATACCACTAATTGTGCTCTTTAAAGGCCTATCGGGAGCACCATTTCTATATACTGGGATATTTGTACAAGTCTCCATTTTTCCATAATGTCCACTAATCTTCTCCAGAAATATGACTTTTTTTTCAAATTCAATTTTCTAAAGTTCCAAAATTATTTCAGGAATACCACTAATTGTGCTCTTTAAAGGCCTATCGGGAGCACCATTTCTATATACTGGGATATTTGTACAAGTCTCCATTTTTCCATAATGTCCACTAATCTTCTCCAGAAATATGACTTTTTTTTTCAAATTCAATTTTCTAAAGTTCCAAAATTATTTCAGGAATACCACTAATTGTGCTCTTTAAAGGCCTATCGGGAGCACCATTTCTATATACTGGGATATTTGTACAAGTCTCCATTTTTCCATAATGTCCACTAATCTTCTCCAGAAATATGACTTTTTTTTCAAATTCAATTTTCTAAAGTTCCAAAATTATTTCAGGAATACCACTAATTGTGCTCTTTAAAGGCCTATCGGGAGCACCATTTCTATATACTGGGGTATTTGTACAAGTCTCCATTTTTCCATAATGTCCACTAATCTTCTCCAGAAATATGACTTTTTTTTCAAATTCAATTTTCTAAAGTTCCAAAATTATTTCAGGAATACCACTAATTGTACTCTTTAAAGGCCTATCGGGAGCACCATTTCTATATACTGGGATATTTGTACAAGTCTCCATTTTTCCATAATGTCCACTAATCTTCTCCAGAAATATGACTTTTTTTTTCAAATTCAATTTTCTAAAGTTCCAAAATTATTTCAGGAATACCACTAATTGTGCTCTTTAAAGGCCTATCGGGAGCACCATTTCTATATACTGGGATATTTGTACAAGTCTCCATTTTTCCATAATGTCCACTAATCTTCTCCAGAAATATGACTTTTTTTAAAATTCAATTTTCTAAAGTTCCAAAATTATTTCAGGAATACCACTAATTGTGCTCTTTAAAGGCCTATCGGGATCACCATTTATATATACTGGGATATTTGTACAAGTCTCCATTTTTCCATAATGGCCAATTATATCTCCGAAAAAAGAAAATTTATTTAAATTACGTTTTTATGCTATATTTATTATTTGTAGAATTCCCATAATTATAATTATCTTAAGTAATATCTTGGACACCATTTTCCATTCATTGGTTAGTATGGAACTGGTCCCTGATCCTAGATTTGGCGTCCTAAATAAAGTTCATAAATTGCACTATGGCTGTTAAATGTTTAACAGTGCTCTGTTAAGTGTTTAAAAGTGCTCTCTTAACTGCAAAAATAGCACGCTAAAAATTTTGGTTCATGTCCCTGCTAGTTAAATTTAAATTTATCTTCACACACATACGTGAAAGAGCCTTCACGCACGAGAACAATTGTGCTGGCACCGCAATAGCAGCAAAAAAACTAATCCATACAGAATTTAAAAAAAGCACAAATGTCGAATGAATACAAAAAACACTAATACACATAAGGCTATGCACACGTATACATTTCATGCCAGATGAATACTCATACCGTGCGTTATGAACAGAACAAAATTTGTGCGCTTAAAAATTATTTTGGTGTGTGAAGGTTCAAAAATAACAACAGGGCAAAAAATTTACAAAAAAACTCTATAACTGAAAAATTCTCTCCTAGAGGGATAAAACGTTGGACCGACCCCCTTTAATTTTTCCTAACACCTACCCAATCTTCATTTCTTTAGAGCCCATATAGAACCTAAGATCACCCTAGATGGGTCAAATGTAAAGCCGACTCCCATGAGTTTTCCAACCTCAACATTTTTTAGAACATACCCTCTCTATTCTATTCTGTGAGATATTTTAATATCAGGTACTATTGTACTTATTGAACTTATTGAACTTATTGAATTGAAAATGAACAAGAGCGGTTAACTAGGCATTTAAAAAGCAAACTTACATCATACTTCATACAAAAGAAAACCCCATTTATCAAGGTTATAAAGGGTGTCCCAAAATGAACGCAAGATTTGAATTTTCCGCCATTTGTGCAGTAAAGTCTAAAAAAACAATTTGACAGCTGAAAGTGTAGGAATTGTAAAAATGAAGCGTTGTTGTTCAATCGTTTCATTGAAAAATCTCAAAAATAAAGAAAAAACTTAAAACTTTATTTTCTAAAAATTCTAATCTTGCGTTAATTTTGGGACACACGTTGGACTATTTGTAAATAACTCAGAATAATGTAGTTAACATTAAGGTAACTTATCAACAATTGACTTATATTTGACTTCGTCTCGGTGAGCATTCAACTAACTGATGCAAAAATAAGCTGTGTAGAGTATTCATGCGTTTCATATTGCTTATCCCATTAATGCAAATGGAAACAAAAGTTTATATAAAAATTAAATGTTGTGTTGAGATAGGTCAGCGTTAATTTTAATTACTGCACGTTTTGGCAATTCAATAAACTTTTGAATTCCTTTAAGAAATTTTTCATGAAAAGCAAACTTTCTATGGAAACGGTCAATGCACGCTTATTATTTTGTTCACAAGAATAGTTCAATGCTCACTTAAACAATTTCCTGAACTGAATTGTTGCTCTATGAATATTCAACAATACTCAGAATACTATACACTCAAATATTGTTTTAACAAATTTAATAAAAATATCTAATTGCCTGATACGAGTACAATGAAAAACATAACTGCGGTTTTTACAATCCAGACCAACTTGAATAGAATTTTATATCAATCGCTTGGATAACCTGAAAATTTAATACTCAAGTCGATCGTTTGGATTGCCGATACAGCAATTAAGCATAAGGATAAGTTATTGAGTGAACTTTTATAGAAATTTTTTACAAATAAATGATCAATTATCTAATATTGATCAATGCATATGCTGGTGTTATTATTTAAAACATGCGCTATCAATGTTTTAAGAATAAAAAATATTAAATGAAATCTGTCTGAGTAACCCTCGTTTTAGCCGTACATCCTGTTCCTAAGCTCTAGGTCCCGAAGCCAAGTATTAGCAAAAATAAATTTACATTAAAATGCAACCAAATTTTAGTAAGTTACCTTTTATTCCAACGGCAGTAAGAAAAAGGGGATCCTTTCTGTGGCTGCGAACGATTTAAAAACATAAAGTCGGATGGGTGCTCTACATCCTCCAGCATTGTTTTGCCTTTAAAAGAAAACACTCAACAGGCTTGAGTATCACTACCATTGCATACTCTTGTGTGACCAAACAGTCATTGGTTCCTCTTTGTTCTCGCATTGCGTTTCTCACGCGCAGCTTGTAGATACGAGGGCGCTCTACGGCCGATCTACATCAGCAGCACTACCGCCACGCTCTTAAAGCTCTAACCCGCATGTTGGTGTTTAGAATTAATCATGTCTATAAATTGTACTATTATTTTTATTGTTACGTAAACCATAATAATAAGTATTTAAATTTAATTTGGTAAAGTGCTTTATTTCTCTCACGATTCCAACATCAAATAAATTTTCGTTGATGAACCCTAGACAACAACTAGTTATACCCCAGCCCAGGAATTGTCATCACAACCTATTAAGTATGAGACTCTGGATGCACAACCTTAATCCACCAACCATTTTTTCCAATTGTGTGTTTTTCAAATTTTCAATTAAAGTTGACAAGAAAAGCACAATCATGAGTTAGGCAGTTCATAGGTAACTCATAGTGCTCTATTACTGCTCCACAAGTTATTTCATAATGTGCTAACTTCTGGTCAGCTGAAATTTGTGCAGAGTGAGTGAGTACTGAATCATTCATAGGACATTACATGTAAAAACTGAATAGTTTTAACAAGGAAAATGAGTTAGCTTTCGATTCACCTGTAAGTCATAGTTATCTGATTAACCATGAATTATCTTTTTTTTTAGCTAGCTCAGAGTCCGACAGAAGTGTTAAGAAAAATACATGTTGCAAAAATCTTATCGCTAAGAGATATTTTAAAATCGCTAGATTTCCCATTAACCGCTTAAATGAATTTTTTGCCGCGGTTTGTCGCTACATTTAGCGGCTAAAACTCTAAAAACAGTATCACACCTCTTGTTATTAAACACATCGTGGCCATTAATATAGGTCAAGTCGCAAGCACAGCTGATGTACTTTTTTTCGTATAATATGGGTTCGTATAAATATAGTGTTGAAATATATTTACACTTTGGACTACTCAACTTCTTTTTCTATAACACGAACATTTTATTTATATTTTAGGCGAAGGCCCTAGCAGCCAGTCGTTTTTCTCTACATACATTTTCTGTAAATTAGATTTACATTAAATATATATTAATAATAATATTTATATTTTATTTATTGATCAGTTCCGTAATAAAAAGCCATTAAGGCCAATAAAATATTACACAGTTATAAAGAAATTATGAAACACTTATACAGTAAAAAAAATAAAAAGTATAGCAGATGAATTGAAAACACGGCCCCGTAAGGAACAGCAGTATCTCGAGGGAAAGGACAGTAGGAAAATAAAATTAAGAAGACAAATGGCTAATGAGCTTATTGGAATGCGAAAAAGTACGCAACTCTAGCGGCAGACGATTCCAATCAACAATAACTCTAACTCTAAGAAAGGACCTAGAATATCTTGAGCAGAAAATTCTCGGAAAAACAAGGGGAGGATTTCTATTGAGTGGTGAAAACTCGAAGGTATTATGCAAGTATAAAGGTTTAGCATTCTTAACAATTGAAATGAAAATTTATGGCTTGAGTTCAAATCTGAGTTTACCCATTTCTTCTTAATTTAAGAAATTGATAAATTCATTATTTTATTAAGAGCGTACTTTTTTTATTTGAAACAATTTATTCATCAGACTAGCAGAACGGATCAGTACTGATTTCGAGGTCGCTACACCATCTCATCAGCGTTCTTTGTTCGATTTAACCACTTTCGACGGTGGATACTAGTGACTAGGAATATCAACTATTTAACCGTATTATTTAACAAATTAGAATACGAAAAGTACAACTTATTCATTTCTTCCAAGTTAAACCAATTTCGGATAGTACGAAATTCCATGTCTGATGTTTAATTTTTCCAAATATTCCATACTCTTATTTTTTCTTGTAGTTGACTTTTTTTAGTCTTCAACCACATGTGACAATGTAAACATGGAATTTTATTACGGGTGCCTTCGTTTTTAATAATTAATATTTATACGTAATTGTTGAACTGTTTAAGGACTATATTGCAATGAAAATTTTTATCATGAGTTAAAAAAAAGTACCCTCTTAATAAAATAATGAATTTATCCAAAAAATAATTTCTTAAATTAAGATCAAATATATACCTTACGAGGGCGGATTGATATTGAAGCTACCTAAATAGGAAAAAACCATTTATTTCTCAACATAGTCTCCTTTTAGCTCAATACACTTAGTAAGACGATATTCCAACTTTTTTGTACCATCTGAATAATACGATTTTGGGAACCCCTCAAAATACGTGTTAGTTTCGGTAATCACTTCTTCGTTTGAGATGAATCTTTTTCCTGCGAGCCATTTTTCAAGTTTGGAAACAGGAAAGTCACTGGGAGCTAAATCTGGACTATAAGGTGGATGATCAACCAATTCGAAGTGTATTTCACGTAATTTTAGCATCGTATCTAATGCTGTGTGAACCGGTGCGTTTTCTTGAAGAAAGAGCACTTTTTTCTTCTTTAAATGTGGTAGTTTTTTCTTGATTGCATCAATCAATTGATCCAATAATGCACTTTCCTGTGATTGTGGATCCTTTTTCAAGATAATCGATGAGCAATATTCAGTGTGCATCCCAAACTACAGTGGCCATAACCTCGCCAGCCGATTTCACTGTCTTCGCCTTCTTCGGAGCACTTCCACCAGCTTTCGATTGATTTTTGGTTTCAGGCGTGGGTCCACCACACGTTTCATCAACAGTTATTAATTGACGCCAAAAATCAACAGGATTACGCTATATCATGTCCAAACACCGCTGTGAAGTGGTCTGTCGAACTCGTTTTTCTTCGACACCGAGCAAACGCGGCACCCATCTTGCCGATAGCTTTGTCATATGCAAATGTTTACGCAAAATTTTGAAAACACGTTCATATGATATGTTTACCATTTCAACAATCTCACGTAACTTGACTCGGCGATCATCCATAACGATATCGAGGATTTTCTTGATATTTTTTTCAATAACCACATTTTCTGGCCTTCCTGTTGATGGTATTGTTGCAGTGCTTGTTCGGCCGCTTTTAAATTCAGCAATTCAATATCTTACCATGTACTCTGACGGAGCAGACTCACCGTAATATTTATCGAGTTTTTCTTTTGTCTCTTTCGCCGTTTTCCCTTTCAAATAATAGTGTTTAATCACTGCACGAAATTCAATTTTTTTTCCATTTTTAAAGAAACGCAAAAGCTGCTTACTTCAAACGACTACAATAAATAAACTAATCGAGGAATTTGGGTGAAATTTTAACAGCTGACGTTTGACAGATCGCAATTTCTAAAAATTTAGTTTTTGTGTTTGTGCTGCCATCTAGCGCTAGGTAGCTTCAATATCAATCCGCCCTCGTAAACAGTTCAAGAATTACGTACAAATATTAATTCTTAACAATTTTGTGAAATGTGCACAAGTTACGAAGCAATACATACTTAAAGAAAGAGCACCCTAAAAAACTCTTAACGGAACCTGACATATGGTCCCTACGTCGGACATTATAGCCAAACCTTACAATAGCATTCGCCAAGCTTCTGAGCCTTGCCATAAGAAATCCTACTGTAGTGTACCCCATATGTGAACAATGCATACACTATAAATTTGTAAAGTATCAGTAACAACAAATATAATTATTAATAAACAAAAAAAACGTGCTGATCAATCGAAATGTTTGAGTGACACACATTTGAGTGTCAAATTTAAATTGAGTGCATTCAAATGCACCGTATCACGATTGGTCAATGCACAAAGTAATATGAATCCTTTACTATTTTCATGGAGCCAAAAAGAAATAAATAAAAGGTTTTAGGAAAAGCATAAAATAGAAACATCATTTACATGGCGATCCTGATAGGATCGCTAGAATAAGTGCCAGAAATAATTTCCAGGTCGTAAATGAGTTGCGACATCAGAACCGCATGAGCCAATCTTCTTCTCACATGTAAGGACAAACAATAAAATTTCCGCAACCTGATAATGAATCTATATGGCTGCTAAGCGATAGCCTAAGATATTATCTAAGACTATTCCTAAAACTTTATGCCGATCACCGAATTGTATTTTGAAGTCACTAAGAGAGAGAATCATGCCTATAAAAAAACGAGAAGTAGGACTTATCGTAACATCATAGCCTTATTTTTAGAAGTATTAACCTTTAAGGAATTTACACGAGTCCAACTGAAAACATTACTCAAGCACCAGTTAATATTTCGCTCAAGGATTATGTGGCCCCCCTATTACCTCAGCGAGCAGTAAGGGATGCAGGATGAGCAATCAATATTCATATTCAAGTCGTTAACGTAGAGTATAAACAGCAGAATAGACCTTTGAGGGACGCCATTCAAAACGACAAATTGGTATCTACCAAAAAAGTAAGACAATAGGAGTCTACAGGCTGACCTAGAAAAACGAAAACTTTAAGAAAATATAAACCAATTACTTTCTGTAATCTTTTAAATAATTTTATATTTATTTTATTTGATTTTGTTAATTTGAGTCTGCTTGAATTCATTCAAAAGTATGTGATTATTTGTCTTTAATCAATAGGATTACCTTAAAAATAATGCTGCGTTTACACACTATGTATTTCACAGTGTGCTTGTCAAATTTCCCACTGTAAAATGCATACATTTTGTGTAAAAGCAAAAAATTTTGCTTCTGCAAATGTCAAGCCGCTTTTACAGTGCAAGATTTTTCATTTAGAGCGTGTTATATTAGGTGAGTTCATTTACTTTATTAGTAAAAATTAGCAACGAGAGAGTAACAAGAAATTTTCCAAAATTACTCTCAAAAATGTGAAAACGTAAATGAACACTACTAGCAAAAATTAGCAAGTTAAATTAGTGTTGTAATGTATAGGCATATATGAGTACTCAATAGCTACCCCTATATTTTTGGACAAATTATAAATATATGTATATAATTATAAAAATAATGTGATTATGGTAATTTATATTTAGAATTGTCGTGACAGGCGTTTTCGAGTACGGCTTGTAATAGAATAATGAAAAGTTTTGCAATTTTATTTAATCTAGTACTGTGCGTAGTCGAAATACTCTAACCACGATAAGGGTGATTAGCTACTTTTGAATAAAATGAATTTATAAAATATCTATATTTAATTAGCTTATACGTTATAACTAACTGCCTGCCTACATATAGCATTTTTATTTAAAACATCGGAAATATCGAAAAACGTGTAAAATATATTTTTTAAAGGAATAAAATATAAGGAATTTTAATTTTCATTGTAATAAAAAGCTTTATCCAAAATAAAATATCATGTTGCTGCCAGCTTAAACCTTAAAAGCAGTTAAAAATAATTTAATAAATTATGTGTTAATTAAAATTTATTTGCAAATATATATCTGAACTAATTGAATTATTTGCCAGATACTGTGTTGCTTAGTTCAATTCCATTAGATATCTTATTTTGCTTCTGTTGTTCCTAAGTTACACAATAATAAATTTGTTATCTTTTTAATACTTTTTTGTTTTAAAAGTTTACATTTACTTACAATTTCTTAAATTTTCCAAAATATTTTTATTTTTAACTTAATTTGTAAACACAAACACAAAACAGCTGTTTGAATAATTATTGCAAGTAAAAACTTTCAAGAATTTTTCTGTCTCTAAATTTTTTACACTTTTTTGACGCTCTCTCGTTGCTGTGTTGCAAGTCAATTGTATATGGCGGCAAGAACATAGCGTTTGTGATTCGGCAAATTATTAAAAATGTATTGAAATATATATTAAAAAAAGTGTTTATAAATATTCTGCAAAAAAACTAAATTTTTAATTATTTAAATACAATTGTTCATACTGTTGTAATCTATTAGAGGTTATGTCAGATGAAACCAAAAACTCAAGTGTAAAAGCAAAAATCATAAACCGTCTGTAAATATACAATTTTGACAAACATGCAGATGCATTTTCAAGCTGACAAACACACTATAAAATACATAGTGCTTAAAGAGAGCATTAGTAACCATAAACTTAGCGCTTTACACAACTCCAATCAATTAAAATAACACAAAGAGTGTGGCAATCGGTAGCAAAGTACTCTGGTATGTAAATTTTTCACTCTGCTGAAGTGAATAAAATTTCTCTACCCCTGAGGGCTGTCGTTTTTGAAAATTCATCAGTTTGACGTCAAAATTTTATTTTGTTAAAAAAGATATCATTTGGCACAGCAGAAACATGAAATTCTTTCCCCACATGCAAATATTGTTTCACCATAGTACTTTGCTACCGATTCCCACACACCCAAAGAAAAGAAAGTTCAAAAGTTGTTATGGAGCCTAAAAAAGATGATTGGATACAAAATGTCCATAAATGGATATAAACTATTCACTTTTTTTTTATTATTTAAATTTTTCTTTTTTAAATAATTTTTTCACAAATTGTAGACTTGTTGTTTTTGTTTGTTTACCTTTTGAATCATATGTTTTGTTGTTTTACTATAAGAACTTTCTGCAGCAAAAATTTGTAAATATGTACTCACTTTTCGCTCTCAATTTGTATTCTCATTTACTGTATTTGCAGTTTATTAAAGTTCAGTAAAATTTTTTTTAAGCTTTTGAATACTCGAACGCACTTATTGTTGTAATATTAACTATTCCTGTATTATTGTTCCATGTGAAAATGTTAAAAATTTAGTGTAATCATTAGGTTTTTATTTGCAGGAGTTGCCCATGTGAAATTAGTTAGCTTTGGAGCGCATTGATCAAAACAATAGGAGGGTTACATTTTTTTTAAATTACTGAGTTGAAGCATTAAAATCGCTTAAGAAATTGAAGTGTAGATATATGTACATATGTAAGTAATGCGAGGAGTTTTTAAATAGTTCTGCTCCAAAAAACTAGCATTACTAATATTGGGACAAGGAACGCAACGTACCGGACAAACGCGAAAATTATTTAAAAATTTTCGAAATAAAAAAAAGTTTGAGGAAAAACTTATAAACTGATAATTGTCCCCCAAGACTCGCGGGCGTAAGCGCAAACATCTAGAATGGATGACCATTGTATATTGCCACATAGATAAATTCATCCTTCGATATCATCTAACAAGTTCCAGAAAGGCTGAGTTTTTCGTATTTTCATCACTGATTCCTGCAGTTGTTTTGAGCAAATACGTGAATTTTCGTGAACTTCTCTGAATGTAATTAAAAGTTAATGAATTTTTATTGAATATGAACAAATCTTGTTTTGTGCTTAGAAAATTTGAAAAATCAACTAATTTTTGTTATGAAATCAACACATTGAAAAATATTTTGCTAGTTTTTTTAAGCTCTTAAACTTTGGAAACAAAACACTAAATTCATAATCAAAGAATTTATTGTTTTGCCAAAAATCCTCTTTCTCTGAATGGATCGAAAATTCGTATTCCAATCTGTTGCTGTATAATTATAATCCCCTAATAATTGACTGACTGCTTTGGTACCCCCAAACAGAGACAACAATTTCTGTTACCGATTAGATCTTCTTTAGCAGCTGAATAATTTTGTAGGCGGTGGCCTTTCAGTAAATGTGTTCGAGTACCCAAAAGTTTTTTTTTTTAATTTTTACTGAACTTTACTGCATTTTACTAAACTGCGTTCGTTTACTCAAGTTACAGTAAATGAGAACACAATTTGAGACCGTAAAGTGACAATTCATGGCCGAGAATTAGAAATTTTTACTACAGAAATTTCATGTAGTAAAATTTAGTAAAACAGAAAAACATGTATGTATACATGATTCAAAAGGTAAACAAACAAAAGTAAGAAATTAAAAAGTATACAATTTGTGAAAAAGTTATTTAAGAAAAGAAAATTTGAAATAAAATAATAAAAAATAAAAATTGAATAATTATGTTTAAACTATTTGTTTATTAAAAAGGAAATAAATTTTGTAGGAACCATTTACAGCCATTTTCGTTGTGTTATTTTTTGATTCTTTGGAGTTGTGAAAGTGTTAAGTATATGGTTACTTAGTACTGCATTTGTCTTTAAGGTAATCAATATGAAAAATAAATAATCACATACTTTTGAATAAATTTAATCCGACACAAATTAGCAAAATCAAATAAAATAAAAATAAGCACATGGAAACGTTTATAGAAAATAATTTGTTTTTATTTTCTTAAAATATTCGAATTATAATAAATATTGCACCCATTACCAAAAAGAAAAACACTACATTTACTTGCAAGCAGATGTTTCCTTAATCAGACTAATTTTTAAAATTTTTCCGTTTTTTGGGCAACAGCTTTTTTGAGAGTAACTACTCATTTACTGCAAAAGTACTCGAACGCATCTAATAACGAAGAATCATAAAATACTTAGAGTGGCAGTTTAACATGAGTCTGAGTCTAACTGACGAAAACCGCTATTCGAAAAGGTGCGTCATAATAGAATGGGTTAAAAATTAATAAACCAACAGAAGGACGTCAGAATTTAGGTTTATTTTATATTATATTTTATTTTATTTTAATATCATTTACTATCATTTACTATGATAATGCGTGGTTGTACAATAAATAGTACGTCTACATAAAATAGATAAATTTTCACACCTACTTGACCAAAGATTCGTAACGAAAAAAAGTTTGCTAAATCGAAGACTTTTCGAAATAGAAAATTCCGATAAATGTTTGAGAAATCCTATATAATATAATCGTTATCTAAAGCGAACTATATAGAATGGAAAATCATGCATTCAAACAACCAAACAGTTTTATTAAAGTTTCTTCATTAAAATAAAGTTTTTATTTTGGTTTGGTTGACCTTAAGCTTGGAGAGTTTTTTAATAAAGTATCAATAAAAAGGTCGAAATATTAGATGCTCACGTTGATTTTGTTTTTATAAAATGAAAAAAGCAAAAAAAAATTTGTATTGCCTAGATTAGAAAATCTTTTCGAAATACTAGCTTCATACATACCTTCGTGTGTGCAATATTTTTGGTCAATGTAATATTATTTGTATAAAATAATGGTTTGAGAGCAGTATGAGTTACTACTTATGTTGTATATTTTCCGTTAATGTATACATTTGTAAAATTTATATGTTTTTTTTTCTTAATTAAGTTGATCAAATCAAATAATAAACTGTAAACCATTGAAATTAATTAAACAAAATAAATTTATTGAATCCAATGAATAATATTTGTTCAACTAATAAAACAATTTCATAAATTAAGTAAAAGAAAATCATTAATTAGATGAAGAGATTTCATGAAATTTGTGTTTCAATTTGATTTTTATATGTCATAATATCACAAGTCAAGCTGTTTCATATAAAATTAAACAGGTTCATTCCATTTATGAAGTTCATATATACAATGAACCCGTTATTCGTTGATATAATGAAAGTCTTCATTAGCTCACTTATAGTGACGAATTTCAATCATAATAATACGCAGAAGTTCATTATCTGAATGGAGGGGGTTCTTTCAGTGTACTCTCGATAATTTCTCGAAAACGCAAATTCAAAAAATTAAAAAAAATGGCAAAATCGGAAATTTTGCTAAAACGAACACACGATAATTTCTCGAATATATTTCGTGAATGCATCGTGAAAGCGAATGCTCGGTATCCTGCTTGGTATGGCGCTAGTCTAGGAGTATGTATGGTGGTCGCGGAGATCGAAATCGATAGGTTTTTCAAACAAAACTGAACAACAGTTAAACTTTTCTTGATGTGGTTTTGTTTATCTATTTCTAATGTATTACATGAGAAATTTGTTCGATATACGTTTGCAGGCGTTATGATAAACGAATGTATTGGTCAAGTGGGTGTTTACGTTACTCTTGTATACTCATCTACTTATCTTATTAACATAGATTACTTGCTATATTTTTTTAAATGAAGTAAAGTTAACTATAATCTGTAGATGGCTTAATAAATGAATACAATATCACATCTCAAAACATAATAATATATACATATGTATGCACATTTGTTGCGAAACGAATAACCCACATGACCAAGACCATCCAGCCAAGGCATCTCGAACTTTTTCGTGTGACACTTTCAATATCGAGAATCAAAACGAATCAAATAAAATTACTTATCACTCAGTTTTATTTGAAACAACTATTGATTTGAAAGATGCGCTCGTGATGTCAAGAACGAATATGTAGAAATATCATAAGCGAACAGTGTGTTTTCGATAAACTATCGAGAGTAGTTTATTTTAGCGAACCTTTGGTTTTTTTTAAATTCGCGAATATTTGCCGAACAGTTTTGTTTCGGAAATTCTTCGATTTAGCGAATATTAATTTGTTCCGAATCTCAGGTCAAGTGGGAGGTTGGCAGGGAGATATGTATGTATGTTTAAAAATACATACATAAATGTTTGTTTAAAACACCATTTCCCATGAAAAATTATAAAATACATACGCATATGGTCAAAATACTAGGTACATATGTATCTATTTATTCGTTCTCCGGCTAGTTCTTTCTATGTAAATTTGTGTTAAAGTGCGTATTTTACTTTTTCAAAACAAAAAATAGGTACATTTTTAAATTTGTAGTATTTCGCGTTTAATTAAATTCGCTTTAGAAAAATTTAGTATTTTATTTACTATCTATAGGGTCCGCTATCTACCGTTTTTTTCAACTAGTGCTTATTTCGTGAATGGTAACACATAGCTCATGTCTGTCTTGACAGATAATTAGTTTTATCCTTCCGCTAAACGAATATGGTTGTGTATGCGCTTGAACAACGCTGAGAAATATTGCCTGCGATTGATTTACAGAAGATGCCGATTTTGCCAAAATCATATTTTCAGATGAAGCTCATTTTGATCTTGGCGGGTATGTAAACAAAGAAAATTGTCGCATTTGGGGCACAGAAAACCCGCACGCATACATTGAAAAGCCGACGCACCCAAAACGAGTCGCTGTTTGTTGCGGATTTTGGTCGAGAGGCATAATTGGGCAATTTTTTTTGGAAAATGAACAAGGAGTGGCCGTTACAGTTATCGGGCTATGTTGAACGAATTTTTGTTCACAAAAATTGAAGAGGAGGATGTTGGCAACATTTGGTTTCAACAGGACGGCGCTACGTGCCACACAGCCGAAGCTACACTCGATGTTTTGCGCCCTGTTTTCAAAAAAAAGTTATCTGGCGGACCCTATACTTGAAATTAAATCAAACAAAATCAAATTGCATTGACAGATGGTTTGATATAAACACTGTACACGAAGAGAGGGTTTAAAAAGTGTACTTTGTTTCAAATATATAAAATAAAAATAGTCTTCTTCAAAAATTGTCTATGTTCTGTTAAAAAAAAACATTATCCCGAAAAAACTCAAAATCTTGATAAATCCTGGGATCAGTGCAATTTAAATTCTAAAATTCAGAATCACGGGACTTACAAAATCTATTTTCGCTTGGCATCCCTAGGGCATTCACACTTACATATCTACTTATGTATTAGTGATGTATCTAATACTCGTATTCGTGAATATTAGCCGATTTTTTATATTGGTATTCGTAATTGCTAAATTCTGGTGAATATTTTGCGAATATTACACGTTTCAAAACAAAACATAAAGTACAAATAAACATTAACTAAATACAGGAAAATATTACAATCAGTGATGCCAGTTTAGCCTTTTCGAGGCTAGATTTAGCCTTTTTTTCTTGTCTTTTAGCTTCGTAATTTACGTTTTAGCTTCGTGGCTTTTCTAACGTTTTTTTATTTTAATTTTAGCCTCAAAAAGTCGAAATTTTTATTTCCTATCATCTTGAAATCAACTAATTAATATAATGTACAAACGAATGTACAAACGAAAGAAGGCAAAAATACATTGATTTAAATCCAATGGCGAAAGCGTTTAAGTTAGAAGTGGACAAATGTTGACTCAACGGTTGAGTTCTAAATGGAAATGTAACAATTTAAGAATGCGCTGCAAGAAAATTAATTTCTTGATTTGTTTAATCTAGTATTTAGCTATCTATAGAGTCTTCTAATAAGATTTTGATATGTAACAAAAGGAGTATTTTTAAGCGAAATCATCGGATGTTTATTTTATTTTAAAGAGGAAGGTATACCATAGATAATTTAAAAACAATATCAACCAAACAACGCTTAAAGGACCATATTATTTTCACTAAATTTTTCATCACAAAATTCCACATTATGGGCCATTGGCGTAGACCATATCTTTTACGTAGCCCCAGATAAGAAAAGTCAAAACATTTAAATCATAAGATCTCGGTGGACAATTGCGGTCACCTCTTCGAGAGATCTCACAGCTAGGAAAATTTTCACGTGTCGTTTGTGGGATCCCTAATTCCATAGACCAACGAGAAGTGGACAAACCTGGGATTTCCCCAACACTATGGGCTACAACAGTAAGCATAAGCTGCTAAAATTTTTCCACCAGTTTTAATATTGCTGATCGAGAAGTTGCTTCACGATGACGCAAAAATGCTTTAGTTTTGCAAACTAAGCGCGAAATGTTTACCATATTTTTTTTGTGAATTTTAGTAATTTCAATGTCATTACAGGCTGAGTCATGACAACTGTTAAAATGGCGTATTACATTTCAGTATTAGTGTTTTTTGTTTAAAGAAAGATATAGTACTTTAATATATTTAAATAATGGTACAGTAATTATTAAATCATGACTAAATACATAATAAATATTCTGTTATATTTTTGATCCAATACTGAATTGAAGTCAAAAGAAATACCTAATATTTATGTTATATATTGAGTTATATGAATTTAAAAATATGTAGACTTTTATTCGTTTTTTATGTATTTGAAGTGCGATTTTTTTATAGTTTTCAAAATGCTTTATGTATTTTTTATTAATAACAAATAAAACGTGGAATTATAAATAAAAACTTTTTAGCATTTTTTTAACTTTTATTTTTGAGCGATTTAACCTTTTCTAGCCTTTTTAAAAAGCCGATTTATTCTCTTTTTTCCCGCAGCTCCTGGCAACACTGATTATAATTATATAATAATTAAAAAACTTTACTTTTAACTAGAAAAAAATTTAAAATATATTGCTTGCTTTAATAAACTCCTTTGAAAACTACGGATTTTTCCCTTATTTTCATTTCCAGCTATCGTAGGAGTTTGACGCAGGAATTCCTGCGATTAAAAATATGTTTATGTACATAAAAAATTATTGATTTCAGTGCTTAAAATTAGTGTTGTTCACCATGAAACAATGTGCTGTTCATAGAATAAAAGCGATCGAATTGAGTGAATAATTTGTATGAAAACCACTCACGTATTCGAGTGGTTTCCATAGATATTTTCTACTCAAGTCGATTGCTTGGATTCCATGAACAGCACATAAGTTTCCTTATAATTTCAATAAAAATTACCTACATATGTATGAACATATGTATAACCCAGTAAAAAATATATGGAGTAATCCATAATCGAGCAATATAGGAGTAACGACTTGTTCATCCATTTGGAGTAATAAGCGAGCTATCGAAACTTCTTTTTTGTTTTCCTGTTTATGCCTCGCTTAATATCAATGGATCAATGATCAATGAGGGATGGATGTATCAGTTCGTTTTTATATTTTTTTTTTCTTTGACATAACTGTTCATTGTTGATTTTTTCGTTTTGTTTTTCTATTTAGTCAGTTTAGTTTTAAAAAGTGAAAGACACGTATCCAACATACCCGGATTATGAAAAATCTTTCAAGCTGGCATTTCGTAAATGTAAGGCAAATGTTTACCGACGGACCTACTCGTCGAAAACTACGACCTCGTCGAATCCAACAAAAAAACAATAACATTTTTGAAAAAATTTAAAAAAATAAATGAATATATTCTTGTTTTTGTAAAAAATAACCAAATTTGTATTTTATATGAATGTTTACTCCCTTTATGCTCTTTTAGAAGACAAAAGCGATTACTCCCTCTGTAGTCATTTTCAAGATCAAAAGGAGTACTCCCTAAGGAGCTTAAAACGAGTACTCGTATCTGCGGACATGCTGTGTTAAAAATCCAATAAGGTCCGGAGTTTTATGGAGTAATCCATTACTCGCAAAGGAGTGCTCCAAGATTACTCTTTGGATGATCCTATTTTTTACTAGGAATTTAATTTAGATTTTATGTATTAGTATTGTATTTTTTCTTATATACTTTTCAACATATCCACGTCACTTTCCCCCGTATTCATGAGCAAAGTCATCGTGTCTCTCAAAGGTACACGTTAATTGGTAATGGAATCATCGGTACATCTAATCTGGTACGATTCGAATTTTGACTACTATAACCTAAATATATTTGAAATGTTTGTTCATTTTTAAACAATTTGACTTTACATCTTGGATCAATGAAGGTTGCCGTTACAAATAGCTAATTAGAAGTGAAACGGAAAGTGAGAAAATCAATATGTGAAAACAGTTCTGAAGTCCTAAAAAATTAAAAATGCTGTGTAGAGTAGTAACCTAAGAGAAAACTTGAAAATTTCAAATTTAGTATTTAAATAAAAACATCAAACTACGTATGTAAGTGCTGATTATGAAAAACATGAAAGTAATTTATTGTTGCCGGAATCTTAATACTGATAGTAATGTGATAACTTGTTTGATTTGTTGTTATTGATGTAAAGGGAATATTTTTTTCCAATAAATTTTAAATATTTCATTTTGCAGATGTCAAAATCTAGCGAAAAACAACTTTCAAACTGGATATTCGTATTCATATTCATACTATGGACATCCTTATACGTATTGGCAAGTATAATTAAATACCCAGCTAGCATTTTCAATCGGGAAAACGCCTACTGGGAATCTCATGAAGAACATTTTTGATCTTCTACGGGCGCTTTTTTAATCGTAGAAGATTACTTACACAGGAGAAACTGTTACACGAACTCATTCTTCTGTGAGATTCTTCCATAACGCAGCGAAAGACGCTTTTATTAATCGTAGGGGGAATCGTTTGAGATTTGTGTAGTTAAACAAAGTGTAACATTGTTGTTTTCGTACTCTTCAAATAACCATTCGATTTTTTTAGGAGTTGCATATTAAACATTCATTCAAAGATTAAAAGACGAGCGTGTCAGAAAATGTGTAAAAAAGTAATAATCAAGAAAAAAAGTAAATGTTTTTGTTATTGTTACTCGTCCGATAATCATCAGAAGATTCTTTTAAGAATCGTATATTAAACACAATCGTCTAACAAGCATCCTATGCTAGCTGCGTATGTGTATTTGAAAACATTTGGTTGCAATAATTTGACTTAATTAACATGACGACTTTAATTTTTTCAACAGCCTTTTAGAAATGCAGGTTGTTGTGCTAGTGAAAATCTTTACATGCTATTAGGGTATTTATTATAAACGAGACGAAAATCAACCGATCTATCAAATTGAGGTTTCTAAATAATGTTCGATTAATAGAGTAAATATTTTATTTCGTTTTAGTTCTTAGAGTAACTTTTATTGTTCAGATTTACTTCAGTTAATCGAATATTTTTAAAATTTGTTCGTTTTGTTTTTGTGTGAAAAGAAAAGTAAATCAAGATTAGTTTTTTCTTTTTAAGCTATCGCGGACTTTGAGCGTGGCGACCGAATCAAGAAATTCCGTAAAGAAAGTAAAACCTAACACTAAGTTTGTTTCTTAAGTCTATTGTTTTTTAAAGTATTTCAATCGCTTAGCGTATGCTAATCCCTGAAGTATGCTACTGATTTCAATAACATACAGTATTGCCAGAACAGATTTTTACATGTAGGAAAACACAAAATTCCTGAATAACCACATCAGAGTAGGAAAATAAAGAAAACGAAACGTTTGCTTTCGTTTTCTTTTGCTCTTTCCTATGAGTAAATCTAAAACAAAAACTCTGAGAACGATTGTCCCATTTAGTTTTGTACTGTTTTGGTTTGTGAGCACTAAATGTACATTAATTTAAACGTACGCAGCTAGAAAAGAAAATAATGGGAGCAAAATTTAAAAGTTTTAAGAAGAAGCGTTTGCAAAAGTTTGCTAATTGATTTGCTCATTATACAATGACGAACGAAATGAAACACTCAAAAAATACGTTTGAGCATTTGTTTTGTTCTCAGTTGTACGATTGTAACGGGATATTAAAGCAAGCAGATGAGTGAAAAGCCAATAGTTTTGTTTGTGCTCTTTGTCATTTAAAAAGTATTTGTTTTGGTTTTGCTCACGTACAAAACGATTGAAAAAATTTGTATTTTCAATTGAAACGTTTGCGAAAAGTTTTGTTTGTTTTCCCACTCTGACCTACATACATGTATTTTAAGATAATAAAAATATTTAAACGATATTAACTTCTCATTTATATATATTTAATATATATATATATATATTTTATATAAAAAAAATTAACAACATTTCTTATGTACTCGTATGGAGTTTGTTTGAAATTACCAGATGTTAATGTTTTTGTTCCAGTGATGCATGTACCTGATTAATTGTGTCGTTATTTACATCACAGAATAAATTTAATATCGGAAAAATATAGTCGCCTTTTAGTTTTGATTTTATAAACCCAAACTTTGAAAACAATCTTTCCAGCGGTAGACGTGAACTTTTCCAGCTTATCAGACTAGTTCTTTAGTTCCTCTGTGTAGACAAAATCATCTCCTATATTACAAAAATAAACTCTAAATTTTGTGGAAACTTTTTATTGTTTCAGTTAATTCTGTCGTAATACTTCTTGTTTCGACAGTTTTCTTGTTCAAGTTGCAGAGCTATTTCAAGTAGTCATTGCTTGAATCAACTATTTCCTAATCAGTGTTATCAACACTCTGAATTTTATCCCACCAAATCGACCATCAAATACCACTAAAACTTTCTTTGAGGCTTACAACGAAAAATTCAATTCAAAACTTGTAGCTTTTTATGCCCGGCTTTCTTCTCTACACCGCTCAACAACAAAGCAATATCATGAATTTTATTCATGAATTTAATTCCTCGTATAAATTGGATCTAAATGACATTCTACGTTTTGATAAGCATAAATAATAAAAAATCGATTATATGTTTGTATACAAATAATTATCAACGCCACTAGTGACAAAAACTACTAATTACTAAAATCTAATTTTTCCCACTAAACAAAAATAAAAACCACTAAATTTATTGGTAAAACAACTGAGTTGGTATCGCTGTTCCTAATGAAGGTAAAGAGTAAGAACATATGTACAAATAAAATCATTCACTAAATAACTATTTGTCTCTGTCGAATTATTCATAATTAATTATACCAAAAAGTTCATTAAATTATTTAATAAAAATTTCATTTGATGACTCCCAAATTCTATTATAGGTGCTCTATATTTCCTTCATTTTCTGATAGCTGTTCCAACCAGCCACTTAAATATTTTAATATTTAAAATATTTTTAAAAGTGTTTTCAAAATAATTCTGGGAGAGTTTAAAATGGGATATGATTAATTTTTAGTTATATTTGGCCATATAAATAACAAATTTTGAAAATTGGGCATTTATTGGAGTTCAGCGATAATAAGTTTTTCGACCCACCTGATTTCCACTTAAATTTCTGTGGAACCAAATTGCAAGCACGCACTTTCAGGCAGGCAAATTGTTCGATCTTCAAAAAAATAAAAATTATGGTACTTATGTATGTCATTTCAAACGAAAAAATAACAAATTTTTGAAAACGAAAGAGTTTGCAGACATAAAGCAGACGAATTGATAACCTCGTAATTTGTGTAAGTTGGTTAGAAAAGGAAGTTTGCATAAAAGTTTTTACTGTAGTTGTTCGATTAATAGACGCAAATTACTCGAATGAATCTTTAATCGTAAGCGAGAATAATTTTATTGGATCAAAAATTATTCGACTTCAATATTTCGATTACATACTTATTATTATTTTAAGAATTAAGTATTTTGTATTTAAAGACATTGGGTTTCTTTACCGTAAGTGTGTGAGAATAATGGGAAATTTTAATTACCCCCACTTACTAAAACGTGTACCGTAATTACACGTGAAAAGAAAAAATTATTGCACTTGAATGTTTCTTTGTTTTTTGGTTATGGTGTAGAATATAAATGAAAATATTAAGCAAAACAAATATTACGTTAAGCTTTCCAGTGCTAAAAAGTAATATATATATATGTATGTATATAATCTATTAAGTCTTTTTTGATTTTTAAACCAGACATGTTGATTTTACTTTAATGTTCTTTTAAGTGATTGATATGCGTCGTTTGTCTTGATTCAATTTGTGAAGAGTTTATTTTAATTTTTTGAAGATAAAGTTACTGAAGATAAGATTTTATTTTTATACAGAATTATATGTATGTATGTTTGTATGTATTAATATGTTTACATAAATTCATATGCAGATATTATTAACCTCTAACTTGCTTGATATACTATTATGCACTAGTCAGGGTGACTCGAATCCGAAATTGTATATGATATGTATATTGAGTTTCTTGTGGCAAAATGAAAATAATGTAAGTATATATTTGAATTGATTATTACTAACATATAAAGCAAATTTTTTCAATGCATGAGTGAAATAAAAGAAATAACCGGATATATTTAATCGGCATACCGATTTAAATTTAAATAATTTTAATAATTCTGATCGTTGTTTTAACAAGTAGCGTTACTTTTCTGTCACTGCCATTTTCGGTGGTTCATCTGAGCTAAAGCAATACTACCATAGCATTTTTTGTATCTCGAACTTTCCAACGGCTTCGAGTCATAGGCAATTTAATATTATCACTATTCCAGAAAGAGGCAAAAGTCCTCTTTCCTTTTCATCTTCGGCGCTCAAAATTTATTAAAATGCTACTCCAAATCAAAAATTATTCCTCTGAGGTAAGTAAGCAATTGAAAATTTAGTCATTCCGCATCTTCTTAATTGTTTCAAATAAAATATTTCTTCTTCGAAAGAACTTGGCCATTTTCCCATATTTACTACAAACTTTATATCATCTACATTTATATACATATGTATATAACAAATATGTTTGTTTGATGTCCTTTATAGAATCGTAAAAGGGTCGACCGATTCAAACCAAAATTTCAGGGTACGTTGGGGATGGTCTGTAGATAGTTATATGAAGCAATTTTTAATTTCCCTACATCTGTATAACTCCAAATTCAAACGAGTACCACCCATGAGCAGGGATGCCAAACGTGACGATTTTACGTCATTTTACGATTTTTATAACGAATTTCACAAAATGACGTTTGGCAATTTTTGTTAGTATCCTCCCTTATACTTTGACGATTTTTTGACTTCGCTATTTTTTGCTCAATATAATCTCTACGTATTGGAAAAAGTTAAGCTCTAAAAATATAATTTTGTTTTGCTGCCAATATCAATGATATTGATACTGCTAAATAAATATAAACAAATTTTAATATTTACTTTTACTTTTGTTTTTTAAAATATGTGCTTAATTTGAAAAATCACCGCTATGATATGTATGTATAGTATTTTTATTTTGTAATTACCCAATTTAAATCAATACCATATGTCCTTCTTTCGTACTTTATATGTAAATATGTATGTATATTTCTACGCGTATTTAATCGAATAAATCACAAAATTAATTCGAATCGACACATGAATTGCAAGTTTCTGAAAAAACTATATAATAGTATATTCTATGAATTTCTATTTAAATTAAAATATAAAACATATCATACAAAAAAATAACGTTTATTTTCGACACAAAATCTCTTCAAATCTTGCTTTGAATTGAATAAAATGTTTAAAGTTTTTGTTGTTTTTAATAAATCTGTTGAATTGTTAATTTTTAAATGAAAGATTTTCGTATAAAACAGAACATTTTTGAGTGACGATTTTTTGACGACTTTTTTTTAAATATTGACGATTTTATTTACAAAATTGGCGATTTTTCTGAAAATTTTCTTATATCTGTACAACTATGAGAGTCAGGCTTTCGAAATTCAATGGGTTTTATTCTTAGAATAACGTGCGATTTCCAGTAAATTACTGGAGGCTTAGAATGCGGAAACGGTTATACCCCCACATTAATATTCCTATATCAGCACAAATACAATAGTCAAGCTCGCAAATTTTTGTATGATTCGCTCTTACAACAAATTGGAATATCTAGCAAAATATTGAGGGCATCAGTGGGCGGAGACTGATTCTTCCCATATAAGGTAATTATTAATTTTCATATATCTATACAACTATAAGAGTGAGGTTCTATAAATTTTATGTGCGTTACTCTTACAATACCGTGAGATTTTCTGCAAAATCTTGCAGATATAGGAAGGAGGAAACGAGTACCCGCCATGCAAAGCAATCAATAATAATCCAATATCATATCAACTACAATAGTTAAGCTCTCAAAATTTTATGAGGATTACTCTTCGAAAAAATTGCGACTTCCAGCAACATCTTAGTGGTATCAGATGAGGGAGAAGGGTACTCCGCATATAAGGTAATGTGTTGTTTCAAGAACCCAAGCAATCGATGAGTTTAAAATATGTATGGAATCCACTCGAAAAACTGGCTGCTTTTCATACAAATTTTCACTCAATTCGATTGCTTGGGTTCTATAAACTTCACATACTAATTAATATTCTATATCTGTAAAGCTTTTAAGGCCAGAACTTATAAATCCGTCAATACTGTAACGAATGTTGAGAAGTAATTAATTATCCTGTCGAATTCTCGGATTTGCCAAACTTTCCATCACATGTGCTTCTATTAAAAGTTGACGTGTCTATAATCTTATTACGCAGTATTGAGCCACCTCGAGTTTGTAACGGGACTCGACTTGCTATTAAAAAATTCTTGAACAATCTTATCGAAGCACCAATAATAAAAAAATATATGTAGAGGAAGAGATGTATTGCTACCACGCATTCCAATGAAAACGACAGACATGTTGTTTCAATTCAAACGTTTGCAATTTCCTGTTGGCTTAGCGTTTGGGATGACAATAAATAAATCGCTTAGTTTAGTTTTATGTAGCATGCTCACGTGTAATGAAACCCAGAGATTTACATATATGTTTATGTATAAAAGAAAGCATTAGAATAATTTTTAACCGAGTTCAAAAAAGAAGAAGGCTTTGAATTCGTGTATATGTTTCATAAATTTTTTTGAGCTGATTTTAATTTTTTTTCGTTTTGTCCCATAATATTTTTTTCGAAAGAGATGATTTGTTTAAAAAATAGCCATTGTCGCCCCTTTTACACGGTGACAGCTTACTTCAGCTTGGAGAAAGACCATGAATCAAGAAAACAAGATCGCGCATTGCGCAGATCCGTTACTTTGTTTTGTGGTTTTTTGTTGTGTTGTGACGTTGACATAGAATATGTGTTGTAAACAGAAGTACATCATGGAGAACGACAAAGAGATGAAGTATTCCTCTCTCTCTCTCTTTCTCTCTATATCTCTGTAATTTTATCAGCAGAATTAAGACTAATCAAAGTAAACTTTCCATGTCTAAAATAATGAAATTCCAGAATTAGGATATAAAAATAAAATTTTTATGGCTTAAGTTCAAATCTGAATTTACCCATATCTTCTTAATTTAAGAAATTATTTTTGGATAAATTCATTATTTTATTCATATACTTATTCATTTCTTACAAGTTAAATCAATTTCGGTTAGTACGAAATTCCATCTCTGATTTTTAATTATTCTAAATATTCCATAATCTCTCGCTTTTTCCAAAGCCATTGGCTTTGAATAAGTTGTACTTTTCGTATTCTAATTTGTTAAATAATACGGTTAAGTAGTTGATATTTCTAGTCACTAGTATCCACTGTGGTTAAATCGAACAAAGAACGCTGATGAGATGGTGCAGCGACCTCGAAATCAGTGCTGATCCGTTCTGCTAGTCTGATGAATAAATTGTTTCAAATAAAAAAAGTACTCTCTTAATAAAATAATGAATTTATCCAAAAAACAATTTCTTAAGAATTAAGAAGAAATGCGTAAACTCAGATTTGAACTCAAGCCTTAAATTTATATCAATATAAAGCTTAAACAGTTCAACAATTACGTAGAAATAATAATTATTTCTGTTAATTTTAATTAAAAGTAAAAACTTAACAGAGTTTTGTTTCAATGAATTTTCACTAAGCAAAGTTAAAGTTTTGAGTTTAGTTTTAACTTCAAGTTAATTTTTTTTATTGTTAATGGCCCCAAAAGAGATACATTTTTAATTTTATTTACAGGAAAAATTAAAATTTACCATGTCACAAATTTTTCTGGGGTTTTTGCGTTTATTTTTCAACTTTCAACAAGCAAACAAACGTACATCCATACAAACACACACGCATACGATTTAAATCTAGGTTTTTAATATTCATTACACTAAAAAACAAACACTTCAGCATTTGATTTATTTTATTTATTTATTACATGATATACCTACTTAGATTCATATTAAAATTTTAGCTGTGATTTTGTTAACACGCTACTTATACTTTCTTATACATTTTAGATTTTGTTTACTTTCCATTATTCTTACATGATATTGTTGTCTCTTTTCTCTTTGAGCTAGTGGGTCAAAAAAACTGAATACATACCTCTTTTCCTAAGTAGTATTCTACAAATTTGTTATTTCTAATAAAGCCATAAAATACCAAACGAAATTAAGTTTAGTTCATTTTATTTAATTATTAAAAAGATACTTCTGTCTAGACCACCCACTACATACATATGTACATACATACATATGTACGTATACAATAGACTGTTTTTTATTTAATTATTAAATAAATAGAAAAATAATTAAGGTCATAATTGAATCATTCAAAAGTGTTATAAAATTGGCGTCACTATTATAATGCTCACCTCGAAGGACATGGTACCGCCGTTGCCATACTTGTGGAAAATGCTTGCCAAGTAACGGTTATATTCCGTGGAACTTTCAACGCTTGCCAAATTCACCAACACATTGATGGCTACTATGAAATAAGCTAAAATAGATTTATACTGCGCCATTTTTATTTTGTATTGTATCCTTTTTTATTTAATTCTTTCTTGAATTTTATTTTGTAATTCTTTGTTATTGAAACTCAACAACAATATTTTTTTTAAATACTACTTTAACTTATTTAAATCGGATTTTTTCCACAAATGCATAATTTTGCACAATGAATAAAAAATACGTTTATTAAATTTAATTTAATAACACTATTTTCGTAACATCTCACACTCTTGCAAATTGATCGTGAAGATTTGATTTTATTTATTTCATTTGTTTAACGGGTATTGTTATTTATTATAATTTTTATTTATTTTAAACAACTCATCTGCTTCTCAAGCACGTTCGTCTTTTTATTTTTTACCGCTTACTACTATTAAACTTGCTGATCGCGGTTAATACCTGAAGCATATTGAGCTCTTTACTTAAATTTGCCTCTCTATAAGTACAAACGAGTACGTCGGCGAATAATATGTACATGTACCATATTTAAATATTTACTCGTTTCATTTGTAAAGCTTTTTGAAAGCTTTTCCAATGTTATGCAGTTACTAAAAGAATAACGGATTCTTATTTCAGAGGTACCAAAAAAATACATAAAGCCATAAGAGCAAAAATATCTTAAGTGCAAAAAAGCAAAGCCTTACAGAAGCTTTTTTAATTACCTTTTTGTAATTGCTTTAAAAATTCAGTATGCAACACAGTACGTGTTGGTCGATACATATGAATTGGAGATAGGATCGTGAGTAACTTTTCACTCACGCTCTTGCACGCTCACGATAAAAAAATTTCACTCATGCACAACCCCATATTTTTGGCTCACGAAATACTCACGAAAAAATCACAATCTATAAGTATTTATACATTAAAATTTCTTAATGCAAATAGAAAAATCTAATATACAATTAGAAAATTCTGCAATAAAAGATGAAAATTATGTTTAACTGAGAAATATACTTTTCTGAAACAATTTTTTTAGTTTTGAAATACAATTTTTCAATTTTGATATATGGGTAAGTCCCGGAAACAGTCCACCAAACAAAATTTTTCGAAAGTTATTCTTATTTTTTATGGAATATTAGACTAGATATGTACATATATAATTTTATAAATAAAATAAATGTATTTCGACGATCAATTATGCACAAATTTGTATCAAATCTTACCCCACCTCAGATCTTCTGATTTCATAAGAGAAATCAACCATTTTTAGGTATTCATTACTTTAGTGTTAGTGAAGATGGCCCGATCGAAAGCCATATTTTTATACATTTGAGTTTACTATTTTGGAAACATTGAAGTTAGGTATGAAATTTCAGATTAGATATATAATAGAAAAAATGTAACGTGACTTACGTAGGGTGCATCACAAAGAGTTCTGAGTAAAAACGAAAAATTTTTTTGGCAAAAAAAAGCACTTCATTTAATTGCAATTTTTCTATTAAATAAAAACAAAGTTTGATGTAAGAATTTAATTTGATATCAAGCTCCAAAATATAATTAGCAAAGAAACTAAAAAATTAAAAACCACACGAAAATAGCGCATATTCTAAAAATTGCAATTGCAATATTGGAAATTATTCCCAAAATTTATTTAAAAAAATCATATAATTGGCGATCGGCAGCCGAAAATCTGGAAAAAATCTCTAAAATACCAAAAATGCTTAAAAATATGCGAACATCAGGAAAATTGTATGATTCAATATTGATTAAAACACAGCAAAATTATAGAGTAAAAAACCTTACAAAATATCATTTCCATTGTGAAAATTAAACTTTTATTAAAAACTATTTTGTAGGAATAAAAATTTAAAATGAATTTGTATTTTGAATAAAAGTATTGCAAATACCTACTTTCCACAAATTTATATTTAGCTTCTAGATTGCATTATCCAATTGAATGATTTAATGTGGGCTTAATTAAAATGTGTTCTAAGAATAGTTCGCAATTCATCAAATATTTTTCAAACAATCAGTTCCTATCGTACATATCACACATATGAACTTTGGATTTTTAGATCGGAATGTTTGGGGAAAATTTCCAAAAATATTATATGCGTACATATTTGTATTTCATTTTTTTTTGTTGCATATTTTCGTATTTTCCCCAATTCAACATATACAAAATGAAATTCCATTGTGTTTCTATATCAGAAATATACAGGTTATATTGAACCAAAACCTTTATCGTCTGGTCCAACCGCAATACAGATAAGTAAATAGAAAAGTTAACAAAATTTTAAAAAGACAACTATCAGAATACCACTAGTTTACATACATACGTACATCATACGAGTTTCAAAGAAAAAATTAAATTAAAATAATGAATTAAAATATGTTGTTATATTTTATAATTTAATATTTTTTCTTACACCGTCAAGTTATTTTTATTTTTGTTATTAATATTATATTATATCAAATAAAAACGTCGACAACTTACTAAATTCATTATATAATTATTTTATCACTGTACAAAATCCTATCTGATAACAAATTGGATATTTTTGAAAAATAAACCTTTTATGTTTCATAAAATTGGAAAAAACCAAAAAATTAAAAAAAAAATATTGTAAATGAGATTGTGCCTGGTTTTTTAAATAAATTGTGGAACAAACTTTTTCAAATAAAAAGTAATAAAAACAACTAAAATGTATCGAAAATTCTAAAAAAAATAGCATTGTGTTGTGTTCAGGATTCGAAACCGTGCCATCGGGTACGGTTTCAAATCCTGACCAACCATTTATTAATTTTTGTTTTTAATTTTTGATACATTTTAGTTATTTTTATTACTTTTACTTTTTATTTGAAAAAGTTCGTTTTTTTAAGAATTTTTGATAGCTTTAAATTATTTTCAATATGCAGATAATATTGGAACATTTTAATCATTAGACTAACAGATGTATGTAATAGTTGGCGATTTTTTTAATCAATTTTGGGAGCATTTCTTCATTATTAAATCTTTTCATACGTTTCAAATCATTTCTTTGTTTATTCGAAGACCCACTGGCTTTTTGATAAAGACGTTGAAACACTTCTTGGATGTATGAAAAATTATATAAGCGCTAATAAGGGGATGTTAATATTTTTATAATGCACCCCAGGCAAGAAAGTATAACAAATTTGTTACGAAATTCATAATTTATGGCTGACTTCATAAACGCAGTTTGCAAAGCAACACGAGAATGCCTTGTAAACTCATGCTTTCAGTGTTGCTTTGGAAGCTGTGTTTATGAAGTCAGCCTTATACTATGAAATAGAGATTAGAACCAATAATGCGTGATCGTGATTAATTTTTTGTTTCCATCACGTGGGGGTGCGTCCGTCTGACGGTGAGTGGCAATTTTTTTTGCTTTAATGTAATTTTTTCCATATAAGTCTTTTTTTTAATTTTTTTCGTATTTCGTGGGCGTGAATTTCTCTCTTACTTGCTTTTAAATGGAGCGTTTTTTTGCTCCACTTTGGTGCGCTTTGAAATTTTAAATTTGACAGCGACATACACTGGACCATGGTCGGTTCAAGTGTGTTCCGATCGAACAATATGTGTACTACTCATGACATTTATTAGAGGTTCAACTGTGCTAACAGTGCCAATCGGCTGTGTCCAACTTTTGACATTAGTCAGATATTTTTACAACAAATTTTTTATTGTTGTAGAATCGCTGCTACCTGGTATATCTGCCTTGGCATAAATGTTATGAAAGTAAAAATATTTGTTGGTTGCTTTTGAACAGTACATTGTGTGTATTTTCTGAAACTTTATGTTTTCATTCGCTTATTGATTTCAAGAATGTAGAATTATATAACTTTATAACTCTTTCTATTAAGAAAAATATAGTTTATTATAATATTAAAAGTTCACATCTTACTTACTGTCAACATTTTAATAAGAAAATAAAATATGTACATAAGAAAAATCCTAAAATAAAAATCAAAACTTACAAACAGTGCAGCAACTGTAAGAAGTGAAAGCACAATATAAAACAACAATAATGTCTAAAAAGAAAACAGCTGTTTTTTGTTGTGTCGAAAAACCAAAATTCAATTGATTTCTATGGTTATGGTAAGTCACGTATAATCAATTAAAGTGTTGTCCATAAGGTGTTGTTGAACAGCTGTTTTATATGGAAATGGCACCTCTAATTGAACCTTTAACCGAAAAAAATTTTGTGGCTGACTGTTGACTGCCGAAATTTGTGTTCACGCTATCGATCAAACCAAAATTTAAGCAAAACTGTCGCTCATATTTGATAATGTGTATCCTGCTTAAAGATAATAATATTGTTAATAAAGGTATTTAAAGTAAATAGTTATTGCAATTACTTCCATGTAATGACATTTAGAATTCGTTATCCGTAAGCATGAATCAAGAAAACATAGAATACATACATACATATACATGTGTAAGTGTTTGTTGTAAAAAGGTAAGAGAAACTGGAAATAACTAAATAACTTTTAAACGAGTGCATCGATATGAACAAAGTGGACAGAAAAGACATGCAGTCGAGTAAAACTTTACTAGTACGTACTTTGTTTACAACACATACATATGTATGTACATATTCTATGTATACGTAAAACACAGCAAAATAACGAACCGCGCAATCATGTTTTCTTGATTGATGATCCGTAAGTAAATATGGAATATATGTATGTATGTACATACATATGTACTTATCTACACACACAATTGTTTTAACTCCTTAATTGGCCATCAAAGTTTCTGCTGAGATTATTTTAAAAATACGATTAGAAATGAGGAAAAAGGTAACCAAAATTTTAAGATTTTTATTTGATTATTACGAATTCATATTTTAATATTTATTAAATTAACATTAATTAAAAAATACTGACAAAATTAATTCACAAAATAATGAAAACAAAAAAATTAGTGAGAGGGCTGCGACCTATACACACATATACTTATACATACATACATACAAACTAAAAAATTTTAATTAATTTTCTTAAAAATAAACTTTTGATAAGAAATTTTAGTTTTTTCATGGTTAATGATATTTCTTTATATTAGAGAATTTTTAAAAAGTTTTTCTCAAATTGACAATTTAGAAAGAGAAATTTTCATATATGAGTACACAAATGCAAATATAAATATGTATGTATGTATGTATATACATACATATTTCTAATATTTTTCATAAAACTTACATACATATGTATTTAAAAAATTTTTTATTTCAGCAAAAAATCACCAAAATCTAAATACTCACATTAATTAAACAGAACATTGCGCATTCCTCTTTTCAAACTAATTTTTTACTGCGAAAGCATGAATCAAGAAAACAAGATTGCGCATTGCGCAGGTCCATTATTTTGTTTTGTGGTTTTTTGTTGTGTTGTGACGTTGACATAGAATATGTGTTGTAAACAGAAGTACGTTTGTGTGTAGAAAGCAAGCCGAAATATAAAACTTTTGTAGTCCGAGGAAGCTCTTCAAAAAGTTTCAAGCCCAAACACAAAAGTTTTACTCGGCTGCATCTCTTTTATATCAATTTAAAGTTTTGTTCAAATCGATGTACCCATTTAGAAATTGTTATTTCAAGTTTTTAGCCAAAAACTTCTTACACATTTTACAAAAAAACTCATTTGTGTTCTATGATGACGCAGTAGAAAATTTTTTTGTACGCCTCAGTGCGCAATCTTGTTTTTTGATTCATGCTCCGCATGTACATACATACATAGTATGTACATCATCTCGTAGTAATGATCACCCAGGCAGTACGCTTTAGATCGTATGATTGCCGCCGGCCAGTAGCAGAGTATATGCTCCACCGTCTCTTTTTCCACTGATACCCAACAGAACCTGCATTTGGCGTATACTGCCGTCCAACAGTCTTTTCTCGACAGCGATAGAAGAAGTTTAGTCGATTTTGGATCATAGGATCTCCACATAACTTGGGATACTTTGCACGTTTTGGTGTTTTACCAAACATTGGATTGGTATATTGGATTCTATATCTCTCTTAATATTGCGAATTGGAATCGGAATGTCTATCAACCTGTGATACGGTAATTGAACACCCCGTTTCGCTAATTCGTCCGCGTCCTCGTTACCTTTTATGCCCTGGTGTCCGCGAACCCAGTAGATATGTACTCCTCTGTAGGTACATAATCTATCTAATAAGTTTTTGCATCTTTGAACGATCGAGGAGTAAGTATATTCAGAGGTTATCGCCTTGATTGCCGCCTGACTGTCAATAAGGAAGTTTATATGTGAGCTTCTAGTTTTAGGATTACGTGCCAAATCAGCAGCCATTTCAGCTGCGCATATTTCTGCACGAAATATGCTACAGTAATCGGAAAGGTTATAATTTTCCGTTTTGGAACCGTCAGTACAAAAATTGAAAGTCCTATGGTCACAGCGAAGTCCTGCTAACCAGCCGCCCTTCTCTAAAGTATTGCGCGGTTTCTTATTAAACGATAATTGCGGAATGATGTACTCGCTGCTACAATCTATACCACTTATATCTATAAACTGTCCCGTCGCTTTTAAGCGGATCACAGATTTCCTTGCATTTCCTTCTGGTACCAAATTAATCGGTTGTAAATAAAGGATAACATCTAGTGAAGCAGTCGGTGTGCTACGCAAAGCGCCGACCTGCATATTCCGTTGATATCTTGTCTAAGGCTGTACATCACATTAGTATCCCGTAGACTAAAATTGGTCTCGCTACTGCTGTGTAATTCCAATGAGCGAGATCAGGGGTTAGGACCCCAAGTTTTTCCTAGCATTCTCTTGCATGCATAGTGCGCATTTGTTGCCTTTTTTACCCTTTCTTCCACATTTAGTTTCCACGACAGTTTGCTATCCAATATTATTTCCAAGCATTTAGTGTGGCGTTTAAGTTCTAGGGTCATACCCTCTAGCTTAGGTTGTCTCCAAGGATCGATTTCGTATCTATTTGTGAAGAATATTAGGTCTGTCTTCTCAGGATTAACTCCCAGTCCTACTCTAGTTGACCACTGGTTAATTAACCCCAGTGTAGCTTCCATTAAAGAACTAATAGTGCCCAGATCTTTACCAGTAACGATCACTGCTACGTCATTAGCGTATGCAGTTACCCAAGCGTCAAAAGCACTGGCGAAAGCGTTCCTCCTTGGGGAATTCCTCCATTTGGCCTGTTCGTTATGTTGGAGTTTCCCTCTCCGTAGTTGTAGTTCTGTACTGTAGTAAGTTGCCAATCCAGTTATTACCATGTGAGTGTGCCGCCGTACCATCCATGCCAGCGAAAATTACCTCTGTAGACACATTATGGAAACCGCCTGCGATGTCCGGGAATACTTTCTCAGCGAAGTTTTTATAGTATAGAATCTTCCGAATCAGTGAGACAACTGAATGAAGCACCTTTATCACGGTGTAGAAATTGTGACCGCTGACGACAAGCAGAGGAGATTTCGTATTCATGATATCATGTATTTAATAACTGAAAGTTTCTCAACTTTTTAAATTTGTCACATAAAAAACTTTTTGTAGCACGAAGCATGCAATCGAGTTCACCTTGAGATTTCGCTATAATTGTCATAACAATTCTCTGAATTAATTGGTAACGAATCAAATTGCCGTGTATTTTCCATCCAGAAAGTCGATATCAATGATTGGTCTCTGCCCCGAATCGGCATGGCCGACAAACACTTCTGCATACAGCAACCTAAAGAACCCCATATTTTTTTAATGTATTACTTAGTGGGAAAATTTGTCTTGGCTTATATTGTCCAATTTCCAAAAATCCAAAGGATGGTTGTCACTCGACCACGTGCACCAACTATTAGACTATCGGCGGTAAAACACACGGTTTACATCTTAGATTACACAGATCTTAACGAACAAATCAATTTTTTTGCAAATGTATGAAGTATATCACCCAACAAGCAAATGTACGACAAAACTGCAGGTGTGTGAATCGCATTGTACCGAAAATATTGAGAACAACTCACTTGGAAAAATTATAGTGAAATTCCTATTTAAGGAACATTTTACGGCCTTTTGGTAATCACACAGCTCAGCATTGAAAAGATTCCATCTTTATCTTCCCAAATTGAAAGTAACAGAAACACCTCTGCAGGGATTTCATTCCACATACGAACTATTCGGCTAAAGAATTAAGTTTATTGTAATGCGTAGTTTGATCCAATGGAATGTGTTGATTCGGAACGGATTTCGGGAACAAGTTCTCTGATTTCATTGGAGCACATTCGATTGTAGTAACGATAAAACAGTGAAATACATCCCACATTGCGTCGATGCTCCAGTGAGTCAATAGAGTTGGCTACCCTACTGTCACCGATGAGCTTCTTCGTCCTCTCCTGTACCCGGTCAAGTACCTTCAAAATAGACTTTAAAACACCGGCCCTCACATGAGAGTTATATTCCATTTTCGGAAGGATATATGTAGGTGGTATATTGAGGAGAGTGATGTTCAGCCCATTGAACACCACATTTAACTTTCATGCCAAGAACATCAAGAGTCTCTGATTCTTCAATACCCACACCTGCCATTATTAGAAATAGGGCACCATGATTGGTCGTACATATGTGTATAAGAATACAACACTGAGTCTTACGAGCAGTACATTTCACCCTATTCACACGACCCGGTTCGGAGATTGTGAAAAGAATATTATTTAGCGAATCATTCTGAATGAATACGAATTTTACATACTGCTGTCACCCGCAAAAGAGTAGATAGGATTGAAAGTTTGACATAGAAGGTCACTTAGGAAAATAATTAAAAGGGTGGGAGAAAGAACGGTACTCCAGAATTAACCTACAAATCGTTTGATGAGGTCTTATCTATAACAAATCGTATAATGCGATCTCTGAGAAAGCTGGATATAAATCGAGAGAAGACATCACCGACACCAAATGCAATAAGTTTTGACAGAAGTGCACCATGCCAAACTATATCAAAGTTTACCACACTTTCCATAGATTTAGAAAGTGCAGAACAAAGGGCTATTCGCCAGTAATTTTCAGAGCATTTAGCCTTTCCTTTTTTGGGGATTGGCGTTACACTAGCAACATTCCAAGACATTGGAAAATCACCAGCATGGTACAATGTACTGAAAAGGTTGACTAATGAACGTGCTCGCGTCTAAGGGCACTGCTTCAAGACCACTGCTGGGATTCCATCTGGCCCAGAAGAATTATTTATGTTGAAATCTGCTAAAACTTTTTTAACTGCATGGAAGCAATGCTCTTTCAAAACAGTCATTACTAGTTGGAATTACCAGCATATAAAGTGGAATTATGATAGTTCCTTAAATTATATGAAATATCATCATTAAATTTAAGTTCTGGCTATGAACACGTTAATAAGTTAGCTGATCGTAGCCTTCAGTTAATATTGGACTGCGTGGTCCAATATAGCTAAAACGGACTAGTTACAATATGGTCCTATGTAATGCAGTCATGGAGTATGCCATTGTCAAACAAGATCTTATTGCTTCGCGACAATTGTTCATATTTTCACGATAGTATTCGTGCATTGGTGAGTGATCCATTTTTAATGACATGGAGTATTTTTTGGGTTAGTCCGATGTAGTGCAAACCTGGACTATATGGTACAGCCCTAGGACATCGTATATATACATATACAAGTTAACACCTTAGTAGCTAACACCTTAGTTAATGGGTTAAGAACACTTGTTGCGAAACCATATTGCAACTCATCATATTTTATGTCTGCGCGTATTGTAACATGATCCGCTTTTACTAACACCTAATTTAAGTTCAATAATAATTGTTGCGAAATCACATTGCAACTCAGCATAATTAAAAGTCTGCTCGTGTTGCAATGCGACCTGCAGTATAAGCATTTTCCCACACTTAAAATTGTAAGTAATTTAGAAGCTAAGAACTTTAATAAAAGCGAATTGAATTAAGATTAATTAATTCAATTCTAGGCTCGAATAAAGACGGTGTGAGTACACGCGAACCCTTTTTTTTACAACAAGGGACAATCCTTGTTTAACTTACATTTAAAATACTATTGTAAAACGTAATTAATTAAGCAAAAAAAGATAAAAATCTTGAACCCTTTAAACATGTATATTATAATTAAGTAAAATGTAAATATTATAAAAATGAATATAAATTGAATTGAATCATCATTAAAATTTAATGTTTTCCTACATGCTATGAAACATCCAACAAAAATTCACGTAATTTGTTTTGGTTGACCATGAAAATCGTGCTATCTAACTGCATTGGATTATTTTCTCTGGCGATATGTCAAATCACTTGTCTGCGTCGCTAAAGCAGAGACGATTAAACAATTACAACACAAAATTCGGCGAGTTATTGAACAAATACGGCTGTATTTATTGGGAAATTTGAATGAAAATTGGACATCCCGATTGCGCCACCTACACGCCAACAATATTGGGTCGCTGCATATTGAAACATTTATGCCAAAGAATTATCTTGCGAATGAAGCCACATTCATGTCAATCAGCAAATTCACAATAGATTAATTATGCTGGCATAACATGGGAGCTTGTAGGCATTTGTTTCTTCTTAATTTTTAAGAAATTGTTTTTGGATAAATTCATTATTTTATTGAGAGAGTAATTTTTTATTAGAAAAAATAGTAAATGGGTAAACTCAGATTTGAACTCAAGCCAACAATTTTCATTTCAATATAACTACAATATAACAGTTCAACAATTACGTATAAATATAAATTAATATTTTTAGGTAAAAAAATTAATTAAAAAATCAATTAAAATTTGCAACAATTGTGCTTTAAACAAAAAAAAACTTTATATATCATAATTTTTTTATTTCTTTGTCCGAAAGAAGATTTAAATTTTTCGACCACTTCTGTGCGGTGGCTGAATACCATGCAAAGAAGTATAATAAACGTTTTATTCGTATGAAACAAAATATTTAGTAATAGAAAAAGCGGAAAACTGGTGTTGAAATTTACATTTTCTTTGCATAAAAAGTGAAAAAGATTTGAAATGGCGTTTGTGAACTATTTTGTTCGTTTTTGTCCATGTGAACTATTTTACGTGAGCACAATGTTCGTCTTAATTTTACGAAAAGGGAGATTGTTATATTTAGACCTTTTCCTAAACGATTAATTATTTTCTTCAGGTTCGATGAACTGCTCAAAAGTAAAATACTCACATATAATTAAACAAAAAAATAAACAGTGTCGCTCGTTAAGTTTAAATGTTCATTTAAATTGCGTATCGCCACCACGAGAAGGTGGTAAAAAATCTATAACTTTTGACTGGATTGGAATTTTAATACGCTTTTTTTGTTTACTAGGTGAGACTATAGGCTTTAAGTTGAAGATATAGAACTTTAAAATCGATCGATAATAATCATAATCGATAATCGAAAATAGTTATGATGGGTTTAAAATGCATTTTAAGTTTTAACTGATTTTTGGTGCAAAACTTAAAACTTGTTAAAAAGTTTGTTTTACACAGTCTTATATTTCGAGTCACGTTTACAACTTATACTTATTAAAAACTTAAATTTTGGCAGAAAGTGCTAAACTCTGTTCACCGTGATATTTTTAGTACGCAGGGCCAAAGGTTGGTTTTTTGAAGCAGTTTGAGTTAAAAATTACTTTATTAAGTAGCGAAAATAAAAAATACAAACAGTGGTTCAAATTTACTTTCGATAATACGTAGGATTCCATTATATTCTAAATATTATATGTAAACTTTTATTATTAAATATTAAAACGATAACTCTATTGTTTTGATATAATACTATTAATAAGCAATTTCAGTAAATATTTATTCTGCATAATCAAATAGTTGTCAGGTCTTCATTAGTACAACATCTGGTAATTTTTCTTGTGTTGTGCTCGCGAAAGAATCTTTGTCTTTTTTTTTCTTGCGCTTATTCAGATAGATCTACCTTTTGGTAGCATATTGTGTTAAATTATTTGTTCGCCATGGTACAACATTTTATGAACTGTGGGTGGCGTATATCTCCAAGAGTATTTTTCTTTATAAAGTATATGTGTTTTTTTGGCGTACTCTCCAATCTACCTGTGGTAGATGCTGCTTGGAGTATTTCAGTTATTGGTGTTTCCTTCTCCTTGCTTTGGCTGATCGGTCAGTAGGCCTAGTTCTAAATATTTTTCTTAATTTTGTTTGCTTTCTTTTTTCTTCATTATCTTTATTTTTTCTCACTGCTTCGCCTAATGGACCAAAATCCAAATCATAAGAGCTCATGTTACATATCAGTGGTTTTTACCATAATTAGTTGAGATCTATTTCTTATTGTGCGCAGTTGTGGATATATATTATCCCAAAGCAAAACAGTTTAACAATTCCGAGAAAAAAATATTTTATACCTTTATATTCAGGGTAAATCAATTTATAAACCAAATTACTATTGTGGCCTGAATTATATAAACTTACTTTATTTTAAGTAGGCAAAATATTTTTGTGACCAACTGTACATGATTTAGATATTGACAATTATTGAGTTTCTTTTTAAAAATACTTTTTAAAAATACTTTTTAAAAATACTTCTTTAAAATTACAGAAAAAACATTTTTTTAACTCTTTTAAATATTGCAAGAAAAATTTATCAATTTATCTGAAAAACGCAGCCCTAGTTTCGATTGCACGACCAATCCCAACAGTGATTTAAAATATGAAAACAAGTTGCAAATTTGAGGAACGACCTTTTTTTAGGCTTGGAAAAATAAAAGCTTTGGAACCCTCGGAATAAATAGCCATACATTTGTTTAATTTGTAGTTTTTATTATAATTTACACTAAATATGTCTTTTTCTGCATCATAAAATTTATATAAAATTGTTTAATAAGAAAATCAATAGAAAAAAATTAAATCATATAATGAATCAATATAAAAATATTTAAAAACTTTAATATATAAACGTTTTTATATCTATGTAAGTTTAATTCAATATACTTAATTACATATTTAACTCTTAAAAATAAGCCAACAAGTGAATTTTATTTTGAAGTATATTTAATTTATTCAAATATCTGTGGACTTTTGATAAAATCACTTAAGTCAATTTTTCAGATTTCTAATTTATGGCCTCATTAGTTTTTACTTTTTATTTCCGTTCTGTGCCGTGCTTTTTGTAGAAAATATTTCTTAATTATTTGTTCTGTGTCTGAACTTTCGGATGTAGATGTAAGTGTAGGAATGAATTTTGTAAATGTTTGCGAAATGTTTTTTATTTGGCAAAAATATATAAATCTTTAAAAATTTTAAGTAAAGTGAAATTTTCTGACTTTTAAAACAAAATTTGTAATATTTCATTCAACAAAAAACTAATACATACAATCTCTTGGCTGTGACAACGTTGAATTCTATTTTCTACAGAATAGTCCACAACAAAACAGAACGAAAAAGTAACAACAAACCGCACATACAGCTTTTCAATTGAACAGAAACAAGACAGCTGATCCACAACAGAACCGAACGTACAAAGTAATTCCGCCTTTTAAATGAAGAAACAGAACAAACGGCAACTTCAGGCTGAACAATGTTTTCCATACAGTTTGACATAAAATTTTGCCAGAGAATGTGGTCATAAAATATAATCTGTTTTATTTTTGCAGCATTTTTTTATACTCTCAATTTTAGACACTCATTCTTTCAACAATGTTACCGTGTTTTCATGAAATCACATACATTTTGCATACGATAAATGCAAACAAAAAAAAATCAAACAATAATAAGAGAGAATTTGAAGTTACTGCCGTCGATTTTATTATGGGCCACCAGCGTTTGTTCCTGAAGTTGTGCTCTAGTACGTGATGGATAGAAATACAATTTTCTGAAGTAAAAACATAAAATTTAATTTTCAGTTAGTTACTGTTTTGGTGTTTTAAATGTTCCAATATTCTATAAATCATTAGAGCTGCTTATCAGCTGAAACTATTTTTTTAGTTGCAACTAAGCAGGTAAATTGAAACTAAACTGACTATGAATAACTTTTGCAGCAACTATTAATAGATTGATAGACTTAAGTTGAAACTAAAATCAACTATGAATATGTGCCAATATATTTAATACATATACTTACATATACATAACATAATCATATACATATGAATATATATGTGCGTTGGAGCAACCCGAATTGTACAAATCAATATAAAAAACGTCAAATTAAAGACCTGTCTGTTTTATTAGCACTCCCAAACAATTTTGTGGACTTCGCGAGAAATTTTGGTAGTTACCTTAATATAGAAAGACCCTAAGTATTTTTTTCAAAATCGATTGGTTAACCTATTTCGATAAGAGATCTTTGCACTTATTGAAATATTAAATTTGAAAAAAAAACTAGTTAGGGCCTTTCTATATTAAGGTAACGATATGTAAAATAGTACATCACACGTCCATATATTCTTTATGAAGGTACAGAATTTTATCAGAAGCTAAAAAGTGTACTTTTCACCATCTTCCCCAAAATATTTTGGGACCAATAAAGAATACTCGTGAGCTTAAAAGTGTCTAAAAAAATTAATTTTTTGCATTTTATTTCTTCTAAAACAAAGTATACAGTTTAGCTTTATCATATGAAAAGACCTTTAAAAGCGTGTGGTGTACAAAACTTTTCCAATAGTGTTATTAGCAATATGTATTCCGTAAACATTTTTAAAAATAAGATATTTTATGGAACATCACATTACTGGAGGCACTCTGGGACAGTTTTCACCCGCTATTTAGTACGGCTTGAGTAAAAATTGTGATATGCAGGCATGTTCTGAAATCACATTTTTCAAATCACATGTGATTTCAAAAGCAATAAACCCCTGCAGACGTTTTCAAAATCATATACGATAAATTTCTTTCATAAATGATATTTGATGCTCTGTGCAATAGAAAAATTAAAAAAAAGAGTGAAAAAATATCTGCATGACCATTATTACTTTTAAAATCGAATGTGATTTGAAAAATGTGATTTTCGGAACATGCCTGATGATCAACTATTATGTATGGATGTATATTAGAGTGGGTCAATTTGTATGTATTAAAAAAATTCAGCAAGCGGTTGCCAAAGTCGTAATCTCCGCCGAATTCAAAGAAGGTTTGCCCAAGAAATCTTGGGTCTAAAATCAAAATCGAGTTTCCGGTTTTCGACGAGAAATATTTTTCATATTTTATATATATATATTTTTTTAATATGCTATAAGATTATGGGAAAACACAAAACTTATTTTTAAATAGTATATGAAAATTTTGAAGAGCGTTGTTTTCTTTAAAAATAAGTTAGATATTTATAAAATTGTTATACGAGTATTTAACGTGATCTTTAGATTATAATAAAAAAATGTATCAGCAATAATTAACATAGTGACCTAAAATTATTTAAGAAACGCACAATAAAAAAGCAGCCAGGCTACTGAGTTTTGTTTTTCATTCATTTCGGTTTGCTATTTGTAATTGAATTATTATTGAGTCTGATATATCAATTGGTTCTTCTTCTGCTAATCATATTACATTATCAAGTCAGACGGAACCAAATTTACTGCATATTTCAGATCCGAATTTTAGTGCTTTTGGTTTACCAAGTGATTTGACCCAACTAAATTTGACAAGTTGC
This sequence comes from Gymnocheta viridis, assembly GCA_956483585.1. Lineage (NCBI taxonomy): Eukaryota > Metazoa > Arthropoda > Insecta > Diptera > Tachinidae > Gymnocheta > Gymnocheta viridis. The sequence continues at coordinate 57,692,317 of OY101444.1, forward strand.
CGCCATGTGTTAAAATATTTCTTTTTTTCAGAGTGATCGGTCGTTTACTCTATAAGTAGCGTATAAATTAATATAAATTTGGAACAAATTAAATATTGCCATAATAACGAAGAAACCACTAATAAGTAAATTGAAAACCTTGCTTAATAAATATTCCAAGGAAACAAAAGACACGTCTACACCTGAAAAATACATGGCATTTGTCGAAGAAATGTAACTTATTTTATACCGGAAAATGCAAGTGCAATTTACAAAGTAATCGTTCTTCATGTCTTTTTTTTGACGCCTTGATCACTTACACGAATTTTTCACTGATGAGTAGACTTGTGCCATTTTAGTTCCTTTTAGTGATCGATCATTTTAGTTCAATCCTAAAATTTTAACTATGTCGTTCAGTTAGTTCAATCGCTCTTTTTAACATTGAACTGATAATCTTTGTCGAGCCATATGAAAACTTGGTAACCTTAAATGCTCCGGTGATTTTTGATGGTATGGCAAAGTTTGTTTACATTTCATTGTTTATAACTAATTAATATCTGAATTCAATAAAAATAAATTAATGTGACTTGTTTCGTATTTTGTTTAGAAAAAAAAACTAAGATAACAGTGTGTAGATTAATTAACAAGCTTTGATTTTTCAAGGTTGTATTTCTCAGCTACGAAAACAATCTTAAGTCTACGGACATGTCTTCACCACAAGCGCACTTCATACGAAATGGTAAAGGATAATGAAGTTGAATTATATTCTAAAAGTTGTTTCCACTGCTGCACTATGGCCAAGGGTGTAAGTTAGCCTTGGGTAGATGAATGATTGAATACTAATTTAATATTTTAAACTATCTGACGCTTTGCATACTATTGAGTTAAATAAACGTGATGATGGCGGTAAAATCCAGTGATTTTAGGAAGAATTGTTGGTATAACGGAAAGGAACTACTATTTATTAGCAATTTTACTAACGATAATCAAACACACCAACAAGGAAAATTTCGATTAAAATAAAATATTAATTAAATAATGTAAAAGAGCATGAACTTATAAAAAGGACTTCAAAAGTTCCCTTAAGTTTGTACTCGTACATGATTTTAAATTAATCTTTAACAATGGCGAAATCGTTCATTTGGTTCACATTAAAGTGCTTATCAAATCATAGTTCAGCATATTTCGGATAATCTCAGAACGATTAATCTACCCATTTGATTTTAAATACATGCAACAAAAAGCTACTTGTAACGAGAACTTTAGTAAGTATTATTATAAATTTTATTCTATAGTAATTACTGGGACTATGATTTCCATGTAAATATATGTTTTATGTCATTTGTCTACATTTGCCGTAAGCAAAATTTGGATTAGTAAAATTTATATTTTCAATTTTATAGACGAATGTTTTCGTATAAAAATTTCCAGAAAATCATATTTTTAAAAAGAATCTAAAAGTGTCATAAATTTGCCATGGTCAGTATATATCTTATATAAGATAAAATAAGAGGTTTGAAACAAACAAAAGTTTTTTGTTTTTTTTTATATTTTTTGTTTAATTATTAGTATTATAATTAAAATATTTTTATATGTATATTAAAATACGTTTTGAGAGGACTTTGAAATTTACGCCAAAAAATTTTTTCAAATTCAAATCACGGAATATTCCCTGTATATTTATACAGGTACGCACATTAGATAAAATACTCACCAGCTGTTTTCAGTTTGGCAAGAAATTCAAAGTAAAAGTCATTAATATAGCATAAGAATTTTTTAAACTGAATTTTGACTAATCTCATGGACATGTAAACAATTATTGTTATAATATATATACTTGCATCCGCTGTCTTTGATTCAAATTCAAAAAAGGAGAATGGCAACATTAGCACAGCATCATAGTTCAAAACTAAACTTTTTAAAATGAAAATTTAATTTATGTATTTCGACTAATTCAATTGATTGCATCGCTCAATTGAAATAGTTCGTTCGTGAACTACCCAAGACTACTGATGAGCATACTGTAAGAAAGAAGTGCTGACGGATACTGTTGATTTGAAAGCGGATCCGACTGCTACTGGAAATTCATCTTACTGGCCTGAAATATTAAACATGGACGTTGATGAAGATTTTATGCTCAAAACACCAAATTTAGAAAAGCGCGCTCAGTATACGGAAAAGGCTGATCCCCCCTGATTCGAATATAATTGCTTATACGTTGTTATTTTTTATATTTATTTAAAATAAAAAATACAAAATACGAAAAAGAAATTCTCGTTAAAACCGGAAGCAAACTTTCTTAGAACTCCTCGTAGATTACGATTTTGATAACCGCCTGGTCGTGGAAAAAATTAACCCACTCTAATGTATATGTTGTCTTTAAAAAAAAAAAGACGTGTGGCACTCGGGGACTGCCGCGGGAAAGCTATTGCATAGCATTTTTTATCAACTTATGCAATTATAATCATTTTTTATTTATGCAGTATTTTTTTTTTCTTTGATATTAATTCAAGTTTTTTCTTTGATATAAATTATTATTACACTTTTTGAGCGTGGTGACCGATAAGAAAACAAATTTTTTTCTTTTATTGAATCAATGAAAAATTAATATCGTTTAAAATATTTTTATTATCTTACAATACATGTAGGTTATTCAGGAGTTTTTATCATTTAAACTATAGGTTTATTGTAACTGAAATAAGACACATAAGTTTGAGACTTGATATCCTCTAAATATCTGGAAAATACCGCTTAAAAACCTACGAATTGTATGTTTGTTTGTGTATATAATTTTTTGTCAACCTTGATTGCTCGTAAGTACGCCATTTTGTGTTTTCCTACATGTAAAAATCTGTTCTGGCAATACTGTATGTTAATGAAATCAATAGCATACTTCAGGGGTTAACATACGCTAGGCGATTCAAATACTTAAAAAACAGAAGACTTAAGTTAGGTTAGGACTTAGTGTTAGGTTTTTTTCGTTACGGAATTTCTTGATTCGGTCGCCGCGCTCAAAGCACGCGACAAAAGCTATGCAATAGCTTGAAATAGAAAAATGCACCATTCTTAGACACTGTCCAGGGGTCTAATCGTCGCTTTCGATATAGAGCTGCTTCGATCGCGTTTTCTTATTTTGAGATTATGACATTCGATATCGAATAATGTGCTTATACTGTTCGTTAGCAAATGCTATAATCTCAAACTATGAGAATTCGATCAAATCAGCTCGATATCGAAAGAGACGACTAGGCCTCAGCTCTCAAACAGTCATTGTTAGACCCCTCAGATGTTTTGGGAATCCAGGTGATCTATAATTGAGTCGGTGAAATAAAGCCTTTTTAGGCAAGTCGCTCTTATGTATTTACTCGTATGTACACATGTAACAATATATGTTCTTTGATTTTGCTTTGTTAAAATAGACTTCGTTTAAGAAGTTTACATTGTATTTTAGATTTGACGACTTTATTAGAATTTTATTTTACATAATATGTATAAAAAATATTTATATTTTTTTTGCGAGGCAAAAGGCACGCAATTTCTAATAATTTCCCTTTAGTGTTGTTGTATACTTATTTCATAGAAAATACATACTATCTATCAATGTATCGTATACATGGCATGTACTATAGATACTATAAAGACATACAACATGTATGTACACGTTTAATGATTTATATTAATTTAAATTAGTCTTTTATGTTTTCATTACTTAGAATATAATATCTTAAATCTTAATCAAATTTTTGTTGATTTGGCATACAAATAAAGAATTTTGAACACCACATATTAATGGCTTGTGACATATTTGTCAGCCATTGTACGGGTCGATGTATTGTCATATAATATACTGGAATGCCAGACAAAATAATAGCAGTGCCTACACCAACTTCAAGTGGTGATTGGAAGAACGATGAGATCACAAGGAAGAGGCAGATGATTAAGAAAACAATCGGCAAAACAAGACTAACACGTATGGGCCTTTCGGTTTTGGGTTGCTTATAACGTAGCCACAATAAACCGGAAACAGATATTAAAGTGAACAGCGCTTCCACGTAGCTCACATAATTGATAAGAGCGTAAACATCTTTGATGAACAATAGAATTAATGTTAAAACGCACTACAATAAAATTAGTAGAAGGTGAAATAATTTGTACATTTTCTTAAAAGGTTAATTTAAAAATTTTCAAAATGTTAGAACTTACCAAAAATATTAGTGATGGCACTGGTGTTAAGCAATTGACATTAATCAACGAAATAGCAGCTGGTAAATGGCCGTTACGGGCACCCACGAAGAAAAGACGGGATGAGGCAAATATCGCACCATTCAATGAACCAAAAGTGGAACAGGCCACAAAGAAAGGCATCACCCAAGCCATAAAACCTAACATTCTATCACCAAATGTTACTGCGACAGCATTCGATGATAACATCTCTTCGGGTGTTAAAACAGAAAAATACGCTATATTTGCCACTACATAAATAATTGTTACTACGGGCATTGATATACAAATGGCTTTTGGCAAGTTCTTGTAAGGATCTTTTAATTCTTCAGTAACAAAATTCAGATAATTCCAGCCCGAATAGGAAAACAGACCATTGTAAAATGCCAATGCTATTAGTCCTGGTTGGGTGACAGTGCCCTTCATAGGCGCCTCCCAGTTATCTGTGTTGCCGGCTAATAAATACCAAGCTCCAGCTGCAACAATAACTAATAAAGCGAATACTTTAGTGCCGGTAAAAATATCGGTGACTCGTGTTACCCATTTAACATTATAGCAGTTTATAACGGTCAGAATACCTTAAAAATAACAAGTAAACAGTAAAAATAATAATAATAAAATATGCAATCATTCGCTTAAATGAAAAGTCATGTATAACTAACGACACTTTATTAAATGGACAGTAGTTGGATTTTTATTTAATATATCGTTATTTTTTTAAAAGAATTTCAAAAAGTTTTGTTTGTTGAGGGTTTTTTGCTAGTCTACATCCACATTTCATTGGTGCTTATGGCAAATTATCAGTAGACCTTAAACCATATTCTTGAAAAGTTTCAAAATATATTAACTTCTTAAAAACTTATTTTCCGCTTCCAAGATTTGTTATTTTATGCTACAAAAATATCTCTTGACTGATACTTTTTGGTACACATTATCAGTCAAAAACCACTATGGCCGCTCACTGTCACTCAACCGCAAGAATTTTTGTGGTTGACTTTTGACTTATGAAATTTGTGTTCACACTGTCGATCAAACCAAAATTGGAGCAAAACTGTCACTCATGTTCTATAGTGTGTACCCCACTTCATACGAAAACTTTTAAGAAACTAATGAGAATTTTTTAATCTGAAATTCTTTGACCTTTCTCGAATAATAAATTCAATAAATGCTATTTTCTAAAGAAATATAAAAGCGTGTAGAAATAATGACTTTTACTATAATATGTTCACAATGATTTTGAGTTTTTCCAGTCACATGGTTTTTCATTTAAGCTAACGATATGCACAGATAGGAAATGAGACATACATGTTATAACAGCCGCCAGCAGCTGTATTGCTTCAGCAGGTGGCTCACATGAAGGCCAAAAAGGTTGTAAAAGATATTGAGCAAATGTTAGAGCCGTAATTGCATTCCCTGTCGGCACTAAAATTAACAAGGCAACCCAGAGATATAAAAATGCTGGCAGTGGTCCAAATGCTGTTCCTATATATGCGTAATCTCCACCAGATTTGGGTATCATGGTACCTATAAAAAAATATAATTTAAATATACGTAAATATTTACATTCATATGCAGTCAAACTAAGATTTATAATAATAACATTATGAAATATGACGTCTGGACTAGTTACTTCATTACTTATTACTACCAAATTCAAAAATACAGTGCGAGAAAAGCTTTGAATAAACATGTTTTTGTTTCCGAAGAAATACTTAAAGAGCAAAAGAACGTTTTTGATATTTTAAAATAGTATTTATTATTAACTAAATAAAATAGGCAGAAACTTGTTTACACTTTAGGTATCATATATACGAGTATGTAATCCTCTAACTTCCACTGGAGTACAGGGCACCAATAACAATTGTTCTCCATCTGCCCAGTTTTTTAGCAATACACCTAAATTCATTCCAAGACATACCCAGTTTGTAAATGGCGGATGCCGTGGAACGTTCCGCTTTCTCTACCATTTTGTTGAAATGGGTTCCATCTAAGAGCTTTTTTAGATCAGTGGTAGGCGCTCGCTTACCACGGTTACGAAGTTTTTTCGGCTATTTACATTTACTACTCGTAAATATTGCAACCAGGAGTGCCATGAAGAAAGGTTTTTCGCTACAACCATTTTCCTTAAAATCTACCAAAACCTCCCGGTTTTTATAACATTAAATTTTATTGTGAAAATATTGCTTATATAATGCCATTTACAACATCTTGAAAATACATTTGTATTTCGTTGTTAGAAAACTGCCAAAAAAAAGCCGCAGTTTTTTTCATAAATAAACACAAAATAAAATAAAATAATTATAATAACCAATGTATGAGAATCATAAATTTCATTTAGTAGCTTGCTAAATTTCAACAGAGTAGGTCTGTTGCAGATGTTTTTATCTTTTTAAGAATACGCAATTTGATTTTGTACACTGAGAAGTTTTCGTTACAAAATGACTTTTTCATTCATATTTTTAAGCATTCGTATATTTATACATATATACTATATAAATGGATAATTAGTTTTATTATATGAATATAATTTTTTTATTTTGAGTACAACCACGTTACAGATTGTAATTATAGTATGAAATATTTTTTTTTCCTTTTATTCATTCGCCCATTGATATATTCACCCATGCATTCAATACATAATTTAAATTTATAAAACTGGTAACAGATAGTAAGTAGATCAGTAAATTTCTCTAAGTGTAAAGCACGAAATAGTTTCTCATTTATTCAATTCTCTCTATGTGCCTAACGCTGGTTTAGATATATTGTTGTCACTTCGACGGAGGGTGTGTCTGTCCACTGCCACTTACGTTTACGTATCTCGGTTGCTACTTGCATTTGGTTTGTCTTTGCTAGTAACTCGGAATTTGATATTGTTCTAGACCACAAGACGCGTAATATTCTTCTTAGGCAGCGGTTAATAAAAGTTTGAAGTCGTCTTGTTATGTCGTTTGTAACTTTCCAGGTTGAACATCCACATAGTAACACCGACTTAACATTTGCTTCGAAAATTCTAAATTTTGTGGATATGCTGATTTTATTACTTTGCCAGATTGGGGCTAGTTTTATTCTAGCGACTACATCGAGTTCGGCTCCTCCATTTGCAGTAATCTCGCATCCTAGATAGCAGAATTAATCGCTTGTCACAAATTTTTGGTTCTTGATGATGGTCATTGGAACTGTTGTTGCACCGATACTTAGTGTTTTGGTTTTGGCTGCATTTATTTTTATCCATGTTCCTAAAAATTTATAGTAAAAACCACAGAGAATGCAAATAATTTTTACATTCCTTTTTTGTGAAAAACGCATGCTTTTTTCATTAGTTCAAAAACTATAGCTTTATTAAAATTTACGTTGTCATTATGAATGCATTCGAAGAAACACGTCCTTAAGAAATCATGAAAACACTATTTCATTTTGAACTCATTCGTTTATTTTTTGCTGGGAAGTTTTATTGCATTCAACAAAATTATACTAAATAACAAATATTTGGTGATTTTATTAAGCATTCTATCTTAACTTTAAATTATTGAAAACATTAACTAACAATATTCCCGATTAAAAAAATACAGGCAAATCTCTGTATAACGAAAATCCGATATAACGAACAGTAAAATTTTTAACTTTAACTTTTTTTGACTAACTTATATAACGAACATTAAAATAAACTTTATACTCGATATAACGAACGGTACGAAAATAAAAAAGTAAAACACAAACCATTATCCAAAATTTTTTCATTGACTACCTAATACATATGACGAATGCTCAGAAAAATATATGTGCTCTATATAACGAAAGAGAAGAATATCGTTAAAAGAAAAAATCAAAATTTGGATGATTGCAAAAAGGTTATAAGCCTGCGTGAAATTTCAGTAAATTATGGAACAGCCAAATTCATCATACACTGATGAAAATGCAAACAAAAATTGTCTCGAATTCGGAAACAACCAACAATGGCTCAAAAAATCGGCTATCTTTGAGCCAAAGGAAAAAACATATGCCAATAAATGGAATTGCATTAAAAGTAAAAGCCACGGAGATACAAAACAATATTTGTAATGGTCGCTTCCATGCTGGTTATCTACATTCGAAAAGAGATACGGAGTTGGAGTTAGACTTCTTAAGGAATCAGGGGAAAAATTATCATCCAGATCTATTCTAGTAAATCCTTAAATAAATTACGTTATTTTCTGATGTTATTTTCAATGCGGATGAAACTGGTTGGTCTCTATTGGTAGATGCTACCAGATAACACATGTTAATATTAAAACTAAAAAAATATTATTATAATACTCGTATCTATGAACTGAATGATTTTTTATAGTTTAATAAAGAGAAAACTTAAAAAAACTTCGCAATATAACGAATTTTTCAGTATAGCGAATAGGCCTGACATTATATCTTTCGTTATACCGGGATTTGCCTGTACTTAACTGATTGTTAAAACATCAATGTATTCTTATGCAATGCAAAATAAAATTTTTCAGATTTTCTTATCAAGATGTTTGTATAATTAATTGTTCAGTTTGGATAGTTTAAAATCGATGTCTTTCCAGAGTCAAAAGTGATAAAAATAACGAACAAAGAACGTTAATGAGATGGTGTAGCGACCTCGAAACCAGTACTGATCCCTTCTGCTACTCTGATGAATTAATTGTCCGAAAAAAGTACTCTTTTAAGGGCTTTTCACACTACCATACAAGTCTTAAGATTTTCATTGGATTTTGTGTGAAAGAAATCTAACGAGATTTCTTGCGACTGTCAAAAAATTAAACGTACCATTAGATTTTGTTTTTACACCATCAGATCTCAAATAAAATGAATATGAATAGAATATAAGCAGCGGTTGAGCAGTTTCATGTAGCCGGCGAACGTGCCGGCCTTTTAAAATGTTTAGCAGTTAAAGTATATATATACTATATATCAAAGTACAACATTAAATAACACAAAATTTCATTAATTTTGAGACACGGTGTGATACACATTCTAAATTTTGAACCCGTGTATGACAAAGAAAAAAACCCATCAGAGACGGCACGCTATCGGTGGCGAAAGAATCGACTGTTCAGTTTGCTTTTATCAAAATTCCACCCAGATCAAATGAAAAATCTTATCGTTTAGAAAATTTTTTAAAAATGGCAAAGTCTTATGGTATGTTAATTCAATTATCATATTATTCATCATTTTAATAACATTTTGCTTTCACACTTGCACGTAATATTACAGTTTTTGAAAAGTCTTAATACAAAGTATTATAGTGTGAAAGGACCTTTAATAAAAATAACGAATTTATCCAAAACAATTTCTTAAAAATTAAGCAAAAATGGGTAGTAAACTCAGATTTGAACTCAAGCCAAAAATTCATTTCAATATATTTTATAGCAAATTTTCGCTTATAACGAACTCTTTTTCGAGTCTCCAATATAAAAAAACCGTACATTTATTAGCATATAAGGAACAAAACGAAATCGCCAATTTTTTCTGGTCATTTTTCAGATCGTTAAAATTATTATTCATCATTATTTGAAAAAGTGATAAGCAAAATAAGTGAAATTCGTGAATAGATATTTTATATACATATTAACATTGCTTATTTTAATTTCTAGAAAGAAACAAATATTTAATACTGTTATAGCGAAATTTTACTACAAGAACAACTGCACGGTCCCGCGGTGTTTTTTATAACTGAACTCCACTGTACATAAAAAATTCCTTAGGGGAGCGCTATAACATCCTAAGCAAAGCGAAGCTAACGAACAGGGTGGACCAGACATATCTCGAGAAGATATAATATTTTTAATCTTTCTCTGTCGCATGAAGACAAACCAACAAAAAAGTTTATTGTTTTTTTTCCATATTCATTTTCTGCCGCAATAAAAATGTAACTTTTATTTTTTAAAAACTTTATTACCTACACGAAAATTAAAATTTTACGTCAAATATTTTTCTCGGTTTTATGAATTTTTCACATTGTTTCAGTAACTTCTAACCACATTCATACATACATACATATGTACATGTACATTTGGGATTTTACAATTAATTACACTAAACAACTAGTATTTAAACAGCACATTTTTCATGTGTAATTTAAAATTTTATCGTTTTTGAGCACTATTTTTATTTTATTGCTGTGACGACTCCGATGACAACAAATAAGAATTGGCTGTAATATTTTAATTTATTTATAAACCTGCATTTTTTGCTTCAAATTTATTAACTTTTTGTGTGTGATTGTCCTTTTTACACAAAACAAAACTGTGTTAAACAGAATGATGTAGAATCGGTCTAAAGAAGATTATATATCTACAAAAATAAAAAAAATCCCTGAAGCAGTTGGAAAATACCAATGAAACGTCGGAATAATATGTAAAAATAATCTTTTATTAAATGACCTTGAAAGCCCAAATATTGAAAATATATTCATCAAAAAAATTATGGATTCACCCAAAAGGTCGAATATTTAATCTAAAAAAATCAAAGCACTCCACGATTCAGAAATGAATAACAAATATTACGAACGACATTTCCCGGTCTCGCGGAGCTTTTGGATTCGAAGACCACAATATTTTAAAATGAATATCAGAAATACACATACAGTGTCCGAAAAAATTATACCGTTGATAACTTCCTTCCTAATAACATGTCATAGAGCTTTTTGTGTTGAACTGTCCAATGCTTCCAAATATATGTATGTAGCAGTTTTCTTTTTTACGCTGTTCTTTTAAAATTAATTGTTTTTAAAATAATTTTAAAAAGAAGTTAATTTATATGAAAAAATAATAGTGACAAATTTCTTTAAACTGTGCTGAAGCCCTTTCGTTTATTATATTGTTATAAAATTTAAATCTATATTCAAATTTAATGGACATAAAAATACAGCGGTGATTAAGCACAGTATAATCAACTGTTTGTATGCAAATTTGAGCACTCAAATTCAAACGAACAGAAACAGAGCATTTAAGAAAGTTCTAGAAACAGCAACGAGAATCTACTAGATCGTTCAAGGAATCTGTATGAAAAATCTTTATAGCAATTGTAAACAAAGACTAACGCCGTCGATTGGATTACGGATAAACTTTACACAAAATTGGTTAGTTGATTCGCCATCCACATTATAAATTTGCTACTGCCATCTACATGCCGCAACCATAACAACGCAGGCTTACACAGGCAAGCTTATTGTCAAAGTGAGGATTTTTCTACTACGTTCGAGAACGTTAACAGCTGACAGGTATAAAAGCCGATACTGCAAGGCACAAACAAGTCAGTCTTGTCTAAGCTACGGTATGGTGAACTTCGTGCATAGATCAGTTGTTAAAAAGCTTTTAAAGTGTCAAGTCGATAATCAAACTTCGTGTATTTAATAAAAATAAAGCAACATTACGTTAAAATCAATTTCCGCTGTGTTTTTATTTTTTGACTAATTAAAAGAACTCAAACAAGTAAACGTTATCGAAAAGCTCGAAACGTAACAATATATATCGTCGGTCACAGGTTGACAACTCTTAATTCCCAAAAAATCTAATCGGGTTTTTGATGCCAAAAGACTGTGTTTGTCCTTCTGTATGTTAGTACATTTCATTTATATTTAAAAAAAATTTCTTCCCTTCTTCTCCTACGAATTTTAAGTTTTTTATTTACTTCCAACACGTTTTAGTAACGGAGTAATAATAACGTTTTTTTCTTGTCTCCTGAAAAGTACGAAAAAACATGTTAAGAGTTACCAACCTGTGACCGACGATATTTCATTTATATAAAAGTAAACAAAAATTTAAGAAAATATTAAAAACTTTTTGTGCGATTTTGTAACAACTTTCTTTTTCGGAATACTGTTTTTGGCAGCTCAGTTATTTTTGTGTAACATTTTACTGTTAAGCTGAAAGTCCACACCACGCGTTCTACGCGCTTGCGTTTCATGCGTTTTAAGCTTTTGCCGCTTTTAAAACTGCAAGTTACACACCACGCTCTTTATACACGTTTTTGCTTATCAAATTTCAAGTAAATTTTGCTGACTTTTTGTTAACTTTTTTTTAAGCTTTATGTTCTTTAAATTACTTTAATTCGTTTTTCATGAACTGGGGGCTAATTCTCGCAGTCGATACCGTGCGAAATTTAATCGAAGTTGCGATTTTTTTTAATTTTGGGATTCTCGCACTCGCTATCGAGTAAGTTGTATCGAAATTTCTTATGATGGCACTCGATAGCGAGTGTACGATCGAATGTAACCGTGTGAGTTTTATTCGATACCAAATTTGGTGTCGAAATTTTATTTTTAAATGGTTCGTTCGATAACAAGTGTTTATTTAAGATTTTAATTGTTATATTAATTAATTATTCGTATAGATTTTCGTACTTTTTTGTATTACTCCCCTTTTTGCACCTTTGTAAAAAGACTGGATAAAATAATGAAAATTAAAGAAAAGAAAATGGAAATGGCTACGGAGTTTCACCAAATTAATATGGCCATTAAGAGGATAGAGTTAAATATACGAACAAAAGAATTGGAGCAGCTAAACAAAAATTAGTATGAATTACTGACATTGGAGTTTAGCATATTTCTTTTAAGTATTAATTTATTAAGAATTGTTTTTTGTTTTTTTCGTATTGAAGTGTACCTTTCTGTTTTTTGTTCGTAAATAAAATTTGCAATAATTATAAATTAAACATTTAGTTTGGAAACAAAGAATTTTTAATATTATCTCTTATTTGCTTTCCTATTTTAGTTATAAATAAATTTACGTCCATGACCGCGATGAAAAAGGAAAAACTTTCAAAATTATAAAACAAATTCGCAATTCTTAGCAAGCATATGTTTTTTATTTACATATTTGTAGTGTTGGTTAAGGCTTTTTTATCTTTTACAACACTTTATTAAAAAATCGATTCGCAAGGTAACGAGTGCCATCATCAGAAAAACTCGCACGATCGAAATTAATTTCGATACGAATTCATTTCGATCACGAGTCCCGGAATTAGCCCCTGCTTACGAAAATAGCTGTTCAATCTCAAAAAAATGTTATACTGGGAACTTGGCAGCACTAGCTAATACATATGTTATATACGACGCTTAAAAGTAGAATGTTGTTCAACTTTTTACGCGTCACAAGCTTTTGTTTTGTAACTTGCTTTATAAAAATACTCTGAACGTAGAACGCGTCGTGTGGCCTCTCAACCTTAAAGATTTTCAATTTGGTCTATGATTTAACAATGAATCGACTTAAGTACGAAGGAACTTTGCTTGCGGATCATTGAATCTTATTATCAAAATTCATGCATCGTGCACTTGTTGCATTTTATGGTCAGTTTGGGTGACTTTTCGAGGCGGCTATTCGGCCGTATTTGGTGTGAACATCAGCCAAAAGCATTGCAGGAACTGCTAATGCATCGCGGTCAATTGGATGCCTAAATCCTGCGAGTTAACCATTTTTTGTGGGGATTTGTTAAGACTCATGTCTATATGGACAAGCCCGCAACGGTTGAGGCACTGGAAGCCAATATTATGGAATTTATACGTGAGATACCGGCCGATATGTTAGAGAGAGTATGCTAAAATTGCACCCAGCGAATAATTGAAAACCCGCAAAGTTTGCATATGTTTGTGTTTTTGAATGATAAACGTGTTGCATAAACACGTTGCAATGTGTGTAGCCACCATTGAACGCGGTTATTAGGAACCGGTTAGGACTCATGAGCATAAATTAAAATTTAACCGTACAAAAATTACTGCGTAGCTACAAGATACGTAATCGTATGTATAAATAAATAGTAGCATACATACATACATACCTACATATGTAAATGCATACACATGTATATATGTATGTTTGTATTCATCCAAATATATGTATGAAAGTGTGCAAATGTATTTTAACCTACAAAGTAATATGGTGTGGTGATTAATTAAAGAAATTTTTTATCTAAGCAGTTTGAGGTCAATAGTAAAGGTTTGTTTTTATATTTTTCCAGTGAACTTTTTTATTTCGATTACTTAATACAATATCGATTTAATAAAATGTTTTTTTGAAAATGTCCTGCCGTCAAAACAATTCCATTAACTCGAATAACTGGAGTAATTCATATTCGCATCAAAAACATAAATGTAAAATTCTTATCCAAAGATTTCGACCGTAAGTTCTTGACAGGTACAATACCATTCCATTTATGTATATGCAACCTGCTAGCTTGACAACATTCTTACACCTATCTAATATGGTAAAGGATTATAGCACTATGTATTCATCAAATATATGTATGTATATAAGTATGTATATATTCATATATGTATATATGAGACTCTTAAAGATTCCAGTGTTATCAATAAAACTGTGGAACAAAAAAGAAAAATTAATATATATGTTAATACATATGTATAGTGTGGCCGTTTTTTATATGGAGTTTTTTTCTGATTTCTTATATTCTCTCCCCCAAATAGGTTCAGTTTTATGTAAAAAAATCCATAATTATAAATTGTGTTTTAGGGGGTGCGTCCGCCCTAGAAGAATATGATATATGACAATATTTTAGCTCTTCTCGTCAACAATATTAACCTTAAAAAAAGGTTTTTGCTAAAATTAATATTTTAGAAAATAATGAAGAAAATAACCAACAAGATACCACAAATTATGGGTATCTACCAAAATTATATTTACGTATGTATGTATATGGAAATTATTTTTTCTAAGCTTGTACTATGTATGTATATATATCTACTAAATTATTTCATACATACATATGTATATTACGCATAGTTTAGAAAAATCAAAATAAAAAAAATTAATAAAAGGGCATGAAGGTCATCTTTGAGGTACGGGCGCACCCCCTAAAACACAACTTATCTCTATGAAATTTTTTGTATTTTTTTTATATAAAACAGAACTGATTTTTGGAGAGAATATATTAGAAATAAAAAAATAACGGCCACTCTAGTGTAACACATATGTACTCGTATATATGTACATATGTATGTTTATTATATTTGTAGATTTTAACTACCATAAGTTGCTTCTCCAGAATTATATAAAATATTGGTAATATATATTCTCAGCTGAGAATTCTTCATTGTCCTAGTTGACGTTTCCCTTTATATAAAAAGTACGCCATTATTTTGTTCCCCGTATTGTTTTTATTCCATTAATCCGATGAAAAAAAAACTGTACTTAACTTAAACAGTTCACAAAATTTCGGCATTACCACTCCTATAATTAACGACGATTGGTCATTTGATTTTATAAAGAACTTTGTAAAGTAGCACGTCTCGCTTCTCTTTTTTTCTGCACCGCCAATATCATAACTGGAACCTTTTCCAGTGGCTGTTGGCAAAAAAATTTCAATCAGCAGTACAACCAAAACCCTCTTCTTTTGTTTATGAATCAAGCGCTTGAACAGTCGGAAAAGTATGGTATATTTTATGGAGTGTTTCCAAGCTTGTTTTTTTTAAATAATATCACTGCTTTATGAGTAAGGCAATTAGACATACATACATACATACATACATATGTAAAAATGAAATTCGTATAGTACAAGTTTTCCTTGACCACGATTACTATTTCGTAGTTTGTATTAAAATAGTAATCAAAATGTACACAACATTTAAATCACACCTCTACTTTGTTTAAAATTTTTTTTATAACTCAGGAACCTGTGAGTACCATGCAGCGTTACCAAATGTGCAGATTTATCTGTTTTTTGCAGGTTTTCTAAGTACAAAACAGGCTTCCAGGTTTTTAATCAAAAAAACGTTTTTTTTAAATCAGTATTTTTTTTTTCAATTTTATTCGAATAAAACAAAGAAGCAATCAATTATAATATTATTAACCAAGGCGAATTCAATACCAGGTGACCATTTCCCTACAAAAGTACAAGAATAAAACAATTGATCGCCAATTGGCTACTGAGGCCACCTGTTGTTGAATTCGCCTTGTTATTAACGAACATATGTATATTCTAATACAACAATGATATAATTTGTACTTCCTTTTAAAAGCAACACCGTGTTATTTATTTTTTCTCATTCCTTTTTTATGCAATCGTGATATTCGCGAATTATTGCACTTTGATTTTCAATACTATAATTTTTTAAAAGAAAAAAGTATTGAACGCTTTTGGCAGGTAATCTTTATCACAAAATGTTGCGATGTTTTTGAACCATTTCCAAATTAAAAAAAATAGTTTACGCAATTTTGTCACTACCATTTTCGACAGCCAACGTTGAGAGGATATTTTCTCAAATTAATTTAAATAAAACCAAAACAATGAATAATTTAGATATTCCTACTACAATTTCCTACAAATAATTTCAATTGCACAAATTTTGTACAAACAAAAGAAATGGAAACTAAATTTAATTAGAATATGTACAACTAGTACATAAATATGTGAAATTAAATAATTAACTATGATCTCTGAATGTGATGAATTAAATGAAATATTATACGTGTGTTGTTACTTTTAATTTTATACATATATTTTTTACATCAAATATAAAAATTATATTTTTGTTTTTCTTTTTTTCTTCAATAAAATGAATTAAACATATACAAATATGGTTTTATTACATTTTCTTTAATTTGGCTTTG
The DNA here is from genome assembly GCA_956483585.1 of Gymnocheta viridis. NCBI lineage: Eukaryota > Metazoa > Arthropoda > Insecta > Diptera > Tachinidae > Gymnocheta > Gymnocheta viridis. The sequence continues at coordinate 57,709,095 of OY101444.1, forward strand.
AAGGTGCAGATTTTCTTTTCGAAAAAAAAACAGATTTTTTTTCGGAATTGTCAGTTTTCGTAAAAAAATATGGCAACATTGGTACCATGTAAAGATTTCGTGGCTACAAACTGGAGGATAAAACATTAGTATTGGACAATTTTTCAAATAATTTTAATTACAGCATCATAAACAGCGAACTGTGAGAACAAAAAATTTTATAATTGAGATCACTCTTTTATTTTTATAACCGTTAAAGCACCATAACAATACCTTGAAAACGATACATGAATCATTCGTCTAGCACAAATATTAAAAAGCGAAGCATTTTCGACACATCCATTAATTTAAAGACAGAACACAGGCGTAATAGGTTTTTCATTTGCTCATCGTTTGTACTTTTTAAAGGACACTGCATTTTTCAAAAATGATTATTTAAGAGCATTTTTTCATATTTAAATGTAATATTTTTAGCAATAGTTTTTATTTAACGGTAAAAATTCTATTTTCATTTGAAAGTTATGTAGAAAAAATAATAATTTATAAAAAAACAAACCTCAATTTTGATACAAAAACCTATAAAATCATAAGATATGTATGTGTTTATTGAAGAGTTCATTTACATATTAACTTTAAGAAAAATGTGTTTGAAGGACATTTTTGGCTCAAATTATTTGATATACTCGTATTCAGTGATCAAAAAATCAAATTTGTTTATTCAATTCCTTATCTTTTGTCTATTTCACTGGATTTTAAATTTTTCAAGGATACTTAAATTGAAATATGTATTATTTTAGTATTAAAATACTATATTGATATCAACTGAAAGGGATTGATCTGTTAAGTTGAAAAAAAAAACAATTCCAATTGATTCCAATAAAACGTATACAGAAGAAAATTACATAATATGTACAGCTCCATTATTTTAAGAGATATAAAATCATAAAATTTCGAGGTCTTATAGGGTTCACAACATACTTTTAAAATATTTGTTAATGAAAACTTTCAAGGATATATTTTAAAAAAGGAATTTTTGGTTTATATTTTGGAAACTGAATGATATATTGCTTTAAAATTCTACAGAGCCTTCTTTCCCACTATTTCTAAAAAATATTAAATATTAATATGGGGAAAAAAATTTTAATAATCATTCTCAAAAAATGTTAACTGCTTTAATAGCAAATTAAGAAATGGAAAATAAAGTACGTAGTTTGATTTTGTTTTGCCTTTAGACTAATGGATATATATATATATATATATAGTTTGTTGTCTGCAAATATTACAAAATAGACAATTTGTCACACTGTGTTAATAATCGATTTTTTAAAAGGCTAGAAAAAGCTTAATCGTCCAAAAAAAGGATAACCACTTTTTATTCATAATTTAACGTTTTATTTATTATTAATAAAAAATGCATTAAATATGTAAAAAAAAGTCAGGAATTTCTTTTTAATTTAATTCAGTATTGGATCAGAAATATAAAAGAATATTTGTATTTAGGTATGACAAAATAATTATTTTATCATTATTGGAATAAATTGAAGTAGTATATCAGTTTAAAAAAAAGAAGTATATATTTATATATTTTATATTCTTGTATGCACATCTATTATTTATTTATATAACAAGATTTTATGGTTTACCCATCGCGAGAGTTTAATTTTATTGAATTATCGGAAACTACGAAATCATGGCAATATTCCTGCAACATTTTTAAAGAGCATCAATTAAATATTTTAATTCTTGTACAATTTCTCTCTTTAGTTTTAATTATTTTCATGGCACTAAAAATAATTATAATGGAACGACGCGTTGAAATTTTTAAAATTCACTAAAAATATGGTGGACATATCGGAAAACCAAAACATTTTTGAATCATCCTGAAGCACCTTCTATTTGTTAATGGATGTGACTTTCTAACCTCTGAGTGTCTGAGCTCCAATGATTTTTACTCGCCCAGGTATGTCCCGTAGGCTGGAATTCTCATTTGTTCTTTAAAGAATATTGAAATTTTTATGTGCAACAGAATTGTATTTATGTACGTATCAATATTTTAATTGAATGTCCATTTGGTAAAAAAATGTGGTCGTAATTCCATGGAATATGAATGGAATATATTCCATCGGGTTGAGTCTGACAACTGTTAAATTGGCGGGCTATTGAAAATGAAAAGTTTTATTGGAACTCCCTGTAGCGTTACTGAAAGCTGAGGTAGAAAAAGTTTTTAGTACTATGAAAATAATTAAAACTAAAGAAAAAAAAATACTAGAATTTAAAGAGCTTAATCCATTATTATGCATTCGATGATAAAAAATGTTGCCATGATATCGTAATTACCGATGATTTAATAAAATTATTAGCCCCTCTCTTCAGAAAAGTTTAAGTCGACCTCCTTTGTAATATCCACATTCAGAAGTAACCCTGGGCAAAGGATCTATTATTTTTTTCTGGAAGTTATGGCATAATGAATCGTTTTTTATCTTTTTTAAACTTATAATCTAATATGGAATAACAGTTTAACTACACATATAATTTAGTGTATAAGTTGAATATATTAGTTAGAGAGTGTATTTGTAGAAATGGGAAACGAATTTTAGTTCAATAGGATCGAATTTAGTTTAAAAGTGCGCTCTTACAAAACGGTAAAATATGACTTAAGAACTTTTTCCTTATTTCCACAGAAATAATGTTACAATAATTATTGTATCATACCTAATGTGTATGTACGTACATACACATAAATATATTCTTATATATATATAATATATATTTTTTTACTTGTTAATCGAAATAGCGATTATAAAAATCTTCGATTATGTACAAACCATAGTTAAAAGTTAAAAAAAGGTTTTCTATGTTATCTTTTTTATTAAATTCAAATAGCAAATGTTATACTTTCAATATTCGTTATTTATGTTACAGTGCGAGTGCGTGAGTAAAAGTTAGCTTTAAGAAAATGAAAACAGAAAAAATAAATATTAGCAAGGTCGACACATTTATGGAAATAGAAGCTTAAAACAGATAACCAAATTGAATATTAAATATGCTTTGTATTTTAATACAAACATTAAAATGTTATGGCAAAATATCCATTAGAGTTGCAATTCGAACAAGAATTATTCGAATAGCTTTTCTTTGTTTTTCTTCGAAAGAACATTTTTAAATTCAGAACGAACAAAAACTTATTCGAAGAGTTTTTGTCGAATATTGGAGTAATTTGATTAACTACTTTTATATGTTATGTAAGATACGAATTTTGTTGAACTCTCCTTTGCACTTTCTTTGGTATTTAGAAAGAGAACGTTTAGTTTTATAAGTTTGAGCAACATGCAGAGCGTTGTCACTGGGTGCGTTTCGCGCCATTTTCGGTGATTTTTAAAAATGTTTTATGCGAGAAATTCTTTAGTTGGCGCGCGGTGCGCTTTTTTTTAATTTCGGTTCCATTTTTAATTTTTGGTGGCACCAAAACAAATTCAACGCAACTTTTTATTTCAGTGTGAGAAAAACATCTTTATACAATAAAATACACCAGGTTAATTTAGAATAATTATTATAAATGTTTGATCTAATTCAAAAACGTTTTTTAAAAATTAACGAACAAAATTATGTCATCTTGTACAAATGAACGCATGTATGTACGAATTTGTTTAGTTTTTTAAACTATAGTGTAAAATGTTTTGTATTAGCAATCTATATTGTGTCATCGAGTTTTCGATAGCTTTTGGCTTGCGGAAAAAATTATTTTTAAGGTTTTTTTAGTATCGGCTGATTTAATTTTTTTAAATGTTACTTTTCCAATGTTGTTATTATTTTGAATTATTATTGATTTATTTTTGATGAAATTGAATTTTTTTTAATATAAATTCTATATTTGAATTGAAATTTCGGCGCCTCGAAAATGATTTTTTTGAAATGTCGTAGTGGAACTTTTTTTCCTCATGCCAAAAGTTATCGAAAAATCGATAACACAATATCAACAATTTTTTTCCTTACATATCGGCCTACCTTACCGTGTAGATTATAAATTTTTAATATGAATATATCAAGCTGCTAATAAAAAATAAATTTTTAAAAATAAAAAAAAATAAAAGGATAAATAGTGAACTATTATTATTCAAGACTTTTCAAAATACTCTTTTCCTGTCGGAAAGAAGTCTAAGCATATTACAGTTATTTATAAATATACAGTAAAAAGAAAGCTTCCAAAAAGGTAAAAAAAAATTTAAATTTCGTTTCCGGAATCAGTGTTTAATCGTCAAATCGGATTGTCCTGTCCACCTAAAGGAATGTCTAGAAATTAATGATTTTTTGTAATTCTATAAATGCATTTTACTTTGTGAATATATATATATAAAAATGGCAGAAATTAACAACTTGTGTTTTCTTATGTAAATCTAAATGCGAAACAGTGTTTCCATATAAATTCAAATATATGAAAACTTTTTTTATTACAACATAATTCACGAGACTTCTTAAAAAAATATTGATTTTTTATAGAATTGTGATATTGTGAAATTAAAAACTATTTTTTAACAGTTTTTACGCAATAATTTACATAACTTGTTGATATACATATTATTCTTTAGAACCAATGAAAATGCGTTACCCTAATTTCTTTTATTGGGTACTTGTGTAACAACTGAAATATTTTATATGCTTTTTAATGAAATAATGATGGGAAATGTTCTGCTTATTCTTTTATTAAAAATAAAATAAAGAATCACATACAAACTAAAAGAAACTGTATTGGTTTCTAATTATTATTTACCAATATAATCATATTGCATTCAAAAGATTACTTCAAAATCAATCAATGTAATATTTTAAAATTTACCCTAAAGTGCACCCTAATATTTTCTTTAATATGTATGTATGTATGTCATTCTGCCGTAGGCTTAGATAATAGATAGATTCTTACGGCCTTATTCATAAACAATTAATAAAGATAATGTGCGCATTAAAACCGGTTTTCCTATATAAAAATCCAGCAATAGACCTACTATATGAACATTAAAATTTGAATAATACATACAAATATTACTATGGCCACTGTAACGGCCTTATTCATAAACGATTAATAAAGTTATAGTAGGTTTATTGTAGATTTTTTATAAGGGAATCTCCCTTTCAATGCACACATTAACTTTATTAATCGTTTATGAATACGTCTCCATCAAGCAGGTAGTAGTTTTAAGTTAAACTAGTATTTCCTATGACCAACGCAAAGACCATATCCTAGTAATTATATATAAGCATTTACATAAATACATACAATGAAATACAAAAACAAAAAACATTCTAACATTTAGAATTTAGAATCTAAATAAAACATTCTAATAAAACTTATAAACTCTCTTACGTATGTAGGTCACTTTTATTACACATACACATACAGAAAAAGCTCTGTCTCCTTCCTTTGCAAAAGCAAATTGGACAAACACATATGCATGCTTTGTTTATTTTTCAACTTCAAGCTGATACATGCATGTGCAATAAGTATGTATGTATGTTTAGTAGCAACTTTAAACGCTTACAGTTCCTAAAATACTGAACCGATTTTAACAAAATATAGATTGTGCACATTTCTGAATAAATATCTTTATAATGATATAAGTTTTGTCAAAATCGGCTAATAATATGTTTGCCTATTATTTATATTGATAGATAAGATATAGAACGCTGTTATCAATATGTATCGATATATAAATAGACCAAGGTAAAATAGTTCAGAAAAATTGGCTCATCTATGTATTTGTTAACTTATTTGTTTTTTCTGCGCTTGGCGGATGTTGACGAGCGCAAGAGCAGAATATAAGTTTCATTAAAATTTGTTGGATATCTTGGGAGTTATGTATACGTATGTACATATACATATGTATTAGCGTTTTAAAGCAACATCACATAGCCAGCAAACATGCAGGCATTGAAAATGCTCAAGCGTGAAAAATATAAATCAGTTAATAAGTAGAGATGATCCCTAACCACTCGCGTTTGACTGATTTTATTATTTTTCAATAATATTATTTTTTTTTTTGAAAGAGTTTTTATTCTTTGTTCGTTGGAATATTCGAATAGAGTTTAAAAATACTATCAACTATTGTTCGAACACTAATATCCATTCAAAGTGGAAGAGCGGAAAAGTCGTAACCCTGAATATTAAAATAAATACAAGTGCATATATTTAAGGTCAAAAACATTGTAAGGTGGTTTGCATTTTATTTTGACAAATCGATTATTACATTGAAATATTAGCAGAAATCAACCTTCGATGCATACCAATTTATGCCATAAAGCTTTAGTGTATGTATTTCTTTTCAAGGTGTATCAAATTTATTACAGCAACTGATTTATTATTATTATTTATAGATTGTTGTACCTTTAATTTCCCCATATTAAATTATAAACCATTTATTTATAACACAAAAAAGGATTTCATCATTTTGAAATTTAATTTAAAAAAAATTTACGAAATTAACAAATCAAGTTATATCATATATAGAATAAACAAGGTGGAACCGTTTATGGCATATTTCCTGAGTGTCAAAATCGATATGAAAAAAGCATAAACAATATTTTTTTAAATATGGAATGAAATGTACTGTTTGAATTGTTTGTTGTACTAACGGGTTAACCTTGCTTATTGTATCATGAGATTTACACATCTAAAACTTAGATTCTAAATATGTAGCAAGTTACGTATGTACATACTAAAGTATTAAAAAAACTGGACCTTTGAGGAAGCGGTTTTCGAGTAAATCGAAAAAAATTTTTAAAACCCGGCAGAGAATACGGTTTTGCAAAAAAAAGCTGTTAACCGGTTTAACATGTAATGACTTCCATTTAAAACGAAATACTTTTCAACACAAACTACATTCATATTTATGTACCATATGCAGGATTTTACAACATATATTCAATTACTTACTATTAAATAAACATATAATTTATTTTCTGAGTTGGGCAGCTTATCATACAATGTATAAATGGTTCAACCACCGAGAAGCAAAGTGTATGCATTTCAAAGTGAGTGTGCGATCGTAAAAACAAATTTTCAACGCATAAATAGTGAAAAATACACATACATATGTACATATGTATATTATTTTGTTTGAGTTAAAAAAAATCTAACAACTGTTAATATCATTATATATGTACTTAAACACATCTAATTTGCTTTATTAATGTTACTGCTGCTTACTGTATATATTTTAGCAAGGCAAATTCATAACAGGTAGACTCGTCTCAATTCGCTTTGAAAAATGCCTGCTTTCTTTGCCAAAATCTAACGTCAAACACTATATAAGTAATATATAAACAAATTTTGACAAACAAAACAGATCAAAATGCAAGGAGATGCAAGGAGCAAAAAATAATCAGCTGGCCTGTCAAGATCACCTGTTATAAATTCGCCTTGCGAAAAACCAAACAAAAATAATATCATGTAGTGATGAAGAATAAATTATATGATGAATTTATTTATTGGTATATATTCTGCAAAGTAAATTTGTAGAATATAGTTGCACAAAAATGGCGCCGGTAGCTAGACCATATGTCCACGATGTTATTAACAGTATTTTAAAAATATTTTTGTGACTGACTATACCCGACCTATGTCTTCACATAGGAAGTAGAAACGTGGTTGTCAACGAAATTCCACAAAAGAACCGCAAGACTATACGGTTATTCGTGGCAAATCAGTCAACCAGTGCGAGTGAGACGAAAAACTCTCGAAGGCCAAACAACACACGCAAGCCTGACCGCACTTAAGAAATAATTACGATGACGCGAGAGCTGTTCTTCAGCCCAGAGCTGCTTAACGACTGATATGATGCATTTTTTTACCTTTTTACATATAGTCAGTCGCAAAGTATATTTATTCAAGTACACGCAATTCGGCAGCTGACTAGAAACTTATTTCAGCTGGATTGTCAAACCTTGTTTACATTTTAATGTTTAATCGTATTTACATAAATTAATTTTCGAATTAAAATTTTCAAGAATTGAGAAAATAATAAAACAGAAAGAAAAAATAAATAATTTAAATATCTTTGTTTGTTTGTGCGGGAATTTTCAAAATAAAAAAATAATAATAATGAAACTAAGTGCGTTACGTGGTTTTTTTTTTGGCTTAGTTCGATGCAAAGCTGGACTACATAGCCCAGCCCAAGGAAATCGCAATGATAAATAAACCATGTTTCTTGTATGTATTTGGGATATTTCTGGCCTACTCCTGGCACCTTATGGATTATGCGGACACATGCATGCCATCAATATTGTGCAACTTTATTTGTTTGCTTAATTATTTTTTAAATATGTGCATTCATAAACCATTTTTTTTAAATAATATACTAAATGAACTCTGAATACCTAGATTCTCGAGTGTAACTCTGTACTTTTGGTATATACAACACTGAACCTATCAGTTGACCTGTGAAAAACTATTGATTTTTGAATCGCAATACATTAGTATACAGAAATCACCAACATTTGCCGCAACATTCTCTGACCCTGATTTAATATATCTTTAATTCAATTGCTTTAGACATTTTATTTTGGTCCTGTTGATGGTAAGTTAGACCAAAATTGGTTTTCTATCGTATAAATACATTTTATAGTTTTAAAAACTTACAATTTCGCAAAATATTTTTTGTATCTTAATTTTTTGCTCTCTTTTGACGCTCTCTTCTTGAAAACTTTTGGAGTTAAAAAACATATTCTATTAACAATTTTAAGTAAACGAACAAACCTATTACTTCTTTATGTTTCTGTCTGCTGTTTTATATATACCCTCTTTGTTAAATGAGGTCTCACCATGTCTAGAAATAATTCGAACTTTTTAGTTAACTCTTGATTTGTTTAAAAAAAAAATTTTTAATTTTTCTAAAAGGATATTAAGTACATAAGCATCTAGTTCGATAAAAATCACATTAACTTTTAATAATGACATTAGTTTACAAAAAATAAATGTTTTTAAATAAAATATAAAATATAAGGTATACTACTTTGTTTGTTTTCAATTTTTGATTAAATGAAAGAGAATGGATCTTATATTGATGAATGGTTTATTTAATGTCGGCAATTATGTATGGAATACAATATAAGATAAATGTCCGCCTCTGTTAGCGTCTCAAATGCGAGCCCTTATGAGCACATTTTTCATTACATTTCACGCGGTATTTCATTAATTTCATCACGAATATTTTGTTTGAGTTGCTCAAGCGTTTCTGGTTTTTTTTTCATAAACCTTGCTTTTCAGATATCCCCACAAAAAGAAGTTCGGAGCAGTCAAATCAGGCGACCGTGGAGGCCAATCAACATCACCATTTCTTGAAATAACTTGTTGTGGAAAGAGGTCTCGTAGTAATTCCAATGTAATCCTGGCTGTATGCGATGTGGCACCGTCTTGTTGATACCACATGTGAATCAAGCCTAAAGCATGCAGTTGTGGCGTTAAAAAGTTTTCAATCATATCACGATATCGCTCCCCATTCAGTTACCGTTACGCCGTATTAATTATCAAAGAAGTCAGGTCCAATCATTCCTCCTGACCAAATTGTACACCAGACTGTCACTTTTAATGGATGCAAAGGTATTCCATTGCCCTGAATCGACTATTCTGTTTCAAATGAAAATGTGCCTCGTCACTCATTATGATCTTTTCATGAAAATCGGGGTTGTCTTGGGCGAGCTGTAACATCCTATTGGCATATGTATGTCGGCGTAAATGGTCTTGTGGAAGAAGGAAGCTCTTGTGTCAAATGGAAACAAATGCAAAGCCTTGTGCAAAATTGTGGCCAAAGTTGTTCTTTGAAGACCAAGATCCTGAGCACGGCGTCAAATTGAGGTTGATGGATTGTTTTGAACACTTTCTTGAGCAGCTGTAAATTTTTCAGCCGATCTTGCAGTATGTTGTGGTCCATGCTTGGGCCTATCACCTACAGACCCTCTTTCTTCGAAATCATTCACTACGCGATAAATAGTGAGTTTTGTTGACACGTTGTTTCTCCCAAAAATTACACGTAACTTTCTCATCGTCACAGTAATCGATGATTGATTAAAACACGTTGGTTTATCGAATATTTTTTCATAATAAATTTGCCACGTGTCTACTACACGACTGCCAAATATGAACTGTGAAGACTAATGTTTACCAAAATGGCGGCAAAACAAAGTAGTATACCTTCCCGGCGGACACCCTGTACAATTTTCACTTTCTATTAACAAGAAAAATATTAAAGATAAATGAACACTTTGGAATTTGACAACAGAGCGGAATAATATGCATTTTGTAATTGAATTAGTTTAAATCAAAAATTATCAACTGTGCTAAATGTGTAAATGTACGGAAAAGTTCTTACACTCGTTACAGAAATGGTTTATACGTTTGATCGATCAAAGAATTTTTGACGTTGAGGATTGCTTGTTGTAATTTAAATAAATTATTGATTTCTTTCTCTTTCTATACAATTTTAAATGCGTTATGTATTTTTTCATACGACGAAAATCGTTACAAATTAAAACAATTTTAAATACTTATTCACCCTTATTCCAGTTGTCAACATCGACGTCACGTCCATACAATACTAAAACATTGGGGATTGTCAAAAAACCCACTGGGTGATGGTAAAATTTGAATATTGATGTTGGTGAAGTTGTGTTTGTTTTAAAAACAATTAATAATACCTTCTACAACACAAATAAGCCCCGTATAAATACAAATTTGAAATCACATTTAACCGATCCACCTAAGCTTTGGCCGATACATGAAAACACTGATGATGGGAATGTAGCGGCTCTCGAAAAACAACGTTGTTTCTGTTCTGCCGTGTAAGTTAAAATTTTATCCCTTGTGCCTTTGGAATATTCTCTTATATCCAATTCTTTCTACAAAAACTTTACGAACTTTAGCCAAAACAATAATCACTTCGGATTACAACTACTAACAAGCAGTTTAGTTCGAAAAACAATCACATTCAATAAAAATAATTATTTGTAAAGAAATATGTATAAACAAATATGTATATGCAAATTAAAAAAGAGGGTAGATATGAAACTATTATGACAGCAAGATTTCAACAAAAAATTACACAATTCTTATTTTGGCAGATGGTAAACGTATAACTAGAAAAAAATAAGAGAATGAAACTACGTTCTATTTTTCTACCATGCTATTAAGTGCTGTTTACAAAATACTTAAAGGATTCAAAGGGTTGTAAATTCATAACAATGTAGATGACAAATATGTTCGTTATGCTGTTAAATGGCAATACTTTACTGGTATTGGTTTACTCTTGAACTAAAAAGAAATATTTATTTGCATATGCAAATTTACAACGTCATAACTCGAAAAATCTTGATCTTTAATGAAAAAATATATATCGCTGCTTTATTGCAACGTAGTCATATATTAAAAAACGTGATTTTTGAGTTAAGAATGCGGAATTATTCATCGCATTATTTTTCATCTTGTATGAAAAATTCATACAAATATCTTGCTTACCCCCATCTTGACTGGCAATAAATTCATTGACGTATGTATAATGCCAAAACTATGTTATGTCCAGTGAAGACGCAACTTTTTCGTACTTGCGGCAATAATTGTCAACAGTGTTTCGTTGACAATTATTGCCAACATAAAACGTCATAAACCGTTTGACATTTCCAAACAAAAGAATAAAATAAGATGCGCCGCGCCATAAAACAAAAAGAAGAAATTGTTTGCAAAAAAATTAAATAAATTATTAAAAGTATTAAAAACTTAATTTAAAAAGAATATATTTTATAAAATATATAAAAATGCAAAATTTTTTATTTCATAATGAGTTTTTCAGATGAAAATTTAAAAAGTCTTTCAGTTTCTTGTTCTTTATTATCGAACCTTACTGTTTGAAATTTTGTAAATTGTGTGCTAACATAAATACGATTACCCATAGCAAAGCAATAAGTAATACAAACTTTAAGCTCGTTTTCTGAAAAACGCGTTTTTTTGAGATATGACTACGTTGCAATAAAGGAGCGATATGTATACTTCTCACGAGAGTTTAGTAAACTAGATATTTTTATGATTCTTTACACAAGATGAAGCACGATACTAAGAATAACTCTGCATTCTTCAAAAAGCAAATATTTTCTCAAAATGATTTACAAATTAAATTGACATTTTCTTCAAATGAAAAATTGGTAAAAAAATATATATACATACATACTTATGTTTATATAATTGTGATACCATCGTTATAACCAGGGCAAGTTCAAATATGCACAGAAATGATTAAAATATGCATACAAATATTCCAAAAAAATCTTTAAAATATGCACAAAAATATGTATGTACCCGAAAAAACACTGACTAATGATATTTAATCAGTTTTATTTAAACGAATGTTTATTACAAAGTATAAACATAAGTATGTATATTTTTTCAAGTTTTGAAATTGAAAGGATCTTCGATTGTCGCACAAGACGGTCAAATATATTGAAAATATACGTTCAACATCTTGGTCAACGTTTGAAGGGCAACATTTGGATTATACACTTTGTTAAGTTTTTCAATAAATATTTTATTATTAATATTCTGAAGTTTTTCTTTTACGTCTTTCATGTAAAGAAGTCCTTTGGTTTCAAAAAAACGGCTTTACATTACATATCGAATCAGTCTCATCATCACAGTGCTCATTTAAAACGCTGCTTATTTCTATAAAGTTTTCAACCAAGATCTCCATCTAGTGGATGGTACAGGACTTTTTGGGGATTGATAATACTTGGTTGCATAGAATGCATTACATTGATACGAGAGGGCGCCAGGAAATTAATTAAGACAATAACTTTATTTGGAAAAATACTACATACTACTTATGTATATAGTTCTACCTTAAGAAAAACGTTTTGCAATTTGCAACAAACGAGTTGACATTGCAAAATGTAAACGAACGAACAAAATCTGCAATTCTATGCAACCCATGAGGCAACATTTTTGGGTAAAGAATTTTTAATGATCGCACTGCGGACACCATATGAGGAGCTGCGTCAGTTACCACAAGCAATTTTTGTTAGAAAGAGTTGCTAATATGCAAATTTATGCAAGTTATATCAAAAATGCTTTTCTTGGGAAAATTTTAAAAATGTGCAAATGCATATTTTGCATGCAAAAAGCATAAAAAACTTGCCCTGGTTATAGCACTACACATTAAATTACTTAATTTTTCCCCTCAATCAACTTGCCTATTATTATGTTTCCAATATATATTTGTAATTCATTTGGATATTTCTTCTTTTCCTTCTTCCTATTCACTTTATTTATTTAGAATTAAAGTTATTATTTTTTTATTCACTGTATTCTATTTTATTTGTATTGATTTGTTGTTGTTAAATTTGAGAAAAAAAACAGAGAAGACACTAATATGATCGTAAAATTTATTTTTTCAAAACCAGTTTGTTTAATTTTCAAAATTATTTCAGATATGCGAACAATTGGGTGTCATTAGGGACCCTTTGGACTGTCCCACTTATATAGTGCACTACGGGTGCAATTCCATATTAGACCAAAATGGCCACAAATCTTATTTAGAATTTTCACTTAAAAATGCTTTTTTTTAAGCAATTTTTGTGGTGCCTGCCAACATGTATCCCATATTCTATTATTGTAATATCATTAGGTACATAACGTAGAATTTTACCGTAGTTTTTTTGCGTGGAATTGTTGCCACTTCCTGGATTTTTAGTTTTTATTAAATTTTACGACTAAAGTTAACCGTTTTACAGAGCTCTGTTAACTGCAAAATGAGCTATACAAATTTTTGGTTCATGTCTCTGCTATTTAAAATTAATTTATCTTCACACGCATTATTTCAAAATGGACTAGCTGCAACTGAGGTAATTACCTTTCTTTATATTAGATGGCGAAGTACGTAATTCTGCATGTAATTGCAGTTAGAATTACAAATGGGTGAGTAAATCACAAATACTTAAATCTATGGTAGTCTAAAACGATAGTATAAGAACTCTATTAAGCGATAACATTTTCATAAATATATCGCACACTAAATCATAAACAGTCACAACTCAAAATTTTTCAAAATCGGTTTTATTACACAAATCAATTATTCACAGAACGATTTGTTTTAACGACCACACAAATTTCTTTTGCATCAATGCCTTTTTTAACTGGAAAAATACAGTTAGTATGTCTGTTTTGCTTGTACATCATTAACTAAAGAGTATTATTTTTAGTTGAGACAGCGCGCTTATAAGTAATTGAGTATTTTTTTTTCACCTAAATGGTATTATTTCGAGTTGTGACGCTATTAATGAAAAAAGAGTTTAATTTTATTGTGCATCATTTAAAGTTGTGCCTATTTAATTGAAAAAGTGAGTAAAATCGCGTGTATTATCTGATATAATGCACAATACTCAATGGAAAAATTGCAACTAAAAAGTCACAACTCAAAATTAATCCTTATTTCCAAAATTACAGCACAAAATTAAAAAAAAAATAAGTGAACTTTCTTCTAAGGCGGCTGTCTTTACTGTGGAACTCAATTCTATTATAAAATTATAACTATGTTTTTAAAAATAGGCTTTTGCATCTCCTGAGAATTTGTGAATTTTGAGTTGTAACTGTTTATGATTTAGTGTGCGATATCGTTCTATGGTTTATTGGGTTACGAGAATTATTATTACTATGTTTTCACTTGAACCAATACTTACGTAACGGAATGTATGTGTGTATTTATAGCATTTGTAGTGGTGTCAACTGTACGATCCTTTTATTCCTTTAATACTGAACCGACTTAAATAATATATAGTCGCTTTACAATGTTTACCATTTGGTAAAAGAATGTAGTAAATCGGTTGGCAAAGAAGAGATCTAAAAATTTGTTTTTGCATATTTATATAATAGATGGATTCCAACATATAATAGTGCTCCCATTATACTTGAAAAGTTTAAATTTACAATCCCTAATTCCAGTTAATTAAGCCTTGGTACATACCATTAGTTTTATCTCATGTGCATTTTGCTTAAGCAAAAATAATGAGTGTGAAGATAAATTGAAACTTAAGTAGCAGGGACATGAACCAATATATTTAACGTGCTATTTTTGCAGTTAATAGAGCACTATTACACACTTAACAGAGCGCTGTTAAACATTTAACAGCCATAACGAAATTGATTAACTTTATTTAGGACGCCAAATCTAGGAACAGGGGCCAATTCCGTACTAACCAATTAATAGAAAATTGTGTCCAAGATATTACTTAAGATAATTATAATTGTAGGAATTCTACATATAAAAAAGTAATTTAAAAAAATTTATTTTTTCGGAAATAAAATTGGCAATTATGGAAAAATGAAGACTTCTACAGACATCCCACTATATAAAAATGGTGCTCCTGATAGGCCTTTAAGGAACACATTTAGTGGTATTTCTGAAATAATTTTGGAACTTTAGAAAATTGAATTTCAAAAAAAAGTCATATTTCTGGAGTAGTTTAGTGGCCTATCAGGAGCACCATTTTTATATAGTGCGATGTCTGTAGAAGTCTTCATTTTTCCATAATGGCCACTAATCTTCTCTAGAAATATGACTCTTTTTCAAATTCAATTTTCTAAATTAATGTTTGTAAGTAATTAGTCGAACTTATATATTTGTATATATTCAAACAAATTTTATTTGGCTCAAGTTCAAGCCCGAGTTTACCCATTTGTTTCTAATTTTTTAGAAATATTTTTG
Organism: Gymnocheta viridis; assembly: GCA_956483585.1. Taxonomy (NCBI): domain Eukaryota; kingdom Metazoa; phylum Arthropoda; class Insecta; order Diptera; family Tachinidae; genus Gymnocheta; species Gymnocheta viridis. The sequence continues at coordinate 57,724,805 of OY101444.1, forward strand.
GATAAATTCAATATTTTTTTTATTAAGAGAGTACTATATGGAACAATTTATTATTCACCAGGCTAGCAGAACGGATCAGTACTGATTTCGAGGTCGCTTCCGGGCTTATTAACTAAATGCCAATAGTTCTGAGCAACATTTGATGTATCTTTTTTATAATTATGTCGTTCCGTAGATGGTAACTTCATAGTTTGCAATATTTTTAACATGTATCTGCATCTACAATTATTATTTTTATTTAAAATCCGGATCATAATTTGAATTTCCGCAATGTAATGAAAATGCTGTTTTTTTAATGTTGTATTTCTATATTTCTGATCAGATGTATTTTCAGATATTCTAGTTGTATTACAGTTGCCATTATCATTACCACCACATGATATTTTATAAACCCGACTAGATATTTCTAATCTATCTATTTCATATTTTGTGATACTAAGAGCCACTTTTTGACTTTGAGATTAATTTTATTCTCTAACTAGCTAATCTTACAATTAAATTAATCTAGTATCAAATGAATATAATGTTTTTGGATGGTGGTTTAAACCCTGTAGTATTACCATATTGAATAACAAAAAATGGCAACATTTTCTTGTAGCTTTCAAATTTGTTATCAAAGTAAACAGTTTTTTACAGAAAAAGAATAAAATGGGCGAATTTGATCATATTTACAATCTTAGAGTGTTGCATGAATTAACTATTTTTGCAAGTGATATGAATGTGAATTCAATAATATCGGCGAATATCACATCTAGTGACGTGGAATAAGTTTTTTATATATTTCGGAATCACTAAAATCTTCCTCTACACTAGAATAATCCATTTTAATTTGGTTTTCTTAAAAGTCAGCCTTTTTTGTTTTCTTTTCATTGGTTCAACAATTGTTTATGTTTAGCATGTGTATGTTGATAGTTTTAGTTTGAGATTAAACCACCACGATTGGCCGCTTAAACTAGCAAGTAATACCATATAATCGACTACCCAACAACCATAAATAAAGATTAAGGTTAATTTAATCTCTAATCTCAAAGTCAAAAAGTGGCACTAAAAGCCTACTTAATGTGTCATACATTCATTTTATTAGCCATTAATTTTTTTTAGTTTCATAAATTTTTAAGTGTCTTAAACTTTCATTTAAATGAGGAACACAAATTAATGATTTATAAGTCTTTGTTTCAGTAATTGTACTTGCATTTAAATTATTGCTTTTTTTATATTGTCTTATTGAACATGAAGTTATTTAAATTGGATAGTTTATATTACTTCAAATAATCTTAATTCTTTCTTTATCGGTATTGTGAAATGTTCTTACGAAATATTGAAAATAAATAAATTATTTGTTTTGTAATGTTATAAGTTTTTGTAAGAATTTTTTTAAGAACAAACACAAACCGCGAAGCCATTTTGGCTTGTCTGCAGAAACACCCAGGGTGTAGGCACGAATCGACCCTGCGACCCTGCGACCCGTCGACTAATAATCTAGTACGCTATCTACTAATCTACGGAGCTCCCCAACTTGTGTACTACATTTAAAATTAAAAAAAAATATTTTCGATTTTATTATATTATTGTAATTATCCTGAATGTGGTAGCGAAATATTGTAAATAAATAAATTATTATTATTTTTATAAATAAAGGGGGTTTTTACGGTTGTCGAATTTTTGCTTTTGACTTCGACAAGTTGTACGAGATTAACGAAACTCTTAACATTATTCTTTAATCTAGTACACCTTGTCGAAGTCGATGATGAACTTGGAAAATAGATAATTGAAGAATTTTAATTAAAATAAAAAATTAATATATTAAAAATTCTGCACAAGAATTACTTTTATAGTAATAAAAAAATATTACCATATTATTTATTTTTTGGTATATCTTTCGTAGGCAAATTCATATTTTTGTTAACATTTTTAATATTTTAAATGCATTTTATATAATAATGTGTTGAAATATTGGTAAAAACATATATATGACATACTAGTGATGTTACAGTATTCGTACTTGCGAATATTTGCTTGTTTTTGATATGTGTATTTGCAAAATATTTGGCGAACAATTTGAGAGTATCAATGTTCGAAAAAAAACTAAATAAATTAGAAACCGTTAAATCATTATAGTACATTTATTTTCAGCTTGCAATTTTTCATTACCGCATCAATAATAAATAGTGGTCCAAATATAAATATCTTTTTAATTCATTCTAGTGTATCCAGAAATCAATATAATAAGCATTTACATAAATGCATGTGTTAGTAGCAAGTTTAAACGCTTATAGCTCCCAAAATACTGAACCGATTTAAATAAAATTAATCTTGTGAACATCTATGTAAAACCCCTTTTAAAAGCATATAAATATTTCCAAAATCGGTTCAGTATTACGGCAGTAAAAGGGATCTAAGCAAATGTGATTGCATATTAATAATATGTATATTAGTTTGACACTGGTTTGTTCTGGCCGAAATATTGATTGTGAGTCAGCATCATACCTTCGTGGACCGAAATGAGTCGCTTTACGCTTCATATTTTGGGCCTTACTTTAATCGGACATCGAAATTATTCGGCGGCTATGTCAACAAACAGAATTATTCCATCTGCTTATCGGAAAACCCGCACGTCAATGTCGAAATGCCAATGCATCCACTGAAATTAACAGTTTAGAGTGCATTTTGGATTGGTGGCATCATTTGGCAATTTTTTCAAAAATGCATAGCGTTCCAGAGTCAAAGTTATGCATTTTTATGGCCCGAAACGGAAGATATGAACTGGATAATCTTTGTTTTCAGCAGGATGGCGGACCATGTCACACAGCTTATTAAGCAATCGAGCTGCGATTTGACTCCTTTAGACTCTTTATACTGAGGTGCTATGCGAATAAACGAGAAACAATCGTAGTTTTGGCAATCGATATTGTGCCATAGATTTTTCGATAGCTTTTGGAATGAGAAAAAAAGTTCCATTACGAAATATCAAAAAAATCATCATCGAGGCGCCCAAGATATAATTTTTTAACTTTTCTCAACTTTTATTTTTAAGGGTTTTTAGTAGGTAATAAAAAAATCGGCACATTTAATTTTTTTAATATGTATTACCTTTCTAAGGTGATATTTATTTTTAAATTATTTTTGATGAAATTAAATTATTTATTAATGAAAATTTGAATTATTTATTAAAGAAAATTTTTCAATTATGTATTAAAGAAAATGGCAGTTTGTATATTACTTGTCCATATAAATAACAAAATTGTGAAAAAAACGTTGAAAATAAAAGTTGAGAAAAAGTAAAAAATCTTAATTTAGGCGCCTCGAAAATGATTTGTTTGATATGTCGTAATGGAACTTTTTTTCTCATTCCAAAAGCTAGCGAAAAACCTATGGCACAATATCGAAAAATGTTTATCCTTACAAATCGGCCCACCCTAATCCACATCCTAATATCGTCCGAATCATTATTAAATAGAAACAATAGGCAATAGTCTTGGAAAATTGAACTAACTGGATAAGCTACTGCGAAGCAGCGGCTTCGTGTTCCATAAATAATGGAAACATTTGTTATTTCTATTAAGGATATAATATATGTATATAAAAAAAAAATAAATATCAGTTAATTTTATTTAATTTTTGAAAAGATACCTATATTTGGACCAAACGGTGTTTTTATTAAGAAAAAATCCGTTTTTATTGGCTTATCTTATTATAACTGATAAAACACAGTAGGTTTTAAAAGCAAACACACATCGCTCCTTTATTGCAATGTCGTCATATAACTTTTGAATTAAGAATTCAGAATTATTAGTCGTTTCGTTTTTATTTTTTTTTATTTTTCGATAGAGGTGTGAGTTAAATTATATCTTAAACTCTTAAACGAGTTTTTTTGCGAGTACGTTGCAATAAGGAAGTTATATTTACAATCGAACTATAAATTAATAACATTAAATATCAAACTGATTATTCATATTCGCAATTATCGGCTGCAAATATTCGCATTTACGATTATTAAAAAATTATATTCGTTACATCGCTAGTAGGGAAGTTTTAGTTTCATATTTACAAATACATAGTGATGAAGCATAAATAAAATAAACTTACCCAATTCAGCATAACATAGTGCTCCAACCATACTCAATATGCCGCAGAGTACCCAAACTATAAGCGATTGTCCTATTGAGCCGGAGTATAATAAAACACCTTTAGGACTAACAAAAATACCAGCGCCAACAATAACACCAACTATTATAGCTACGCCATCTAAAAGGCCTATACGTTTCTTAAGTTTTACACCAGAGCCTTGACTGGAACTATCACAATTTTGCACATCTTTGCTGTTTTCAGCCGTAGCAGTAGGCATTTCAAATACTTGTCGGGGTACTATATTATCACCGGCCTGAATACGAGCCATTATTTAAAATCCAATTAGAAATTTATAAATATATAAGTATGTATGTTGTGTGTGAATGTGCGAGAATGCGGTTGGAGGTTGTCTGAATGTGTTTAAAACATACAAAAAAGTTGTATGATTTGGCGGGTTGTTCTTTTTCGTCTGTGGGATTTGAGGTTTTTTCTGTTTTAAAAGTTGAAAGTATGTTAAGAAATTGCATCAGCTTTTTTTTATTTTAATAGGAGTGAGAGTGATAAGTCGCCAGTGAAAATGTTTCCCACTAGTTTTTCACGTTTATGTACATACGTTAATACTTTGCTTGATGCTTTCTATAATGTGTCTGTTTCACATATGTACATACTATGTAGGTATAAATAAAAAACGTAAACTCTTTTTAATATATTCACCAACTTTATGTACAAATTGTATGTTTTTACACAAAATAATCACTAAAAACTTTGTTTTTTTTTATTTTACAGAAAACCACATGTTTTCCACATTTGGTTTGAGCTCTTTTTATATCTGTGTTACTGTTGTTGCTTCTGTTTTGTTGTGTTTTTAACAACAAAACGCTTATTTATTCAAGTTTTTGTGTATATATGTATGTATATATTTTTTAATATTGAAAAGGTAAAACGTGTAACACTGTTGAATATATTTTTTTTATATAAATTGTAAATTTACTATGTATGTATGTAGTTGTAATTAAGCCAAATAATTAAAAAAATAAAAGCGAAAATATACAAAATAATAATTTTATGATGACACCATTGATTTAAAAATTTTTCTTTGCTTAAACGCTCACGAACACAATTTAGCGAATTACCAGCCAATCAACAACCGCTCATGTTGCTTGCTAATGTCAAACTATTCAACCTAAAGAAATCCAACTTCTTTCAAACAGCTCAAATGCTTATTTAAAAAAAAGTCAGCCATACCTACAGCTGCAAACGTGCACAGCATGTTTGCAAAGGTAAATAATACACTGCAAGTCGCATGAATAGGGATTTTAGTTTGCGAAAGTCAAACGTGCGGTTCACGTGAAAATGTTCAAACACGATGTTAACAGCAGTGTTGCCACCAACGTAATGTTAAATTACACATGCATCATGTCAAAATGACACATGAAATTAGGAATTAGACATGCTTTCTTTTTTTTGCAAAATAACGTGCTTTGATTTGTTTAGGTTAAATATTTAACCTTTTTAGAGTAATTCCAAAATTTTTTGATGATGAGTATATTTTCAATATTTGGGCTTTCAAGGACATTTAATAAAAGATCATTTTTTACATACTATTTCGATGTCTCGTTGGTATTTTCCAACTTCTTCGGGACATTTTTTTTATTTTTGTAGATATATAATCATCTTTAGACCAATTCTACATCATTCTTCTTAAAAATAGCACAGTTTTGTTTTATGTAAAAAGGACATTCACAAACAAAAACTTAATAAATTTAAAGCAAAAAAATACCAAACAAGTTCATAAATAAATTAAAATATCCCAGGCAATCCTTATTTGTCGTCATCACAGTCGTCATCGCAATAAAAAAAAGTAGTGCTGAAAAACGATAAAATTTTAAATTACACATGAGCCACATATGCAGCCAATTATACATGAGCTACACATGAAAATAAAAACTACACATGATATGTGTAATTACAGAAAAGTTGGCAACACTGGTTAACAGACAAATTAGTAATAGGTCAAAAACCTTGTATAAAAATTTCAAAGCAAAAAAATTCTATACGAATGAGATCCTAACAAGATACAATAAAATATATTACAAGTCTGTACAGTCAAACCACCAACGTCAACATAACTGGTATTGATTCAAAAATTGTTAAAATGTGCTTCTGAAATAACAAGGTAAGAGCTAGTATGCATGAAATGATTCGTAGGCGGACAAATATTGGCGTCATACATTGTTAAGGGCGTCATACATAATCGTGCGATCTGCCAAATATGGCATGTGTGCCATATTTGTATGTTAGTGTGGACTAAAAATGCAATTGTGTGACAGACTTTTTTGGCAAGTCGTGCGACTTGGTAAATCTTATGAATCTTATGAACATTTTCAGAAAATTATAGTTTTCGTGCGATCAGAGTAGTATTTATCGTTAAAAAGCACCAATGATGATAATATTTGAACTTTTTCTTCATTCGTTAACATTTTATATTCACTTTTTTATATTTTTAAAACAACGAAAGCAAAGTACTTTTATAATAATGGATTTCAAGTATATACAGAAAATAGCAAAGAGATGTTTGTGCATCATTATTGTTGAATAGTGTGGCACCTAAAACGCCATTTCGAAGCGATTTTTTAAAGTCGGTCAGACTTATGTAAAATTTTCCTGTGAAGGAATCGAGCGATCATGTAGGATAGTGAATCAGGGCCTTTAGTGGTGAAAGCTATTTGAATACATATCGAATTACGATGCTTTTAGGAAAAAAAATTTAGAACGGTTCTGAAAGTTGTTTACAAATGTAAAATGTCAACGAACTAGGCAATCAATAACTCAAAATCAACAAAAATGCACTTACAAGAGTACTCATGACAACCACAATTATAAAAGTAAGATCAGACATGTTTTTGACTTGCTAAAAAACGCAAACCCAAATAAATAAATAATAATGGCAAACTCTACTAGTACCGACCCTCGGATAATAAGTGTTTATTTATTTATAGGTTGTTATGTATATAATTATATAACTACTGTAACATAATGCAGAAGGTATGTAGTTTGATCTTGATTTTTTTATATAATATTTTTTTTTTTGATTCTATAAATATCTTTTTTCAAGTCGGGAGATTGTACCGGCCAATCAAGAACTTGAATCCCATTATCTCTTATGAAATCTTTTACCAACTTCGATGTGTGTTTCGGAACATCCATCAAAGTGGCATATTTCATTCGGCATGCCGCAGCATTTTGGTTTTTAACACATCTCTATACTTGAAACGGTTCATTACTCCCCCAACTTGATGGAAGGGACCAACTTTGTCTGTCGACAAACAGGTCAACAGCATTACAGAATCACCTCTATGTTTGCTCGAATCGTTTGCCACGATATCGACAAACTGTACACATACCATCTGTATTGGTTAAATTAAACTTGGACTCATCACCAAAAAGCACAGTTTTTAATTTTTGCACTGTCCATTTCAGATGTAGTCACGGTAGTCAAGTCTAACCTTTGATTTCTATGTCTCTTGTTTAGCAATGGTTTTTTGCATGGTCTATAACTTTCTAAATTGTTTTCTATGGCACATCTTCTAACCGTGCTATCATAAACATTTAAGTTTAAAGCTCTCACAACTTCCTTTGAGATTGCAAAAGGATTTTCTTCAAAAATGTGAAAACTTTTCTGCTTTCGCGTTGTGTAGTTTTTCGTGGTAGACCATCCGAATGATGTAAGGTTACATGGTTTGTAGATTTAATTTTTTTTATCAATCTACTAATAATAGACCTAATAATATTGTATCTTTTGGCAATTGACATTTTTCTCTCCCCTTTATTATAATCGTCTAAAATTTGATTTTTAAATTGACGGGCATACATACATACATGTCACATCTTCCCATTCTATATCGGTTCATCGAAACGAATTTTAAAATTCTTTCTTTGTATTCTAAATTATGAAAAAAATTTCATTATTGGAAAATTATAGTTATTTTTTGGAAATTACAACTCTGTACTGTGTCGGGAGCAAGCACTTATTTTACAAAAATTGTTATACATACTATTTATCCACACTAAATGATGAGATTGCCACCGTCTAAGATTAACACCATTACATCAAAATATTATAGATTTTCTTTTCATTACTATTCTTCTTTATTTACTTTGTAATCTTTATTTTTTAAGTCTCAAATAAACCTAACTTAACTTTTTGGAAATTACAGTAATTTTTGAGATTTTGATTGTTGCTTTTGTTGTGCACGCTTTCATTTGAAGGCCAAAGAGAATTTTTTTTCGTAACACTCTGATTACTTTTACAATACTTTTAACTGCATAAATACATTAATTAATGCGTAACAAATAGTAAAATAGCATCAGTTTTCTCTTAAATAAAAAAGTACCAGAAATATTGTAAAATATTTTTTTGGTGTGCGGTTTTTTACTTTTTTATGAACAGTACTGTATATGAGCATTTCCACAGAAATTTCCACTTTTTGCCATGAACAATAACCTTTTTAATACATAAGTAGAAGCAAAGAAAAACAGAATTCAAACATTTGTTATTGTTTTCAATAAAAATTCTATATTACATGATTTTATTATATTTATAAAACATTATTATTGTTAATAATTCATATACACAAAAAACTCCTTTTGGAAAACAATATATAGATACTATGAAAGACAAAGCAATATCTGATTTTCTATTTTAAAATTTTTTAAATTTAATTTTTGTTTTCTATATAAATTAGAACTTCTTAAAAATATACACACATTAAACTATTTTAATTATTTAAATTCGCTTTTCCAAGCAAAAAGTCAATTGGTTCATTCTTTCCATTCGGAATAAAAATTTATTTAACTTGGGCAACATTTGTTAAGAAATCCGAATTAAGAATTAATTGAATAGTAAGATTACTATTTTAAAAGATTGTTTTGGCAATAAATCCGAAGAATTATTAAAATATTTTTCACAATAAAGTGCCTAGCAGATAAAATATAAACTTTGAAACTTTTGGGGATCCCTTTAGACTAGATGATAGTATACTAGACTGTTAGTCTGGGGGACACAGGTTCGATTCCTGCCTTGACCCTGCGTGTTTCTGCAGACAAGCCAGAAAGGTTTCGCAGATTGTGTTTGTCTAAATATAGTACATTTACAAAAAATACAAGTTCTATATAACAGCTCTTGAGAAAACTTAAAGAAGACTTCCTCTAATAATTCTTAAGAGATAGAATTTGGTACAGTCGCTGAAATGGCACAAAGACAAATATTAAGGGTTATTAATATTAGAATTCATGTTTTTTTTCTATATTTTTTGATGAATTTTGTACCTGACGATATAAATGCACAAAATTTAAAAAATTTTAATAAAATATTCCTTATTTTTAAAAATTTCTGCAAGCGTCACTGCTGGACTACGTGGTCCAATATAGCTAAAATGGACTAGTTACAACATCGGCCTATGTAATGCAGTCATGGACTATGTCATTGTCAAACAAGAGCTTATTGCTACACGACAATTGTTCGTGCTTTTGTGAGTGGTCCATTTTTAATGACATGGAGTAGTATATGGTCCAGCCCTAGGACATCGTAACGTTAAATAGACTATGTTTTCTACATACATTTGGGTTACTTTTGAACTAGTCCTGGTCCCTTATGGAGTATACTTTACATGCGTGTATGGACTAGTCGTGTTATCTGCAGGGTTAAAACAGAATCGTGATTTTAAAAGACAGAAAGCGAGCGTGTATTTTCTTTCTCACAAAGGAAATTTGTAAAAAATATACTTTCGTATGATAACGCTTTGTCGGTTTTAAAAAGTCGCTATCAAAACAACGTCAAATACTGCTGTTTGGTTGTTTTAGTTCTTAAATTTTTTTCGGGATTTCATATGGAACTGAATTTATTTCTATAATTTATTGTTTGATTCCTTTTTTGTTATTTTTAATCTCTTAGGCCTTATTAACAAACGATTATTAAAGTTATAGTAGATTTAATGTTGGATTTTTATATGGGAAAATGCACACATTAAGCCCATAAGTATGTAAAAGCTATTTTTTCTGGTTTAACCGACGTCTCACATTGTCAGCTTGTCGTTATGTCATTTATATTGATACTAGTGTATACAGCGGTCGCCTCAATCGACCGCATTCTAGAAATTCATATTAAACATTTACATAAATATATATATACGATGGACAAACACACACGCACACTTTGTTTATTTTTCAAGTTGAAGCTGACACATGCACTGTGTTAGTAGCAACCTTAAACGCTTATAACTCCCTAAATATCGAACCGATTTAAACAAAAATTAAGATTGTGCACATCTATGCTTACTTAAAACTTATGAATATTTCCAAAATCGGTTCAGTATTACGGCCGTAAAAGGGATTAAAAAAATGTGTTTGCCTATTAATAATATAGATTATTATATTAAATATATTGAGAATCCAAGCAAAAATTTTAAAAGTTAATCAATTTTATAATATATGGACTAATGGTTTCTGATCACCTGGCATAAGCACAAGAATTCGAGAACTCTGACTATTTCTTGATTATACTTATATGACCATTTTACACGAAATTGTATTTTTATTTATTAATTTGAATTTTTAATACAACAAGATACAATATCTTATAAATTACAGTATTAAGGTACGGTTACACTTGGCAATCATTTGCCCAAAAAAACGTAACCAACAGACAAGCTAAATTTGCATTTTCTTTAATTCCAATATTTTTTTAAATATACATTTATTAAAAATACAATAAAAATAGTATTTTGCGGCATAATTGACTTCATTTTGGGATATAAAAACCAAGTTAAATCACATTGACCCTAAGCAAAAGTAGTGGTTACGTTGTTTTGGGCAAATGTTTACCAAGTGTGACAGTACCTTTAGAATCAGACAAGTTAAACAGAATATTGGATATTTATAACTTAATTTTAATTAAAATTAAATTATAAATTGCAGGATCTAAAAGATTTTTTTTTTAAAAATGTTAAGAATATAATATAATTAAAGAAATTAGCATTTAATATTAGCCTTGTTTTTAGCATTGAATTAAGATTTATGATCAACTCCGGTCTGCAGATAAAAATTACTAAAAATGTTTAAACAATAATTTCCTAATATGGCATTTACACCAAACCAAAATCTTGCAGATTTCAATTAAAATCTTTATCAAAATTTACACCGTTTACACCGGGTTATTCGTGAGATTTCCTATCCAAGCCAAAAACAATTGATTGGAATTTTCATTTTTAAATATCAAACTTCATACAAAAATTATCATTCAAATGCGAAACACCTGGCGAGTACACCCTTCAAAGAAATGTTATTGAACAGCGTAGTGTTTTTCAGTACAATTGAGCAAAAATCATAGTTGCATCACTAAGTACTATGAGATTTTGAATAGATTTTATCAAAATCTAGTAACGAAGTAGATTTTGCTCGAAATCTCGTAAGTACTAGATTTTGGTCTGGTGTAAATGTCATATAAAATATATTGCGTTGCATGTGCGTTGAGTATCCTAATGTACTCGGTTCCAAAGACGTATGGCAAAATTTGCAATCAGAAGCAAGGTGACGGATTTGTATAATATAATTTCCTCTAGACGATCTAACAAACTGTAGACATTCAAAAACATAATTAGGTTCCTGCGTCATAATAATGTTGTGAAAAATAATAAGGTTTTTGAACTTAAGGTAATTTAAAAAGAAGATTTTGAGTAACCGACAAGAAACTTTATACCGCTAAAAAAGTAACATATAATGTTATTGAAAGTCTTGCAGAGTTTACTGCCATCGTTCGAATTACATCCAGCGAAGAGCTCAGATGCGTATAATAGAGTCGGTAATAGATAAGTTTTTACCAGAAATACTCTTGGCAGGGTGAAATATTGTGTAACCCACAGACTTTGTTCAGAATTTCTACATAATTCTCTGGGATATATCGTACAATTTAACAGAGTTTTCTCAAAAAGATAGATCAGATTTCTTATCAATCGTTCATATGGGACATTAACTCGCCAACTCGTGCAGAGTGTCTGTTCGAATTCGTATTGAATTCCAGAAATACTGTTCATTGGGTATATACATTTATACATATATATGATTACTGACATAAAATGCAGACATTTTTTTCCAATACATATTGCCAAATAAGATTAGAAATTTTACAGAAACAGAATAAAATAAAAAGTTAAAAGTTTTTAAAGTTCTTCGTAAACTTTGTTGGGAAAACTGAAAAAAAATTAAGAGAATCGCTGTTTTGTCAGTATGTTTTAATTAATGTAAATATTAACTACAATGTTAGTTAATTTTAAAATATAAAGTCATTATGAACAAATAAAAATTTGAAATTATCGTTGCGTTTCTCCTCATTTGGTTTTCTTTTTCAAAAATTTGGTTGTCAAAATCTGATATTTCTGAGAAATTTAAAATCTTATGAGAAATATTTTCCCGAAATTAATAAATAAAAATTAATACGACAGGTCGTACAAATTATCACAAGAAGTCGGAACATTTTCTGATTTTTTAAGCATTTTTTCTGACAATGTTCAGACGTGTCGGAAATTTCATCACAACTTCCCCAGAAAATTCTACAGAACTGTTTCAGACAAAAGTTTTCAGAATTTCCTGAGAAAAAGGGGTCCGGTTTCATACGATTTTCGTTACGTTTTCTGACCGAATTCGGGTACGAATTCGCCAACTTGTGTCTGCACAATTTCAACAAAAATTATTCAGTGGATTTAATACAATAATTTAAAAAATTAAACCGCGGTTGTGTTGATGAGTAAGAAATAGTGGCACTGTGAATAAAAGATGCGGCATTGCGCTTTCACACACGAGAAGAATTTTTAAGCGCATAATTTTTGTTCTGTTGATAATACACGATACGATTATTCATCTGATATGAAATGTATATGTGTACACAGCTTTGTTTGTATTATTTGACCACTCTCTTCGGCTCTCTGCCATTTTATGACAGTACAATTATTCTCGGGTGTGAAAGCCCATTTAAAAGAAGTTATTTTTTAACATTTGTTTGTTTGTTTGAAGTTAACCTTAATTCTTATCATTATTTTATTTGTTTTTATGACGTATTTGTTTAATTTTTTGGTCTTTGATGTGAACATAAGCAAGAACTTTCAGTTTTCTTCTAATAAAAGTTTTCCTACGCTTCGTAATTTGAGAATTTCTGAATTTGTCCCAATAGCAGTGAAGAAGAAACTAGTGGCTCAACTTATACTACCGCTGATAACTTATTCCGCTGAAGTCGATTCGCAATCACTACAAAAGCTTCAAGTAGCTTTTAACAATGTAACACGCTATGTTTATGGCACATGTAGGTCGATACATTAGTATTTCTTCTTGGCGTAAGATGATCCTAGGTTGTGATTTACTTGACTATTTATATAATCATATTTGTATGAAAAACTTACTTTTGGAACATCCAGATTTTACCCTTAAATTTAAAATGTACTCAGCAAAAAACAGTTTTGCTAAAGCTCTCTTTAAATATTTTTCAAGAAATAATTAACGTTACCTTTCTTTCCACTTTATTTACTATCAAAGATACTATTTTGTATTTCTTAATGTTATTTTTAAAAATTATTGTATTAGCTAAATTGAAATTGATAATATTACAAAAATGTCCTTAGTATAATAATGTTTCGATTTATTTTTCTATTTTTTATGACATTTTTGGAAATGTTACTGAACTATAAAAGAATTATATTCGTAATAAATACTTTATTTTTAATAAAAAAAGGAATTACCTATAATATTTTATAATTTTATTTGTATGATTTTACTAGTTCTGTGACAAGACATATGCTGTTTAAAATATGTATTTGTTTGTGTCCATTACTTTGGACCTCATGTCATTTACATAAAACTACCAAACTGTAAACTTTAAAACTAAAACTAAATATATTACTCTTCTCTTGTCTAATTAATAACATGATTACAGCATATACAGATGTTACATTTTTTTATTTTTTAGATTTAGTGGGTAAAAAATTGTATTCCTTATTTATGTGGCCGATAGTGTACAATCCAATACAAAACCGGCAAATTATATCCACCACATTGAAGAACTGAAGATATAAGTATGTACATATTTGTGTATGTACGTACTCTTGAATATAATAAGATATTACAATAGGATAAATACAAAAGCATTTTTTGTAGTCAAATATCAACAAAACGCCTTTGAAATTATAAGCCACAATTCCGGCGACGAGCGACGTACCTAAAAGAAAAATTTTAATAATTTTTTTGTGTTACATTATATCAGTGGCAATAAGAAGAAAAGACATTAGCTCCTATTAACAAAGCTCAGTTATGTTTATTTTATTTGAAAGTTTACTCATTTTCAGTTAGTCTAAACTTAATTTTCGTTAACAATAAAAAATTTGTGCAACTTACTGTTAACAACTATTGTGAATCACACCAGCAATTTATTTTTGGGATATGCAAAAATTAATAAGTAAAACCTTTAACTAACTAACCACATCTTAGCACGATTTCTGCACAAAAATTTGCTTTTTTCAGATGAAAATACTTATTTATTATATACTTAATTAGTATATGTCACATTTTTCCATCTAAGAACTTAAAAAGCCCCGATTATAGCAACTAGATTATCCAGCGGTCGACTTAATCGACCGCATTCTAGAAATTAATATTCATCATTTACGTAAATACATACGATAAAATACAAAAATAAAAAACTTTCTAAATAAACAACTTTCTATGCAAAAGCAAATTGGACACACACATACATGCACACTTCTTTTACTTTTCAAGTTGAGACTGATGCATGCATGTGTAATAAGTGTGCATTGGTTAGGAGTAACTTTAAACGCTTATAGCTCTCCTATTTAAATAAAATTAAGATCATGCACATGTATTTAAAACCCGTTTAGGAACATATAAATCTTACCAAAATCGGTTCAATATTATGGCCATAAAAGGGATCTAAAGAAATGTCTTTACCTATTAATAACATAGATACCTCGATTTTCGCCACATGGAATATTTTTACATTGCAGTCCTTATACGTACAACTATTTTCAATAAAGAGTCTCTACTTTCTATTTTTATTTCCAATTTTTTCAACATTTCTTACCTGTTAATGCTGTAGCACGGACGTTTAACACCGTTTTACAACTTATGTGTGTTCATTACTCAAAATTGGAAAATTTAATTATTTTTTAAAAATGTTGCTTGCTACGTCAATGCTATAACCCGAGAAATTAATGTTTTGAAATTCTTTCAAACACCGTTTTTAATGCATGTACACACATATGTATGCAGTCTAAGAGAATATATTCAAAATGCACGGCAATTAGTCAGCCTTTAAAATATAATGCAAGTAATTTAACAAAACCGTAGCCCAGTTCACAATGTTGTGCAAATGGTCTTGCATCGTAGCATTTGCAAAGTGGTGTAGCATATTTTTACTCTACATTAACAAAATACAAAGATATGCACTTGCTACTCTTGTATAAATAAACAACACAAAAACCTGTAGTTTATATTTACACTTCATTTTGCAACAACCAATTCAGAGAAGTCAAAGAAATTGTAAACAAAGACTAACGCCCTCCATTGGATTACGGATGAAAATTACAATTAAAATTGGTTAGTTGATTCACCACCCACATGTTTTTACGAATAGCTGAATAACAACAAAGCCACAAGCAAACTTATTGTCATGGTGAGGATTTTTCTACTACGTTCTAGAACCGTAGCAAGTCAAATGCTATATAAGCCGACGATGCCAAGCACAAAGAAGTAAGCTTTTGCAGCGTGAACTAAACAATTTACTTTGTATATTTTATAAAACAGTGGTATTAAAGGAAATAAAACATCATTAAGTCAAAATCAATTTCCGTTGTGTTTTTATATTATTTTTGACTAATTAAAAGAATTCAAACAAGTAAACGTTATCGAAAAGGTAACAATAATAAAACCCTACATTAGCTGGCATAAAACCCCGACTTAAATCCCATAGAAATTTTGACTGGGACTATAAAAAGGGGCTGTAGCTGCCCCAAAATTAAAAAATATGAACGCTTTATGGCAAAGAATCAAGGATCCAATGTTCAAACAATGCCGAAACGGTATGCTGAAGGGCTAAGGATTAGGAGTTCCAATTAAATATCAGGCCAGTACACAGTGGCCAATTTGGCATCGCTAGCGGCATTTTATTCATAGCTTCCAAAGTAAAGAAGATATCTTAAAAAAAAAATTTTTTCTCAATTCAGAAAAAAATGAAACAATTTTTGGAAAAAAAAATATTTTTTTTTTTATTTTTAACTTTTTTTTTAATTTTAAATTTTTTATTTTTAATTTTTTATTTTGTTTTTAATTCAATAAACATTTTCCACCATATATTCATATATAAAATAAAAAAAATTGTCAACTCAAAGAGAAACCATATTATAAAAGAAATATTAATCAGATTCTTAAGTACAATAAATTGAAGGCTCGCAGGTACTCGCAGTAAATTTTGGACATTTTGGACACACAATGGTTTACACATATAGGAAAATTTACAATTACACTGAATGCAGGTGAATTTTGTAAGTTCTACTCCACGAAAGACAGGTGTACGTTACAATGGGCGAGTTGCTAATACACTTAAACACGATTACGTTTTATAAATAACATAAGTATACACAGATCACAACCACAGTTTTTTTTATATAATACATACCTTGGCGTTAGTATATAACAAAACTTTTAAAGAAAATAATAAAATTTGCAAGTTTAACACGAATAGCAAAACGATGATCAAAAAGGCGGAAATATTTTGCACAACACTTGCAGAAACATATGCTGACTTTGACAGCTCACAGCTGTTCATCAGCTGTAAGCTGAGCTTTTAAAAATCGATACAAATCTAGTGAATGTATTTGTTATCGATTGTTAAAAAAAAAATTAACGGTTTTTCAAATTTGAATTAAATGCCGCTAGCGAAGCCAAATTGGCCACTGTGCAGTATAATGTTGAACTCATTAAAGATTGTATAGACTTAATTATATGAGCACAACATATTGTTAATTTTAAATTAAAATTTTAGTAATTTTGTTATAAAAATGTTTGTTACTGATATAATATGTTAATTTTACGCTGCCTTTACACATGAAAGTACTTTCCTGAAATTTTTGTATATGTATTATAAATAAAAATTTTAACGAAATAAATGACTTTCATGAAAATTTCTTGTTCGTTTTCATAAGAAAGTTAAAGTTCATTTTAAAAATGTCGTCGAAGCGAATAGTTGCTAAAATTGATACTTATACTTCTACTCATTAGAGTTACCAATATTATCACGTAAAGAAATTTATAAGGCAATAAATAGTTGGGAATAATTATTATTGTTAATATTTTAATCAGATTATTGCTATAAAAAGGCATGAATTATTTTCTTTATATATTGTTTAAGAAAAAATATAATAATTCTTTGAATATAGTTACAAAATAAGTTCAATTTGTAATTAAAATTTTTCCACCATCTTGTTGATTGGTATAAATAAGTCTTATAGGAGGGTAATAGTGTTTGCCTCTTTGTCATTTTACTTCTTGAAAACCTCAAAAAATTACTCTCTTGAAAATATCATTGAAAGCCGAGTAGAAAGTAAAAAAACTTCAAGTGTGTTAGTGAAAAAGTGTGAGTATGTATATTGCGACTTTCATGCAATTACTTTCATGTGTAAATGATATGTTAAACAAAACTTTAGTGCTTAGCTACACATATATGTATATGTGTATGAGTAACTTAAAACCCCCTAGACAGGCAATAAATTCATTAACATATTGCAGCAAAAGTCAAAATTATTTTATCTTCAGTGAAGACCTGGCAATAATTGCAGCAAGAATTGTCAACAGATTTTCCTTGACAATTATTGGGAACATAAAACGTCATAAAACGTTTCACATTTCCAAAGAAAAAAAGAAAAGACGAAAAAGAAGAAATTTTTTGCAAAAGAATTTAATAAATTATTGAAAGATATTAAAAAGGTAAGTTTAAAAAAAATCTTTCATAATACTCGTATACATACAAATGCAAAATTTCGTATATCAGGATGAGTTTTTCAGATGAAAACGTGTTGATGCTTATTCATCTATAGTACAAGCAGTTTTCATTTATGTGGTACTTTAAAAGTCCAGACTATAAAAGAATTACCAAAAACAAAAAGAACGCATGGGCAGGAATTTCCAAAGAATTGGAAAAATGTGAGGATGTTGTGAAAAAAATAAGGAACCTAAGATCAGGAAGTATTTTTAAATTAGAAATATTTTGAAATTATTAAAAAAAGTCTTTCAGTTTCTTCTTGTGTTAACATAAATATGATTTCCCATACGAAAGCAATAAGCAATATTGTTCCGTTATCTGCCGGCTTTATTGCCAACATATTTATTGAAAGTCTATACGGGGGGTTAATTATATGAGCACATGGGTAGATATGTAATTAGATATTTATGTAGTTAAATAAATTTGGGTCTATTAAATGAGTGTTATTTAACAAGTAAAGTTAGTTAAATACGTCTATCGCTTTAATTGTAATTTACGTACAACAGCTACATGCCAATGACTTATGTTAATTAACATTGCACAAATATGTACTAGTATGTTAATATACTGCGTGTTTTCAAATAATGAGAACAAACGTGTGAGTGACATTGATGTTGGAAACAACAATAAATCACGAGTATTTGTTTGTGTTTTCAATATAAATTCTCACTCACAGTTTTGTTTTCATTTTCAAAAAGCAGGAATATAATTTACATAAATTCTCTCTTGAAGTGTGAGGAACCAACTACAACCAATACATGGATGTTGTCGATTTATCCGACCAAATGTTGCAACTGTACGATATCAACAGAAAGTCTACAAAGTGGTGGAGAAAGTTATTTTACAAACTTTTTCAGACACCATGTGTAAATGCCTGGATAATATATAAAGAAACGCATCACTTGTCCAATCTTCCATAAATAGATTTTATTTTATTGCTTTTGGGGAGGATATGATAAAGTCAGGGTTGGAGAAAAGTATGGTACCCAAGAAGAACAAATCTGGACGTCACTTGAAGATTCGAGGCATCAGTTTGGTGTAATTGGCGATCACATGCCTATTGAAGGAAAAATGCGACGCCGATGCGTAAAGTGCATGCAAGACATACTATGTTTTAAGTGTTTCACGCCATATCGTATGTAAATTTTTATAAATCAATAAAATTGATAAAGCTTTACTAGTGAGTGTTTTTAATTATGTGCACTGCTTGGACATTATATCCCGAATTTCATATCGGAAACAACTATTGGGATAATATGTCCCAGCCACCCCAGCGCCTCTGGTGGTGAAATATGAATTTCTGGCGCGGTAAAATTTTTTTACTTTTTCCTATTCTTTAAGGTTCAGCTATTGTCAATATTGTACCTTCAGCAATTTTTGTTCGGTTCGAAAGGGTTAAAACTATAATGCATGTACATACATACATATGTATGTATGTATGCCATGAATCAAAAAAACAAGATTGCGCACTCAGTCGTACAAAAAAATTTCCACTGCGCATCTACGTCATCATAGATTACAAATGAGTGCTGCAAAAAGTGTAAGAGATTTTTGGCGAAAAACTGGAAATAACTAAATAACTTCTAAACGAGTGCATCGTTTTGAACAAAATTTTAAATGGACAGAAAAGAGATGCAGTCGAGTAAGACTTTTGAGTTTGGGCTTGAAGCTATTTGAAGAAGAACTTCCTCGGGCTACCAAAATTTTACACTGCAACTTACGTTCCATACACAAATATACTTTCATTTTCAAAAACTTTTATTATGGTAGAACGAAAAATATCGATACATCGATCAGAAGCATCTTAAATTTATATAAGTACATACATACATATGTATGTACATATGTTAAAATACTTTTACTTGTAGCAATAAAATATCCAAAAATTTTCAATGTGATATCAAATGTTTTTATTTAAATTACTATACAAGTTGACTTATGTTAAGAAGGCTTTTTAAAACAATAAAAATAAATAACACAAATTACATACTTTAAATAAGTTGTTAAAAATGTTTATTGAGTTTTAATGGCATTTTGTGAAAACCTCGCAAACTGCAATATGGGACCGGAGCGGTTGTGCACGACATTTCGGCACTTTCGGACTATGGCTCATTCTCGGTCCATTCTTCTTTATCTAAGATAGGAGAACTTTGACATAATGACTTCATTTTATCGGATGTGTAGACTGAACATAATTTTCGTGTGGTAATTTGTATACGAGGAATGTCCTCGATTAGGAACCTATTTTTACCAAGATTTTCGGTAACGATGTAGGGGACTCTATACTTCGACTCAAACTTACGCGACTCGCCAGTGGCTGGTGCTTCGTTTTCGAGCACGACTAAACCTCCTTCGTTATACTCGGTTGTTTTAGGGTGCTTTTCATCAAAACACAGTTTCCATTTTTCTTTTTTCTTGGCTGTATTAAGCGAGGCAGCGATATGTTTTCGTCTTTATGAGGCACGTTATCATCATGCTCTACAACAACGTCGTGGATAGCAGCTACTATTCGATTGTGGACTACATCAATTAGTTTAAATTCAAAAACTAGTTCATTTTGGGGCGAAACGGGAAGTGTTATTTTTCTGCGAATTAACAGGCCATTGTTAATGTTTTCCTAAAACATAGACATAAAACGTTCCAGTGATTCCACCATCGCTAAAACTTCCAATTCGTTACCATGATATTTAGCTTCCGTTGCCATAATAAGATACCAGTTTCCAATTCTTTTCGTCAGTCGACTGGAGTAAAATGACAGCGATACCTGATGATAGGCATTGACATCATACAGAACCAAAAGAGGTTTACTTATTAAAATATTGATTAAATTTTCAAAAGATTTTTGTTGCGCTTCTTCGAACAAAAACTTTTGGTCCTTCTTTAAAATACCAGTTAAAGGTTTGGAAATGATTTAGTAATTTTCCACAAATTTGTGGAAAACCCCATTAAACCCAAAAATCGTCAGAGTTCTGTTAAATCAGTTGGACGCTTGAAATTTCGTATAGCGTTGACTTTTTCTATACCAGGTGTAATGCCGTTGGTGTTAACTATGTGGTCCAGATGAGAAATTTCGGTGACTAAAAACTTGCATTTATCCAGCCGTAAAGTTAGACCATTGTCCCTAAGGACATTTAGGAATTTCTCCAAACGTTGTATACCTTCATCGATGATGATGATGATGACATCATCAAGATAGGCTAGTACCTCTCCAGGCTCCATATGATTTGTCAATTGATTCATTATTCTTTGGAAAACCGCGGGGGCATTAACCAGTGCGAAAGGCATTCGGTTATATTCGAAATGACCATCTGTGGTAACAAAAGCTGTGAATGGTTTTGATGTTTCGGACATCTCGATCTGATGATTTTGACATCTAAGGATGTAAAAAACTTGTTGCCTTCTAATTGAGCAAACTGTTCGTCCAAGTTGGGCATTGGAAATGGAGTTTTCTTCGTCACGCGATTCAATGCTCGATAATATACACAAAGACGATAATCGTTGTTTTTATTTTGGGCTAAAACTAATCCAGACGTACACGGAGATGTTGAATGACGGATTATGTCACTGTCCAGCAATTCTTGTACCAATTGGTGAAACTTTTTCGTCCGTTGAAATAGCCATCACATTTTCAAACCAGCAGTCATCATCTTCAATAACAAATTTTCTCCCCTCTAGGCAAATAGTATCACGGTCATCTGTGTTAGTAATACATAATCAAATTTTGACAGACTCGAACCCACAAAAAAAAGTCCGTTAACGCTACGACACTACCTGTATTATTCTACCATGGTTTATTGAAAGATTAGTTTGTTTTATGAACAAATAGGAGAATTTACAAATTCTTTTAAAATAATTAAGTTTTTGGAACAACAAATAATAAATTAAAATAATTATTGTATCATTCCTAAATGGGTTTCCTTTGAAAGTTGCTTCAGAAATGCCCGAAATATTTTTATGTTGGTATATGCACAATATTTGTTTCAGTCTAACATATGTGTTAGAGTGCAACAACCAATGAATTTTTTGTATGTAACAATCAGTGTTACCACTAACAAAAATTGTTTCCCTTCATGTCATTTTTGCAAAATCGCCAAAACTTCTCAAAAGCAATTTGTATATTATATAATTGTTTCATTACAGTTAATATGACATCAAAGTCTCTTTTTGCCTTTCAAAATGTGTTCTACTTAAACAGAAATTTGTTGAATTCACAAGCTCAGTCGTATGGCTTATCGTTTAAATAATACGATATTTGTTTATGTGCTTGTGAACAGACAAATTTTTTGTATCGTCATTTTGACGTATTTTAAATGTCAATTCAATATAGTCAATTCATTGTGAGTAAATAATTTATGTCGAACAACAAATTTCTTTTTATCGTACACATGTATATAACTTTGAAATCTTACCACAATTGAAGAAATTTTTAATTATTAGTGGGAAATTTTTTACTTTTTCTTAAGTTTTGTTTTCATTAAAATCTTCTTCTTCCACAATAGTCGACACTCAATTCAGTTGATACCATGAAATTAAACCAGATATGGAAATTCTAATTTTACGCGAAGTAGTTAATAACTTTTTCGCGACAAACAATTTTTATTAAAATGTTTTGCAAATTAATTTGAAATGCATCATTAAGAAGAATGTATTTTCTGGATTTACTTATCACATATTTAAAAGATTTTTACAAATTAATCTAACAAATAGAATTTTTCCATACCTGCCCTCAATGCAACCATTTATAAAACATATAAAATTCAAACGTATAATTATAACACACTTTTGTATGAAAATTACCATCATCAAAAATACAATACTGTATAATTAGACGATTACACAACACATAGGACGTAAATACGAGCTTGTGAATTAAACGATTATTTGTAAAACTTCCTGTAACTTATGGCATTTTCTTTTCTAGAAAATAGGTGCAACACTTTTTGTTCTTTTTTGTTGAAAATTTGCAATAATAATAATTTTTTGAAATAGTAAATTCATTACATATTATTGTATCATCACTACAATGCAAAAAGTTTGTCTTAATACTTTGAATTGAAATTTTTTCATAAAAAGTAAAAGAAATGTTACATTTTTTTAGAAAAGAAAATGGCATTAAATATTATTGATTAGAGTATACAAAATTTTTTAAATTAAAACTTTAATTCAAATCAAAATCAACTAAATTAGTATCTTAATACGCGGACAATTCACAAAATAAAATATCACGTCTAATTATTGTTGTGTAATATTATATATATTAATATTATAAGGTAGAATGTAAGTTAAAACTTTTTTTGCGTGATTGTTTCGTGATTTTATCGATTTTGGAATTTTTTTCATATTTTTAATAGGTACGTGGTTTTCATTTTTGTCATGAAGACAGAAAACGTTGTATTAATGTACTGATGTGAATGAACGAATCAAAGTAGCACTATAAGTCCGAGTTAGTTAGGGTCGTTCCCACAAATATCATTAAATATAAGAAATATCTTAATTCTTTGTTATAGTAATATTTTTAACAAACATAATTTCTAAGATAATAAATAAGAGAGTAATTAGTATTACTAGTTAAATAACCTAAACTATTGATAAAATATATTTAGGATTAAGAACAAAGAAATCATTTTGTAAACACGTAGATATGAGTAATAAAAATCCTAGACATAATTAGTAACTAGACATAAGACAAATAACATAAATAAAAATACTGTATCATAAATAACCTTTAACCATAATAAAGATAAAAAGGGTCGAATACCAAACAACCCTAAATACACAAATACCGTAAACTATCATAAAACAACATACAAACCTAATGAATAACAAAATAATATAAGTGACCATGAAATAGTTAAGAATAAAGAAATTATGATAAGAAAAATATGTTATTCCACTAGTATTTAAGATAGATATTTTGTAAATTCTAGTCAGTTAAAAATATGTAGTGAAGACGCATAGTCGTCGTTGTAGTTTTTAATTCAAAAAATTAATTAAGAAAAATAAATAAAAATAAAGACGCATCGCGTCGTGAAAAAGAATTGTTTTTTTTAATAAAAGAGATATTCAGTATCTTTAACTAGTTTCGACATTTCGAGTTCGAACATTTGGAAGAAAAACATTTATTTGGAAAAAAGCTAAAGATCTTCCAATTCTGCAAAAATTGGCTAAACAAATACTGTGTGTACCATCCAGCTCAGCTACAAGCGAAGAAGTTTTTTTATTAAAATTTTATTTCTGCATAAATCTATTTATCTATTAACGTTAAAAGTACAAGATCCTATTTCTTTTTTTTTTTTTATCTTGAACCAGCACTCAGGTTATGACCCCTACACATGCAATGCATTGTGCTGGAACTAGTGGAAAGGGATAGTGATAGATATGAAAGGAGGTGAAGCTTCATTCGTTCTTTACAACTCTGCTTTTTTTTTCTCTGCACGTTTATTCGTAGAGCAGTGTTGCAGCGCCTCTGGTGGCGAGGAGGACATTACGAGTTTTGAAGCTGTGTTTAGTTTAGTAGCCACTTCTTTTTATTAATTTTATTTTACTTCGCCGTTGATTGTGCTACTCAGTACCAACGAAGGAGGGCGCTCTGATGTTACATTGGAATTAGTATCAGCTGAAGTTGGTACTGTTCAGTGACCAGTGACCATGCCTTCGCCACTGAAACCTTCCGCCAACAACTGACACAAAGGCACACCAATGCACATCAGAGAAATTGCTTATGAGCTAGAAAATTAATGATTTTAATCAAAATATTTTAAATATTTACATAATTTCAAATTTCACTTCAAAATAAAAGAAAATTTATATTTTCTTTAAGAATTTTCAATTGTATTCAATTTTATTTTAACTACAAAGTTTGAAATCGCATGATACATATGTATATATGTACATACGTGTAAATCTTGCTTGAGAACCCTACATTCGTACGCGTTTTAACATCAATATATAAAAATTTTTAGGGCTTTCAAAAAAGGTACCTTCAACTTATGCTTGCCGTTTAGAGGGGTATAAGTGTACTTTCGAATGGCATAAAATATAATTTTTTAGGAAGTAAATCTGAAAGTTAAAGTGTGTTTTCGTAATTTTTTGCGAATTTTGCATAATAAAGTACACAGAATCTAGTTCCTGAAACAAAGATGAATATAAGAGAATTCTAAAATAACGTATTTGCAGCTAAAAAATTTTGAAATCTTTGTGACGCACTCTACGTGACTCACGTTACATTTTTTCTATTCTATTTCATATTCTGAAATTTCATACCTAATTTCAATGTTTCGAAAATAGGTAACACAAAATGTTTTTACTAAAATTTAAGTGAATTCAATGTATGAAAATATGGCTTTCGATCGGGCCATCTTCATTAACACTAAAGTAATGAATACCTAAAAATGGTTAATTTGTGGTATGAAATTAGAAGATCTGAGGTAGGGTGGGATTTAATAATAATTTGTGCATTAATGATCGCTATAATACATTTATTTTATTTATAAAATTATTTATTCAGTCTAATATTCCTTAAAAAAGATACAAAAAAAGTTGGATCAATTTCAAAAAAATTTGGTTAGTGGACTGTTCCGGACTTACCCATGAACTTACCTTATCAAAATTGAAAAATTGTATTTCAAAACTAACAAATTGTTCCCGAAAAGTATATTTCTGAGTTAAACATAATTTTCCTCTTTTATTGCAGAATTTTCTAATTGTTTATTAGATTTCTCTATTTGCATTCAAAAATGTTAATGTATAAATACTTATAGGCTGTGATGTTTTCGTGAGTATTTCGTGAGCGTGAGATTTCGTGAATGTGACTAACTTTTTTCCACTGACGTGAGCGTGAGTGAACGTGAGCCAAAAATATGAGGTCGTGCGTGAACGTGCATCAGTGTTTTTATCGTGAGCGTGAGTGAAATGTCACTCACTATCCTATCTCTAATATGAATCTACCTCCGAAGCACGAAAAATTTTTGTCTTCTCAAATTTTTATCCCAATTATATCTGAACAAGCTGTCAGAACCAAATATCAAAATAAAATTATTATTTAAAAAAAAATTAACTGAAAAAGTTAATTTTTTAACATAATTAAGCTAAAAAAAAAGCAATGGATACAAAGAATTTAGTAAAGTAGTCGTCGTATCCAGAATACCTTACAATTTTAACGGACCACAGAAACAATACAGAAAATTGAAGCAAGTATGTGAGTAGTATAAACACCAAGATTCATAAACGCGAATAAAAAAGCTAAGCAGGTGATTCAACTCGTAGTGGCAACAAGCTATTAGATACAGTACTTGACATTACAGTATGTCGATTCTGTAACTTTTATCAATAATCGTTATCGTTATTTTACCAACACATTTATTACTTGTGATAACAATACATAAATACATCAATTCTGTAACTCGAGAATAACGATGTTGTTAAAATTTTCAACTTGTGGCATCTATAACTGCTTAACTAGCAAAGACACAAACCAATTTTTAACGTAGGTCTGTAAGACGCTTAACAGTAGTCGCAAATATGTTTAGGGAAGAAAAAATCAAGCAATTGGCACCACGTCTTTGCAAAAAAAAATTATGGTGAAAATTCTCCATTAGGTTCCTAATGATATGACAATAATAGGATGTGGGATTTATGTTGGCTGGCACTACAAAACGTGACTTAAAAAAAAGGTGTTTTTAGTGAAATTTCCTTAGAAATATTAGTTGTTGTCTCCGCTAGTTAAATACAAATTTATCTTCGCACACACTAAATATGTCATAATAACGAAGAAAAAAACAAATACACATAATAAAAAATATATTTTGAAAATATTTTTTCATGAAGCTAAAAATAGTGTTAATGAGCCAATCCAAACTGTATGTCTATTGTTTAAAAATTAAAGTTTTGAAATTGAAATCAACAATGAAAATTTTTTTTCGTTCAGTCAGAGTAAAACGTTATTGTTATCAAGTAAGAGAGAGAGAGAGATATTCGGCTATGCCGAATCTTATATACCCTTCACCATAGTATGGAATGGCGAAAAAACTCACGATCACTAATTCAAATGGAAAAAATTACATTAAAGCAAAAAAAAATTGCCACTCGCCGTCTGAATGACGCACCCCCAAGTGATGGAAACAAAAAATTAATCATGATCACGCATTATTGGTTCTAATCTCTATTTCATAGTATAAGGCTGACTTAATAAACACAGCTTGCAAAGCAACACTGGAAGCATGAGTTTACAAGGCACTCTCGTGTTGCTTTGCAAACTGCGTTTATGAAGTCAGCCATAAATTATGAATTTCGTAACAAATTTGTAACACATTCTTGCCTGGGGTGCATTATAATAATATTAACATCCCCCTATTAGCACTTACATAATTTTCCATACATCCAAGAAGTGTTTCAACGTCTTTATCAAAAAGCCAGTGGTCTTTGACTAAACAAAGAAATGATTTGAAACGTAAAAACAGGTTTAATAATGATGAAATTTTCCCAAAATAGATAAAAAATATCGACACCTATTGCATAAATCTGCTAGTCTAATGATTAAAATGTTCCAATATTATCTTCATATTGAAAATAATTTAAAGCTATCAAAAATTATTAAATTTATATTAATCGAGTTTGCCTCGATATATTTTCCTTTTTACCTTATTAAATACTTTTATTGTCACCCAAAGCGCGTCTAATTGTATAAAGGTTATAAAGAAAATAAAATAGATTCATATCGAATATAATTTGTTTCTTGGGATTTTTGAATAAGTTTCAAAGCCTATTTAATTTTTAAAATTCTCATTGGTTTTTTTAAAGTTTGTGTATAAGAAACATTTCAAAAATATGGTTTAAAGTCTACTGATGATTTGGCATTAGCACCAATGAAATGCATGTAAAACCCTCAACAAACAAAAGTTTTTGAAAATCTTTGAAAGAAGATATCGAGGCAATCTCGATTAATAAATTTAAAAAAAAAATTATACTAATAATAATTTTAAAGAATTTTAAATACATGAGTCAAATAATTTAAATTTTGTGAAATAATAAATATCATGTTTTTCTATATACAAACATAAATATGCTATATGACACAATGAGACAAATCACGGCCTTTGGAAAAATAAACAGTATAATTTCGATTGTATCGGATGCTCTTTTATGTATAGACTTTTTTTTTTTAAAAAAATAAAACAAATTCATTGGAATGACAGATGTTTCGCAATTATCATTGAGCAAACCACCTTCAAAATCGTCATTCTCCGTTTGTGTGTGAATGGAACGAAATGCCGCAGAAAGAAGTTTAATGCAGCAATGAGATAATTTTAATAATTAAGATCAATGTTCAAAAATGTTTTAAATACTCTATGTAATATTGTAGTATTATCATAATTGTCATTCCGCACAGCTACCAAAGGCTCAAACATCATCGGAACCGAAATGATATAATTTTTATAGAATAATTTGCGCATATCATCTTTCTTTATTCATGAATCGCAAATTTTAATTGGCGTTAGTAGACGAAAAATAATGCGTAATACCAAATTGAGCACACTTTCTTGATATTCTTGCATGGAGTCGCTTGGAGGTTCCGTTCATAATATATTTATATAAAATGGGGTAGCTTTTTGAAGAAATGAAACTAAAATGTTTTTACCAACAATTTTTGTTAAAGTTTTATTTCGTTTGTATAACAGCTGATAGTGTGACCGTACTAGAGAAAATAATTCATACTTAAAAATGAAACATTAATTAAAACACAACTAAAACCAATTTTTGAAGTTAATTATTTTATATATTTATTGTAAATGTTATAAAATAACGATAACACAATTATTAAAGTAATAAGAAACTTCATTTACTAAAAAACGAAAATGGTCACATGGTACTGATTTATTCGTCGTTCGCCGGCGTGAGAAATATAAATAAATCTATTGCAAAGTTCGCCGTGTATGACGAATTTCGCCGTCGCCAAGATTGTGTGTATTTTCATATACACTAATGTATTTTAATTCTGACGACAAATATTCGCGGCCAAAAATTCGTCGTTCGTCTCAGTTGTGTTCCTAGCATTAGATTAGAATTATGAAAAATAATGCATAAGATATTTTTATTGATCCTTAGCGTATGTAGGCACATATATGTACTTATACATAAATTCGTTCACAAAAGACGTCTGATTTTGTGCTCTCTCTCTCTTGTTTTCTTAAAACAAATTCTTATAAATCAAATCTTTATAACATTAAAATTTCTTTAAAATGGGTGACTCGCTAAATCGGCGTCAGAACAATAAACCCCCCCATTACTAAGGACAAAAAGAAACTACATACGATCATTAACCCGGTTCTAAAATATCTTGTAATGAATAAAACTTTATCTGAAGTTTCTCTATTCTTTATTTAAAAAAAAAAGTTATTGATTGTACTTGCAGTGGTGAACTTGAGATGTGTAGATAATTACTTAGGGGAAGAGAACGGGAGAGTATGGAATATTTGAAATAATCAATAATCGGAAATGGAGTTTCCTACTAAAATTGATTTAACTTTTAAGAAATTAATAAGAAAAAGTAAACAAATTATTGAAAAAAAAAAACAAACAAAGAATTAAAAGAAACTGTTTTAATAATTGTTACATATGACTCTACCTCTCTCCCCGCAGAACTCGCAGTAGGTTTCGAAAAAGTTAAAATAAAACCATACAAACCTCTCCCCTTGAAATGCAAAAACTGCCTTCGCTTTGGTCAGCTTTAAAAAAAACAATATAATTTGTTTCAATTGTTCGCAAGACTACCACTTAAGTGAGGACAATAATGAAGTACGCTGCAATACACAAAGTTGTATTAATTGTATAGAAAATAAAATTGAAAATAAAAGAAACTCAGCTAATGAAAAGACCTGCCCCATCTTTCCAAAAGAAAGAGAAATACAGGCAATCATTACATTAGAATAAATAAACAGACAGCTACAAAGAAATATAACGATCGTCATCCCCCTACAGTATCATATTATTCATTAGCAAAAAACAATAACCAGATCAATTAAAACCATCGAGCTCAATTAATGGAAAACCAATTGATACTAAGATACCTTCTCCGATAATAACAGAAACACCTAAAAAAATAGTATCAGATGATATATCTGATACAGAACTATCAGACGGTAACAGTACATGGTCACAAAATAATAATAACAATGATAATAATAAATAACAAACAAAAATTCTACGAATAAACATTTCCAAAAGAACAAGACATCAACTGAAAGATGCCAATGCAAACGTACTAAAAACACGTAATGATCTCTAAAACACTACACAATGGATAAGTTCAGCAATTTAAAATAAATCATATTTCCCAACGATTCTCATTTTTATTAATTTATATATTAATTTTATGATTCTTAAAATTCTACAGTGGAACATTAATGGCCTGTCCAACAATTAAGCTGAAAGTCCACACCACGCGTTCTACGCGTCTTGCGTTTCATGCGTTTTAAGTTTTTGACACTTTGAAAACTTCAAGTTACACACCACGCTTTATACAATTTTTTGCTTATCAAATTTCAAGTAAATTTTGTTGGCTTTTTATTTTGTTAGCTTTTTTAAGTTTTATGTTCTTTAAATTGTTTTAATTCGTTTTTCATCAACTGCTTACAAAAATAGCCTTCTAACACTGATTGACAAAAATTAACTTTTAATTTGTCACATGAACTTTTTTGGTATTTTTTACTCTACTTTGTCTTCCTAAGGTGGAAAACAGAGGTAGAAAAAATTTGACACCCATAGTTTTTTTTTTGACAGGAATTTTATATTTCATAAAAAATACTGATACTTTACATACTTGATATGTTTTTTAAAATTAAAAGCTATGATTTTCTGGTGTATTTGATTTGAGGCTGGTTTCTTGCAAGTGTCCAACAATATCTGCGAACATTCGAGGACAGGTATCGTTTTTCCATGCTGGAAATATTCTGATGGAACCTTCCGCCGAGTTCGTAGCGAATGGCTCTTAGGTTCTCGGGAAATAATTCGAGTTAGGAGTGTAGGAAATGTATTTTGAGTGACACATTACAACCCAATGCTTCATACGTCGAAAGTAGTTCTCCTATTAGATCTTTGTAGTTACTTGCTTTGTTGTTGCCCAAAAAACTTTGTGTGACATTTTTAAAACTTTTCCAAGCAGATTTCTCTAAAAAACTTAACTTTTCTTCGAATGTTATCCTTTAACAATTCCTTGATCTGAGGTCCGACGAAAATTCCTTCCTTTATTTTTGCGTCACTATCTTTAGGAAACTGTACGTAAAACCTGAGCCGTTGCGATCCAAATCTTGGACAAAATATTTTATCGAACATAGTTTAATATGTAGTGGAGGTAAAAGTACTCTGGTGGGTGCGACAAGAACGGGGTGTAAAACATTTTTCCTTAGGAGTGAGGCCCTCGCGCTTTTTTAAATGAAAGCTTGATGCAACCAAACCGTACGTACAGTAGTATTAACGGAAAACAAGGTAAAATCATAAGTGGATGTCACAACAATTCTGTGCGTGACAGAAACAAACTAGTTTGTGTTTTGCACTGAGGGTATATAGTAAAGAAATAATTAGCATACAGAATCCGTGTGGCAAAAACCTTGTTGAGCAGTGTAATTAAATGTTCAATCTCTAAAAAATTTTAGACTCGGAATACTCTGAGTCAACTTTTTTGAGTGACGCGTAGGACACAAAGACGCGTAGAACGCATGGTGTGGAGTTTCAGCTTTCGAAACAGTTAAAATAAAAAAGTTTAGGGAAAAATATGTATTTTTTAAATTAAAACTTGAGTTTTCCAGAAAATACGATCCAAAAATATATGCATTTTAAACACAATATGCATTAACGAATTGATGTAATTTTTAAACAAATTCGTTGATTTCCAATCATATTAAGACCACAATTAAATAATAAAACATGTGCATATTTATTCAAGCAACGCCATAACTAACAAAAAACTCTTTTCTTCTCTTCTTTGTGCAACTTGATTGTAAAATATTGCAACAGTAACTAAAATGTTGCAGTAGTAGTGGCAATGATTTCCGAGCGTTAAGCTTTCGATATTGCAGAAATACTGGGCGCAAATTACAGCATTCGATGTCGAACGCATTCCCATGCAACATTTTTTGATTTTGTATCGAAATTTCGTTCGATATTGAATGTCGTAATTTGCCCCCTGAATCTACGAATACACTCATATTCTCCTCTCAAATTTTTTACATAACATGAAGAGCGATACGAATACTACAAATGACTCTGCATTATTAGCTCAAAAATCACGTTTTTGAGTTATGACATTGAGTAAAAGAGTGATATGCATGTAAATAATAACACGGTACTTGAAGAGGGGCAAGAAGCATGAGGAATCACTTTTAGCACTAATTTTTATTGCTAATTTTTCTGTATTTCTTTTATTTATATAGTATATCAAACACTCCTTCTTCAAAGTTTCTTACTAATATTAAAAAAATGTTTGGGTTTTAATATTTCGAAAAAAAAAAAATAATCCGTAGCTCATGATATATTCATATCACATGTTGCTTTTAAGAATTATTTTAATAGATAATAAATTACATTTTATTTGTTATTTTTACACTTGATTTAGGCACATAATTCAATTAGTTAATTGAATTTTATTTCACTTTAATACTCAATTTAAATTTATTAAGTTTGTTATTTTTACACGTACTCATGTAATTTTTTTTTCAATTCAAATTTTTCATTTTGTGAAGATCATTTCCGATGTTTCTTGTTGTATAAATTGAAAAGTTTATTATTAAATTTTTATATTTCACGATTTAAAGTTTCAATATTTTCATGATACATAGATTTCCTTTTCCAAATGTTATGTTTGAAAAAAACAAATATTTTGTTTAAAATGTACATATGTACATATATAATTGTACAAAAGTGCCACAGGCAGTAAATCAAAAGTCAGAGCAACTATTAATTTATTATAATTTTTATTCCACAAAGTTTTTTATTTTTCATATCAAAGTTAACAAACAAGTCTTCCGAGCAATGTAAACATCACAAGAGATGTATGCAGTAGGACTAACTAAAACATAGTATTATTACGTACATACATATGTATAATAAATGTGAGCGTTCTTCATGTATATAAGTTTGTATATGTATGTATGTACATAGTATGTATGAGAAAAATTATAGAAAGTCAAACTTACTTTAATAATATGTATTACCCTCGCAAATCATCACAAATTATTGTGGTCGTGTTTATCACAGATTTCTCCCCTTCAAAATTCTCTTATACAAAAAATTCAAATTTCGCTGCAGTCAGACCATCAAATTATTTTTCAATTCTCATTCAAGATTTTTACACATACTGTTAGTCAAAATTCACAAAAATTTTAAAGCTATGATGTAGGCTGTGCGCAAATTTTTTAACAAAATGCCATCAAGAAAAAAAAACGAAAAAAATTTTGACGAAAAAACTGCAATCAGTTGTTTTCTAGACTGTAATTTAAAACATCTATGGAGTAAAAATTTGTAGTTTCGTAATTTTATTTTAATTCTCTCTCACTTTTTGTTACCAATTAACTCACACTTTTAAAATTTGACGAGAATTTGCTTACAAATTTTTATTCCACAGAGAGTTTCAAATTACAGTCAAGAAAACAGCTGATTGCAATTTTTTCATCCAAATTTTAAATTGATGACATCTTGCTAAAAAATTTGCTTAAAGCCTATGTCACAGCTTTCAGTTTTTATGAATATTGCAAAGCAGTATGTGTAAAAATCTTGAATGAGACTTAAAAAATAATTTGAAAGTTTGAATGCAGTCTGCAGGGTAAGCAAATTCTTATCAAATTTTAAAAGTGAGAGAGAATTTAAAATTTTAAAGAATATTTGATCGTGTGACTACCAAGTTTGATAAAGCATATTTAAATTGGGGTTTTCCATAATTCATCTTCATACAGAGTTGCCAAATCGTTGAAATAAACATCAGCGTCGGAAAACCGCAAACTTCGCAGCAAAAACTTTGGTTGCAAATTATAAGTTAAAATACTAATAGCCATAAACAGAAACTAAAGATTTGTACAATTAATTGTTTAGTATATTATTCAATGCAAGAAAGGTCTTGCCACCGAAGCCAACATTTTATTTGCATATTGGAAAACTCTTTAAACCCGGTGGAACGAACTTATTTCATAATCAACTAACT
Source organism: Gymnocheta viridis (assembly GCA_956483585.1). Classification (NCBI taxonomy): domain Eukaryota; kingdom Metazoa; phylum Arthropoda; class Insecta; order Diptera; family Tachinidae; genus Gymnocheta; species Gymnocheta viridis. Next base: position 57,759,157 of record OY101444.1, read on the forward strand.
CCTGCCCAATCTCAAAAAGTATTAAGTTAATTTTGGACTCGGTTTTCGGTCCATTTGAAAACATTTTTTAGGACTTAGGAACTAATTCATAAAGTTCTTCTGACTATGCATATAAAAAATTAATTGGTATTAAATATTTAAAATCAAATGCATATGTTTGTATGTAAACATGTAATTGTAAACAATTTTTTATACTAAAATAACAATTTGAATAGCTTAATATTTATTGATCCTTTTTTATAATTCTTTTATGAAAACAAACTTAAAATTATTACAATATTAGAAGAAAAATTTAAATGTAGATTCAAATTTAACGGACATAAAAATACAGCGGTGATTAAGCACAGTATAATCAACCGTGTGTATGCAAGTTTGAGCACTCAAATTCAAACTAATGGAAACAGAGCATTCAAGAAAGTTCTAGAAACAGCAACGAGAATCTACAAGATTGTTCAAGAAATCAGTATGAAAAATCTTCATGGCAATTGTCAACAAAGACTAACGCCCTCGATTGGATTACGGATGAAATTTACAAATAAAATTGGCTAGTTGATTCACCACCCAGTTTTTACGTTGCTACTGCCATCTCCACGCAACTTTCATAACATAGCTGAATAACAACAAAGCCACAAGCAAACTTATTAACATGGTGAGGATTTTTCTACCACGTGCGATAGCCGTAGCAAGTCAAATGCTTTATAAGCCGACACTGCCAGGCACAAAAAAGTCAGTGTTGTCTAAGCTTTTGCAGTGTTAACTAATGAAGTTACTTTGTGTATTTTATAAAACAGTGGTGTTAAAGAAAATGACGCATCATTAAGTTCAAGATCAATTTCCGTTGTGTTTTTTTATTTTATTTTTGACTAATTAAAAGAACTCAAACAAGTAAACGTTATCGAAAAGGTCGAAACGTAACAACACTCAAGACTATACTAAAAAAGTATTCAACACCAAGTGGTTCGGCGTATATCCGATAAATGTAGATGAATAAAAACACAAGAGATTTATATTTGATTAGAAAATTATAGTTTTTCTCTTTATTTCGATAAATAGTAATTTTACCTTTTTTGTATAGCGATGATAAATTATTTCTTGTACGTAGTGCTAATATGGCGTCCAAAGATGCAATAACTTTATACTAAATAACTTAAGCCGAAGGCGCCAACAACATTTAAATACCGTTAACGGTTTTACTCGTTGAAAACCTATAAAGGGTTTCCAACAAGGAGTCATGAGGGACTCCTGTGGTGGTCATATATGACCTTTAAACTAAAAAATAACTATTAAGTTAATACGGCGATAACCCCGAAACAACCCATCCGAAAATCGTGTATTGAGCAAGTGGAAGCCCCGGACTAGCATGTATTCGCCCTTTCATCAAAAGTGGCATAACTTCAGGACCTAAAACCAAAGCAACATTCCCCGAATGATGGAAATTAGGATCTGCCAGTTGAAGGCCCTGAAAGGGTTCCAAAATGGAATCCGACACTGAGGTAGGCGGGGTTTTGATTCCACGCATTTTGTGGAATTTTGTGGTCCACTGACCAGCGTCATAAATCGATTCAACTTCTATTCGACAATATTTTTCATCATTTACATTGTATGACGGTATCTTGAGCCTGTTGACAAAATCCGAACAAATGTAGCTATTCTGACAGCAGGCATCTAGAACCGCACGCAGCGGGATTTTAGATTGGTTAAAACGAAGTTTTAACCGCAGCGTGGGGGAAAAAGAAACGGACTGACGAATCGGAACCATACAAACTTCCGCTTTCGGTTTGGAATGTGGCTTAGGAGTTTTCTTGGCATGCTCATGCAGCAATGAATTATGATATTGTTTGCAATATTTACACGTTGCCGTACTTTTGCAGTCTTTGCCGATATGACCGAGAGACAAACAGCGACCATACGTAATTTTCGTTCCAAACTCATGTCTCTAAATTTATAACAAAAGCGAAGAAGATGATTTTTAGCGCAAATTGGACATTTCAATCCTTTTCGCTTTGTACTTTTGAGTTGAACCTCGGGCTTATCGTTCGGAGCATTCACTTGCATAACGGGGGCTGTTTGGAGGTAAAGTCATAACGGACTCTACATTAATGATGGGTGTTGCCAATGGAGGTTCAGGAAATAAAATCATCTCTTTCACTGACGCCAAGATAGACGACGGACCCGAAGAGTCGGCATTAGACACAATAGGTTCAGCGGGAGCGCTTGTTTCCATCGCCTCCTCGTAATCCAAAAGACCTTCTTCAAACAAATCCGACAAAGTGGCTTCAGCATTGGAGTTCATGATTGTAGGAAAAAGGTGGTTAATAATTGTAAATTGACAACAAAGTGATTCGAAATTATAATTCAGGTAAAACAACATGTTTGGTTATTGGGCGAGTACTTATCCCGTTCTGGGTACGAATATCAGCGACCCGAACATGACCGTCTGTACCAGTATAAATTTTTATTACTATTCCTAATTTCCACGAAGTGGCAAGTAACTAACTGTTCATTTTTGATAACCACCAAATCATTTATAGCGATTTCTCTTTGTGGATGTTTCCACTTATAACATTTATGTAGATCGACTAGGTATTCCTCTTTCCATCGCTTACAAAATTGATGAATTAAAGCTTTTACTTTACGATAACGATTGACAATACTGATAGGGCTATCGTAAATTGTCGCTTCCGGAGGAGCAAGTAAAGCTGACCCAATTAAAAAATGTCCTGGTGTTAATGCGACTGGTTCACCAGGGTTATCGGGCATAGGACATAAGGGAAGAGAATTTAAACACGCCTCTATTCTAGCTAAAATCGTGGATAACTCTTCAAATGTATAACGGCAAGATTGGACCTTTTTTCTAAAATGAAGTTTAAAACTTTTGACACCTGCCTCCCAAAGGCCACCCATATGTGGGGCACCAGGCGGTATAAAACGCCATGTCAAACCTTTGTGTCCAAATGTGGAACACATTCGGGCTTGGCATTCTTTTAGAAATATCTGAAAGTCTGTCGCTATCTCATTTGAAGCGCCTACAAAGTTTGTGCCATTATCGGAAAAAATGGTTTGAGGACAGCCTCTTCTAGAAATGAATCGATTAAAAGCTGCCAAAAATGTATCGTGGATAAATCTGATACTGCTTCTATATGTATTGCCTTTGTAGAAAAGCAGACAAAAATACAAACATAACCTTTCGTTATCTTACATGATCTACCATTATGAGTTTTTACATCGAAAGGTTCAGCAAAATCAACTCCAGTGTTCGTGAATGGTCTATCAATGGTTGTGCGTTCAGTAGGAAGGGCGGCCATTATCTGACTGCATGAACGTTGTTTATCAATAATGCAACGCTTGCATCGATTAATCACAGTACGCACTAAAACTCTTAGTCGGAGTACCCAATATTCACAGCGATAAATTCTCAACATTAATTGATTTCCGCCATGAATCGATAGTAAATGAATGAACTCTGCCATCAATATAGCAAATCGGCAAGAATAAGGAAGAATAACAGGGTACTGTTCCCGAAATGATAACGAGAGTGATTTGACAATTCGTTTGTTTACTCTCATTACGTTGTTTTCATCAAGAAACGGATTCAACGTTAATAACGAGCTTTTCGCAGGCACAGATTATTTATTCAAAAGGCATTTGTACTCTTCAGGGTAAAATGCTTTCTGAGCGATAATCGTTAAACGTAATTTGACGGCCTTGATTTCTTCACTAGTCACGAGAGCACTTTCATGATTGAAACGCCCTTTATGAGCTCGGTGGGTAGCATGAAAGAATCTAAGTACGTATGCAATTACACGTAAAGCTCTGTGGAGTGAAGAGAATCTATCTAAAATATCTTCAAATTCCGAAAAAAATTAAGCATGAAAATTTACCTTTTTACTTTCTAATTCAGTATCGAGATCTTCTAGAGTATGTATATTCCAATTATTTTTGTTTTGTCACAGCCAAGAGGGCCCGTGCCACCAGAGCTCACTTTCCGCTAAAGTGCAAGGATCTACCCCCCGACTGCCAAAATCGGCAGGATTATCTTCAGACAGAACGTGAAACCAGTTATGATTTCCAGAGTTCTCCTGAATGCGGCAAACTCTGTTGGCCACAAAGGTGGTCCAAGAATTTGGAGGCTTTCCGAGCCATGCTAAGACGATGGTAGTATCTGCCCAGCAATATATTTTAGAAATGGGAATTTCAATTTCTCTATGTATATTTTTCAATAGTTCCGATGCCAAAACTGCACCACACAACTCCAGACAGGGTAGAGAAACACATTTTATTGGAGCTAATAAATTAGTGCATATCTCGCCACTGGGGTTTTCAATGCGAATAAAAATTACCCCTGCGTATGCCTTTTCGGAGGCATCTGAAAAAACATGAAGTTCAACTTTCAAAGATTTGTAGTATTTTACCCATCTTGGGATTTTAATCAAATTTACTTCATTAAAAAATTCAACAAATTTAGACCATTCCTTTTCCGTCGAAGTTGGAAGAAATTCGTCCCAATCAATATTATCACGACAAATGCGTTGCTTAATAATTTTCGCTGTGATAATTACTGGGCTGACCCATCCAACCTGATCAAAAAATTTTGCAATTGCAGAAAGTACTTCTCTCTTCGTATATCTTACTTCGACTTCGAGTGGGCTAACCTTAAAAAAGAAAGAATCTAACTGAGCATTCCAAAAAATCCCTAAGGTTTTTGAACAGTGTTATGAATTCATGTGTCACAAGAAAAATGCCAAATATTTAGGGCACTAAAAAAATATGATACTTCTTTTCTTTATTGCATATAAATATTAATATGAAATCTAAGAAGGGTCTAACTAAACAATTATTACAAACCAAATGCAATACACTTGAAAATTGCATTACTCATAGTTGGTGTCAATACACTTAAGAAATATTCGGATATATGAGAAAGTAAAATTGAATTCAATATGTTTAAAAGAAAACCGATACATTGTTGCGACACAAAGCAAACACATGAATGCATGACATTCTCTTTTATAGTATATAATCTTTTTTCCAATATATTAGTTAAGTTTAAGTATTCAAAAAGAACAGTAGAGTTTTAATAAAGAAAAAGTACAGACCAAACGCGGTGCTGATAAAAAAACTCCAAATATACTTTTATTCAAATAAATATACCAAATGACGACCGTGACTAAAGTCGGACCTCGCAATCAGTGTAAATAAATTTTGTGTTGTTTTCAAATAAATGTAAAAGTTCATAAAAACAATAAAATTAGAATCACAAACACCCCTACTAAATAAACAATAAAAAAAACTTAAATTAACTTAAATAGGGTGGTGGACAAAAATTATACAATCAGTGCCAGTAATATTCGCAGGCTATGAAGTAGGCAAAGCAGTTAATGAAAACGAGAATGAACGGCACCCACCGATCCAAACTCAAAATAATAATGTTGATGTGCTAGTTGAAGTGGGTTTAGGATTATCAGTGATTATAATAATCATCATATATTTGTTCAAGAAAATAATTTCAAAATTACACCAACGTAAAAAGCAACGAGTTAAGTTAAAAGCGAAAGAGCCATGCCGGGTAATCGCCAACACTAAAACAAAAAGCGAAAGAGCCCATGCCGGGTGATCGCCAACACCGAATCAGCAAGCGAAAGAGCCAATATCAAAGGAACGGAAGAGTCAATACCAGATGATCGGCAACAGCCTATCCATTAAGTTAAGTTAAATGAACCAATTATTTTAAATTTATAAAACATACATATATAAATTCCTCCTCCAATTATGTAAAAAAAAAAAAATTTTATTATGTAATTATCAGATATTTTAAATCAATTACCTTGCAGTTAGATATTATATTAAAGTGTTCTTATGGATGAGCCCAAATGGTCATCAATAATTGAAAAATTACAATCATACAAAAACGAATTTGATAAAAGCTATAAATGCATACATAAAGGTCAAAAACCAAGTATAATTACCATTAATAAGCATTTAGAATTGCTACAACTATATTATAACAAATCCATTATCTTAGTTAATGAGATTAGAGTCAAGTTGACTACAGAACATTTGAATGAGTGTGAAACTATCTTAGACAATTTGAACTACAAAATTTTAAAAGTTTCTAAGGAACTTGATTTATCATTTACACCCCCCCCCCCCCTTTACACCAACAAATAGAACTCCCAAGTTTGTCTCCAAATCAAAATATAACCGCAGAATCAACCATGGTTGACCCAATAAAATTTCTGGAAACTGCCAGTAAAATTTTGCCAGATTTCGATGGCACTTTTATAAATTTGCGCAAATTCATTGACGCGATTAATTTACTAATATCAATAAAAGGAGACAATCCCGAATCTCTTCTTATAAAATATAATACACACGAAAATAACAAGTAATGTGCGAAACAAGTTAGAAGGTCTTGATACAATTGTATCAATAATAGAAAGATTAAAAAACGTAGTCAAAGGAGATTCAGCAGACTCATTATTAACAAAACTAAATGCTATTAAACAACATGATAAAAGTAAAACACAATACGCTAAGGAGGTTGAGCAACTTTCCAATGAATTAGCAAATTGTTATATGTCAGATGGCATGACTGAAGTGGCCGCAAATAAAATTACTACAAAAGCAGCAGCAAAATCATTCATTCAAAACACAAGCTCTGAACGAGCTAAATTGATAATGCAAGCAGGAACGTTCAACACCATTGAAGAGGTTGCATCCAAATTTCTGGAAATAGATACTCAATCAAACAATTCCATTATGTTCACGAGATACCGAGGCAGAGTACCTCACAATTTTAATAGGAGCCATAATCATAATAATTATAGAAATTATAATAATCGCACTAATAACAATTATAACAGCCGCAATAACAACCATAACCGAAATAGATATATTGGTCGTAATAATAACCGTAACAACTATAACACCCGAAATAACGATAATCGCAATAATTTTAATAGAACTGTTCACCATATTAGTGCTCATGAGCAGGGAAACGAAGAAGACCCCCTGACCACCCATCTGGGGGAAAACTAAATATTGATAACAGCATTAACTCCGCAATATTAGATAATAACACCATTTATCACTTCAATTTAAATTTATCAAGCTATTGCTCTATTAAAAACACACTGAGTAGAAATTTCAACACGTTCCTAGTGGATACTGGTGCGAGTGTATCTGTACTGAAAAATTGTTGTATAAAAACAAAAGAGAATTTCAACACTTCATATAAATGTAAACTTACAGGTATAGGCGATAATCCAGTTTATACAATAGGGAAAATTACAGGCAATTTAATTAATCAGAACATTTTAATTAAACATGATTTTCTTATCGTTAATGATAACTTTCCAATCCCCACCGATGGAATTTTGGGACTTGATTTCATCACAAAATTCAATTGCATCCTAGATTTTAGCAAATATAATCAACTTCTAGTACTCAGACCAGACGATTTCCCAACTGAAATAACATTCAAATTAAAAAATCAACCTTCTTCACAAAACTGTTTATCAATACCCGCACGGAGTGAAGTTATTAGGAGAATAAACATTGAAACAAAACATAGTAATATATTCATAAAAAACCAAGAAGTCGCTCCTGGAATATACATAGCCAATTCCATTACCTCGAATAAATTGCCTTACGCTCGTATTATTAACACTACAAACGAAAATGCATTCATCTCAAATACAAACATCATCACGGAAAACCTAACAAATTACCATATAGTTCCAACCCCTCAAAACCAAAATAAAAATAGCAAAGTCAGAACAGAAGAAATTTTAAAGAAACTTCAGATCAACTTCCCAAAATTTGCATATGACAATCTGACAAAATTATGTTCCCAATATACAGATGTTTTCGGTTTAGAATCTGAAAAAATTTCATCCAACAATTTTTACAAGCAAAAGCTCAGATTAAAAGACGACACACCAGTCTACATAAAAAATTACAGAATTCCCGAAGCCCAAAAATCTGAAATAAATAGCCAGGTAGAAAAACTGATAAGGGATGATATAGTAGAACCTTCTGTGTCCGAATTTAATAGTCCGATATTACTTGTGCCTAAAAAATCGCTACCAAATAGCACTGGAAAAAGATGGAGACTAGTCATTGACTACAGGCAGGTCAATAAAAAGTTATTAGCTGACAAATTTCCTCTTCCTAGAATTGACGACATTCTAGATCAACTAGGAAGGGCAAAATATTTTTCCTGTCTTGACCTTATGTCAGGATTTCATCAAATAGAACTTGAAGAAAACTCTAGAGACATCACTTCTTTTTCGACTAATACTGGGTCATACAGGTTTAAACGACTTCCTTACGGACTAAAAGTTGCCCCGAATTCTTTCCAACGCATGATGTCCATTGCGTTCGCTGGTCTAAACCCATCTCAAGCCTTCTTGTACATGGACGATCTTGTTGTCCTGGGATGCTCGGAAAGTCACATGCTGAAAAATCTTAAAGACGTTTTTGAAACTTGCAGAAAATTTAACCTGAAATTACACCCTGACAAATGTATATTTTTCAAACATCAAGTAACATTTTTGGGCCATAAGTGCACCGACGAAGGCATTTATCCAGATGATGGAAAATTTGAAATCATAAAAAATTATCCACAACCCAAAAATGCGGACGATGCCAGAAGATTTGTTGCCTTCTGCAACTACTACCGTAGATTCATAAGAAATTTTGCTAAATATTCAATTCACCTCACTAGATTAACTAGGAAAAATACGAATTTTATTTGGTCAAAGGAATGCGAAGAGGCATTCCAGTATCTAAAGAACTCCCTTTTATCGCCACAGATATTGCAATATCCAAATTTCGAAAAGCAATTCTGCATCACGACGGATGCGAGTAAAGACGCATGCGGAGCTATCCTTAGCCAAGAATATAACGGTATCCAATTGCCTGTTGCTTATGCTTCAAGAGCCTTTACCAAAGGTGAATCTAACAAATCAGTTATTGAACAAGAGCTTACAGCAATACACTGGGCTATCAACTTTTTTCGTCCCTATATCTATGGAAATAAATTTCTAGTAAGAAGCGACCATAGACCATTAGTATATTTATTTTCCATGAAAAACCCTTCATCTAAACTTACTAGAATAAGATTGGATTTGGAAGAATATGATTTCGCAATAGAATACATACAGGGCAAACAAAATTGCGGAGCTGATGCTTTATCACGTTTGAATTTTAGTGACTTAAAGACAATGGGTGAACACATTAATGTACTACAAGTCACTACCCGACTACAAAACAAAAACAAACAAGTTTATGACACCAATATTAATTCTGATACTAATCAGAATGTAAATAAACCACGCGCATACGAAATAATTAATACAAATGAAGTAAGAAAACTAGTTCGCTTAAAGTTTACCCAAGTAGTAGATACACTTAGGTGTTCACTAATAAAAGGGAAACATATTTTGATGAAAATTGTTGTTGATGACTTTATTGTTAATGGAAAGATTGAATTAGATCGATTCTTACCAAAGCTCGAACAAATGGCTAACAATAAAGGGCTTCAAAAGTTGCAACTATCACTTAATGACATAATATTTGAAAGCACTCGAGTAAATAAATTTAAAGAAATTGCGAACAATAAATTAAACAATTTAGAAATTGCGCTAACACCAAAAATAACGGTAATCACAGATGAAAAGGAAAAACTTGAAATAATTAAGAAAAATCATGATGATCCACTGCTTGGTGGCCACCCAGGGATCACAAGATTATTAAATAAACTCAGAAAAAATTATTATTGGAAAAATCTGACTAAACAAGTTACCAAGTACGTTAAAAATTGCGTGCAATGCCAATTAAACAAAGTACGTCCAAAACATAAAGAGAATTTAGCAGTCACACCAACCCCAGCCAATCCTTTTGACATCGTTGTTATAGATACAATAGGGCCATTTATCAGATCAAATGCGGGAAATGAATATGCAATAACAATGTTATGCGACCTTTCTAAATATCTAATAACTGTTCCCATAACAGATAAATCAGCAAAATCCGTAGCAAAGGCAATATTCATGAATTGCGTTTTGAAATTTGGACCCATGAAAACAATACTCACAGACATGGGTACAGAATACAAAAATCAAGTTCTTGATGAACTGTGTAAACTACTTAAAATAAAACAATTACATTCTACAGCGTACCACCATGAAACCTTAGGCGCCGTTGAACGCTCCCATAGAACATTCAACGAGTACCTGAGAACTTATTTATCACCAGAAAACACAGACTGGGACGAATGGTTGGTTTACTTTGAATTTTGTTATAACACAACTCCATCCTCAGTACATGGGTATAGCCCATTTGAGCTGGTGTTTGGCAAACCTCTGTGATGTTAAGGTATGTAAAGATCTAAGTATGTTTACATATCTAAACTGGAGGCAGTATTGTTGCCTATTAGTACCTGCCTAATAAGGTTTAAGCCGGCGCTTAAAAACGCCACTGGCTAGTAGAACGAATGAAGGCAACTAAAATGCCTGTATAGGGAAGGAAGCAGATGAATGCTTTCTTGGTAAAAACCCTCGAAAATTAAACAGCCGATTTGAGGCTAAATCAAGAGTTCCTTTATTCAAAAATTTCAAGTGCTTAAATACTAAAATAACGGGATTCTTGACAAAAATAATAATAATAACAATAATAAACAAAATTCCATTTCTTTGGAATTTTGAGTGAAAATATCCAGTCATAAACAAGAAAAAGATAGTTATATAGTTGTGAGTACAAACCATAACTTAAAAATAAGAGTGACTAGGATAATAATAAAGGATATAATTAAATATAATGAAAGTGTTATTTGAGTGAATATAATTATAAAAAGTGACAATAGTAGTAGACTTATTAGGTACACTAATAAAATATAATGAAAGTGTATTTAATAAAATATAATATAATGAAAGTGTTTTTAAGTGACTATCGCTATTAAATAATAGTCGACTTACTGGGTACACTACACCCCTACCCTTAAGAAAAATTTTTAAAATTTTTTTTTTTTTTTTTTTTTTTTTTTGACAATTTAATTAATATTTTTTTAAATTATTATTATGAAATCTTTATATGTGTTTCCTAAATCTATAATTGAATTTACTCCTTTAGTTTTAATTACTTTATACGGACCTTTATAAGGAGGTTGACTTTTCTTTCTATTAAAGTTTTTAACTAAAACCATGTCTCCTACTTTCAAACTCAACGGATTAATTTCCGTGCATTGTTCGACACGTTTTCTCTTCGATATTTCAAGTAATTCCTTTGCTTTTTGCAAAGAAAACTTTAGTCTTGCTTTTAATTCCTTGGAATAGTTTTCAGTATTATAAATTGGTTCAGTTTTTAAAATTTTCTCATGAGGCAAATTGGGTAGCCTACCGAATATAAGCTCATATGGAGTATAATTTGTATCTACATGTGGCGTGGTATTGTATGCAAAACAAAAGTATGGGATCCAATGGTCCCATTCATCATCTATACAGAAGTTCAGAAGAAATTCATTTAGTACCCTATGACTTCTCTCCACGGAACCCAAGGTTTCGTGGTGGTATGGTGTGCTGAAGACTTGTTTTATTTCTAACAGATCGCATACTTCTTTCATTAAATCATTCACGAATTCAGTGCCTCTATCCGATTTGAGGACTTTAAAATGGCCGTATATTAATATCAAATTCCTTACCAGAGCCTTTGCAACTGTCCTAGCATCCTTTGTTTCAACTGGACACGCTATGATGTATTTTGTTAAGTCGCATTGCATAGTAAGAATGTACCTAAACCCATTAGAAAATCTTAGAGGACCTACTATATCTATTGATATTACTTCAAAGCTATTTCCTGGTGTTTCAGTAATAGTTAATTTTTCTCTTGTATGTTTTATTTGTTTATTTAATTTGCACTTTTTGCAATTTGAAATGTGTTTTCTTACCATTTTTGACATGTTTTTCCATATGTATCTTTGCTTAAGTTTTAAAATGGTTTTTCTTACACCCAAGTGACCTCCTATAGGTGAATTGTGATACTCGATAATTAGATTATTCTGTTGATTTACATTCGTGATGCGTATTGGTCCTTTATATATTAAAATTTTCAGATTTTCACCATCTTTTCTTTTTAAATTTCTAAAAATATTTTTAAATTTTTCAATTTGTATGATTTTAAATATGACATCGTCGTCTTTTAAAGCGAGTACTTCTATACTCAGGGATAGCATTTTTGGTAACAGTTTCTCCAAAGACATCTGTGTGTTCATTGGATTTTCGCTGCACTTTATTACCACCTCTGAATCATTTATTATGATATGTGATTTTTTTAGATTTTTATCTACTTCGAATCTTAGCTTTTTTGTCTTTTTTATATCAGTAATTGATGTACACTCCCATATAAAATGCTTATCTTGCTCTCTATTAGCAATTGTGTTCTCTTTTTGCATATTTAACTTTTTATTCATGTTCCGTGTTAACGCAAATATTTCTTTCGGTTTCTCTTCTGTTCCAGTGGGAATCATTGCTTTTAATGTATCACTGTTCACGACTATTCGCGATAATGCATCAGCGTTTGTATTCATTTTGCCTTTTTTGTATGATATTTCAAAGTCATAGTCACTTAAGTCAAGTCTAATCCGAGTCATCTTTGATGATGGATTTCTATGTGTAAACAAAAACACTAATGGTCTATGATCAGTTATTACGTAAAATTTCCGACCGTAAAGGTATGGACGGAAAAAATTTATAGCCCAATGCATGGCCAAAAGCTCTTTCTCAATGATGGGTTTATTCATGTCGTGTTTGCTTAAAGTTTTACTCGCATAAGATATAGGCAGTTCTGACCCAATCTCACCCTGAGCCAGTACAGCTCCCACTGCAAAATTCGAAGCATCAGTCGTTAATATGAATGGTTTACTAAAATCAGGATACTGAAGTATGGGCGGATTCAGTAATTTTGACTTTAACGTTTCGAAAGATTTCTGACAACCCTCACTCCAAATGAATGGTGTATTTTTTTTTAATAATGCGTTTAATTCTCGAGCTATTTCAGCAAAATTGTCGACAAATCGTCTATAATAATTGCAAAATGCAACAAAACGTCTGACATCGTCAGCACTTTTCGGCGTCGGATATTTTTCTATTACACTGTTTTTGGCAGGATCAGTACGTATTCCCTTATTAGTTATTAGATGGCCTAGATATACCACCTCATTTTTCAAAAAGCAGCACTTAGTAGTGTTCAATTTCAAGTTGTATTTTCTTAATTTTTCGAACACCTTTTCCAAATTTTCATGATGATGTTGCATGCTGCACCCAAATACAATAATGTCGTCAACATATAAAAATGCTTCCGCACCTAGACCACTCAGTGCAATGGTTAACATCCTTTGGAAACTGTTGGATGATATTTTTAATCCAAATGGCAACCTGGTAAATTGAAAATGGCCATTTCTGGTTGAAAATGCTGTCAGTGGTCTTGAATCTTTGTGCAAGTTGATCTGATGGAATGAGCTGGTCATGTCTAGCGTGGAAAAATATTTAGCTCTGCCCAGCTTGTCTAAAACATCTTCAATTTTAGTTAACGGAAATTTGTCGCTAACTACTTTTTCGTTTAGTTTTCTGAAGTCTACGACTACTCGCCATTTCTTCGTATTATCGACTGATTTTTTTGGTATTACTAACAACGGGGAATTATACGCACTTACCGATGGTTCAATAATATCATCCTCTAGTAATTTATTGATTTGCTCATCTATTTCATTTATTTGCGCTTCTGGTAACCTGTAAGGTTTTATGTATATTGGAGTTGAATCCGTTAGTTGAACTTTTTGAGTGTAAAAATTGTTGACCGTTAATTTGTCGCCATCAAGTTGAAAAATATCGCTGTATTTAGCTATTATGTTGGTAAGTGACTGCTTAGCAATAGGATCCATTGATTCGATCTTCAAGTTCTTTAAAATTTCTTTTATTCTTTCATTGTTCATTAATTTGTTGTTGTGGCCACTATATATTTCATAATTAGACAATGTGTCTATTTCAAATTTTAAATCATTTAAAACTGCATCTTTGTTGGTCGTATTTAGTATTTTGATGTGCTTTACGCCCACCGCCGGTATTATGCTGTTGCCTACGAAAATTCCAGGTGATAGCTCTTTATTTAAAACAATGCTATCTTCATTCGTGTAAATGTTCACCGGTACCACTGATTCTGATCGAGCTGGTACACAAATCTCCGCTTTATAAATTCTTTTTGGGTTAATCGGAAGAACAAACTCTTCTCCCGATACATTGAATGATACCGTGTAAGTTTCGAAATCGATTTTGCATTTAAATTTTTCTAACATGTCTCTCCCAATGATTCCATCAGTAGCAATAGGAAAATCATTATCAACTATGTGGAACTTGTGATTCACGTGACAGTTTTCTAGCTGTAGGCCTAAATAAGCTGTACCTATACTTTCTATAGTTTGTAATGTAATGCCACTTAAAGATGATATCTCATTTTTGTCTATATCTTCTATATACTCTTGCTTACAAATGGAGATGTCAGCTCCGGTATCTATTAGAAAATTTAGGTTTCCCTTCTTACACCTACACGTAATATTTACTGAATTACCTATCGTTGTTGCTAGTTTGAATAATTTTCGTGGCCGTGGATAACTCTCTATGTTATCCGGCCCTTCTAGTTTCCCTGGTTGTTACCGCGGATGTTCTGCCTAGTAGAATTGTGATTCCTGTTGTTATTAATAACAGGTCGAACATTGTTGTTGCCTCTGAAATGATTGTCTCTAAACCCATTTTGACCAGCGCTATTTCTGCTATTATAATTATTAAAATTGCCCCTATTATTATTGTGCGTAGGACCGCTCCTGTAATTATTGTGACTAGGACCGCCTCTGTAATTATTGTAACTAGGACCGCCCCTGTCATTATTATGATTAGGTCTGCTATTGTAATTGTAGTTATATCTATTGTCTATAGAGAAATTTCTGTTTCCCCTTTCCTGTCTCCAAATTCTAAATACACTGCTTTCATTGTTGCGCATATTGCCTTCCATTGCAATACATTTTTCTACCGCCTCGCTTAGTGTTTTTGGACCACAAGCTACTAACATGCTCTGGTATTCAATGTTTACGCCTTTTATGAAGACATTAAGAGCCATACTTTCGCTAACTTTGTAAACGGCATTTTTAGCCTCCTGCGTTGGGTTTTCTATAGTTTTTATTTCAAAGTCGCTTAACTGCTCTGAAAGTAACATTATTTTTTCTCTGTATTCCGATATACTCTTATTTCCCTGTTTTATTGCCCCAAATTCAGTTAAGACTTGTTGCAAAGACTTTGGATTAGGATAAGCTTGAGTTAGTACTCTTTTAAACTCCTGAAAAGTTGTTGGCCTGTTAGATCGTCCTACAACACTACGTACTTGTGCTGTTAATTTGAAGTTATAGACGTACCTTACGAATATTTCTCTGTCTTCTGCTCTGAGTAGATCATGTAGTAATTCCGTTTGTACAATGAAATCTTCCAATGCCTCATAAGACCCTTTGAAAACCTGAAGGTTTTTTCCCACAACCGATATATCGAAATGAGCCATGATTGCACAATCAGATTTATGCTCGTTAGCTGATTTTGAAAAACTAGGAGCACTTATTTCTGTTGTTTTCTTTGTAACTAAATTACTTATTATATCAAGTAATCTTGCACATAAGTCGCCAAATTTGAATTTAAGAGACCTGCTTTCTTCGTTTTCTGTTAAGTTTTCAAAAATGCTAACAACTTTTTCTTCAATATCTTTTACCCGATTAAGTTTTTCTGTTTTAAACTCTAAGGAGTAAACTCTATTTTTGCTTTTTTTAAAATTTTTTTCTAATTTGTCTAATTCTATATAATATTCTTGCAGTTCTTCCATAGGTATTATAATATAAAAATATTTATTATTTTTATTGAATCTTAAATATTTATTTTGTTTCTAATATGAAAAAAAAATGCTGTATTGGTAACGCTGACATTAACATCTTTGGTTACTATTGTGAATTTTATTTTTCTTTGCACTTGGCAGCACTAATCTATTATGACATTTAGTAATTTCAATATGTCTTCTTATTTATTTCTTTTAATTCAGTTTCGCGTGTGCTATACTTAAAAAAATTTGTTTTATTTATAATAAATCTAAAATAAAAGTTCTATCGTGTTTAAAAAATTTATGTAACAAAAAAAAAAGTGTTTAAAAATTCATTTTATTTTTATTTTTATGTTGCTGCATTTGGTATTTCAATGCTCCGATTTGTAGCCAGATTTTGCTAGCCTCTTGCCAGGATGGTGGAGGATCGGCCTCTACTATTCTGCGTAGTGCAGCAATTTTTCTCCTTAATCGGACTAGTCGGCCACCTCGCTTGTGACGCGGTTTCTCTGTAGCCGGTATGCGGGTAAGCTTTTCTTCTGCTTTGCGTTGTTGGCGGCTTCTATACTCCTCTATTGTTAGCTTTTTAGGGCCTGCTGCTATTTGCTGCTTCTCGTTGCCCGCTGGAGTTAATTTTTCTTTGGGCATTTGGTTTTTATCCAGATTTGGCAGGATCGCCATGTGATGTTAAGGTATGTAAAGATCTAAGTATGTTTACATATCTAAACTGGAGGCAGTATTGTTGCCTATTAGTACCTGCCTAATAAGGTTTAAGCCGGCGCTTAAAAACGCCACTGGCTAGTAGAACGAATGAAGGCAACTAAAATGCCTGTATAGGGAAGGAAGCAGATGAATGCTTTCTTGGTAAAAACCCTCGAAAATTAAACAGCCGATTTGAGGCTAAATCAAGAGTTCCTTTATTCAAAAATTTCAAGTGCTTAAATACTAAAATAACGGGATTCTTGACAAAAATAATAATAATAACAATAATAAACAAAATTCCATTTCTTTGGAATTTTGAGTGAAAATATCCAGTCATAAACAAGAAAAAGATAGTTATATAGTTGTGAGTACAAACCATAACTTAAAAATAAGAGTGACTAGGATAATAATAAAGGATATAATTAAATATAATGAAAGTGTTATTTGAGTGAATATAATTATAAAAAGTGACAATAGTAGTAGACTTATTAGGTACACTAATAAAATATAATGAAAGTGTATTTAATAAAATATAATATAATGAAAGTGTTTTTAAGTGACTATCGCTATTAAATAATAGTCTACTTACTGGGTACACTACACCTCCCACACCGCTCAACTTTATTCTGAAAGGGGGAGTGGACCCAATATATAATATTGAAGCCTATGATAAAGAAGTAAAATATAGGCTACAATTGGCACACCAACGAGCCAAATCGTTAATTGAAAACAAAAAACTTAGACAGAAAGAAAGGTATGACAAAATGTCACACCCACAAAATATCAATATAAATGATATGGTACTGATAGAGAATACAACCGGACATAAACTAAACCAATTATATACAGGTCCTTATCAGGTTGTAGCAATAGAGGATAAGAACGTAGTAGTAAAATTAAAAAACGGAAAAACTTCCACTATTCATAAAAATAGAATAAAAATATTTCATAACGATTAAAATTAGTTAAATAAGTAAATAAGGTGGATCCCCTAAAACTTTATTATCTAAAACCTAAAACATATGCATATTGTTTAAGTTCTAAAATAATTTTACATTAAACAAAAAAAAAAAATTAAATTTAAGAGAAAAAACATGTTGTCAGAATACACAAGAATGATCTTGATATTATCCGAATAATTGCAAGATCATTCTTTCGAAAAAGGGAGGTGTTATGAATTCATGTGTCACAAGAAAAATGCCAAATATTTAGGGCACTAAAAAAATATGATACTTCTTTTCTTTATTGCATATAAATATTAATATGAAATCTAAGAAGGGTCTAACTAAACAATTATTACAAACCAAATGCAATACACTTGAAAATTGCATTACTCATAGTTGGTGTCAATACACTTAAGAAATATTCGGATATATGAGAAAGTAAAATTGAATTCAATATGTTTAAAAGAAAACCGATACATTGTTGCGACACAAAGCAAACACATGAATGCATGACATTCTCTTTTATAGTATATAATCTTTTTTCCAATATATTAGTTAAGTTTAAGTATTCAAAAAGAACAGTAGAGTTTTAATAAAGAAAAAGTACAGACCAAACGCGGTGCTGATAAAAAAACTCCAAATATACTTTTATTCAAATAAATATTCCAAAACAGCTAGATTCCTCAAACTTTAAAAGTTTTGCGTCTACTAAGTATTCGGAAGGCAATCCCTCTAAGATGGCGCCTTTATTCGAAGTCCACTTCCTAAGTTCGAAACCAGCTGATAACGCGGCAGTTAATTGATTTCTCGCTGACACAGCAGTGGAAATGTCGTTCGATGAACTTCGATAAAGAATTCGTTGAAATGGTGTATGCGATGGTTGAACCCAAATTTGCCGATACATTTTTGAGATATCACAATTAAATACAAACTCGAATAATCGCCAACGTAGAATTAAAGTAACTAAGTCCGACTGTAAAATAGGCCCTACAAAAAGACAGTCGTTTAAACTGTTTACATTTGAAGTCCGATTTGACGCATTAAAGACAACCCTTAGTTTGGTAGTCTTTCTTTCAGGTTTAATTACCGGATGATGTGGTAAATAACATGAGTTAGTGACTGCTTGGTTGATAGATCTCAAAACAGGTCGCATATGACCCAATTTTAAATAATCTATTATGACATCGTTATACATGCCTTTTACTTCCGGTTTGAGTGAAAGAGAAGATTCAATTCGAAAGAATTGCTTCATAGCTCCAGTCTTTGATATACCTAAACTTATTTCGCGGGGAAACTCTGACTTAAAAGTTAGTGATACAACATGTCGACCTGTTGCATCCCGTATGGTTGTACTTTTATAAAGTTCCTCACAAAATTTCTCAGAAGGCGACATAATCTTTCCCCTTGGGATTTCCTCCAACTCCCAAAATCTCAAAAGATTTTTATTTAAATTATCTTCTTCGGAAAAGGTGACAGTAGTTGTAAAAACATTAACCGATTTGTTCATTGACAAATCTATGGGACCTGTCAGAATCCAGCCGAAAACTGTTTTCTGACCCATAAGAGATCCTAAAATGTTACGACGAACTTCACCAAGAATAATCTTAGGATATTAATCAGCTCCAAGTAAAGTGTCAACAGGTCTACTCTTGTAAAAGTTTACATCAGCTAAGTGTAGGCTGCTTAACTCACCTCTAATTTCAGAAGGACAAACAAATGAAGGTAAATTCTGAGAAATTGAAGGCATTACAAAAGCAGATGTTTCTAACAAGATTTTCTTGTCCAATGGAGAACCAATTCGAAGTGAACAAATTTTTGTAGAGGTTGTAAAAGCATTTTTATCTACGCCGGAAATCTGTACATTCGTAGAATGTGACTTAATTCTTAATTGATTTCGCAGGAGTTCAGAAATAAACGAAGCTTCTGATGCTGGATCAATCAAAGCTCTAGCCGGATACGTAGTATCCTGATAAATCATAGACACCATAGCAGTTCCTAATAACACAGATGAATTCTGTGAAATATGAAAAACTTGACGATTGAATTGTGTGGTAGCCGCTGCTGATGTTGAAGGTCTAGTAGCTACCGTTTCAGCTGAACGCAAATTCGGATTAAAATTCGTATTATTTTGCACCGCTATATTTGCATTATTGACAGCGTTGGTAGTTGGCTCTTCGCGATGAAGCAGAGTATGGTGTTTTTGATTACACTTAAAACAGACATGATCGCTCGTACAATCTTTGACTACATGTGATTTCCACAAACAATGCAGCAATGAAATTTCTTAATAGTAGAAAATCTATCACTAACCGACAAATTTTTAAATCGACGACAAAATCTTAGCACATGACTTTGTTTAGGGCATAAAACACAAGTAATAGCGGAGCTCTTTGTCGAGACGTGAGCTTTTACCTTCCGTTCGCCGACTTTCTTTTCATTTTCAAAACTAGTAAGATCGCGTATACAATCTAGGGTTTGAATCCGTTCTGTTAAGAAGAGGTCCAAATCCCTCCACAAAGACAAGGCAGTTTTATCAATGATGCTTTGTTCCCATAGTGTAACTGTTTGAGAAGGCAAACGTTGGATGCAAATAAATACAATAATCGGATCCCAATTCGTAGTATCAATTTAATAAATTGACATGGCATTTAAAATCCCGTTCACACCTCGTTGTAAACTTTTTATGGCCGTGCTAGTTTCCTTTGTGATAGTTGTTGCGTCTGCGCTATACACAGCCAACCTAGCAACCGGCGCCACCCTAATGAAAAGTTGGTGATAGCACACGACTCACATACAGCCTGTTTTATCCGCACTTTTGTGGCAACAAACCTCAAAGGGAGAGGCAGGAGCCGTTCCAAATTGCAGCGTCTGTTGTTGGCTGCGGAAGGTGGCGTGTGTGATGGTGGTTGGCAGGCGTGGAGTCCAATGTGGTGGTGCTCTTGGCGTCTTGAGCTGAGGATTGGTTGCCTCGGTTTCTTTGTGATTTTCTTTGTGTTGTTTTGTTGTTTGTTTGTGCAGGAACTTTGTTGTAAAATTTGTTTTTAACAATTCTTTTTATGTTTAATAATTTTAAAATTGAGTTGAATGTTAATTGTTTAGTTTTTATGTATGAAGTTCGGTGGTAGTAATCGCAATATGGCGGATCGTAGTAGTAGAATTTTTTGTGGAAGTTTTTGGAATCGGTACTAAATAGTAGAAATGTATCTATTGTGAATGAACACAGTGTTGTATTATATGTACGGTGTTCATTCATAAATGTGCCCAGAAATAACACCAAGCCCTGTCGCCATGTTTGATGTCTTGACAAGTGGAAATGTTTAGTATGTATTTTGTAAGCTAGTGGAAAATAGCTTGAAATGGGAAAAATTTTGGAATAAAGAAAAGGTTTGGAATGATATTGGTTAGGGAAAAGTCGCCATTAGTAAAATACATACCGCAGCGATAAGTGCAAATAAAAAGCTCAAGGAAAACATTAAATTAAAAAAAGTGGTTAAAATAGATAGCAAAAGTTTATTTTTTTTTATTTGAATTATTCAGAAAATAACTGAATAAAGTGTTTAAATAAAAAACAATTTCCAAAGTCCGGCAAGAAAACTACCAGGTAAAAACGAAAATAGCTAAACAAAAAAACATAAGTATAAGTGTAGTTTTTATAAATAGAAAATTCGTTTGTGTTAAATCAAAACTACAAGGTAAGTGAAGAGTGGACCACTGAATGCGGGTGGGGAACACGGGTAAATCGGAAGAGGCTAAATTCTTACCCCGAATCTGTGGACAAAAAGGAAAAAAAATGGAATTTGGGGGACCAAATATCAATTTAATGGGAATATTTGGTGTCCCAGGTAGGGAGGGCAAGTAGTGGACGTCCACCGTGTCCACTCTCCTAAGTGTTTCCGTGTTTGTGTAGTTTTTTTTGGTATTATAGTTTTTGTCTAAATTTTAGTTGTTCGTGGTTCTGCTGTGGTTGTGGGTTGGAACCTGCCCTGAGCATGCCATGTGAGCTGGCTGGCATCACAACCGTAGCGGCCAAGAGTCACGCAACAAATTGGCGCCCAATTCACGCAACAATAGGACGCCCAATAAGCGTAACAATATGGCGACCAAGCCACGTAACATAGTGCCTAAAGAAAAAAGACACTTTAATTGATTATTAACCAACATTCGTGGATTTTCGTAAGTGTCTTAGATTTTTCCACGCTATATCGAAACCTTGATTCGACAAAGGACATTTCTAAACGATTTCTTTTGCCTCCCCACTTGTTTTGCGAAGTAAATGACATAGCCGCTCAATATTGCTAAGTCTAGACTTTTTTACGTATAAAGCCGAAAATAAATCCCTAAAACTTGGCCACGACAAATAATCCCCACCAAACACATCCACATCACATGGAGGTAAAGTCAAGTTATGACTTGAAATATCACCTTTGCTCTGATCTATTGCTGATGAATCATTTGCTTTCTGCTCTAATTCCAATTCATGTTTTCTTTTTCTTATATTGCCTAAACATGTTATGTATGAGGTATACGCAGCACGATGTTTAGCTGTAATTGACTCCGCATCGGTAGGCTCCGCATTATCAGCGGGCTCAATACCTTTCGGAGATTTCAAACCGTAAAAATATTTTTCATGTCACTTTAACTTTCTCCCATAAAGGTGTCAACTCTTCATCATGGAGATCTAGAGTATAAACCGTATGACTTTCTTCCGTAATACCGTTAAAACAAGCTTCAAAAATGATAAGAGCATCCGTAGCTCTAACAAATTTCTCTAATGTAGTCATTATTTACAAAATTTTGATTTTTTTTTTAATTTATTTTAAATTTACTTAAATATTCAAATGGAAGAAAAGTCAAACTGACCGACCGTAGAGTGACCGCAAATTTAGGATGGAAAGAGGAAGCACACTATGAATGTATTTATGTACAAGTATGTGTTGTTGAAAATTTTTTAACAAATTTATCACGGCACTATCTTTTGCAAATTATATCAAACTTCTTTATAAAAATAAAAAAATATCAAAACATTTACTATAAATGTGGTAAGTGATTTAAGAATTTATGCTTATTGTTTGATATATAAATCACAATCACTTGCAAACAATTTTCTGCTTACGCACTATCGACATTTTTTTTGTTGATATTACGTACGGTGTATACTGTAATTAAACGAAATTATGTACAATAAATCGCGTAAATGAATTTAATAATTAATTTGTTTCATAAATTGATCGTAAAAAATATTAATTTCTTTAACTGGCTGTCCATCCGAAAAACAAACACAGCCTTGAAAAATTCAGTGCCGATCAAATTAGTATGCAAGAGTGTAGCAAAGGGTAAAAAAGTGTACTTTATATTTTTCCTTTTTTCTTTTATCAATCACAATTAGTTGCACGGTTTTGTCTTTTACACCCTATAACAACTTGTTGTTTTTTCTTTTGATTTTTTATTCCCAACATGCACATACACACATTAGCAATTAAATGTATATTTCTGTATGTATGTAATATAATACACTTTTTTTCTTTCTTTTAGTTTCGCACAATCACTTTTGTATCAATTTACCAACCTGATATTTCCTTAGGGTTGAAAATGGAGTGACAATCTGTATATTCCCGTCGTTGACAGATCAAATGATATTTCCTCGTAAAGGAGCTTGTAAAAAATCCTTGTATTTTTATTATCCGGCTCGAAGGACCAATGGTTCCGCGTATATCCGATAAATGTAGATGAATAAAAACACAAGAGATTTATATTTATTTAGAAAATGATAGTTTTTCTCTTTATTTCGATAAATAGTAATTTTACCTTTTTTGTATAGCGATGATAAATTATTTCTTGTACGTAGTGCTAATATGGCGTCCAAAGATGCAATAACTTTATGCTAAATAACTTAAGCCGAAGGCGCCAACAACATTTAAATACCGTTAACGGTTTTACTCGTTGAAAACCTATAAAGGGTTTCCAACAAGGTTGAAACAAAAATTACTTTATAATAAATACTTTGGCACAAAAAGGCTACAGTAGAACAACGATATACCGAATTTGTATTTAAACACCAAGCTTGACCGAAAATAGTTGATTAAATGATAAAAGTTATAAAAAGTATGCACGCTCTTGCTCCCGAAGCTTTTATAGAGGAAGTTCTAAATATCACTCCAAAGTGTTCTTAAAAATAACTTAATTCTGGTATTGACAAGCTCTGTCGCACAGGAACTACTAAACAAAGAATTTTTCATGTTTTGTTGTGGTTTTGTATTCTTATTAATATCTGGCTCAAAGTGGTAGAAAAATATTAATATAAGCAATATAAATGCAAAAAGTAATATAACATTAAAAATAAAATAAGAAATATTTCATGATCTATAGAAGAAGTAAATTCTTGCAAAATGCTTAATTTTGTTTTGTTTATTTTCCCTCATCCTTATATTATATTGCTATCTCTTTTTAACAGCAACTAGAGGCACAAAAAAGCTGATTTGCTCTAAAACATAACCTCAAAGTTACATCTCTGGTCTACCCTGTGGTTATGACAAAACACAAACACAGCATAAATAGTCTTATTATTTTAGGACTTTTTTGTTTGAAGCACAAAAACAATTCATTTAAGACGTCATAAAATAATAAGACATTATGACAATATGACATGATAGGACACCGTGTAAATACCCCAATTATAAATATTATTATTTTAATTACACATGCATATGTATTATTTTTATTTCCATGTGTAGCCCATATGTAAATGTCTGCAAGTGTAATTCATGTGTAATTTAAAATTTCATCGTTTTTTATTGTGATGACGACAAATAAGGATTGGCTGTGATATTTTAATATATTTATGAACCTGTTTTGCATTTTTTTTTTTGCTTTAAATCTATTAAGCTTTGTTTGTGGTTGTCCTTTTTACATAAAACGAAACAGTGATATTTTTAAGGAGAATGATTTAGAATTAATTGGTCTAAAGAAGATTATATACATACATATGTATCTACAAAAATCAAAAAAAGAATTTTGAAGCAGTTGGAAAATACCAACGAAACATCGAAATAATATTTTAAAATAATCTTTTATTAAATGACCTTGAAAGCCCAAATATTGAAAATATATTCATCATCAAAAAATTTTGGAATTACACCAAAAAGGTTAAATATTTAACCTAAACAAATCAAAATTCCTAATTTCGTGTGTAATTTTGGCATGATGCATGTGTAATTAAAAATTTCGTTGGTGGCAAACCGCCTTTTACCGAACAGCTGAGTTTTGTCGATTCAGTAAGAGGCCTTTTCCACGATCAAAGTTTTCTTTGCCAAAGTCTTTGCAATTTTCTTTTAAACTTTGTTTCGCTTCTCCACACGCAAAGTTTTTCAAAAATTTTGTATTCGTTTGTTGGATGAACATGCAAAGCAAAAACACACATGCAACCAAATACAAGTATTTGTAAACGACGAACGAAGTAGAAAGCAACTTCGCAAAGTGTGTACTCACCCCCTTTCTTCTTTCCCTTATCACCATCAAACACAAGACTTTTCAAAGTAAACTTTGACCGTGGAAAAGGGATCTAACAATAAAAAAATAATTGCCGAATAACGTTAAAAATTTCGATAAATTTTCTTTATATTAATTTATTTTTTTTTAAATAAAGTAAAATGTCATAAGATTTTAATTAAGAATACTACAACAATTAAATCTAATAAATGAATAAAGAAACTATTAATAATAATGTCTTTTTGTATATACATACATATGTACATATGTATGTTTTGCGAAAACACGCTGGACAGTCGCAAGTCAGTATTATACATATGTATTAAGTATCAAGTCGTTAAGCAGCTCTGGGCTGAAGAACAGCTCTCGCGTCATCGTAATTATTTCTTAAGTGCGGTCAGGCTTGCGTGTGTTGTTTAGCCTTCGAGAGTTTTTCGTCTCGCTTGCACTGGTTGACTGATTTGCCACGGATAACCGTATAGTCTTACGGTTCTTTTGTGGAATTTCGTTGACAACCACGTTGCTACTACTTCCTATGTGAAGGCATAGGTCGTGTTTGTCAGTCACAAAACTTTTTTAAGATACTGTTAATAACATCTTGGACATATGGTCTAGTTACCGGCGCCATTTTTGTGCAACTATATTCTGCAAATTTACTTTGCAGAATATATACCAATAAATAAATAAATAAATGTATTAGGTATGGGGTAAAGAGCACGACCGCACTTGAATTTTTTATCTAAAGTGATAACTAGATATTTAATATCATCTTTGATTGGGATAACGTTTCCCCGACAGTGAAACATTTTTGAAAGAATTCGTTTTGGTGATTTTATTACATAGAAATATAATGGCCTGCGTTTTACTATCATTTACTTTTATTTTCCACTTGTTAAAATATTTTGCTTGTCCTAAGGCTGTCTTGCATTCCACTGCATATAAAAGCACTGATATCAGCATAAAATGCTGCTTCCTGATTTATGTGCACCTTAACATCAGACGTGTATAAGGAGTAGAGTTTAGGTGATAATACTGGCCTATAGCTGTTGGGTAATTTGGGATATTTTCTCTTTTTATGTATCGGTTAGGTTAAGGTGACCGGTCATAAAGACCACGCATAGACCGTATTGGTTCTTAGCGTTACCATGATGTACGATAACCCGTATATGAAAAAGTTACTTCGATGCTATGATACCACGAGTACTCTACACTCTCTCGGCGAATTGCAGAGATTTTCTCGAGATCTTGGAAGTAATGATAACCCAGACAGTTCGCGCTGGAGTATATGAGTGCCGGCCAGTAGCAGAGTATATT
Source organism: Gymnocheta viridis (assembly GCA_956483585.1). Taxonomy (NCBI): domain Eukaryota; kingdom Metazoa; phylum Arthropoda; class Insecta; order Diptera; family Tachinidae; genus Gymnocheta; species Gymnocheta viridis. The sequence continues at coordinate 57,785,508 of OY101444.1, forward strand.
CTCCACCGTCTCTTTATCCCATGGTACCCCACAGAATCTGCAGTTGTCACTAGTCAGTTGCCCCGCCCGTTATAAAAACTACCAGAAGCCTACAGTCTTTTTTCGATATCGATAGAAGAAGTTTAGTCGATTTTGGATCATAGGATCTCCACATAACTTTGCACGTTTCGGTGATTCCCCAAGCCGCCTCAGATTTCCTCTTAATATTGCGAATTGGAATGTCTATCACCCTGTTATACGGTGATAGAACTCCCCGTTTCGCTAATTCGTCCTCCTCCTCGTTACCTTTTATGCCCTGATGTCCACGAATCCAGTAGATATATACTCTTCTGTTTTTACATAGTATATCAAATGATTTCTTGCGCTTTTAAACAATCGAAGAGTAAATATATTCAGCGGATATCGCCTTGATTGCCGGCTTACCATCTATAAAAAAGTTAATATGTGAGTTTCTAGTTCTGGGATTACAAGCCAGATCAGCAGCCATTTTGGCTGCAAATATTTCTATAAACATTGGGTTAAGAAGAGTATAAATCAACAGCGTCCTAAATGTTGTTAAGCACGAGTTCGATTAGTACTTCAAACTTTCGAGTATGAGTGTACAAGAAATTATATATAACCAGATGCATACAAATCAGTGAAGTCAGTTTGAGCTTTATGACTTTCAGTAGCTAATAAGTCAGCGTGACGATAATCTCTAAAAAAAAGAATGGTTTGAAGTAAGGTTGACACGAATATGGAAAGAAGCACAAAGGAGAGAATGATGGGAAATCAAAGGAATATGATGTATTAACTATTATGTTATCGCTGACAAGAAAGTAATCAATCAGAGACACAGATTGATGTAATGAATCAAAATGAATTGGTATAGAGTTGTGCCAACACCTCAACCCAAAACGTCTACAAAGCAATTACATATTCATTGATTTAGAATCACTAAATAAGTCATCATTAAAATCAACAACTAATATGATGTCTTCGAAACGGACAAAAATATCACTGAGTAATCGCTCCATTGTACACATGTCCCCAGTATGTATATATAACGACCACCGTAGTAGAAACATTGAAAATCTCAACAAATAGTCCTTCACAGTGAAAGTAATCTTCACATCTAAACACAATCATATACCTGATCCCTTCATCAATATAAATGGCAACCCCGCCGACTCTACATATAGTCGGACGATCACTCCTAAATACCATGAAACCCTCAACATTAACAGCACTATCATAAATAATGGAATTCAACCAGGTCTCTGAAACACAAATAATGTCTAATAAAGCATTTTTAAATATGAAGGCAAGCTCATCAAGCTTGTGAGATCTGCCAGAGAGACAGAGGCTTTGAGCATTTAAGTGTGCAACTTTTAGATTTCTAGAATCCGGTGCGAAAACATTTTTAATAGAATAGTTACCGGTTATATGGCCTAAATTATTCAGCCCAATTATGAATATCCGCACGGTTTTTTTCCCTTCCGCACTTTGCTGCTCCCGAGAAAAAATCCTCCTATTCTAATCACCCGGGGAATAAATAAATTAGGGAAAAGGAAAATCAGAAACAGCTGTTTTGTTTTTGATATTTTATTTTGTAATTGTGATTTATTTTGTTATAGTGATTTAATTTGTATGTGATTTTCGTAAATTTTCCTTTGTCAAAATTAAGTTTCTTTTTTAAATATCTTGTTAAATATCAATAGTGAAGCTTTCCAAATGAATAGCATAGCTTTCCAAGTACTTGCGGAGGAAACTCATTCTGAGGAAGAAGCGAGAAAAAGAACCCAGAAGGTTAGAAGGAGGCAGATGCGCGATGCAACAAATCCGCTTGAGTTGGACCAATCATTGTAAGTACATACATACATATGTGTATAAGAAAATTGCTTTGTGTATGAATTATTTCCTGCTTTAGGTTTCAAAAATATTATAGTCAACAAAAGTGCTTTTAGTTATTTATTAAGAGTGCTTACATCACACTCTCAGCCGATTACGAATCAATCGGCTGTTAGCCCTGTGGTGAAACTAAGTGGTTGTTTGAGATTTTTCGCAGAAGGCAGTTATCAGACGGGAGTTGGAAAAGATTTCGAAGTTTCGTTGGCCCAACCAACTTTAAGTAAAGTGCTCGCTGAAGTACTTGATATTTTTGAAGCGCACCTTTGCCCAACGTGGATAAAAATGCCAACACCAGAGGAAAAAAAGAAAATTGCTTTAGCGTTTGATAGAAAATATAAAATCCCAGGAGTTACTGGGTGTGTTGACGGAACACACATACAAATCATTGCTCCTGCTGAAAACAAACATTTGTTCTACAACAGAAAAGGAAAATACAGTTTGAATGCCATGCTGGTAAATATGCTTTAAAATTTAATATGGCTCTATAGAAAAATATTTTGCTTAATTTTGTAGATTTGCGATGACGAACTAAGGATCCGGTGTGTTAACGCATCTCACCCTGGTGCTTGCCACGATTCTTTTATATGGGCTACCAGCGACGTTAGAGCTCACTTAGAAGAAAAATATTTGGAAGGTGTGCGCAACTTTTGGCTTTTAGGTAAGTAAAACCAATCACAAGTTTGAGACGCAATACTAAAATTATTTTTTTCTTTATTTATAAGGTGACGCTGGTTATCCTTTAGAGCCATGGCTATTAACGCCCCATCGTGTTCCAGAGGATGGTTCCCAAGAAATGAGGTCCATTCAAAACGCCGCAACATTATTGAGAGAACAAACGGCGTATTGAAAAATAGGTGGAGATGTCTCCTCGGTGCAAGGGAGCTTCACTACTGTCCGAAAAAGGCAGTTAAAATTATTAATGTGTGCTGTGCCTTGCACAACATATGTATTCATTTTAAAGTACGGGAAGAGCCATACGATTCTTTGGTTGAAATGATCACCGAAGAGGATCACATTAGTTTACCAACTTCCACAAGATATCTTACCGCAGCTCAATTAATTAGAAATAATATTGGATGCGCACTTTGAAATAGTATTTAAAACATGTTTTTTGAAAAAATAAAAATAATCTTTAATTTAACTTGGTTTGTAGCTGAGATCATTGAACTGAAGCTGCAAATTATTTTTATCCAATTTATATTGAACCTCTCTAGTTCTCATTTTTTCCATGAAGGAGTGGTGGCGCCGCATCTCTTGTAGCTTTTCTTTTTCAATGTTTGCCATTTGTTGAAAATGCTTTTTTTTGAGGTCGTACATTTTGTCAATGGATCTGTAAATCTTTTTTAAACTTTGCTGTTGTTCCTTAACATCTACTACTACTTCTTTCAATGTACTCACTAAATCATTTTGTACGGCAAGTTCTGCTTGTAATATATCGTATGACGATTTTACGTTTTCTTTTGAAACATTTGCTCTTATCTTGGAAGTAGAGTTCGATATGCGGGTAGTTTTGGATGCTGGCGCGCCTTCAACGCTGACGTTTTGGTTTTGTTCTGTCATAGAAACGTCAACGCATACTGAATCAAACGTTGTGTTTAGAGGATCTTCTAAGTTTTTTGGTGATCCTAGGCCGAAAACATTTCCAGGCACACCTTCAACGGAAGTTTTCATGGCAATTAAATTATAAATACTTTCCTCCGTTGCCGAAAATTTATATTCCCTATTAGGCCCTCCACCAGTGCCCTTTTATGTTGCAAATTTTGGGATGCCTTCTGACGCACATATTTCTTTTGGTCAGACCATACCCGAATAAAACAGAATTGCATGTACATATTTATATACATAAATAACATTTTTGAATGGACAAACAACATACCTTTTTCCATTCAGTAAAATTTTTGCTTGGAGGACCTAGAGAATTTAATTCATCCTCTGCTCTTTGCCAGAACCGTTGAACCTCTTGACGTTCTCCTTTAAAAAACCCCCGTGCAATTTCTGGATTCTCCTGCATAAGCGTCAATAAATGCTGCAACTGCTGTTTATTTGAGCTTTTGGCCCTAAAAAAATTTTAACATATATATTATTTATTTTTTATTTACTTTTTTTATTCAATACTTACATTTTTCTTTATCTCCCTTCAAAATTGCTGGTGAAAAAACTCGAATGAAATAATAACCGTTTTTTCCCTTTTTGTTATTGTAGAATTCTTACTTTATTCCCTGGGGGAAAAAATCCGGGGGAAATTATAATTCACAATAGGAGGAATGAGAAAAGGGAAAAATTTCTCCCGGAATTTGTATTCATAATTGGGCTGATTATTATAAGTGTTTGCCATAACAAAAATGGGATTGTATACAAATGTTTATGTAAATAATATGTAAATGTAAATACTATAATACTAATTAGAACAATAATAAAAAAAATAAGAATGAAAATATAAGTACCAATAACGATATATTTATAGGACATTCAACCAAAAAGTTTAGTATAATTACACACCAAAAGCATTTCAAAATCAAAAGAAAAGACCACAAAAGGAGGCACCCAAACTTGTATCAGATGTAATTTTGAAAATAGTCAAAAGTGATGTGTACCGTTTTCTTTTGAGTAAAAAATGCAACATTCCTTTCACCTTTTATCAAAAAAATTGCTATTTAAAGTTTTTTTTAAGACAAACATTTTGCATCGTAAGCGATGATACAATAATTCCTAATGAATTCACTATTTTAAAAAATCATATTGCAAATTTTCAATAAAAAAATCAAAACGCTGAATATGATAAGGAAAATGGCAAAATGTATAATTAAAACATCTCCCCTTTGATCGCAAGAAAATATTTCGGGTGTAAGTAAATTAATTCAAGATAAAACAAAACAAATATGCCTAAAGTTTAAAAAGCTCAATCACCACGCAACTCCAAGATTTGAGAAGTATTTAAGACTTTTTCCGCACCATCCGTCAACTTAATTTTTGCCATGGGTTGATCCCTGTTTAGAATACGATACCAGGATATTTTATTGTTTCTGCGTAGCGCGCTGCATATATGTATATTGCAATTTGTTTCCAGCATCAGTGAGGTTATCATTGAGCACAAACATCAGTGTCAATCACATGTTTTATTTTAATCGTAGGATCTTTAAAATATGATCTCATGAGCTCATCTCGTACATGATTAAATTTCATCAAAACAGATTTACCCCCTTCTGTGTAGAAATACTGATTTGTATTACTAGCAACCACTGAAATTTTTTTTATTGAGAACAAATAACTAAAACAGCTTTTTGAAACTTGTTTTGCACAAGTTCGCATCAAGCAATTTTGTCCATGTCGTGAGCCTCTACTGTATTAATTTTATTGTTACACAGGCCAAATTTATTTTTGAGTTCTGTTACAGAGGAAGAAACTGGTTATAGAAGTCTCAATCAATTTTTTGAGGCTAAGTTGGTCCGATCGCATTTCAGCAGTAAACAATGAGAAATTTTCCTAAAATGTTTTGTCAACTTCATCAATGTATTTCCGCATTGTAGAATTTTCGCCTTTGAAACTGGATTTACCAAGCCATCTAGTACAGTTAATGCTTTCATTTTCACTGTTTCTAATGAGGGTGCTGTTGGCTGAAGTAGTTAGCGCGTTGACTGCAAAGCAAATAATGTCTAAGAACGTGGGTTCGAGCCCAGCTTCAGACAAGTCATAACATCCAGCATTTTTCAGATGTGCATTAGAGTATGCCATTGTATTTGTTGTTGTCGGAGTGTTTAAGTGATGAAGGCATAGCATACTGGTCACTGAACATTTCTGGCAGCAATTGATACTGGTGTATGCTAGCGGACATCACAGCGCCCTCCTTCGTCGGTATTGTAGCAAAATCGCCGGCGAAGTAAAATAATGAATAAAATGGCTACAAAAGCTTAAAAACACATTTAATGCGCCTACTTGACATCAAAGGCGCTGCAACACTGATCTAAAAACTAACACAGCGCGCAATATCAGAGTTGCAAAAATTAAGCTTTCTCTCTCTTTCACCATCTGTCCTCTCTCACTATCCCTTTCCCAAAGAAGGTAACACACCTACGGGTTGGTAGGCATACTAATTGCCTGAGTGTTACTTCTCTTTATCAAAAAAAAAAAAAAAAAAAAAATATAGGTCATCAGAGATCTTTACACAGGACGCATGAAACCAAATTTTACATGAGTCAGATTCCACTCCTTTGTCGGTGCTTGTTACAATTTTTTGCAATCCCCACGTGTGTGCTGGTGGTGCCATTTTAAAGTTGAACAATTGTACAGATTATGTTGAAAATGGTAGAAAAATTTTGCTAAAAATTAATCACACCGAGACTACGTACAATGCTTTCAACAAATTAATATAAATAAATAATTTATTTATGTACGAGTATGTATGCATGTTGCCAAAAGCTTTTAATTATCACGAATTCACTTGTTTTAGTTAAAATAAATTTTTAGTTGTTTGCCGCTAAAAAATACCTCGTCACTCGTTCATTACGTTGCTAGACATTTAATAAGACATGATAGAGTAATTATTGTATCATTATATTAATATGCTCAAGTCTTAAAAAAAATTCATATACATATATTTACTATAATTAAATTTATTATTCAAAACAGGTCTCGATACATTTTTTTAAACAATTCAAAAAATTTTGTTTGTTGAAGGCTTTTTAGCTAGTCTATCATACATAAATGCATTTCGTTGGTGCTTATGCCAAATCGTCAGTAGACCTTAAACCATATTTTTGAAAAGTTTCAAACCTCTACTTATACAAAAACTTTATAAAAGCCAATGAGAATTTCAAAAATTACAAAAGTATAAATAAGCGTAGTAGGCTTTGAAACTTATTCAAAAACCCCAACAAAAAAATTGTATTATGTATATATGAATCTATTTTATTTTCTTTACAACCTTTACACTAACGTGAAATGAAACGTAGTTCACGGAACTTGCCTCTCAATTGCGCCATTGTTTCGCGCTCTGTGTGGCATGTGGCACCGTGCTGCCGTCAGCCAAATCCGTCTCTTCCATTTTGGGCAAAACAAAATTTGCAATCATCGCACAGTAGCGCTCGACATTCGCGTAATCGATAGATAATTTAGTCACAAGTTTGTAAGTCGATTCATGGTTAAAATATAGACCAAAGTGAACATCTTCAACAGTAACGTAAACATCTGAGCTGCCAAAAACAATGTTGGCAAAAATAAATTTGCTAGAAAATCACCCTTTGTAACAGTGGTAAAAGCAGGGACTTCCAGCGCAACAGCAAGGCGCCAGGAAAACGAACCATTCAAATAAAACGAGCTAGCACTATTTACGAAGAGCTAGCTTCCACAGTCGAGGGCCCCAAAGTCTACATATCAGTGATGCAGCAGAAGAACAGCAACCTTACAGCATGTGGATACAACAACGGATAAAAACACATTTTTTTTACGAGAGATACAGGAGCGTCGCAGTCAATGAGACATTCTGTAGTGAAGGGCATGTGTGAACCATTGAGTAATATACGACTGCTCACAGCTACTGGGGAGAATGCCGCTGTCTACGATAAAATTTCAGTAAAAGTGACTAGTGCCAATATTACCGTCAAACATGATGAACAGTTATGGTTTGGCGTAACTTTGAAATATCTCCGAATATTGGCTAGGAAAACCAGGATCACACACATTCTATATCTCTGATATGGGCACGAATGGAGGGAGATTGTGTGGACGGTAGAACCGGTTGTGGGCAGTAGAACTAGCAGAAATTAAGGACAATCCTGGTTAGAATCTGCAAAGGTGGAAGAGTCCCTATAAAAATACTTAATTTATCTCACCATGAGCGAGTCATCAACGAAAATGCCAACATAGGTCAGTGTGGAACACCGGAGGCGATAATAAATTGCGACAAAAATCTTAAACATGTCAATATGTCTGCCAATGGGCGTGAATTATTTGAGGATCATGTAGGGACATGGGTAGCGGGATTATCAGCTCCTGATAGAAATAAAGCCAAACAGCTGCTAAAAAGGCATGCCTGCGTCTTCGCTTTAGGAATTCAAAGCCAAGGAAGAACGGCAATAGTAAAACATCAAATAAATACTGGCGAAGCAAGGCCAATGAAACTGGTGACCAAAAGCATACCCCTGGCGAACCGAAATTAAGGTTAAAGAGTTAGTAAATGAAATGTATCAAAGTAGAGTTATCGAACCATCTTCAAGTCCTTGGAGCTCGCCTGTGATCTTAGTAAAGAAGAAAGATGGCGGTACCAGATTCTGTGTCGACTACAGGAAGCTAAACGATGTCACTGCGAAGGACAGCTACCCGCTACCGAGAATTGATAACACCTTGGACAACCTGGCTGGAAAAAAATTGTTTTCTACCTTGGACTTGCAGAGTGGCTATTGCAGAGCAGGATAAAGAGAAAACTGCTTTCAGTGCAAGCGATGGCTTATGGCAGTTTAAAGTTATGCCATTTGGGCTCTGCAACGCTCCGGTCATATTTGAAAGTCCTATGGAACATGTACTAAAAGGACTTCACTGGAAGACATGCTTCGTGTACCTTGATGACATAATTATGATGGGGAAGACTTTTGACCAACACCTCTAAAACCTGGCTGAGGTGCTTCAACGCAAATCATCGGCTGAACTAAAGCTTAGCGCAAAGAAATGCTCATTATTTGATGAAGTCTTCATAAGCTCCGCAGCTTTCTGGGACTTTGCACATAATACAGAAGCTTTGTATCGAATTTGGCCAGCATAGCAGCAAGCTTCCGCAAGCTGACCAATAAATCGCGACCATACCAATGGGGTAAACCGCAAAAGGAAGCTTTCCAGGCACTGAGAAATTTGTTGTGTACGGCCCCAGTTTTGGCCTACAGAATCGCAGGAGAGAAATTTGTGCTAGATAGCGATGCGAGCAGATATAGAATGGGGGGTGTGCTATCATGGGTGGTTACTGGAACAGAAAAATAGATAGGCTATTACTTTCAAAGCCAGAATGGAACTGTGTGACGCGACGAGAGATGCTATCAGTGCTAGATTGCATAAAACATTACCACAAGTATTTGCATGCTTAGGACCTGCCATTCTTCAGTGAGGTGGCTACTGCAATTTGAAAACGATGTCACGTAGCCCTTACAACAGGAGAAGAAATGACCCACCCGCAATGAGATATCAGCTGAAAGATATACCCTGAAGCTGATATGACAAATGGACTCTTACATCGTACATGGGAAAGTTCGGAAGGCAAAGCGGTTTCAAAAATTGATCGGCATCGAACAAGCGAATACATTTCTTTAATTCATATGGAAGAGTATTTTTAATAAAATTCTCGCTTTTGGGTATGTTTCCAGTACTGAGATACAGTATTCCAAACTTTTAGGCGACGTTCATTTATTCGTTTTTGGTCTGCGATAGATATCTAACTCTATATAAAATATTGTTACATTTCGACCTTTTCGATAAATTTTACTTTTTTAACTTGCACCAGCACTCAGGGGATGACCCCTACATATGCAATGCATTATGCCGGAACTAGGAAAATTGGCTATGGGAAGGAGGATGAAAAGAGTAATGTTTGTGGACGTTCGATTTCAACCTTTTCACAGAAAGTAACAGGAAAGACCTCTGCGGTAAGTTTATTCCACATGCAAACTGTTCGGCTAAAGAACGAATTTTCTCTGTAATGCTCTTATCGAAGAACGTGTTGTTCGCTCAAATGAGCGAGTTTCGGGAACAAGTTCTGTGATTTCATTGGAGACCATTCCATTGTAGTAACGATATAACAGTGAAATACATCCCACATTGCGTCGATGCTCCATTGAGTCAATAGAGTTGGCTACCCTACTGTCACCGATGAGCTTATGCGCCCTCTCCTGTACCCAGTCGAGTATCTTCAAAATATACTTTGAAGCACCGGCCCATACATGAGAGTTGTATTCCATTTTTGGTCGGATATAGGTGGTGTAAATATTAAGGAGATCAGATGAGGTGAATTATCTCTTACACCGTCTTAGAAAATCGAAGCTTTTGAATCTAGCAAAATATGATCAGTCCATCGAACATCACACTTAATTTTCATGCCAAGAACATCAAGAGCCTCTGATTCCTCAATACCCACACTACCCATTATTACAGATGGAGGAGCATGATTGGTCGTACATCTGTGTATAAGAATACAACACTGGGTCTTACGATCATTAAATTTGACCCTATTCGCACGTCCCCATTCAGAGATAGCTAAAATATCATTATTTAGCGAATCATTCATATTTTGCCTCATTACCGCGAGATCCGGCAGGCTTGGTCTTTTACTGAATGAATACGAATGGTACATGCTGCTGTCATCTGCAAAAGAGTAGATAGGATTTAAAGTTTGACATAGTTCATTTAGGAAAATAAGAAAAAGTGTGGGAGAAAGAACGGAGCATTGCGGTACACCTGAATTAACTTTGAACTCGTTTGAAGAGATCCTATCTATAAGAACTCGTATAGTGCGATCTCTGAGAAAGATTGATATAAATCGAGAGAAGACATCACTGACACCAAAAGCAATACGTTTTGACAGAAGTGCACCATGCCAAACTCCTCATTTTCCTCGGAAATATCTAGAGCCACCACCTTGCTCTCGCCGAAATTGTGAATAGAATGATACCATCTTGTTTGGGTTCTTTTAAATAGTAAAAATAAAATATAAAAAAAATATACTTTTGCTTAATGATGTTTTATTTCCTTAATATCACTGTTTTATAAAATACACGAAGTAATTTGCTCATCAAAGCTAACGCTTTAAAAGCTTTTTAGCAACTGATCTATGGACGATGTTCACCATGCTCAAATTTGCATACACACGGTTGATTAAACTGTGCTTAATCATCGCTGTATTTTTATGTCTGCTAAACTTGAATCTACATTTGAATTTTGAAACAATATAGTAAAAACTAATTTTGTTGAAAAAATATACAAATCGAAAAGTATTCAACTGAGCCGGTTTTATAATTATAGAAAAATCGGACTATTCGACATTAGGTGTCAAAAAACAACTTAAGTATTAATCAAACCAAAAAAGTTTGTCTTGATTACAACAAAAAAAAATAAAAAGGAAAGTGGTACATGAAATAAAACCAACGCACAGTGGTGCCAATTAAAAAAAAAAGTGTAATAAATCTGTATCTTTTTCACTCTCATTTCAAAAAATTTATTTGATTTTTTCACGACTACATGAATTGAGATCATTTAAAAATTTTTTCTGCATTTTATCGGAGATTGTATGATATGATTTTCAAATATTTACTTTTCAATTTTATCTTTGCTATTGCGGGAGATATTGCGGGCACAGTCAAGGCGAAAAATCAAAATTTAAAAATTGAGTGCCAAATATCTTTAAAAATATTAAAGAAATTTTTGTGAAACAAAATGTATTTTCTTAATCTATTAAAAAGCTTTACAAAAAGCATAAATATGTCAAAATCAAATATTTGTAAGAGCTATGAATCCAACAAAGTTTTACATGCCCGAGGTAGTCAGCTTTGACACCCTGTAGCCCACCGTATGTTTCAACAGGGTGCATCAAATTCGAAAATCCCTAAAGCTTAGGTCCTCCTCTGATTCTTACACACTTTTAATACTTTTGTACGATGAATTTCAATGTTATCGGTTTTATGTTCAAAACAGATTGTAATTCTAGACTGAACATAAAACCAATTTGCTAATTCGCACCACTGTGCAACGTCACAAACTAAATGTATTGATTGTTCACGTGTGTGCAGTAGGGGTATAACTTATTCCCACTTTTTGCAAATATGAAAATGACCCTAGCATAGTCGAATAGTCCATTGAAAACTATTTAAAAAAATATTAATTATTCGCGGCTTTCAAAAAAGTTCACCCACAAAACGCGGTAAAGTTGGAAAATTATTTTTTTTTATTTGTACTTATACATTTAGCCAAAAACTCAGTTTTTTTATGAAATTATTCAGGTCCTTTAATAATTAAGAAACTTTTTAACTTTTTTTCATTTATTAATAAAATATTAAAAAAAATTTTATTTAATTTTTTTCTTTAGGGATTTTAGAAAATTGCTTTTGTGGGTGTTTTTATTTTCAACCGACCCAAAAAAAATTGTTTTCGTAAATAACACAATATTCGCTCTCGCGTAGTGCTAGGTCTAAAATTTGGTTATACCCCTAGTGTACAGCCTTTCTATAAAAATAAGACTTACCAACTCATTGTCTACTATTAAAATCAAACAAAGGTGCAATTCGTAAATGCAGTAATTGTGAAATAACGAGTTTTGCAATCGAAAAGTACACTTTTTTGTCAAAAATTTTCTGTATGCAACCAATTGACAGTGCTGGCACATATTTGAGCAACTACTGCAATATTTTATTTACTGTTGGAATAGTTTGCATAACGCTTGTACAAATTTACTGCATTTAGAAGTCCACCCAAACTTTTAATTATTTACACGTGTAAATATTTATGTAGTTGGCTATTGATATACAAAAAAAAGTAGAAACAAAAAACTTAAAGCTTAAATTTAAATGACGCAACAATGACTATTCACAAAGGGACCTATTTTTCTGGACCCAAGTGGGCCGGTTGCTTGCAATCGGCAGCCTGTGCAACCTAACAATGACTAACTCAGTTTTAATTATGATTTGTTTGTTTTTAATCACCCAACTCTGGAACTTTAAATATTTTACATGAATTATCTTCGGATACTGTTAAAAGTAAACTTTCTTTGGGGTCATAACAAAACGAATATACTTCTGCCAAATGTCCAGATAAAGTAAATTTACGTTGACCAGTGCGCGCATCATAGGCAATAACATTACCCTCCAATGTTGAAACTAAGATAGTGAAATCACTAATCCACTGAATTCTAAATAAAAATATTTTTAAATAGTATTTTACTATTAATTTATGCGTATTTTAGCGATTCTTACTTTGTAACCCCGTCGTTTGCGTGTTCACATTCTGTTCTTAAACTTAATTTAGAATGATCCCAAACAGCGACTTGTCCGTGCAAGGTACCACTTGCAGCCATTCTAAAATTTCCAGATGGTGAAAACGCCAGGCATTCAACAGCACCGTTTGCTTCGACCATACCAACTGGACCGTTAGGTGTACTAAAAATAATTTTTCCTAAAATGAGAGAAAAGATATTCACAATCAAGTATCAAGTAGAAAATAAAGTTAATATTTTGTTTAATTTAACAAATAAGAGTACGTTTTAATACGCATTGGTTTTAATGAAGAAAATATTGACAAATAAATTTCATCTACCGAAGAAAAAATAAATAAAACCCATTTGTTTCGGACAAAATTTTGTTGACTGAGAGTTTTCTGCAACACGATTCACTCATTTGAAAAAAATGTTCGGGAACATCGCGACTATCATAAGAAATATATAAATAAAAAATACAAATCTGTGACAAATTGTGTATAAAAAATTTACAAAAAAAAACACTGCCTTTAATAGTTAATGAACTAAATAAAAGAAATTATTTTCAACACATTTATAGAAAAAAATCTAAAAAATAAAATACTTGCTGTTAAACTGCTTTTAAACTCATTTGTTTCGGATAAAAAAGACAAGTAAGTGCTTCTGTTAATAGCTTAGGGTTTACATAAATAGAATTGATGTAAACTCGATTTTGAAACATTAGAATGAAGCAACTCAGCTCAACTTTCTCCGGACAAAAATTAAAATTAAACCAATTCAAATTAATAGTTGTCCGGACAAAAATTTTATGGGTAAATCTGAAGCAAAAAGACAAGTGCTTCTGTTAATCGGGGCTGTCACAAATTTGGGGAAAATTGGGGGAACTATACGTTTCCCCCCATTTTTTATTTTACATTTTCTTCTTATTTTACCATTTTCTACACCCCTATATTTATTTCTTTCTTTTTGGAGCTGTGTCACTAAACTAGACATAAGCCGAAACCTCATTTGATCCTATATGTACAAGCTAATCTAATTTTTATGTCAAGGATTTTATCGTACATACCATTTTCATCGCCAGACATGAACAATGGAGATTCCTTGTCACAGGTGACTGTAGACGATCCCTCTTGATGAACCATTGGATTATGTTCATCTATTTCCATTAAAACTGTTGCGGATTTTATGTCCCACAGCTTAATGGTACCATTGTTATAAGAAGCGAAAATTTTTTTGCCATCACTAGTGATTTCGCCCGACTCGCATCGTACGCCTTTTCCAGGTAGTATTCTGCAATCCCCCGCTGGCAGTCGAAAAACATATATTTCACCATCCTCACTGCCTGCGAATAAAACATTTGCCGCTTTATGCCAACGCATCCAAGACATATCACCCATTGAATATTCCCATACTTTACGTAACGTGAAGCTTTCATCATTATCGGTGTTATCATTACCAGCTGATCCTTGTATCTTGTGTAATAAAATCTCGCCAGCCATGTCACCTGTAGCTAAATATGTTCCATCATGATTGAAGTGTACTTCAGTAACCGTATCTTTATGGGCAGTTATTTCTTGAATAACTTCGCCGTTGGTGCGGTTCCATATAAAAACTCTGTCATCTTCACCACCTGAAGCGCAGAGATTGTTATGTGGGTGCATATCACAAGCAAATACCGGTGCGGAATGCTGTTGAAACGTTAATAAAGAATCATCCTGCACTGGAGATTTGCGAAAATCTTCTATTTCACCATCGGAATCGCCGTATCCGCCTCCGGCTTCTAAACGAGACTGAAGCTCTTCTAAAGTTATTTCCTCCATTTCTAAATCATCATCGTCTTCAGGTGGGCCATCATTTTCAACATAAACTTCCTCAAAATCATCTTCGATATCTGCTGGGCGCGGTGGCGTATTATCGCGCATCTCAATGTAATTTTAATTAAAATTAAATGAAAAAAATTACTCGATGTGATATTGACTTGGCAAATTTTGTTTATTATACGGCAGGGATGATAAAGTTGGTATAATTTTATTTTACAAAAGTACAATTCAAGCATTAGAAGTACCGTGACACTGCCTTTTTTACTTCATGGTAACAAGTTTTCCCTCCTAATCATAAACACTAAAATGGATTCGTTTACGAAATCCCGTTATTATCTAGTTGAAAATAATGTAAAAATATGTTTTAATATAAACCAGCTTGAAGTAGGCGACGCACATATACCCGATGAATATTAACCTTATCAGTTCACGATATATAGAGTTAAGATGTAAACGCAAAATACATATGTATTTAGAAATACCAAATGTATTTTAAATTACATAAATTGCAGTATCACCCGGGGCATAGTATTTTACATGTAGCCGCGCCATTATATTCTCTCATTTAACGGTGCTTGCATTCTGTCAAAAGTTTATTCTTTTATTTTTCGTATACACCAATACATGAATTGGTACAATACAGCAATAAAAAACAAACAATTTTTTTTTTTGTATATCATCATAAAGTCAAGAACATCTGACTAAAAACCAAATAAAATTTTTTTTATATGAAGTGAGTACATATAAGCACAGGGACTGACAAAAATGTAAGAAACTTTTAAAAGCTTCACGATGTTTGGCGATTAAAAAACAAAACGCTGTGAAAAATCAACAGGATTATTGCGTAGACCTGTTATTATTGGACCATGTTATACACAATCAAGTATTAGTTTGTGTGTTTTCCTTATGCACAAGCAAGTATTATTTGTGTGGTTGTGGCTCGGATGCTTTTGGCATCTTATGTAGACCAAAGAGCAACAAAAGACCGCTACCACCTGTAAGTGAATTCATATTCGTACCACATAAATATGCCGTATAAATGGTAAATACTATGGTAGAATAATACAGGTAGTGTCAAAGCGTTAACGGACTTTTTTTTGGGTTCGAGGCTGTCAAAATTTGATTATGTATTACTAACACACACCCACACTGCCACAAAAGCACACTTTATCACTTGTTTCAAATGCAAATAAGAAAAGGAAAAGATACGAAAATCGTTATAGAACAGAAAATTCAACCATTTTGCCATTTAGCTTGTGTACTTTTTGACAGCTTCGAACCTAAAAAGTATTGTTGTAGCTTCGACACCACCTGTATTAATCTACCATGGTAAATACGTTACAATTAACATTAAGCGGGTAAAATACTTTTTTTGTATGTGACACTAAATAAAAATATTGCACTTCCCAATTATTTCTCTATCTTTCATACATTTGAATTCAGTATTGCACAAGAAAACTATCTATTTGTGAGCAAGGTCGGAGAGTTCATAATTAATGGAATCGAAAAAGAAGTTTTAATGGCTAATTGGGACCATGGTATGTATCATTTAATATCCCTCTTGTGTCCGATATGTCTAACAGGTATGTCAACACGTGTTTCATTTACAATTCGCTGTCGCTCACAATTGCGACGGCGTCATACTCAAGGCGTATTAACCAGGTGGTAGCATTACGGCAGCTGATTTCTTTGACTTGCTCATGGTAGAAAAATACAGGAAGTTTCGAAGCTAAAACAACACTGCTTTTAGGTTCGAAACTGTCGAAAAGCACAAAAGAAAAATGGAAAAAATTGTATATTCACATGTGTGTGGTTGCATTTTCTGATCAATAAAGAATTTTTTCTTTTCCTTTTCTTATTTGCATCCGAAACAAATGTTAGTGTGCTTTTTTAGTACATAATCAAATTTTAACAGCTGCGTATCCAGAAAAGGGTCCGTTAACGCTTTGCTACTACCTGTATTATTCTACCATGGACTTGCTTATGCTTTCTACTTTGAATGTCAAAAAGGATGCCTTTATGTCAGTGTTGCCACCAACGAAATGTTAAATTACATATTCATCATGCCAAAATTACACATGCTTTCTTTATTTTAAATAACGTGCTTTGATTTGCTTGGATTAAATATTTGACCTTTTTAGTGCAGTTCCAAAATTTTTTTGCTGATGAATGTATTTTCAATATTTGGGCTTTTAAGGTCATTTAAAAAAGATTATTTTTTACATATTATTCCGACGTTTCGCTGGTATTTTTCAGCTTTTTCAGGGAATTTTTAATTTTTGTAGATATATAATCTTCTTTAGACTAATTCTACTTCATTCTTAAATATAGCACAGTTTTGTTTTAATAAATTTAAAACAAAAAATGCAAAACAGGTTCATAAATATATTAAAATATCACAGCCAATCCTTATTTGTCATCACAATAAAAAGAAGTAAGCATAAAAAACAATAAAATTTAAATTACACGTGAGTTACACATGCAGCCAATTACTAATGGGCTACAAGCAAATGAAAAGAAAATATATATAATAGCCCTAGAACCTAATTATATGACCGTCACAAAAATATTTGAAGAAACGAGCAATATGAAAATTTTCAATTTATTGTTAATAACTCCAATAAAAAATATCGTTCACACAACGTTTAATGAAGCTTTAATATAATATCTCCAGTTGTTCTAAAAAATATTTGGGTAAAGTTCCCTGATGATCTATATTAGCAACAGTGAAATGCGCATAGGAACAAGCTATACCCCTCAATAATCAATTGCAATTTGTTTTTAACAAAATTGTTAATGTTTTACTGAATAAGTAAAAAGAAAAAGTGCGAATAAGAAGTTAAAATACTAAAATTTTAGCAATTCCCGTAAAAAGCACCAATTATTATAAAATAAATTGTAAATACAATATGTCCATTAATTCTTCGACACTGATCTCTTTACAAAAAGTCAACCTTGTTCGAACTGTACAGAACATGGTAGAATAATACAGGTAGTGTTCAAGCGTTAACGGACTTTTTAAGCTATTGCATAGCTTTTATCGGGGGGTTTGAACGCGGCCACCGAATCAAGAAATTCTGTAACGAAAAAACCTAACACTAAGTTTGTTTCATAAGTCTATTGTTTTTTAAAGTATTTTAATCCAGCGTATGTTAAGCCCTCATGTATGATATTGATTTCATTAACATACAGTATTGCCAGAACAGATTTTCACATGTAGGAAAACACAAAATGACGTACTTACGAGCAATCGAGGTTGACAAAAATGATATACACAAACAAACATATAATTCGTAGGTTTTGAAGCGGTATTTTCAAGATATTTAGAAGATATCAAATCTCAAACTTATGTTTCTTATTTCAGTTACCATAAACCTATAGTTTAAATGATAAAAACTCCTGAATAACCTACATGTATTGTAAGATAATAAAAATGTTCAATAAAAGAAAAAAAATTGTTTTCTTTTCGGTCACCACGCTCAAAGAGTGTAACTTGAATTAATATCAGAGAAAAAACTTGAATTAAGAAAAAAGAAAAAAACTGCATAAATAAATAATTATAATTGCATAAGTTGATAAAAAAAATGCTATACAATAGCTTTGCCGTGGTAGTCCCTGAGTGACACACGTCTTTTTTTGGGTTCGGGTCCGTCAAAATTTGATTATGTATTACGAACACACACCCACGCTACTAAAAAAGAACACTTTAACATTTGTTTCAAATGCAAATAATAAAAGGAAAAGAAACAAAATTCTTTACAGAACAGAAAATGCAACCATTTTGCAATTTTTCTCTTGTGCTTTTTGACAGCTTCGAACCTAAAAGCAGTGTTGTTGAATCTTCGACACTACCACAATACGAAATAACTGTAACGAATAGTCTTGATGAGTCAACGATTTGCTTTTCATACTGATTTTGACATTTATCAGAACAAGTTAATGATTCCTCAAGACGGTTTGCGATTGCGGAACAAGAATCGATAAAAAATGAACGTTTATATCGGTCCGCATTGTTCAAATTAGGGAATCGTTCAATGGAACTAGGTCGTTCCGGAACGACAAATCTCTAATTTTATATAAACATATATTTTCACCGATCCTTTTTCCAAATACTTATTTTCCTCTTTGTTTTAACAAATCTCGTTTTTTTCTGTCAAAATTTTTTATGGGCTCAGTAGGTATTTTGGCACAGGGTAGACCAGAGATGAAACTTCGTGGTTATGTTTTGGTGCAAATCAGTTTTTTAGTCCCTCTACTTTCTGTTAAAAAGAGATAGCAATATAATGTAAGAATAAGGGAAAATAAACAAAACTAAATTAAAGCATTTTGCGAGTAAGAAATTATGAATTGTAATGCAATTTACTTTTTCTATAGATCACGAAATAATTCTTAAACTATTTTATTTTTAATGTTATATTACCATTACCATTTTAATTGCTTAAATTAATATTTTTCTACAACTTTTTTAATTGAGCCTGAAATTAATAAGAATACAAAACCACAACAAAACATGAAAAATTCTTTGCTTAGTAGTTCCTGTGCGACAGAGTCAGCAAAACATCAACAATAGCATGCCATTTGTGTCACCTCTGGTCTTCTTTGCGATTTTGGTGTGATCAATTCTACAACGTGAGCGCCTGATTTATTTAGAGCTGTGTAGAAAATTTATTTAGTTTCACAAAATATAACTACCAAAACAATTTAAAATAACTCCTAAACACAAATAACCGAAATGTTTTAATTTCTGTTCAAACAATTGTCTATACATTACTTTTTGCTTCAATTTACGGAAAAACGTTTGCGACATACTTGAAGTCAATAAATGTCTAAAATAATCAGCTGCGCAGACGATTATAAACTTAATTGTGTATTTCGTGGATCACTGTAAAACGACACTAATGACGTGTGTAAAAATCGCTCGAATGCCACACCACTTTTCTTCACATTAAGTCGGTAGCACAGTTTTCAATTTGACAAACTGCCTTACAGTCATTTCGCAAAAAACAAAAGAAATTGCAAAGAAATATGGTGGGTGGTTTCTTATATTTAATAAATCTACAAAAAAATGTCTAAAAAACAAGAAAATGCCTATTTATAAAACATAAAAAAATTTTTATGGTACTTCTAAAATAATATAAAAGTAGTGCTGAAAAATTATGTTGACAAAAAATTCCATCACAAAAAAAGTCAAGTTAGCAAGTGAATTTTTATTGTTTGTGTATACACACTCAGGTTGAATTTTCAATAATTATATATGGGTGTGCGTAAGTTCTTTGTTGTTGTTTTCTAAATGTACGAAAATCAGTGGTTGTGATTTTGAAGTTGCCAGCAGCTGATTGGGAATAAGCCCAGTTTAGTCACACAGCTCTCAAAAAAATAAAAATTACATAGGGGTGTAAAAAATGAAAAAATAAATTATTAAATAAAAAATGGGGGAAACGCATAGTTTTCGAGTTATGTATGTGCCTGTGAAGTTTCCATATACAGTCTGTCAATAATGAGTTTGCACAATTTCACATTGTCAATAAACTCGTTGCACAGAAATGTTCTGTTTGTGTTATTATTATTTTATTTAGTGGTAGTATTTTAAATACTTTCATTTGTACAATTAATTTTTCATTTTACAATATTTTTTAAAAGCTCTGTGCTATTACATTATTTTTAACTAACAATATACTATTTCTTTGGCTTAAATTTACATCCCGTATCATTCTCCGATCTCTTAAATCTAAGAATTATGGTAAAAAAATTTTGAAGTGGACTCACTTAGTTTGGGAGTTATAGGCCTCTAAATTTCAAACATATATGTGTCTACTTCCTTCATATTATTGCTACATAGTTGATATGGATATCGTTGGAAAGGTCTTATAAATACCTTTCAAACGATATATAACAACCTAAGGTTTTACTGATTTGGAAAGGTTAGCGCTTAAAAAATCAGTTTTTCGTATTGACTTTTTTTACAAAAGTACCGTTAAATCGAAAAGGGGTCTATATAACGGTTTTTTATTATATAGTAAAATAAATAGAAGACATTCACATCTTTCATTTGACACCTATATCATAAATATCTGATAAGGAATGAAGACACTACAGAGGAATTAAAACTTCAAATAAGGCCAGATATGATTTTACTGTACGTTGAAACATTTGATACAGATGAAAAACAAGCTACTTATTAGGAGTGTACGTACACATACAAATGTATAATAGGTTTAGTTTTTAATTTTTTTGCTACTTGCATATTTGTTCTTGGACATATGTAAGTATGTTTGTATATTAGTTTTTGCAATATATTAATATGCTTATGTGTATGTATGTTTTCATTTTTTACATTTTCAAGGTTTTCTTATTATTAATAAAAAATTAAAAATTAAAGCAATTTAAAAAAATACCGTTACTTTAAATATGAGAAAATGTAAAGAAGTATGAGTACATTACAAGTAAAGTGCATTTCAAAGTGTCAACATGCGTGTGTTTGATATATTCAAGTTATTTAATTGTGTGGAAGATGGAAAACTTTTGGAAGAAGTTATCCAAAAATTAATGGAATGGGGTCTTGTTCCCAAGGAGGGCGACTACAAATGTAGAAATGGCCATGTGCTAAAACTAGTTAAAAGTGACTGTAAAGACGGATGGAAGTGGAAGTGAGTCTAATTTGTTTATAATTTTAAAGTAAATTATATTCTAAATTAAATTTAAATATTTGTACGCGAAAATAGGTGTTTTGAGAAGTTTAAAAAAAATAATAAGAAACGATCGTTATGCCGCGCTGTTGTAAGTTTTCGAACCGGGACATTTTTTGAAAAATCAAGGTTGACTGTTTTCCAAATAATACTATTTGTATATTTTTGGACAAAAAACAGTCCATTAAACTTTATAAAGGCGGAAATATCCATTTCGTTAAAAAACGCGGTCGATTTTAATTCATTTTGTCGAGAGGTATGTGTTTTTGGATCGTTCCAAACCAATTTGGTGATTGGAGGACCAAATATAGTCGTAGAAATCGATGAGACCAAATTAGGGAAAAGGAAATACCATAGAGGACATCATGTTGATGGTCAATGGATATTTGGTGGAGTAGAACGGTAGACAGGAAGATCATTTATGATTCCCGTAGATAGTAGATCCCGTGAAGTTTTGGTACCCCTAATAAAAAGATATATCAGACCGGGGTCCATAATCGTTTCTGATTGCTGGAAGGTATGAACATATTTTTTTGTATAAGTATACCTTTTTCCATTTATCGTTTTAAATAATTGTTATCTATTATTAGGCGTACGATACTTTATCAGAAGGAGAATACATTCACCACAAGGTGAATCACAGTGTATCCTTCAGAGATGAGCAATCCGGGCAACACACCAATACAGTAGAGGGGTTATGGCGGCATTTAAAAAGGTCCATTCCGGAATACAACCGGAGGAAGGCCTTTTACAATGGATATGTCCAAAAATTTATATTTTTAAGGTGGTGTAGAGCTAGCAAGCAAGACCCATTCTTTAAATTTTTAAATTTTGCGGGCATGCTTTATAACCCCTTAAATCCGCCAAACTAATTGCATAGCTCGATAAAAATTCTAGTTTAATATACTAAATATAATATAGTTTTCGACATACGAAGAGGAGAAAATCCTTAAGCCCTGCCGGAGGCCGGCAATGCAGAAAATCTTTACTCAGCGAAGCCACTGCTCGACATACATAGAGGAGAAAATCCTTAAGCACGGCCGAAGACCGGCAATGCAGAAAATCTTTCCTCAGCGAAGCCACTGTTCGACATACATAGAGGAAAAAATTCTTAAGTCCGGCCGGAGGCCGGCAATGCAGAAAATCTTTACTCAGCGAAGCCACTGTTCGACATACATAGAGGAGAAAATCCTTAAGCCCGGCCGGAGGCCGGCAATGCAGAAAATCTTTACTCAGCGAAGCCACTGTTCGACAATGCGGAAACCTTGCAGTAATATAAAATAGTAAAACATAAAAATTATTTTAGATAAAAATATTTATTAGAGCTCTTTGTGATACGAAATACTATGAAGAATAAAATCTTAGAGCGCGGCCGTACTACATTTTCAGTCCACTATTATCACAAGAAAAATTAAACAAATTTTGGTGTTACACTCATTGTATATTTTTGTATACTTAATACGTGTAGTTCTATGAAAAAGTAACTATCTTCAACTTTTAAGTTTTAATTCCTTTGTAGTGTCTTCATTCCTTATTAAACATTTATGATATAGGTGTCAAATGAAAGGTGTGAAATTCTTCTATTCATTTTACTATATAATAAAAAACCGTTATATAGACCCCTTTTCGATTTAACGGTACTTTTGTAAAAAAAGTCAATACGAAAAACTGATTTTTTAAGCGCTAACCTTTCCAAATCAGTAAAACCTTAGGTTGTTATATATCGTTTGAAAGGTATTTATAAGACCTTTCCAACGATATCCATATCAACTATGTAGCAATAATATGAAGGAAGTTATAGACACATATGTTTGAAATTTAGAGGCCTATAACTCCCAAACTAAGTGAGTCCGCTCCAAAATTTTTTTACCATAATTCTTAGATTTAAGAGTACTACCCATGACAAAAGTTTCATAAAAATCGGAGCATGATACGGGATGTATATTTGTTCCATTTCTTTTAAATACATTAAAGTTTCTTTCATTTTTAACATCATTTGGAAGCATATTATATAGCTGCAGTCCTTTGTAGAAATGTGATCTTTGCATTGCACTAGTGTTTACCTTCTGCGGCCTGAAATTCTGTGCATTCCTTAGACCGTATGGTTGCATTTCTCCGACATACATATCTCAGTTGTTCTTCCAGGTAATTCGGGGCATTACCCACCTTAATTTTTTGGATAAATATCAGCGTATTTAGCTCAAGTCTGCTGGATCTTTAACCATTTTAATGTGTTAAGTAAAAATTGTATGGACGTATACCTATTACATTTTAAGATCGAACGCATTGCTTTGTTTTGTAGTTTTTGGAGTTTTTCTATTTGTTGTTTTGTACAGCATGTACATATGTATATAAAATTGTAGAACCGAATTCAAAATGTGGTTTGATTGTAGTTTTATAAATGTTTATAGCCGTCATAACTGTTAATAAACTCCGCACGTCTTGTATTTTTTAATACATATCTTCTTCAAATTAGCGGTGATTAACCGTTATAAAATGCGAACATTATTCAAATTGAGAGATTTTTGTAATATTCAATTGATTATAATCGCCAAAAAGTGCGGAGGCGTTGTAAAAACAGTTTTCAGTTTCAAGAAGAACAATTTATAACGTTATAAATCGAGCTGAAAAAGAGGGTAAACTGGAATTAAAACAAAGGTGGGCGAAAAAATAAAATGAAGTAAAGTGCTTAGTGTTTAAAAACAAGAAAAGTGGTTTAAAACCCACAAATTTCCACTAGAACAATTGCGGCAGAGCTTAAAGGAAGGGCTCGATGTTGTTTGCCACGAAAAAGTGCGTCACAGCTCAAATACTTATCAAGAACAGCAAGAAAGAATTCACTACTGGCAGCACCAAATGTAGAGAAGTGATTTTCCTTCGCTACTCTGAACGTTTTACACCCGAATGACTATTGGGACAATGTTATTTTTTGTGATGAAACGAAGATGTATTGCAACGATGGACCACCTAGAGTGTTGCGACAGCCTTTAGCTTCTCCAAAACATAAAAAAATATGTTGCTAAAAGCCATCCAAAAAATATAACATCGCTAAAAACAGCAGTATTAGAAGAGTGGCATAAAATTCTAACGAATTACGACCTAATGAAGTTCGCAAGAACATTTTTGTTCAAAGAGTTTCTTGATCAAGTGAAATTAAGTATAAATTTATTTTTGTTGTATTTCTGTTATATTAGAAATTGATTACAAGATTTTTTCAACATGATCTCTTTAAGTATTGCAAGCTCTGCAATTAGAAGATGTGGTTCTAATTTTTAGAATTGTTTTTTTTTGTTTGGTTTTATTTCCACTAGAAAATACATATAACTAAAATTATTACATATGTATATTTTGAAATGAAACTGTATCTGTTGTGACTGAGAAATATTGAATTTCATGAAGCATTCTTTTATTTGGTAATTTATAAGTTTTAAAATTATTACGGATTTGTGCGAATTTTTGGGTATAAGAAATTTGCTATTTTTGGAAAATTGGGGATGAGGTATAAAATAAAACTGTCATAACATTCCAGCATTAGTAAGATGTGCATTGGTATGCCCATTGTATTTGTTGTTATTGGACTGTTTAAGTGACTAAGGCACTAGTAACTGAAAAGTACTAGCAACAATTGATAGTGTTGTATGCTAGTGTACATCACAGCTCGCTCCTTCGTTGGTATTGAAGCAAATATCGACGGCGAAGTAAATTATTTAATAAAATGTTTACACATATTAAGTACCTGAGTGTTACTTCTCGAAATAAAATATATGTTTATGTATAGGTATATAAGTTTATATATTGTTTGTCCACCTTTTGTACATATGTATATGAAGTTAATTTTTATATTTTTGTATAAAATTTTGTATAAATTTTTTTTTACTAAAAAACGGTTGCTGTGTTTTCCTGAACCGTAACCGGGGTTTAAAAATATTCGAAAACCTATTTCTGGAAAATGTCGAATAACCGATCACCTTACTACTTAAATATGATGAAAGAATACATACATACATAAGGTAAAAAATTATTACAGATATAGATTTTTTACATATACAGTAATGTACTAAAATATAGGCACATATTGCATTTCAGGACAAATTAAGGGGTTTCACAATAAAAAACAGAAATATTTATTTCATGAACATATGTAATTTCTAAAATTTCTTCAAGAAAAAAATATAACGTGAGATATACTAAACAAAAGTTTTTTGTGGAGAAAAGTATAGGCACAAACATACATAGTACATGCTTTTTTATTTCCGTAAACATTCATGAAAA
The DNA here is from genome assembly GCA_956483585.1 of Gymnocheta viridis. Taxonomy (NCBI): domain Eukaryota; kingdom Metazoa; phylum Arthropoda; class Insecta; order Diptera; family Tachinidae; genus Gymnocheta; species Gymnocheta viridis. The sequence goes on from OY101444.1 coordinate 57,811,115, forward strand.
GTGCTTCCCTAATACTTAGTTGGCAATCCGTTTTGTTTAGACTTAAGTCTATTTGACATGGAGTGCACTAACTTCTTTGCAACATTTTCCCCGATGTTGACCCATTCTTCTATTAAAGCCGCTTCAAGATAATTTTTGTTAGAAATTGCACGTATACGGATTCTTCTTCCCAATTTTTCCACAAGTATGCAATTTGATTAAATTCTGGAGACTGCGGCGGGTGTGGCAAAATATGTGTCTTATTATAATCTTTATCCTCACACCATTATTTCCCCGCCACCTTGTCGGTAAAAGATTTTTTGCAGCATATGCGCTTTTTGAATTTCGCCACACTGTAGCCCATGTCAAAAAATGTTGGACTTGCTCTCGTCTGAGAAGAAAACCTGGTCCCAGAAACTACATGGCACAGTTTTAAATTGTTTCGCGTAACGCAACCTTCTTTTGATTAATGGCTGATATTAAATGTTTACGTCTAACTATACGTAAATTGTACTCAACTTCATGCAGAGCTCTCTGCAACGTTTTGTAGTAGTGCGTCCTCTCCTAAATCTTTATTTCTGTCACAGTATAAGTTGCTGTAATTTTTGTTTCGTCCTTTACTTTTCGTACTATATGGTTGCAGGTTAATTTACGCGGACGACAACTACGAGTTGCGCTTTGAACGTTTATTTCATCTTTGAAACAATTTGCGATTGTATGAACGGTAGAACGGCTTCGATCCAATGTTTCGACAATCTCTGCAAAGGATTTATCCTGGTGAAGAATTATTTCACGCTGTGATTATGAAGTTTCACTTTCTTTTGAATTAATTTTTGAGATTTTTTTAAAATGTGTAAACGACCATTTAGTAGTGCCTATACTCTATACCACCACTGTACAAGTGTTGCTTCCACAAAAACGCATTTTAAAAAATTTTTAATTCATCTTCAAAAAAATTAACTGAAAAATTTTAAAATATAATGAATAAATCTTTACACTCAAAGACAACTGTGCAAAATTTTTACTAAGATAGACAACTTTATTATTACTAGGAAGACAGATAAATTTGAAGATGCATGTATTAAAATAACCCGAAGTGTAACGAAAATAACGGGCATTATGGTAAAAACCATCCCGAAATTGTTTTTTAAGGTGCACCGATATAGAGCGGCTATTACACAACGAACATGTCGGATATTTACGTTGGGCCAACCGATTCGCCCGTGTAATAAATTAAAAATATGTAAGTGCTGTCGAGCATGCTCGCGTGTTTTTAAAATGTTTTTTGATATTTGGGTTCGCTATCAAGCCAACAAACATATGTAATAGCTGGTTCATCGAACACACATTCAAATCTGCATTAAATGAAAAATTTTAAACAGAAAAGTTGGCAATTTGGAAATTTTTTAATGAATTTATTTTCTTTTTCCTGGTTTACACTAATATTCCAACAACTCGCTTATTACCAATGCAGCTACAAACTCATGCGTCATTTCGAAGCGTGGTCTTTAAGAACTTATTTATTCTGATGTTTATTAACATGCTCTACAGCAGTGGTCCTCATAAAGAAAGCAAGGTTAAAAATGTGTTTGTATTGTGAGTGCACTGGGAGAAATTTCGTACTACAGTCATAAATATGTACATATGTTAAACAATATTTTTGTTTGTGTGTTGTTAGCAAAAAACATTAGATGGCAATAAATTACGACTCGAAAAAGCTACAAAAATAATAAAAATGAAAAGATAAAGAAATAAAAATATATGATATAATAAAAATTTTGCCTTTTCAACACTAAATAATTATTGTATTGTTTTTGTAATCTTTTTGATTTTGATTTTCTACAATTGTTACAATAGCCTTTTTTAACAGACTAAAGTCTCCACTTTTTCGTTTAAATTTTTGATTGCATACAAGTCATTCAAATTCATTAAATATGCTTAATAAAACAATTTTTTATTCCCACTCTACTCTCCACATTTTAATATACGAATAGAATAATGCAAAAATATTCAAAGTGTACTGAAAATATTTAAAATAAAAAATTCGATGTGTTTTGTTTCATAAAAAAGCGGCAGTGACTTGCTTACCTGAAAGCTAGCATAGTGAGTTTCGTTAACAATCGCGCTGTGTGTGTGAAAACGAAAATCTCTCGGCTCCTGGGGGCATTGCGTGAAGATGTTTGCTCTGCAATATAATAGCTAACGAACGGCCAACATGCTCGATGTGTAATATCCGCTTAAAGTGATCACAGTTCGGCAACAACAGAATCAGCCATTTTATTAGTTTGCAGTGGTGCCAACTTAGCTGTTTTATAACAGATACATAAATATATTAGAAAGTTTTTCTTTTACAAAGTGCGAAAAACATTTTTACATTCGCATTGATAAAATTTAAAAAAATCATTTATGGGAATGTCCCACTACATTTGATATATTCTGCATATCTTTTGTGGTGAACATATAGCAAAACACATTGTGCGAGCTTTATTTGTCATCGTACTCAACTAATTGCAACGTGTACTGCTTGCGTAACGGAAAAACTGTAACTTGACATAAAAAATAAGGATTTTGATTTACGAAATACAATAGAGTACGTCGAACTTAACTCTTTCTCGTTTTAGACAGTAGCCTATGACCAAACTTTGGCAACTTAAATGAGTTGGAAGAAAGGTTTTACCGCCTTCCCTCTATGCACAGTTGTCGTGCTGGAATGTCCCATTCATCATATCAAAGCATAATCGATGTTAAAAGTTCTCTGTAGACTGTTGTCGTCAACGCGGTAAATTGTATCAATGTCTCATGTCCCGAAAAACCCCCACAATATTACATTTTCATCTGGGATTAAATTTTTCTCCTCGGGCCTTTCGAACAACAACTATTCCATCTGATATTTTGGCGAAATTTTTTTGGCATGGTGTTTCATTTTCACGTGCTAAGAACTCTATTGTATATTTATATTTTTTTATTTTTTAAATTTATTAATCGAGAATGCCTCGATATCTTCTTTCAAAAATTTTCAAAAAATTTTGTTTGTTGAGGGTTTTTAGCTAGTCTATATACATACATGCATGATGATTTGGCATTAGCACCAATGAAATGCATGTATGTATATAGACTGGCTAAAAACCCCTCAACAAACAAAAGTTTTTTTTAAATTTTTTTATTTCAAAAAGTTTTGTTTGTTGAGGGTTAAGTTAGGCTATGTAACTACAGTATTGGTCATAACTAAAGCACCCCATAGTAGGAGTACACATTCTGGAAATCAGAAGTTTTTTTTAACAAAAATTTTTTTTTGAAGGTTTTATAAATAGTTTTTGTAATTAATAACGCTATTTTAAAATTAACATTAGATGAATAAATAATTGTTCTCTAAAAACGTTTTCAAAATTTAAAAAAAAAATGGAGAACCACAAACCAAGTCGGATAAAATGGCACCCCGTCATAGAAACTTTAATTTTGCTGTATATTTGGAATGCGATTTAACGATACCCATCACAAATGCATTTTATGTATCAAAAAAGAAAAAAAAGATCATCAGAAAGGTGGTGCATAACAATAAAATTGTTAAAATTAATTTTTAAATAATTTCAATGGCAAGAAACAAGTACTCATATCAATTTAAAAATAAAATTATTGAGGATTGGAGGTCTGGCCTATCAAGGCATGAGATAAGCAAAAAATATTAAATCAATAAATCAGTGATTTCCCGGCTTATTTAAAAGTTTTTGCGGACGAGGTCGCTTACCACCAGTACATTGCGGAGGACATTCTCGTAAAACATCACGTCATGAAGATTCATTGATCAAGAGAGGAATACAAAAAGATCCTGCAACGTCTTCTAGTCAGTTTCGAAACTGCTTAGCGTTGTGCATTAGCGAGAGAACGATCCACAGAAGAGCTGAAGAAGCCGGATTATTCATTCGACGTCCAGCAAAAAACAGCCTTTCATATCACTCAAAAACAGAAAAGCTAGACTTATTTCCCAAAGCCCACATAAACTGGACTGTCCAAAAATGGGAAACAGTACTGTTCTCTGATGAATTTAAATACAATTAAAAAAATTCATATCGAATAAAGTGTGTGCGCCGACCGAAAGGAAACTGTCGAAACATGGTATCATTGACCGAAATATATATCATTTTCTGTATCTTGTTATACTACAGAACGTAGGGCAACTCCTATGCAGAGGAAGAAATGCCGCTTCAGTGGAGGTTCCAACAGGGTAACGATCCTAAGCACACCTGCAAAGTCAGTAATAGGATTGAAGATCTTGACTGGTCTGCCCAATCCCCCGATCTCAATGCATTTGAGAACCTTTGGGAAATTGTTAATATGAAAATAACTCGGAATAGTTGCAAAAATAAAACTTATCTGTTTCAGGCTGTCAAAACAACCATGGCTAGAAAATATGCGTGTGTTATTAAAAACAATGGTTTTGTAACAAAATATTAGTTTTATAAGTTTGTTTTTCTCTCTTTGTCCTTTGCTTTTTCTATTTTAAATGATTTAAAATTTTGTTTTCCTAAAAAGTGAAGTTAAAAACTTTTATTTATGTGAATAATAAGCCCGCCAACAAATAAAATTGTAACTTAATATAAATTAAAAAAAATTTCAATGAAAAAAAATCAGTTTTTTTGTACCATATTTTGGGGGTGCTTTAGTTATGGCCAATACTGTACTTATACTTTTTTAATTTTTTAAAGTCGTTTGATTTTTGAAACTTTTAAAAAATGTAGCTTAAGATCTACTGATGATCTCGAATAATAAATTTACTAAATACCTTATTTTTCTATTTCCATTTTTTTAATAATGGAAAACTTTTCAACAGAAAACAAGAAAAAAATATTGTTTTAGTTTCAGTAGTAATCCGGTTTAACATTCGTTTTAACGAAGATCGATTTTAACGAACATACCATTAATTTCTATTGAGTACCTTATATGGCGAACAAAAACTATATTTTGTACTCAGTTTAACGGGCCAACAAAATTTAAATTATATATTTGAAAGAAAATGATGTTATACATGATCACATGATACAAAAATACCTAAGAACATAGTGAGTAGAAAAATGTTATTTTAAGCGCTGAATTCGATTTTTTGCTTTGCTTTGATAGTTTGTTTTGTTCATAAAAATTAAAAATGGGTAGAAGAATAAGATTGTTTTTAAAAGAGTAACATACATTTACAAAAATATATGATTTACATAAATCCACAGTGTGTACGATTTTAAAATTAAAAGAAAAATGCGGAAGAATAGGAATTTCCTAGAATGGAGAATAAATTTTTTTATTGGCTTCGAATGCAACACAATTCCTATACGCGTCTCTGGTACAATTTTACAATATAAACTCAAAAAGACGTACACTCAAAGTGACGTACACTTAATTCTGTTAACTTAACAGCTCCTCACTTACAGAAATGTTAACTTAACAGCAATGGTACAAACGGAGCTAACTTCACACACATTTGGGCCTGAAAATTGCCAAAAATCATTGTATTTACTCGACATAAAATAGTTTAGTTTGTATGGAGTTGTTCTTGTTGTAATATATAAAGTGCTGCTGTGAATACATTAATTTTTATTTTTCTACTGAGCCTTCGAGTTGAAGATTTTACACTTTTTTAATATCCGCTTTGGCTATGTCATCCACTGATAAGATGTTCAAAATGCGTTCACTTTTTGATGTTTTGCAAAAAAAGTTTTGTCAATGCGGAATGTTACAACAAACTTGATACATTGACGAATCAATGGTTAAGTATTTTGACCACCATTCAGCCAAACAATTTATAATGGGCAAACTGTGTGATACGGATATCGTAATTGGCTGTTGACCAGTTTCGATGGTTATTGTTATACATTTGTCATCTATTATGGAAAAATTTCCGAGGCTACCTTTCGGCTTGCCAACAAAAGTAAAAGAAGACGCGGTTTACTTTGGTAATATTTCATGATTATGCCCTTGTAGACCTGAAAAGCCTTGGATACAGAGCTACTGGAACCTTGTGCGAAAACAGAACTTCAGACGTACCTAATGTTTGCCAAAGTTATAATAAAGGCATGGGAGGGTTAGATTAAATGGAACATCCTATAGAAATATCCCGAATTGCAGTGAAAGGCAAAAAGTGGTTTACTTACGTAGTGGATATCACTATTTCAAATTCATGGAGATTATCAACACTGATTGTGTTGATCAGTTATGTTTTCGCACGTATCAGAGCGGCAGGAAGTACAATAAAGCTAGGCAAACGTCCACGAGAATTGACGGGAAAGACAGAAAAAATAATGGTCGTAACCACCCCAAAAAAAATACCAAGCCAACCTATATGTGTTATGTGCTCAAATCAGGTGATAATGATGCTTCGCAAAATACCAATCCAATCCTTCTCTTTTCCGAACTGTACATTTTGTATGAAACACAAAAACAAACATAGGTATGAAATTTTTGTAATATTGTTTTTGTTTTCCATGTAAAGTTTCGCACTTTGATTTTTTTTACAACTACATGCATTAATTTGTTTCGATCAGATGGAAAGTCGTTTTTATATCGCCCTGTCAATAGTGAATTTAATCTTAAGTACACAAAAAAGACCGTTATTCACAGTGGCGGATATCTGATGATTTGGGGGTGTTCGTATATTCTGGATACAACGAAAAATTGCAGCTGTAGATTATTTGGATATACTATGGAACATAATGGTTCTATTTGCTGAAGAAGAAATTCCGTTAATGTGGGAATTTATTCAGAACAATGATCCCGCGCACTTCGACCGAAGTGTAAAATCGTGTTTTGAGAACTGTTTTGTAGAGGAAATGTCAATAACCAAATTTGAATCCCATAAAACATCTCTGGGGAGTTCTTAAAAATAAAATTAGAACGTATAATTGTACGAATAAGCAGTTAATGTGGCATAAGTTTCTGGAAGCTTGGTAACCAATTTCTCCGGATACCTGAGCCAATCTTGTGAGTTTAATAAAGCGACGATGCGAGGAAGTAGTTAAAATGCAGGGAGCTTCCACTCGTACGAAATATTAAAAAAATATTTGGACTAGACAGCAAAAACCAAGTTGTTTGTTTGTTTTGCAAACATAAAATGTTCTTAATAACTGGTTCTTTTTATGGGAATTGCTAAAATTTTTAGTATTTTACATTTTTAATCGCTCTTTCTCCGATAATCTGCAATATCAACAGTGAAGTGGGCATAGGAACTAACTATACCCCTCAATAATTAATTTCAATTTGATTTTAATAAAACTATTAATATTTTACTAAATATGTAAACTGTCAATTTTGGGAAAAGGTGCGATTAAAAATTTAAAATAGGTTCTTATTATATTTTCCTGGCATATTTATTTTAAATACATTAACTTTTTGAATAGAGCAGGAACAGTCCTGCATTATGTTTTAATTTTTGATGTAGACAAATGGGATATCTTTAGTTTAATATGTATATAAGTATGTACATTTAATTTATGTAAAACTAAATAATATTTAAGAAAATATTAAAAATCGTATGTTCCCTATTATTATTTCCGAAACTGTATATACATTTTAAATTTTAAACCTTTATTTTATCAAAACAATTTTTAATATATTTTTTTAAATATATTTTTATTATTTTATTATTATTTTTTTATTTTTGTACGTGCACCAAGTTACTCAAACTTGCACAAGACTAATTAGTAGTAAACAAAAATTGCTGACATACAAAATGAAAAAAAATATGTGAAAGAATTTATGGATAACAATGTTCTCTCACGAAAGAAAAAAGCTTATGTTACTTCAAAATAGCATAAACGAAAGCCTCCTAATGCTTTGTGTTAGTCGAGTTTTAAACGTTATCGTAATTAAATGAAACGTTCTTGTGAGAAGGTTTAAGACCCAACTATAATGAGCGTAAGCTAGCTTAGTCAGCTTAACCAACTGTGCGAATAAATGTACATATGTATATTACATGTGCCAAATTATATTGACGTTAAAGGTGCCCATAGACTACACAATATTATTGAATACTTTATTGCTTATTATTATCTTATGTTCCACATTATTCAATGACTTGTATAATATTAAAAAATATATATGGCGCAATATGTAAAAGTAAACAAAACCTACACACACATGTGTCCTGTTAGCTTTTCTTTTGTAGACATCTTATTATACTATAAACTTTTATTGTAACTGAACACTTTTGGTAAATAATATTTAATTTTTTTAAGTATTTAAATATTTTATTAAAAACTTTTTAATTTTTATTGTACAATCTTGTCTTTGGCAGGCTTTTCGTTCATTTTTGGCAGTTGCTTGAGCACAAATGGTGTTAATATTACAACAAATACCGACAAACAGAAAAAAAATTATTTAAAATGTGTTTTAGCAACTTTCATCACAATTCCTGTGCCACAAACAAAAGTATTAAAAAAACGCAAGAAAAACAAATACAAAAGAATTTTTGAATGGTGTAGCACCCACGGCGAAACAGTCGGCAATGCTTCCAACACCACTCAAGGCAAATTCATATCAGGTAGACTCGCCTCAATTCGCTTTAAAAAATACCTGCTTTCTTTGACAAAATCAGCGTCAAACACTATATATAAATCAAACAAACAAATTTTTACAAACAAAACAGATCAAAATGCAAGGAAATGCAAAGAGCAAAAAATAATCAGCTGAGCTGTCGAGAACACCTGTTACGAATTCGCCTTGACACCACCTGTAAAATAAATTCGCCTTGGTTAGCCCTTCATACTTTCGACAAACAGGCTGTTAAGTCAAATTTTAACTTTTATTTTTGATTTGAAAACAAAATATTGTGCAAAAAATAAGTATTATTTAAGAAGGTACGCCAATTAAGATTATATCTTTTTAATAAGTTCCAAATCAAATTTCGTAATACATTTGCAACCGGTTTTGGTTGGTCTATAATTAGTCCAGTTTTGTTCGCAAATTCCATTTGAACTCAAGTCTTGCTTTCAGCAACTATTTTTTGGTCCCAATCTGTTCAATGTTGCCATTTTTCATTGGTATCATAAGACAAATGAAGAAAAGATTCATAAGAGAATTTAACCATGTAGTATAGACAATCCGAACACCAATGCATAGACATATTTTGACCTCCTTCGCGATTAATCTTTTAACATGGTTCAATACTTTACTAAAGGACCCAGATATGTACGTAGCACCATGGCTTAATGTTGTGCCTGTAAGTGAGTTGCAAACATTTCCATCTACCATTCCTAACATAAGTTTATAAGTATTTAGCAAATTTATTATTCGACATATGCCACGATATCTTATTTAAAAAAACTGTTTTATTTGTTCTGGGTTACCTTGAAGGTCTTAAAATCATAAACTCATTTGAGAGTAAAAATATCGATATACTTGTACATACATCGATGTACATCGATGTCTTGTTAATATTTAAAAAAAATTTTATGTGCCTTTCTATGTTTGTATGTTTTTAACTCTTCTATAATTTTTTTTGAATTTTGCACGGACATCTAAACTTATAATTGAACATGTTTTTTATATGATTAAATTTCAATGATTTTTGTTATTCTAAATTCATTTTTTATATAAATCTTTTCAAATTCCATATTGAAAAGAACCAGCGTATTTTCGATATGAAATTTGACAGTTGTTGCAATAAAATTTTCTACGTGATGAAGTATGTTTACTAAACAAATATTTTCAATTGACACCAAAATACAACAAAAAATTTGAATGAAAACACGAATGTAACGTCGAACGAAAATCACTCTGAGAAAAAAAACAAGACCATAATAAAAAACGAGGGTCGTAATGAAACATTTTTAATTATTTTTATTAAATTATTGCTTTTTAGTTTTATTTTTCGTTATTCAAATCATAAGCGTTTGTTTTAAAAAATAAATTTTATAAAAATATGGTAGATTTTGTGTGAGTGCCATACGAGTGAGTGTCTATTTAAAGACATCTATAATAAACGTATTTAAAATCTCAATTTGTATGGAAAATTAGTTACAGTCATGTTCTGTATCATCATCTATTTTATAATTTCGAAGGGAACACGTAATTCCATTAGTAAAAGTAACTCGAATTTCTATTTGAATTTTATTTATAATTATCCATTTCATTTACTGTACATTAATTCAGATAGTTTAGCTTCTGTCTATTTTAAATCGTTTAAAAACTAAAAATTGGTGTAGTAGTAACTTAGCTTTTTTTGGCCAATAAGTCCCAAAATCGCTTTTTATCGATAAAGGTGTACCTAAATTTCTAAAAATTTAAAAATGTATACATACTCCGCTAGCCTTACAGGATAGCCCATATTAAAATTATTTTTCACTGCCATACAGTGTAATTAATTTTTTTTTATTTGAAACATACTTATTGTTAATAAAAATAAACGTATTTTCTTGACTAAGTGCTTTTCGAAATTGCAAGTTGATAACGCTAACCACTTTTAATTTTCTCTCTTTGTCTCTTTTAATTCATTTGTGCTCTTTGAAATTTGTGTAATGACAAACATATTGGCCGAAACAGGCTAGTGGCCATACAACTACCAAACGAACGACCACTAACTATATTTCCAATTTGATTCAATTTACACTCAAGTGCCTTATACCAATAGTGAGTGACGCATAGATACGGATAAAGTTAGGTGCGGAAAAATTCGTTAATATAAAAAACAAATAAACAAAAGAATCCAGTGAAAATATACAAAAAAAGCATTTTGAGAACAGCAAGCCAACTAAGTTCATTATCACTTACAAAATAAAATTGAAAGAAAATTCCAAATAAAAATAATAAAAAAATGTGCATTGTGCTGTTGTCTTTTTTAGTAAAATAAATTAAGAAGATTTTGTTGTCAGCGTTAAGCGTTCGTTGTTGCCCTTGGTCGTGATATAAAAAAGTATTGATAATTTTTTGTTTTGTAAAAAAATACATCCATGTAAATCGAAAATGTAATTCTAATTATTTACAAAAATTGAGTGTATCAAAAAATTTTTATAGAAATAAACGCGAGTTTTCCGCCTGATAAATTCATACATATGTACGTATGTATGTACATATATATTACCAACATATACATGTACTATGTACTTATATATACTTACATAAATACATACATACATATATACATATGTACATCAATGCGTACAGGCCAGTCTGTTTGTTTGTTAACTTGTTTTTGTGCTTTTGGCTTCATACGTGTTTTCGTATATACATTTTAAACAAAGTGATGTGTTGTGCTACATGCTGAATAATACTATTAAATAATTTGGTTAAAAAACCTTGAAAATACAAATTTTTATTGTAATGCCACAAACGGATTGAACGAATGATAAATACAATTTAAAGTGAAATAAATTGTAATATTGTATTTAATTAAAAAAAATTCATTGACCCCGTTTATTAAATAATTTTGTTTTCAACACTAGTATTTTGTTTTTAACACTAGTATTTTGTTTATCTTCTTGGGGTTTCAGCTTTCCTGTTTTAATGGTTTATAAACTGAACATGTAGGTGCTATATGCAACGAAAAAACATTCTTCTACAATGTTGCATAAATGCTTAATTTGTTATAAAACTACGAGGACAAAATAACGAGCACCAAAACTTTGCAACTTTCAAGTCCGATACGAAAATATTCTTTATACATTCTCATACATTCTAATTTAATGAAAAACTCCCTTATTCTTTAAACGATATACATAATTACTTTAAAATTATAAACAAAATACACATGGAATATGAAAAGGAGGTAACCTAATCAAAATAAACCTGTGGAGAACAAAGTGTGATAGACAGCATACAAAAATAAGAAATAAAACAAACGCACAAACGGAATTTGTTTCTTAGCCAAACCCTTGATATATTTTTTTTTAATTTTGTGACACCTTAAAACTTCATAAGTCTCCAAAATCAAAAGTAAAAAGAAAAAAAATTTATAATGACATCATATGCCACCATAAGAGATAATGCCAACTCAATTGAAGATGGCTTAACACCAACGGCGACACCTCTGCCAGCAGCAAGTCTGGAATCGGCATCTTCTGTAAATAATTTTGCAAGTAATGCATGCGTAAAGAAAATGGATACACCTGCAACGCCGTGTTATGATCCAGACTCATTTTCTGAAAGTGAACGTGAGAAAATGGATTCTACTCCAGAGAATATTAAAAAAATTTATGATGTCATTGATGAAGATGGCCATATACGACGAGAAAACGTAAAAGTAACTACCGTCCAGCAAGAACATCAGTATGATTATAATAATTCACCAAGTTTATCATCATCCCGTTTTGAGCAGACTGCGAGCTTCGGCTTAGCTGCTGCTGCTGTTGATGACTCAAATGCTAAGTTCTGTCTTGCCAAACCACTTTGCAATATTCCAAAAGGTAAAATCTTAATATATTATATGCAAAGCTGTTTATTATTATTTATATATATACAGTTGAACCTCGATTATCCGGCTCGCACGGGATCATGCTTAGCACGGATAATAGAGATCATATAGAAACACAAAAAGTTCGTATTATTTTTATTAAAACATGAAATTTTAGTGTGCAAGAGTCTTAAGTATATCCGTATAGACTAAATTTTTATTTGTAATACAAAGATTCATTTATTTGAAATGTTCTTTTAAAGTAGTTTGCCTTTTTGCTTTTAATTGATCTTTAATTAAATGAGCTTTTATGCGATATACCTGCATTTTATCTGGCTCTGAAATACCTGGAGAACTATAATAACCATAACGAAAAATAGGAATCACCGAATTTAAATTCTGTGTCTAAATAATTAAGTGGAAAAAATTTTGTTGCACGGGTAATAGAGGTAAAGCACGGACAATAGAGGTATAAAACCACGGATGATAAAGGTAAAAAAGCGGATAATAGAGGTTGTAAAACAAAACTGGGAGCATGCCGGTTAGTAGATGTAGCCGGTTAATAGAGGCCCGGATAACCAAGGTTCAACTGTATATACATACATACATACATATGCATATATCTTTATTTTTTTGTCACAAAACAAAACAAATTATTTGTATCTACTTACATATTGCCAATATGTAGAGTTTTCTTATTATTTTCCCAATAGTTTGTTTAAAATGCTAATTGCTTATGCATGCCACATAGTCATACTTCACTTTTTGTTTTCTATATAAAATAATTATTTTTTATTTTTTTTATATATTTTTATTTACTCTTTATTTGAGTATGTTTTTAGAATCAACTTAATTTAAAATTGCTTTGTCTAGAGCTTAATCATGTATTATAATCGTAAAAAAATTTTAATACAGTTTATATTATATGATCCTCTTTTGATTAATAGTGTAACCGACGGCCAAAGGAATCGGCCATATTCTAACTATAATTAATAACACATTAATCATTTACGTACATACAATAAAATGCAAAAATAAAGAACATTAAAAATAAACAACTGGAAATTAATGAATTATCTTTTGTTTACCATACCTTTCCCACAATTTCACAAATCCAAAGTCCTCATTTCTTTGCAAAAACAAACTTGAGAAACTCTCATGCATGTTTGGTTTATTTTTTAACTTGAAGCTGATACATGGATGTATAATAAATGCTTACAGTTCTCAAAATTCTGAAATGATCTTAACAAAAGATAGATATTGCACATCTGTAAGCATATACCTTTGAAATGGTATAATATTTGTCAAAATCGGCTGTAGAATGTGAGCACAAACTGCATTACAAAAAATGGTCCCGCCTATTAATTATATGCAAAGCTGTTAAATTGCGATTACGATTAGTAATCAATTAGATTACATTTAAAACAGAAGTTTTTGATTACTAATTGATTACGATTACAAATAATCAAAAAATTATCAGGGGTCAAATTACGGCATTCGATATCCAACGAAATTTCCATACAAATTAAAAAAATTTTGTATATGATTTCCTTCAAATGATCAAAATTAATAAAAAAACAATTTGACTACTTTTAAAGATTACTTTTGATTACTTTCAGAGAATATTGCATTTACCTCTTGTTTTATTTGTTGAAAATACGAAAAAGTTTTGAAACATAAAGCATATTAAAAAAACATTTAATATGAGGTTGAAACATTTTATTTGAAACAGTTGTTAACCTCATATTTTTATTTTTCTAAAAATATGGTTCACGTGTTAATAACAACACAACCAATTACAATTTAAGTAATTCCAATGTAAATTTATTCAAGCATGTAATATGCAACTCTACAAATGCGTTATTTCCGATAAATCGTCTGTTTGTCAAACTCGATATAAAAATATTTTTTTGCAATTTTATATTCCAAATAAGAAAAAAAACGTGAAAGTAGGTGTATTATTATTATTTTTTATTATTTTAAAGTAATGCCAGTTAATCCTGATTATTTGTAGATTAGTTGTAATCGTAATCAATTACTAATCGTGCGAAACTGAAAATATCGTAATATAATCAATGTGAAGTAACATTTTGAATAAAAGTAATAGAATTACTAGGGAAGTAACGATACGCCTTTTCGCGGCTACGACAGCGATATTCAAAAAGAATAATCGGTGATACCGATACGCATTACAACTCAAATTAAAATTAACAAAACTCATGTAGAGTATTACTTTAATTATATTATATTTAAAATTGATATTTGAATTCATTCTAAAATTTAAGAAAAATAAGCATTTTTTTTACAAAATAACAGTATAAAAGATCAATCATTAATGAGCCAACTCAAACTGAATGTCATATTGTTGATTTTCTAAATATTTTCATTATATGTATGTATTTCAATTTCTAAGCTTAAAATTTTCAAACAACAAAATGTATACAAAATTTTTATGATTTTACAAAATAAACAATATGAAGTTCAGTTTAACTTGGTTCAATATTTAAAATTGATATTAATAAGATTTAAAAAATAACGAATTGAATTTGAGATCATTGTAAAATTAACAAAAAATAAATAATTTTTATTCTTATATAATTTCGACCTTCTGTTTTTTTAAATTAATCTAATTTATTTTGAGCACTAGGTAAATTTTTTTAAACAATACAGGGATATATAAAAATTGTGTAAATAAAAAATGTTTATAATAATCAAAAAACATACAAAATATTTTTGACAATTTTTATTTTCCGTATTCAAAACTGCTACATTACTAAAATCAGGATTGTGATTAAAATTAACACAATGTGATACTAATGCTGTCTTTTGCGGAGAAATATTATGTCTGTATTTTTGATATGACCAGCTAATCTATCTTCTTTTTTTTGAATACCGAAAATAACTACAAACGTCGCGATATATGTTAGAGATGCTACAAATTATTAATGCTCCAATAGGAAACAGAATTAATTTTAAAGCAGATACAGCTAGTGTTGCTCATGCATATAGATATTTATTATATAAGAACGGAAACGGAAATAGAATGTTTGGGTATTGTAATATTTTTTTATGTTTGTGTACGCATTTATTAAGTGTTCATTTTTTGATATTTTAATTTTGAAAATTTTTTGTGTTTTTTGTTTTTTGATTATTGTAAAAAATTTTTATTTACAAAATTTTATATATCCCTGAAGAAGACACACAGAAATAAATTATATTAATTTGTAAATAATTTTTTATAAAAAACATTGTAAGAGATTAATATTTAAAATTGATATTAATAAGATTAGATTATTATTGATATTAACAAGATTATTGGAGATAGACAATTTCGCAAATCCGTTTAAACCAGACCTGCAGTAAAAAATAGTCTCTCAAATGCGACAGAACTCATTTAACACCTTAAGTATTTCTGCGCCATTTTCCTTAAGTTTGGGTAGGGCATGTCATGGCACCAGTAAACAGGAGGTTCTCCGTCTCTAGAAATATTAGGAGATCTAAAGTATCTCTCGACTTCTTTAACAGAACCACACCTTAGAATGGATAGAGGCTCATCCTCTTTGGAATCCCTTATAATTTTTTTTACAAACCCTCCGAAGGCGAGTATTTCTCGTAGACTTGTCTTGAACAATTTCGGGATGAAGAGTCATGTTGAGTTGCTCAATAAGACGCTTTTTTTCGATAGGATTGAAGTCGAATGGCTTTGAAATATTTGGGGTTTGTAGCGAAGGTCAAGAATTGTAAACAAATAATAGTGGCTTTAATAAGTGTTCAATTCCAATGTATTGTTTTCGTATATTATTTTAATATGCACACATGATAATCAAGGCCAATTCCTGATCAGGTGATTATTTTTGCTGACGTACTTTTCAGTACATTTTTTGACATCAAAAGTGGGTATTTTTAAAAACGAATTGAGGCGAGTTGAACTGTTATGAATTTGCCTAGCATAGTAATAAATATGTAGTTTCATAAAAAAGTTCGGTATTCGCTAAAGTTGGGTAAAAATGTTGCCGAACACCGAACATTGGCCGAGTACAATTTTTTTGCCGAACTCCGTAGCCGAACCTGAACGTTCGGTCGGACACTACTTGTGATGTATATTTTTTTCATTTATGCAAGGAATAAAATGTCAATAGTATTTCTCAAAGTTGAAATATTTTGCTTTGCCGTCTAAAAGCATGAAATCATATTTCACTGCTTTTTAATTTATAAAATCTAAAGGCATTTCGTCAATTAGTGTTAGAATCTTGTTTATTCATTGTTTAAAATCAAACTATAATGACTTTCAACGTTGTTATGCATTATATTTTTAATCATTTAATTATTATTATAATATAATTATGTGATTAATTTATCTTGGAAATATCTTGAAATTAGATTTTACTACCTGCCTGTTCGTCGATATCGAAAGAAACATTTCTTTCGTATTATTACATTTGAAACAAAAACAAAGTTTAATATTAATTTTTGTACTTTACTAAAGCATGGCAGTATAATCCCAGTTAATCCCATTGAATATAGTGTGTGAGACTATCATTTCTCGTCCATCATTCCACCATTATATGAGAGTATAGTTGAAGCTGCCTTCTTCTCTGATTATCACGCAAATTTCTTTAATTGTGAAAGAATTGAAATTTCAAACTTGACTACAATGTAAAAGTATTGAAACACCAGAGTAGGATGCGTTATGGTTTATTATTGAAGTAACGGAGTTGTATACGGTGAAGTACTTGGACTACGTGGTCCATTATAACTGAAACGGACTAGTTACAAGGTGGTCCGATGTAATGCAGTCATGGAATATGTCATTTTCAAACAAGAACTTATTGCTATACGGCACTTGTTCGTGCTTTCACGAACTTACTCGTGCCTAACAAACTTCTTGTGAGTGGTCCGTTTTTATTGACATGGAGTAGTTTTTGGGTTAGCCCGATGTAATGCAAACTTGGACCATATTTTCCAGCCCTAGGACATCACAATGTTAAATAGACCATGTTTTCTTCATACATTTGGGTTACTTTTGGACTAGTCCTAGTCCTTTATGGAGTATATATTACATGCGTGCTTGGACTAGTTGCGTTATCTGCAGGGTTTGTCAGCTTTAGGCTGGCTACCCAACCTTGTTTAGCCCATATAATTTTTGATAGTAGCGGGTAGTTTCTCAGTACCGTTTACCAGTCTTCAGCAGAATTTATTAACGCTTAGCCTGTACTTTAAATTGCATAGCCCCCAGAAAGATCATCCCTACTGATGTGTTTTGTACCCCTTCCGTACTCAATGTTGAAGTCGTAACTTTGAGGACGTCTAATCAAGTGCTTTTGCTCTACGGTTTTATTGGCCTTGTTTCGTAAGCATTTATTGTATTTTTGTGACCGCTGTCCATTGTTCTATATCAAAATGTAGATTGACGAATCTTTCCTGGCTAGATAAATTAAGTATTCTTACAGAGACTCTTCCTTCCGTTTTTGTAGGTTTTAAGAAGGTATTTTACGCTTAATAGGTCGCGTTTGATATCGGTTGGCTCAACCAATATATATTAAAGCTCGACTATCGTGGCCTCCATTAACCGGTTACATATATTAACCGGTTTGGTGACCTTTTGTGCCTCTATCAATCGTGCTTTTTCGTATAAAGTATAATTTCAATTCAGTTATTTCCATATTTCATTTTCATTTCCCATTAGTCTGTGATTTTTGATCTTTTAATATTTGTTTCTTAATAATATAACTAAACTAAAAATTTTCTGTAGAGTAGAAGACAATTATTTTGCATTTATAAATGAAAAATAGTACTTTGTTTGGGTTTTTTTATATAAAATCTGTCGCGTTTTTCGATTATCCATGCTGAGGCCGTTCCCATGTTACCTGATGATCGAGGTTCCACTGTATATATATGGGTAGTGAATATCGAAGCAGATCACAACTATTACGAGTCCCTTTTTGACCGTCTTAGGTGCGTCTTTAGATGATGCTTCAGTCAAACAATAAGACGAACTTTCATTCAATTACTGAGGCACACGCCAACATTAGCGTTTGCTATAGACTTCTGATAGTCGACTGGTATTTATCGCATCACTCTATTCGCTTCTGTCCGCTAAAATGAATTTAAAATGGCACATGTTTCATTTTCATTTCTTTTTAGATTCATTAGTCACACAGCAAAAACTACAAAAATAAAAAAGCAAATCCTACTAATACATGACGTGAAAAAGATTGTGGGTCATATTTAGCTAATATGATTCAAAACTTTCTCCGCATTTATAAATATGTAAATCGCTTACCTATTTTTTACTGAAAATTAAATGCTGGCATTCTCAGCAATGAACAATACGTTACGACCGCTGAATGAGGACATGAAATACATAGTTCGGCAAAGATTCAGCAACATTAATTGTGTTCGAAGCAATAATAAAGTTTTTAATCAACAATTTAGAAAAATCGAATGTAAACGAAAGTCGATAAAAATACTTAAAACGTGTACGGCAATGTTGTGGGTCATGTCGCGAGAAGGCGGTCAAATTGAATTGATAGAATTAGAATTTTAATAAAATTTTTTTTGAACATATGACACATTAGACTTTAATTTAATGTTTCAATTTTAAATCGAAATGGTGTTTTGGAATTATTGTTATTTATAAGCGTTACTAGGAACATTAATTTTAGTATATGGTGATTTAGTATTAAATTCTATTCTAACTAACGTTATACGAGATAGTAATTGCATTTATTAAATCGAGATCGTTTTTGTTTGTCCGTCTGTAGAAGTGTTTTATTATCCATTGAAACTTGTCTAGAGACTGCTATATTTAAGATAATTAATTAAAATTTGCTGTGAGTAAATTTTTTTATTTGCGGACCATACTTGCACAAATTTGTGATATTCGGTCAATGATGTATACTGTACAAAGGCTCCCCGGAATATGGCTTTTAATATGATAAATATTCTGATTTTTTTATATTAACAAACCTGGCATAAAGAAATATTATTTAACACAAACTGCCCTGTAAAGCTATCGGTCCAGTGATCATAATTCACCAGCAAATATTAATAGAAATATAAGACTCAGAAAAATTAACCATTATTATAAATTGGTCAAAAATAATCTGTCCAAAAATGAAATCAAATATATTCAACCTGTGAGACGTTCTACCCTTTAGTCTTTAAAGCAGCAATGGTAATACACACCATCTGCGAATTTCCTGTATCATAAAATATAGATCTAAGTCCACAATAATACCTCTTGTATATATCTAGTACATCTTTTAATTTTTAATTGTATCTTATTTGTTATGATTATTTTTAAGTCGGCAATAAGCACCCTTTGCGAATTTCACATTTATTTCATATTTCATATGAAAATAGGCATATTTCACGAATTTATGCCTATTTACACTTTAATTTTTAAACTAGTTACATTTTTAGTATTTTTTTTTTATGGGACCAATAGTAACTAATACACATTCTGTGAGAATTTCAGGTGGCTACCTGGTACGATTCACAATGGATGTAATCTATATCAAAAATATAATATTTTGTCTACACACCTTTTACAGCCTATTCCACGATGTCGAATGAAACCCAAGCGAACGAACGTTAGTCACTAGAATTCGAATGAAATTGGATTTCGTTCACTTTCGCTTACGTGTACGCTTGATTCAAAATTAGTCTTCGCAGTGTTTGCGTTCGTAATAGAGAAATCAAATTATGTTTGAAACAGTGCTGCCTGCCACCAACGAAATATTAAATACACATGCATCATGCCAAAATTACTAATGAAATTAGGAATTACACATGTTTTTTTTTATATAACGTGCTTTGATTTGCTTGGATTAAATATTTGATCTTTTTGGTGTAATTCCAAAATTTTTTTCATAATGAATATATTTTCAAGATCATTTAATAAATGCTTATTTTTTACATTTTACTCCGACGTTTCGTTGGTATTTAACTTCTGCCGGGAATTTTTTATTTTTGTAGATTTAGACCAATTCTACATTATTCTTCTTAAAAATATCACAGTTTTGTTTTGTGTAAAAAGGACAATCACAAACAAAAACTTAATAAGCTTAAAGTAAGAAAATACAAAAGAAGTTAATAAATAAATTAAAATATCACAGTCAATCCTTATTTCTCGTAATCACAATAAGAAAAGTAGTGCTCAAAAACGGTAAAATTTTAAATTACACATGAGTTACACATGCAGACATTTTAGCGAAAATAATAGCAGTCCTTTGATACACTTTCTGTACGGGTGCTGTTGCCTGAAGTGGTTATTAACGCTTTGACTACAATAGAAATGATGACTGAGAACGCACGAGTAAATTCGTGTACAGTTTCAGGCAAGTCATGACATCCAGAATTTTTCTAATGTACATTAGCGTGCCATTGCTGTTTTTGTACACCACAGCGCCCTCCTTCTTCGGTATTGTAGAAAATTGTCGAAGTAAAATATTTAATAAAATATATACTCGTATACAGCTTTAAAAAATTCATGCAGCTACTTTCACACCAAAATGCCCTGCAATACTTCTACATATAAACAATTAACAAAAACGCTATATCAGAGTTGTAAAAGAATAAAATATGCTTTCTCACTTTCCCCATGTGTCTACTCTGTAGTATCCCTTTCCTTAAAAATGTAACATATCAAGTGTTACCTTTAGGTAAAAATAAAACAATTTTCAAACGGTTCACCGGTTAATTGACATAAATCCTTTGATTATTCCTTAATCGAAATTTGATATTTTTAATTATTCGATCAAGTAATAGAAAAAAAATTATCGATTGGGTTCTTTATACCATACGTATATTTATCTGTGTCTGTATGTATGAAAAAATTTACGAAGGTAAAATTGGTGGGAACCACTGCCGTAGTAAATGATTACTATTCGTTATGTTATGAGTATTTGTTTACATTCATGTTTATAATTTCAAATAAAGTTCGGTACGTATTTTAGTATGTAGCGCAGTTGTATATTATTTTGACCCAAATTATTTGGCTAATAAAAGGTAAAATATTTTGTTAACAATGTGAGACCGGCAGGAAGTGGAAATAAAGTTTGGCTATACATATTACTATAAATATTCATTTTATATGAATGTATGTACAATTCATATGAATGTATGTACAATTCATATGAATGTATGTACAATTCATATGAATGTATGTACAATTCATATGAATGTACAGTTTATATCGATTCGTTTTGATTTGCGAAAGTCGAAAGATGAAAACGAATGAAACAATTTAAAACGTGATAAAAATCGTTTCAATTCTTCTTATATCTTTATAAAAAATAACTTTTCGACAACAGACATTATTAGACCCCATTTCCAACTCAAAATTTACTTTTCCTTTAGACTTTCTTTCACTTCTGCACACGCAAAGTTTACTGTGACAAATGTTGTGTTCTTTTTGTGGATGAATATGACAATCAAACACACACATGCAATCAAATGCAAATATGTCTGAACAACGAACGAAAAAGAAAGAAACTTTGCGAGTACATTAAAGTCTGTACTCAAGACTTTGCGAAGTAAACTTTGCGTATGGCGTATTTAATATTTTGGTTTTTTAACTTAAAAAAAAACGTTCGTTGCAAAGTAACCGGTTATGCATTCCTAAACGCAATCACATAAGCTGTAACAATTTTATATGTCCCAAAATAATTACAAAATATTTCGATGCGTATGAAGTAAGCAAACTACGCATCGTTGATCATGCTGATGCATTGTTGTTATTTGTTTCACATTCATTCTCTGCAAAAAAAGTTCTTCGTTATAATTTGAAATAAGACAACGTTTATATTGCAAATATGACAGAAATTCAATAAAATTTAAACTTGTTTCAACGTCAGTAAAAAAGTATAGAACGGTCAAGTTTTGGAAAAAAAAACACTTAAACATATTGCGTATACGCTGAAAATTCGGAAAATTTCGAAGATCTGTATCAAGTCCAGGAATTGATTAAATAAATATCAGGAAAACAATGAATAAATTAGCAAGAAATCCCTCACAAGGCGAAAGTTCTTAAAAATTGCCAAAATAAGAAAAACTACTTATGTACATCGGGAATATTTTCTAAAATCGTAAAAACCTTATAATTTGTTTTTTAAATTATGCAAACTGTTAAAATGATTATATGTTGTAAAATTCAGAATCACAAGTTAAGAGTAAAAGTGATTAATAATCGATGAAGCTGTAAATAGAATAAAAGCTCGAACAAAACACTTCTTTCGCGAAAATTACAAATATTAATTTAAAAAGGTCTTACTAAAATTGATTAAATATCACTGGAACTATAAAACGGTTAAAGATTAGAGAAAATCACTTTTATAGAGAAAATGGCGAAAATTTGCAAAAACTCGCTAGCATCGCAAAAATGTCTAATGATCATTAAAAGTTCTATAAACTATGAAAACAACCAAATATTTGCAAAACTCATTCGTATCACAAAAATGGCGAAGATTAAAAAAAATTTACAATCGCAATAAAAGTTTTAGTTCCTTTGTTTTCACTCTATATAATGCAATATTTTAACAAAACCTATCGCAAAGCAAACTTTTCACATCGTCAACCACATTGTCTGCTTGATTTCAAAAAGTTCAAATATTAAAAAAGTGAATATTCTCTCAAAAATAATGAATATATAATAATAAAAACTGTAGAATAAAAAGTACTTTGCTTATTTAAGATATTTGACTACGTTTTAGTTCCAGACACCCCATGTATGTGTCGAATGGAAGCTTTTCTGCCTAGCCGCTCATTGGCCGGTCTTAATCGATTTCTCCACTGTGTATGTTTCTTTGTCACGGTTCACACTATGAAATTTTTCTTTCTGAAAGTGTTAGTTTGTTGGTGTAAGGGAAAGAAGATTGGGAAGGGGTACACTTTTTCATGTACTTTGAAATTCTCTTGTGTTTTGTTATTCGTAACTGTCAAACTGAAAATAGCTGCAGCTTTATTTTTGATTTTATTTTACTTTTCTTTTCTTTCATGGTGGTGAGAGCAAAAATTTGTGTACAGAAAAAGAATGTGAAGATAAACATGCAAAAATCTTGAATTTCATTACAAAAAATTTTAATGTGTAGACATTAATGAAAGTTCATAAGAGAATTAGAGAAAATTTCAGAAAGAAAACTTTCATAGTCTGAACCGGTACTTTGACTAGACGCCCTTATGTCTGTATATATTAATTACTGTAGTGATTTTCTACATAGGGCGGCATTTGCATGGGCCCCGGAACGTCCCATGGTATGCTAACAAAAAAATCAGTGATCGGCATATTTTTTATTTAGCAAACGTAAACGGGAATGTCTTTAAAAAACGGCCAAAGGCCGTCTGGGATGAATATTTTTAATCCGCGAAGACGCAATTCAACGAATGAAGAAAGAAAAAGAGATAATTGAACAATCACTCAAGTTAAAGAGAATTTAAGCGATTATTTCCCAGCGGGAAAACTGGTCATTGATTATATATGTAATGGAAGATATAATGTATTATTTTCCAAAGCAAAACAATGCAATCCTTTGGAAATGAGAAGGTAATTTGATCACACACAAAAATTACACATTGCTTACCACGTATATTACCACTTCTTACGAAGAAGGTATGTATTGTTTTTGCTTGTTCATTGCGAATTCATTACTTTCTTAGGACTTGTTCTGTGTTAACAATAATGAATTCTGGAATGAAAAATTATACATGCTGTACATTACTCTCTCGTTTACTATTCATTACCTTTTCCCGCTGGGTTGTGCACCCGAAAATTAGTTCAAGAGTGATGAAAAAATTTCGGTATCCTGGTTTCAGATTTCTGTACTATGGTTTTTAAAATTGTTTTACAAGTATTTAAAATTAAATTTTCGTACCTACTTTTTTGTAAGTAACATTTTAGTATATAATGCAAATTCTCTATATTTGTACTCACAACTTCGGTTGCAAATTTTAACAATATATGAAAGAATAGACCTTCAAGTACAGCAAAAGTTGTTACCATTTCAGAATTTTTAATATCCAATAATTTTTATAACTTTACATTTAGAAAAAATAAATGTTTAAAAGTTTTCTTATAACGAAAACCAAGCTTTGTCCAAATCGCAGATCTATCATGTAAAAGTGATTGATTTCTCATAGATTTGCCTGATAACAGCGTATTATCTGTCAAAAAATCAAGCGTTCAACTCTAGAAAAAATCTTTTGTAAAAAGAATAAAACAAAATTATTCTATTAAACATGCACCGTAAAATTTTTTCGTTGGCGCCATGAACAATTACCTAAATTTTTTATTAGTTTTTATTTTTTTGAAGACCAAACACAAACCGCAAAGTCATTTTGACTTGTCTGCAGAAACACCTGACCCCCAGACTAATAGTCTAGTACGTTACTACTAGTCTGTGGGATCTTCCGAGACAAGATGGAAATCTTTACTGCATTTCTCGTGAGCTAAAATATTTTTTATTCTGAGGTACGAGTATATCTGAAACTATCTGCGGTAAGCTCACCTGCATAAACATGAAATATTTCGCGCAGTCGACGCAAAATAAAGTCAGTATTCCAAATACTTTCGTCGTGTCGAAAGCCGATAATGCGTAAAAGATTCAATAAGTAAAACCAGTGTTGCCAAAAGAAGGGAATTTCCCTTTTTGTAGAGATTTTTTTTAAATTCAAGGAAATAGAGACAAATTTTGGGAATTTTGAAAACTTTGATTTTTATTTTAAATAAAATCCATACATAAGTGTTAGTATAATATGAAAAACAAAATTTTAAATAGTTGTTATTGTTTTTTAAGAATAATTCTAACATCGCATAATTTTGATACAGTATTGCCCGAGTTATTTCATACAGATAAAAACACCTTTGGCAAATATTGTACAGAGAAAATGAAAGAAAGAAATACTCTTTTTCTACGCCTTTGCTTGGCAACAGAATTTGTATGAAAAATAAAAACAAATTATATGAAATTATATTTTTGTTTTCCATGCACTGAACAAAAAACATGTAACATATCAACGAAATCTAACGTATGTACATACA
Source organism: Gymnocheta viridis (assembly GCA_956483585.1). Classification (NCBI taxonomy): domain Eukaryota; kingdom Metazoa; phylum Arthropoda; class Insecta; order Diptera; family Tachinidae; genus Gymnocheta; species Gymnocheta viridis. The sequence goes on from OY101444.1 coordinate 57,836,500, forward strand.
TTGTACGAAATATTTCTTTATTTCGCGCAACGAAATTCTATCATAAAATATACAAACGTAAACGAAATTCTGCCTACAAAAAAATATATATTAAAAAAGTCTCGGTACGAGCTTATGGCGTTTTCTTTTCTGATGTAAAATGCTGCCCTTTCGATGGATAACATTGTTTAGATTTTGTCAACACCTTGTATTGTTTTGTTTAATTTAGATTGATGAATAAATTGCTTTGAAGTTTGGTTGATGAATGATAACTTTTTAATAATTTTTTTATCAAATCCCGCAAAACCACAAAAATAAATGTTCTTAGTTGTATAAAAAGTTAATAAACAGAGGCGTAAAATTTTCGTTAGAAATGCCATTACATTCTTTGAACTTAACCGCAACTACTCATCTACTGAGATCTTGCATTCTTACATTTTCAAGACACAAAAATTATTTGAAAGTACCTCACCTGACAAAAATGGATGTCAAAGAATAAAAATAAATAAAATTAATAACCCTATTCACAATATTGTGCATTTGCGATTGCATATTTTTGCAATCGTAAACATTTTCCAGCAATCGTGAACGGCCTTATTGATTTATTTTGGAATACTTTATTGCAAAACACGAAATTTACGCTCAGCTACAGTGTTACCATATGTGAAGATTTATCTTATTTTTTGAAGTTTTCTTAGGTGCCAAAATGATTAAAAGATTTTTTTAGCTAAAAAAATATCTTTTAATATATGATATTTTGCACGTTTAGTGTATTACTTGAGATTCCTGTTAACTAAACTACATATTTAACCGATGCAACACTGTCCATTAAATTGCAATAATGTTTTATTTTTATATACAAATTTATTTACTTTATAATGCAATTCGTCGTCTGTATTTAAAAATATTTGAATACATTGGTCCATATGAATATATCTGTTTTGAAAAGTTCAACAAAATTGCTGTTAATAATTGTACTTACATTGCGCGTCATCAGGTTAGCGCCCCCCATTTCTCCGACGGTTAATGTTAAATATTATCTTTAAAATATTAAGGATATATGTATATTAGGGATCCCAAATAACTATAGCACTTAGTTCTACTCATAAATTATCAGAAGAAGATGAAATGCCATTTCGAAATAATTGCCTAAAGTTTTATGTTGAATTATGTAGCAGTTTATTAAAAAAGTTTGATTTTAAAAGTGCATTATCAAAATGTGTTGAGTTCCTGCACCTACTAATATTATGAAATACAATAATAAAAGTATTTCTCAATTAACGAAATTATTTTCAAATGCTATCGATTCCAATAACATTCAACAAATTGATGACGAATGGCGAGATTGATCCACTTCAACTTTAAAGAATATAATGTATTGGATAAAAAGAATATTGAAAATTTTTTGGAAATCTTTTTGATTTCTGAAGCTTTTCCCTGTTTGAAAAAATTAGTTTTCACAGTTTTGTCAATACCAGAAGCAACAGCTAACGTCGGAATAACCTTCTCTCAAATCAATATCAATAAGAACAAACTAAGAAATAAATTAGATATACCAACATTGTGTAGTATTTTAAGGACCAAAGACTTTTTGAAAAAAATCTGATCGTAATTGTACAAACTTTGAACAAACAAAAGAAATAAATAGCAAGTTTAATTAAGAAATGTATAATTTTAATTTAAATACGTTATTACTCTAATTATAGGCTTTTAACTTTTAATTTGGTCTTTTCCAAATCAAATTCAGGTTTTTAAAAAAGATGTTTTGAATTTTCCAAAACAAATTTTGATCTTTAAAATGCCGAATTTGTTTTAAAATACCTGAATTTGATTTGAAAAGGGTGAACTCGAAGTTAAAAACAAATAAATTTTAACTGAATTTGATTTCTATAAAATCAGCTTAAAAACCGATTTTTAGTGCAAAAAATAAAATTTTTTTGTTCGACTCGAAGATTTTTGAAAAAAAATTTGGCTCAGCTGTGAAAAAAGATTTTTTTATTTATTTAAATTTACACATACACATGCATGAATGAGCGGCGAGAGAACATTTCGGTATTCTGGTTTGCAATTAAGTGTTGCATACGTAGAGTGCAAATATATACTAGTACCTTCAGGTGTTGCAAGTGTATATAAGAGTACCAAGATATATCTTTGTATTTTGTTAGTATAAAGTAAAAATATGCTACACCACCTTGCAAATGCTACTATGCAAGACCATTTGCAAAAGATTGTGAATTGGGCTAATATGTTTTAATTTAAAATCTTATTTTATTCAAAAAATTTTCGTTATTTTCGTAAAATTATAAAATTCTAGCGTAAATTTTTGTTTGTATGTACTTTCCAAGAGCGTTTCACCTATTCTACAAATAAGTAGCTAAGATTTTTTTGTAATATATTGCATGGATTATTTTCAGTGCATATAATTTATTCTCAAAAACATATATTAACTATTTTAATTATTTACATGGACTCTTCAATTTCAAAGAATACTTCATTTAAAAATTAAATAATTTTTAAATGAAATAGAATTCAACACAGTCGTTATGTGGCAAAAACTACTTTTGTTTAACGGAAATGTTTGTTTCATTCTTGTTATGTGCAATTTATTTACTAAATATAACTCCAATACTGTTATGAATACAAAATTTATCTACAGTGCTATTTTTTTGCCGCAGCTGTATATTCGGCAACGTTATAGATAGGGAAGTTTATTAAACGATGGCCGTATGTCCGATCCCCAGATAATCGATCGGTTGGAAATAAATAAATCGGTTGGAATTTGTCCGAAGATTTTTGCTAATGGAAATCAGGAAAACGTCAATGAATGTCTGAGATATAACGAAAAAACGATTTTCTTAGGAACAAGCAGAAAGAAGTATTTTTATTCAAACAGCTGTTCTCATTTAAATACAGTAAAATTCTTTCGTCCCTAAATATATTTCTTACTACCTATTTATATACTTTGGTTCCATATATTTATATGAAAAAACGTAGCAGAATCATCGACTTTTCATTGGTCATAAGCAATATTAGAATGACGAGTTGTTTAATTGAATGTGAACGCATGACCTCCAGTGACACGCGAATGTTAAAATAATGCATTTTCATTTGATTTTTCGTTTGAATATTATTGCAATATCAGTACAACGCATGGTTTAACACCTTTTTTGTATCTCTTTTTTTTTGCTGGGTACTTACTTTTTGACTATAGTAGTAAAACTTTTTAATTTGCATACATTTATTTCTAACAGAATCCGTATTTATTGTTTGACCTCATTATGGGCTCATATATATATGTATGTAATAATTTATAATTTTAATTTGCCGTTTTTGGAAATTTTCGCGGGAATATGAGTGTGCTATTTTCCGGAAATACCTGTTTACCAAACGCTGTCGCTGTGTCTTTTCTTTTGTAAATGCTATATGTACATTAGAGGTTTCTTGAAAATAATCGGTCAAATTATATCTGTATGCATGCCAATTTCAAAATCCAAAAAAAAAAATGTAGAGTCTTTTCATTTGTTTCAACAAAAAATAATTCGTTTTGCACCTAACGTAGTGAAATTTTATAGTTTATTGCCTTTCCAAAATGCCCAAAATTAGAAACGAATGGAATACCCAGTAACAAAGATATAAAATAATATACTAACTTTTAAACCCCTTAATTTAATACGATTTCATTCCCATTCTGCAAATCGACGTTTGTTTCAAAAACATACAATGGAGGCTTCCCTAATGTACATACATACATACATACATTTGTTCGAAATAGTCTAATTTTTTATATTATATATTTATTCATTTTTTCGTTTTCACCTAATAACCGTTAACTTTAATTATTAGTTATTGCTAAATCTTAATTGCACGCTTTGTTTTATCTATTGTTTGTGTTGCTACATAAATATATGTATGTATTTCTTTTACAATAAAATTTTATTTAATAACATTTTCTTTGATTTTTGTTAATTTTTTATTTTTTTTTTTTGAATTTGCAGAAATGATTGTTGGCAGTAAAAGCGTTAATAAAGAAATAATAACAAGTAGAGATAATAAAAACAACGACGTACAAATAAGTAGTGGATCAGCACGCCAAGTTAATACAACAAGTGGAAAAAGTAAAACGGCCTCAATAGCAGACACCAGTAGTAGAGAGGCATACGTCTCATACGGTAATGTTGATGGCGATGAGTCAACATCTTCCAATGGCAATACGACAATGACGAACTCCATGAAGCAATCGTACGCGTTTACTATAGACAATTTCAATGATAAAGATTGTGATGCTGCTGCTAAAGCCGCAAAATATAAAAGTATGATGGAACGTTTTCAAAATCGTCATCGACGCGGTACTTCAATGTCTAAATTAGAAAATGAGAATGAATCATCAACGTCAGCGAAAGCACAAACACCTACACGCTTAACAAGTTCACAATCGTCAACACCATTAACGTCGAGATCATCAGAACGCCACTCACTATCCAGAAATAATGATAATATATTGGAGTCTGACACTTCTGCAACACAAAAGGTATTATATTACAAAAGAAATACTTGATTTACATACATACATAAATATGGCGTTTTCTTTGCACTTTTTATTGAAAATTGACAACGTCATAATTTTTTGAAATAGTGAGTTTATTAGAAGTTATTGGATCATCAGTTACGAAGCAAAATTTTTGCCTAAGAAACTTTGAATAGCAATTTTTTTTTTATAAAAACTAAAAGAAATGTTACATATTTTTGGAAAAGAAAACGGCATAAGAAGTGTGTTTTATTAAAAATATTTTCATTGCCTTCTAAACTTTGTTAATTACTAAACTGTGTTAATATGAAATTTATATATTACAGTAGTTTTCCGATTTATCGAGCCTAATTGTTGTCAGGCCTGTTCGTTAAAGCGAATTGTTCGTTATATCCAGTACTAAATTAAAAATTAATAACATCGCCTATTTTATTCACAACCATAAATATGTATTATTCGAAACATAAGGTACTTAAGAATAAAAACTAAAATTTGAGTGTTCGTTCATTAAATCGAATGTTAGTTAAATCGGAAAACTACTGTATTTCTAAGCGCAATTATCATTTAAAGTTTTTATTTTTACATTTGAGAAATTAATGATTGACCAGAAAAATTTTTAAATGCGTTACGAAAGGGGGTCTAAAACGTTAAAAATTGCGTTACGTAATATGTGGCCTGTTCACAAATCCTTTAAGAGCCATTATTTCAAATCGAGATTAAACTTGCGTTCATTCTGTAATTATCTAATCTGGAAATTAATTTAATCTAATTGATATTTCAAATTGATATTTTGCCTGGTAATTTAAACCTTGAAGTATTACGATACTAGAAAACAAAGAATTACGAGTTTTTTGTCATAATGTTATCAAGCGGTAACGCGGCTTTTTCCAAAGAAGAACAAGAAATTGTGCTAATTTATTATTATTTACGAGTGCAAAATTTTGTGATTGTTGCAGGAAATACATAAATGATATTAAGAAAAAGTAAAAATATGCTTGGAAAATATTCATCCAAGAAATTCAGCAAATTTTACAACGATCGAAGTGGAATGAATGTGTGTTAGTAAATCGAGAATACCCAGCTAGCAGTTTCAATCGTAAAAGAGCCTACTGGGAATTTCATGCAGAACGTTTTTGATCGTCGACGAGCACATTTCGTAATCGTAAAATATTCCTTGCACGGGAGAAACTGTTACACGAACTGATTGTTCTGTGAGATTATTCCATAACACAGCGAAAGACGCTTATATTAATCGTAGAGGGAATCGTTTGAGATTTGTGTAGTTAAACAAAGTGTAACGTTGTTGTTTTCGTACTCTTCAAATAATCATTAGAAGATTTTTTTACGACTTCCATATTAAACATTCCAATATTAAAAGACGAGCGTGTCAGAAAATGTGTAAAAAAGTAATAATAAAAAAAGTAGATGTTTTTGTTTTTATTATTCGCCAGACCATCATCAGAAGGTTCTTTTTAAACACAATCGTCTAAAAAATATCTTACGATTTCCGTACAGCCCTAAAAAATTATCGTTTTTAGGTGAAATTACCGTACCCAAAGTATTGTACAAAAAATAATAATATTTTGTTATTAAAACAGTGGCCTTAACGTTGCTTTCGATATCGAGCTGATTCGATCGAATTTTCTTAGAGCTGTTGACTTTTACTTTTGAATTGCTTCAATAAAGGCATGAGTTCGCATAAGTAAGTGATGCCAACATTTTTTCATACATTTATGGCAGAAACTTATATGGCGTTATTTCGTATAGTTGTGGTGACATCATACTTTTTATGATTTGTTTGTTGAGAAATATGTGTATCATGTGTAGACACATTGTAAAAAAAACTTTTGGGCTCTACTATTTAAAACTTTTTAAAATTACCGTACAAATATAGAAATTGCCTGAGTTCGGAGTTCAAAATTACCGTACAATAACGGTAATTACCGTACGGTTAACATAACTGACTACATGTTTAAGTTGACAGTTTAAAAGTAAAAAAATTAAACAGAACAAGATAAAATAATCGACAACGGAAAAATAACATTCAAAGATTAAAGTATTTAGTAAATACTAATGGCCTTATTCACAAACGATTAATAAAGTTAATGTATACATTAAAATGGGGTTTCCCATACGAAAATCCAACATTAAACCTACTCTAACTTTGTTAATCGTTTGTGAATAAGGCCATAAATAAATACCGCAAAAAAATTTTAAAGTCCAAAATGAATTTCTCACTAATAAGGCTTTTGAAAACTTGTATTTTTACTCAGATATCTTTTCCAAATAAAATTGAATCGTGGCAATCCATCCATCTTGTTTCTTTCCCAAAACTGCATTTCACTTGAGGTAATTTATTGTAGAAACTTTGTTGCTTTTAGATATTGAATTATTTAGCTTACAGCAGTAGCAGGGTGTTTGATTTGCATTTGTTGGTGTTTCATAAATTTAGTTTACAGTTCCATTTTCTGTCAACATCAGAAGACATCCATCTGTTCCAATTGCAACGCAATTCTTTAAGTCGGGCCCAAATTTGTCAAAGCCTTGACAACTATTGAATATAATGTTTTCGCGTTAAATGAAACTTCAGCTTCATCATCAACATTCTTAAAGCCAGAGAAATTTAACTTTTACATGATAAGTTGGTGCATTTATCAAACATGAAGGAATAAAACATAGTTTCATAAATATTTATTTGCTAGTACTGTTTCCAAAATATCGCCATGGCAAAATTTTATTTTGCATAGTTTTTGATATATGTGCATATCAGAGCTGTAAATGAATCATTCTTTTTTTATTTTAATTCATTCGGAATTAGGTAAGTTTTGAATTAATTCTTTTCACAACAAAAAATAATTGAATGAAATTTTAATCAATTCAAACAAATTAGGCCGAAATGAATTTGTCAAATGAATAGCAATTAATTTCTAATTCAGTTGAATTGAATTGATTTTGAATTAATCAAATGAATTAGAACAACGAATTGCAATTTTTCATTCATTTGAATGAAATCAAAAATTAGTTGCAATCAATCAAATTCAAGAGCAGATCTAGGGGGAATGAAAAATATAAATGTTTCCTACCAAAATGAAAATATTCAGTACAAAAATTTAAAAGATTTGTCCTGGATTCGCGCCTGATTAAAGAAAACATGGTGTTTGGAGTTTGTTTCTTCAAGAACTGACTTTTATTTTGAAATACGCTATTATTTTAGTTACAAAATAAGACTAATTAGATTTAATCAGAATGCATCAATCACCTTCAACAAAAATAAGTTTATAAAATTATTATCTGAAAGAGATCCACTTTTAGGAATTTTCCACAACATACAATATGAGATTGAAAAATTATTGTTAACCACTCATTTAATAATAAGTTCACACTATTTGATAAAAATAAAAATATAATTTTATTTTAGCAAATAAACAAAATTTTCCCATTTTGTTAGGACTTTCGCCGATACCTAATAATTCAATGTCTATCCTGCCGATATCAGGGGAATTTCAAATTTTCATTTTTTGTCTTTGGACTGTATTAGGTGATATACATACAAAACGAGAGTAGTGCTTGCTATCTTTTACATAAAAAAAATAATTGAATGACAAAACGACAGTGATGCTTACTGCATATTTACTTTCAAAATCAATTCAAATTTCATTCCATTCAATTTAAATGAGTTGGTAATGAATTACTATTTTTTTCTAATTCATTTGAATTAATTCAAAATCAATTCAATTCAAATGAATTGGAAATGAATTGCAATTCACTTTGACAAATTCATTTGAATTGGAAGCGAACTGCAATTCATTTGACAAATTAATTTGAATTAGGAAATTAATTACAATTCATTTCTGCCTAATTCGTTTGAATTGGTTGGTGAAAAGAACTAATTCAAAATTCAGTGCATGAATGATTCGCGAATTAATTAAAAAATTAATGATGATTCATTTACAGCTCTGGTACATACATTATCTTTAATTATTGTGGGTATGGAAGTTTTCAATACAATACATTGAACTCGTATTTCACTGATTCTCCAAGTCGAGGCTTGCTTCCAAAATTAGGTTTTGCTGTAATCTATATGTTCTCCATCAGGATGAGTTCGGGAGGTTTAGGTGGCCACGACATTATAATTACTTGGTTTTCCTCTTTCGTCACACGATTAAATCTTGAACTAGCTTGAAAAATAATATGTACAACGAAACAAACGGAAGTTTTTTGCGCATTACAAAAATAAAAGGAAAAAACAAACGCTTCATATTTAAACAGTAACGGACTTTACGTTTATATCGTAACCGAAGTTATAAGTAGTGCATGATATGTCGGATTACACACACATTACAACCTAAGAATATACTTTGATTTCTCGATAACGATGTCATACTGTCGTCATTGGTCATTGATCTAATTATACTACGTTTAATTTACTCGACCACACGGACAAAAATGTTTTATATTAAATGGGAGTACTTTTTATTAGCCGAAAATTACTTTGGTAAAGCAGAATGTTTGGTGTGCCAACTTATGTCGATACGTACACAAACGCATATTTTTGTAACAAATTCTCATCAAGAAGCTTAGGTTGAAAAATTACCTGATAGTGTTTTGAAAACAAAATCATAATTTGTCGTTGCCGCTGCACTTCTGAAACATTGTCAAATAATGAATTATATGACGCAATTCTGCTTCTTTTTCACTAAGTCATTCCGAAACAGAATGGCTTAGGTTCTTGTAAAACATCTGATCGGACTAGTGGATAGAGCTGGCAAAACCCTGGGTGTTCATGCAGATAAGCCGGAAAGACTCAAGCAGCTTTCTGTTTTTCTAAAGCTCTTTAATAAGCAACAACAACAAAATTTATGGTTGTCATTGACTAGTGGGTAATGCGGCAGAATGTTAGTCCGGCAGTCGCAGGTGCAATTCCTGGCGAAACCCTGGGTGTTCCTGCAGAGAAGAAACAAAAAAAAAATACTGAAGCAGTTTTGATGTTGTCTTCTAGAGCTCTTTAATAAAGACCATTTCACATTGTAAAACAAGCATTACATAAATTCAGGAAAATGCAACCATGATTCAATTGTTTACAAACAATTTTTAAACAATAATAACAACTCATTATTTTAAGTTTGCATTTTTGTTAATTTACGTAATAGTTGTAATGAAATGACCTTAAGCTAAAGCGAGAAAAACCTTTGCTATGCCATCTTTATTTTCAGCAGCAGGATCTGAAAAAAATTTGACTTTGTTCCCGTCAAATAAATATTTTTTTTTATTTTGCGTTTTTATTCTACAGAAAAAAATATGTCAGCATGTTACATTTGCGCTCTTTCTATTGCTGTTGAAATCGTATTTTCTTTGGAAACTACACGGAAACAGTAACAACGATTTTCAAGTAACATTTTTTCAACCACCGATTTCAAATATCGTTTCAGGTCAAGTTGCGTGTGCGTGATCGTAGCACCTCTCGTGTGCGTGATTCCTCAAAACGTCACAGTTGGTCGCCACGCTCAAGTACAAATGAAAGCAACCTTCCAAGTCCACAATCCAATACACTGGCAATGAGTTCATCAAATGCAAATTCAGCAACATCGGCTGCACGTAAAATCACAAAAACCGCTCACAAACCACCACCCATACAATTACCAAAAGGGGCATCAAATCTTGTGGCTAATCGTACGCAATTTACTCCTCGCTCTACAGCCATGCAAATGGCCTTAAAGCAAGTGGACTTTATGTGCCCTCAGCCACCATTGGGCGACTTTAAACATCTGGACGCTGATGCTGATGATGTGAGTGAAGCCGGCACTTACACATTGGATGGTGATAACTATACAGAAGAACAAAAAGATCTGATGAACATTGATAAAAACGGCCAACCAATTTTAGAAAAATCACGTAGGACAAAAAGCCGACCAAAACAACTGGATGCTGTAACACCAACAACCAGACCTCAGGGTAATATGGAATCAAAGCGATCGAACAATGTTTTAGAAGTTAATTACTATCACGATTCTGATGCGTTGGAATCACGTCCAAGGGCATCGTCAGATTTAATAATGGGGTCTCATCAATCGGCTGGGGCTTATTTGCAGAAAATTAAGTCTCGAGTTTTACGCAACATGAACGTTACGAAACAACTGGATATAAAGCAAGATGTTTTGAAATCTGCTCAGATGCATTCGGCTGACGAGGAAGAAATTGACCCTGACATGGGTTGTTTCACAAGCGTTACGACAAGCGGCGTATTGGCCAAGCAAAGAACACTGGATGCACGTCCAAAATTATCCCGGCATTGTGGTCTATCAACGTCTCAAATTGACAGTTCGGAGTATGTTAGCAACGAAACGAAATTGAAAAGCTCTGGTACCCCCTTATCCTTAGCTGGTGGTTTTACTGATCATCAAAAAGCTGAATATCGACTGAATGTTTTTACAAATCAAAAAGAAGCTTCACAAAAATTTGCAGCTACTAGAAACTTAATTGAAACACCTCCAGAAACGCCAACTGGCCCACAACCAAAGTCTAAGCTAAGTGAAGTTGCAGTACTTCAAACGGCACAAACGAAGCACGATTGGATCCAGGAATGGGCTCGTAACGCCCGCGCCCGCAGTTTAGCGAATGACCGTAATTTTAGTGTCGGTATACGACAAGCTAATCAAGATATGCTAATGACTAGATCTTATACCTGTGCCGATACAGGAAACGAGTCATTAACAGATGACAGCCTTTACAGTGCTCATAGTAAACAGTTCAATGCAAAGTTAAATCGCTCATTGGCCGAACGTTTTCGCTTGTCTGGAAATGGTGGTTCTGGGGAATGTGATTATGTGAGTGACCCGTCCCTTACTACTTCCACTTCGTATTCCAAGCCACCTAAAAGTCCCACTAAAATACCTTCCCCACTACATTCTTTAGGCAGAGCACGTAGTGCAAGTCGTACTAGAGCATCTTTACAGAATATAATGCCCGCTGACGATGAGGACTACTTACAGCAAACTGCAGCCGCTATCAATAATCTGCAGCAAAGTTTTTCGCGCAAGAACTCCTTAAAATCTCCATCACATTCAGGCTCACCCCGTGCCCATTCAGCTCGTTCCCATGCCATGTATTCTCCAGAGGGTACATGTGTTGACAGCAGCCCACAGCATAGTCTAAATGCTCAGCGTCAGAGACAAGCTGCACAAACTTTAATGACTAGCAGCATAAATGAGCAGCAGTTGCAAATGCTAACTAGTGGCGAGTATTTATTACGTCAAATGCGGATGCGTAAAAATTCATTTGATGGCAATTTGGCTGGCAGTGGTTCACCTCATAGAAGAGTACTTCAGAGTGGTGGTCCAGCGCAACTTCAATCACCCCCAACTCCCACAGGTCCTGATGATCAATCTTCGCCTTTGAGGAGATCCAGTTCATTCTCAGCTCGTGTTGCGGCTACTCAAAGAGCTACCCGACCTAACTTTCAAAATCTATACACACCTCCTGCAGCTCGCCACAGTTATGGTCACAGTGCGGTCCCACAACATCAAAATCAAATGATATCAGGACAAGCGATTAAGAAATCGGCAAGTAGTAATAACTTTAGGCACGTCTACAGTGATTACGATGAAAATTTACAGTATTATATTAATGACGAAGATGATCAGGATGACATGGGTGAGGAATACTACTCGAGTGGTGCAGAGGACAATGTCCAGCCCGAATATTACAATGATCAACAGGAGCGATCGGAAATAGAAAATAGTGTACCTTTATCAAATACTAGATATAACAAAGCTCTTTTAATGCGCATTGAGCTCAGCAAACAAAAAGTATCCGGCAAACCACAGTCAGCTCCGCCAATGAAGCCAAATCCTGTATTGTCCTCAGCAGCTGCAGCTGCAGCTGGTGGAGTTATGGCATGCCCTAACACACCTGAATTACCAAGAAGAAGCGTTAAAAGTGCTACGACCCGTTCAAGTGTCAATCCTCAACGTCAGTCAATGCCGAGAGATACTAGTCTTAGTCGTCTGGCTCAGCAAGTGCCGAGCTCGCTGGCTTCAGCTAAAAAACAACTATTACAAACTGCTGCTAACGTACCATCCACGACGACAACGCAGCGTTCCACATCTAGTCAACGAGCTCAGCCCCGTTATCTAGATATATCGAAATATAAACCCGCCCAAAGTAACCAATTTTTACGTAAAAACGATGCCAAAAGTACTCTTAAGCAAACATCAAATGATATTATGAAACGCAGTCCAAGTAGTTCTTCTATGGGTCTATCTCGCACAGATCCGTCCCGAGTAAGTAACCGCTCTGTACGTTCAGCGACTTCTGCCATGACCACAAGTGGAAATTCATTGGGTGGTGGTAGCGGTAGAGCTTCTTCCGCTGTAAGAAGAGATGCTTCCAGTAAGTATAATATTAATGAATAGTAAATCAATTCCATCTAATTGTTTCGTTTTGTTCAAAAATATAGTGACCAAACAAAAAGAAGCTGAAATGGCCATGTGGAAACGAAGATCTAAATATGATCCAATGAAAGCCGCAGCTGAAGATAAACGCAAAAAAGAAGAAGCCAAACGTTTAGGACAAGCTCCACAACTGGGAGTTGTTGGTATGCAGTCCGAGAGGTAAGCTTTTAATTTTGTTTCTATTAATAAGTTTATTTGTTTCTTTAACATTTATTTTCAAAAAAAAATATTGTTTAGGTTTTGGGTGAAACTAACTTAAGTTTTTTTTATAACTTTAATTGGAAAATTAGCAAATATACAAAAACATTAATATACATTAAAATGTCGATCTAGCTAACAATTATAACTTGCAGTTGAGAAACAAACAACTAAGCATATTGATATTTTAACGGATAGTATAATTATAATTCTGGTTCGAATATGGATGTTCGATTAATGGAATAATCAAACTTTGTGATTAGCCAACGTACCTACCAAAAAATTTATTTTGAGTTATAATTAATCGGAATTGTGATAAATAAACGTTAATTTTTTGTATGAAAATAGTTTTAAAATTCCATAATTCTTGGGCATTTATCTTAAATGTGCAGGTACAAAAAGTGCACTTAAAAAAGGATGAGATTTTAGAGAATAGTGACGGAAATTATTAATTTTATGCAGCTAAGTCAAAAGTGCTCTTAACCAAAAGGGAGCTAAATCCAAACTACTGTATTGGTTATATACAGTAATAATTTTGGTAATAATTATAGGGTTGTCTTCCAGGGCTGGAATTGTAGCTGGCTTGTCCCTATACACGAGAGACTTCGCGTATTGCCTCGAATTATTTATTTTGTTGATTTTTTGTTTGTTTTTGCCACCAAAAATAAGAAGTTATTGATTTCACCTCAATTTTCGAAAAACGAGTTTTCACCAGATCTCTACGTTTTAAGGTCATGGGAATCTATTCAAAATATTTTTACGATGATGTACACATGGATGTATTTGTGTGATTATGGATTTAAACCTCTCATAACTTACGAATAGCTCATCTAATCGGGACCAAATTTGCGGCATTCTAAAGCACTTTTTGACTTTGAGATTAGAGATTAAATTAACCTTTTATACGTAATTGTTGAACTGTTTTAAGGTATATATTGAAATGAAATTTTTATGGCTTAAAGTTGAAATCTGAGTTTACCCATATCTTCTTAATTTAAGAAATTATTTTTGGATAAATTCATTATTTTATTAAGAGAGTACTTCTTATTTGAAACAATTTATTCATTAGACTAGCAGAACGGATCAGTACTGATTTCGAGGTCGCTACACCATCTCATCAGCGTTCTTATGTTCGATTGTACCACTTTTTACGGTGGATACTAGTGACTAGGAATATCTACTATTCAACCGTATTATTTAACAAATTAGAATACGAAAAGTACAACTTATTCATTTCTTACAAGTTAAATCAATTTCGGTTTGTACGAAATTCCATCTCTGATTTTTAATTATTCCAAATATTCCATACTCTCTCGCTTTTTCCAAAGCCATTGGATTAATTGGAATAATTCTTCTTCTTCTGTATAAAAAACCGTGTTGCTTTGATAACAACTTTGAAAGTTGCAAGAAAATGTTGCCATTTTTTGTTATTCAATATGGTAATACAGTGCCAGCTCGCAAATCCGAATTAATGATTGTAGACCCTGCTTCGGATTAACGAGATATTCAGATTAGTGGATGTGCTGGTGTTATGTATTATAATTCACTGTATTCGAAAATAAAACACAAAAATTAAAGCTTTTTTTTAATATTATGTTTTTTTTAACATAACTTATGATGTAGGTTTACTTCCCTTTCTTTGCACATGCTTCCAAAGTCTTGTTCCGCAATTCTTTTAGCATCAATGTGTAATCTGTTTGCATACCTCGTTCCTTTGCCCAATCTATTGAAGTATTTAAGGCCTGCGCAGCTTTACGATTTTTGGCGTGTTTAATAATTATATGATCAGATTCCAAATTTTCTGTGTCTGACTTTGAACTACTACACGATGTATTGTTAGAGTTAATAATCCAGCTAAGAATAATTTCATCTTCAGAAATTCGCACGTCATTATTGCGGTGAAATAAGTTGGTTATTGTGCAAAAATCTTCTGTTTCTTCAACACAATCATTCTTAGAAAATTTTTGTTGTAACAATGATAGTGGGATGTTATCGCCTGAAGATCATCTCTAAGAATGAATATGTTTCCAACAAGAATTTATAGAAGAATCGCAACAAGATATAAAACATACATACATATGTACTTATAAATACTTACATACATACATATATGTATGTATGTACAGTATGAATCATAGAAAGATCTGCATCTCAATGATGTCCCGTCCGTTAATTTTAAAATTTCACACATGGTTTTGTAAAAAAAACACAAAGAAAAAAAAATAAAAATTAGGTTTAACGAGCTTGCAACCAATTCGGACTATAGAGTATGTAATACGTCATAAATTCAATTCGGATTACATACCTTCGGATTAGAGAGCTGGCGCTGTACTACAGGGTTTAAACCACTACAGGGCTTAAACCACCAAAAACATTATATTCATTTAATACTAGATTAATTTAATTGTCAGATAAGCTAATTAGAGAATAAAATTAGGTTTAACCTCAAAGTCAAAAAGTGGCTCTAAGTGATGTGATGAAAAGGTTTTTTTAAATAAAATGTTAAGTACTATACTGCTCGAATTCAAAATCTAATCAGCTCTTAAACTTAGATATATAAAATGGGTTAAATAGTTCGATAGATATCGTTAATGAAAATTTTAGAAAAAAAAATTGCGGTTTTAATTATTCCAATAGTTCTTGTCAGATAAATTTGTTCTCTTTATTAGGTTTTTTATTACAGAAAAATTTCGAACAAACCTATTTATTACTCCAACAATTCTTGTGAAATCAGTTTTAGTAGTTTTTGTATTTAAAACCTTGGTCGGATTAAATATCTTGTACTGAGCTTAGCGGGAAGTCTTAGGGATGGCCTGTCAGGCCAACCGTTTTTATATTTTTGTATATCAAAGATAATTGAGTTATATAAAAATTACAATAAAACATAATATGTATACTGTTGCTCAATTCACAAGCAGTGTTGTAGCATGTATCACGTATTGCGATACACTTTTCGTTTATTATTTGTGGACTCAATTTCAATTGTATGAATTGTATTCGAAATTATTAAAATAAATTTACATTTTAACAGAGACGATATTTATTGCAATAAATTTATTTAAAATACAAATATAAAATACATATTTAATTTGAAAACTTTCAAATATGTGTTATGTATTTTATAAATGTAAAATACTTTTTTTAACATAATTGTGCATACGAACATAAGTATGTGAATTACGAAAACTGCACAAATCGATATCAAGTCCTTAACTTTAGTAATAATCGCTGGAATAATTAAAAATTTTTGAAAAATACACTTGTCGCAAAAATTGCGAAAATGTGCAAATAATTTATAAAAATATAAAATTTGGTTAGACTGTTAAGATTATTATTACCTTGAAAACGCGCGAATATTCCAAAAATTCTCGAAAAATTGTAATATTGGAAATAATCCATAAATTTCTCAAAAATCTATAAAATTGTACAGAATGCAAACAATTTAAAAAAATTTTGAAATTACGTAAATTCCCAAAAGCCTACTAACATCGGAAGAACTGCAAAGTTCAATATTGATTAACAAATCGGCAATAAAAATTTGCAAAAACTCCAATCTATCGCAAAATTATCCAAAAATAAATCGCAAATTGGGGTTGGTTGTGAGTTGAACAATTATACCAATAAAATATTTAGACTTAACGATGCATTCCTAGTTATTGCATTTGAAAGTAATTTCATAGTACCGGTATTTTCTTAAAAGAAAAAAAGATTCTTGTGAGGAGAGATTTCCTTAGTATTGATTTTGATAACATGAATTCTTTTTTTTTCTCTTAATAAAGAAGGGAAATAGTTATAGTGTACTCTCTTCCTAAATCACAAACACTAGTCTCTTATCTAAAACAAATTTCCCTCTTAAAAGATGGTACTTTCTTTTCTGATAAAGTCGAACTGACTAATGAAGGCTTAACTGCAATTTTGCAAAAAAATTCTGGAAAAGAAATCACAAATAATAGTATTATTTACACTTAATAATTAATAATTTATAATTTATAAAATATATTTGAACGCTTTCCTATTTACTCTTTATTAACTTATTTTAATATCTATATTTATTTAATTAAATCTATTATGTGGTATCTAGATTGACAATACTCAAAATTAGATTGCGAGCGAAATGATGATTATTAAGAAAACAAGTTATTAATTTTATTTCGTGGTAAATGTTTTTTATAACTTTAATTTTTAATTTTTTTTTCTTTTTTCTTAAAATATAATAAAGCCTTCAATAAATTAGCAGCACCTAGCTCTTCATAGATAATTCATTATTGTTCGCTAGATCGAAATAAATAATTTGTATACATACTTATTTAAGGGAGAATTTTCCACAATTTTGCAATGAGTAGTTTAATTATAGCTATAATTATTTTTCAAACTATTTTTTAATGTATGTATTTAATTTATTTTGAAAGATTTTAAATAATTTATTTATTACTTTTATGTTTTAATACACTATCACACTGAGCAACAAAAACAACTACAATTTACATTACACAATTTCTATATATGTTCTTTTTTATTTTCAAATATATTTTATATAGACAATCAAGATCTCTGTATCGTCGTGGCCAATTATGACTAGAAGGGTTACTTGTAACAGATCTTTAAATACAAAACAATAACGATTTAAATATAGTATCATACATACATATACATCATTGTGGTGTATTTCCTCCATAGATTTACAGCAATCTACTACTTACTATTCTACTTTATACTAACAACAATTGCAACAACGAACAAAATGATAATAAAACGAAAAATGCTTTTAAACGGTGATTGTAACACTAAATATTACAGCAACTATTCGATTTTAGTGTTTTTATTAATTAGCCGTATTTATATTAAAATTAAATACATGAATGAAAAAGTAACACACTATACCATTTAAACGAAATATTAAATGGTAAACGAAGTGCAATTAAACATTTTATGATTTCTAATTTTGACGCATCTTAAATATTCCGCCCACTGTTAAATATCGTACGAATGTCAAATAAAAGTAATTATTAATGCCGTTTTCTTTGTTTATTCTTCTTATTTATTGTTATTTGTTTATGTTGATTTGAATGTTATTACTACTTCTACTTAGTTATTATAAATTTAACAAATTGTGTTGCATTTTCGTTAAAAATTATGTAGAAAGCAACAAAATCATCTTCATATTTCAACTAAAACATTTGTAAATTTCATTAAGCGCCATCATTGCAGCATTATGTTGAAACTGGTATTGTATACAATACATACATATCGATCATTTGATGTAACAACGTCATAACTGAAAAAAAACTAGGTTTCTAAAAAACAAATTTAAAGTTTCCATATATAAACAAAATTAAAATCGATATGGCGATTAATTCTCCACTACTTACTCATAAACGGCGTTTTTTTAGTTATGCTGTTGTTGCAGCAAATGAGCGATATGTACGTATGTATAATTAACGCTTTATAAACGTAAAAGAAGAAATGTGAAATTTTTTTTCGAAATAGGTTTGAACTTTTTATAGACAAAAATATAAATTATTTTAAGACTGGACTTACATTATACAAGTTTTTTTGCAGCAATTCAGATTTTTCCCTGAGCAATAAATATACATATATAATATATTTATATATCATCCCTCTCCCAGAATGGAGCAAGGAAACTTGTATAACGTAAGCCCAGTGCATTGACTCACTTATTTTCTCTTCTGATCCTCTCATATTCCTTTCGCCAAACGACCTTCTCTCTTGTATCAGAAGAATGTAAAAATAGATTGGGGTATACTAAATTTGCTGGCTGGCAGAGCAACAGTGAAAAATTATTATAGCATATTACTGAAAATGTTTTTAAAAATATTTTTATTGTCTTTCTTTGTAGTATTTTTCCATACTGCTTGAGGCAACTTCGAAACATGGGTTCTCTGGAGATCAATGAATTATTTTGCTGGCGAAAATTACATGTCCCATTAATTATATCTTTTGAATAATTAAAAAGTTACTCGTTGAAGAATTAAATTTTCTATGTTTTTCTAATACTCTTGTTAAAAAATTTGTTTGAAACTGTTGCTAGTGCGAGCAACTTTTGACATAATTCGTACATCTTGGAACATCCATACTGTTGACTGCGCTTTCGTAAAAGTTTGTGTACCTCTAAAAATTTGTATTATGCCATTTGAAGCGTCGTGGCCCAATTTTTTAAACTTTTTCTTCCGCCAATAAATTCGATACTCAAATTATATGAGATTCAGAAGAAATAAATATTCCCGACCCCAAAATCATCGGTTGACCAATTCTGAAACACCGTAATAATACACTTTTGACTCTCAACTCTTACTAAACAAAATTTTATCCGAACTTGTCCGAAACAAATGGTTGAATCCAGATTTAGAATATCGTTTATTGAAATGCAAAACCTCGTAACCACCGAAAAATTCAAAATCACACTTATTAATTACACCAAACCGAATGTCCCTAAAAAAAGTTTGAATTATAAAAAACATCCAAAAGAAAAAGACATTACATCACTCGCTTTTCTTTTTCCTGTAAATGTTAAAAACGTTTAGTTACGAGATTTTTCCTAACGATGTATGCATATAGGCAACCGAAAACCTTTAAATTAAAAAATCATGCCAACTTTATGTTTCTGATACTTCCAAGAGAATGCTCATTTTTTTTATTAAAATAAATAATCATGCGGCACACCTTTCAACTTAAATTTGTGGTATAAGTCTTCAATAAATTGCTAAACCCATTTTTTAAAAATCATTATTAAATTTACGATCAATGAAATTTTTGGCATCTTTCTTCACAGGATCGATCAATAAATTCTAAATAATTTAATTGAAACAAGCGGTATTATATGCGGACTCAAGCGGATTTAAAAACATTTCTTCGCAAATTTCCTTAATATTTTTCATAATTGTATTCTAGTAAATACTTATGTATATGAAGGTGTTTACATTTTCACAAAATGATTGCAAGCGAAAATTAAAAAAAAAAATTATGATTGAAATTGATAGTTTAAAATTTACATAATGTTAAATCTATATTATTAATAGGCAAACACGATTTTTAGATCCCGTTTACGGCCGTATTACTGAACCGATTTTGGAAAGATATATATGTTTTTAAAAAGGGTTTTTACATAAATGTGCACAATCTCTATTTTATTTTAATCGGTTCGATATTTTGGGAGCTATTAGCGTTTAAATTTACTACTAACACATGCACATCAGCTCTAACTTGAAAAATAAACAAAGTGTGCATGTGTGTTTGTCCAATTAGTTTTTGCATAGAAATGAGATAGAGTTTTAAGTTGTTTATTTATTTTGCCGTACTAGTATGTATTTATGTAAATGTTCAATATAACGTTCTAGAATGCGGTCGATTGAGTCGGCCGCTGTATACACTAGTAATCATTAAATTTATTAGACAAGTCTCGAAATCTTATTTCAAAGAATTTCAAAAAGTTTTTTTTTGTTGAGGGTTTTTAGCTATTCATGGACTTCATTGGAGTTTATGTCAAAGGTAGAAGGTAGACCTTAAACAATATTCTTGAAAAGTTTCAAACCTCTGATGTTATACAAAAACTTTTAAGAAACCAATGAGAATTTCAATAATGCAAAATTATAAGGATAGTAGGCTTTGAAATTTATTCAAAATTCCCAACAAACAAATTATATTCGATAACAAAAAAATAAAATAGATTCATATCGAATATAATTTATTTATTAATAGTTTGCTAATGGCTGTTAAAAATAAAAACAAATTGACGAAATCGAATTTGAAAAAATTTTAATTTGAAATTGTCATTTGCAATTTGACACATGCACATTTTTTTTCTCCAATCACTTTATTTTTTTATTTTCTTGTAGCTCTAAAAAATAATAGAAAATACAAATTTTAAAAGCGGCTCACTTTAGCACCCTATAACTCGACAAATAAACATAAAAAGAAAAAACTCTTTTGTATATACATTCATATCTGCTAGAAGTACAGTTATGAAAAATATCAAGGAACTTGATAATGCGCCATAATTAAAAAAAATTGCGTATTCCAAAAAAAAACTTGTGCTGTGGTGCGATTCATTCATTAACTTTTAACAGTTTCTTAAAAGCAAAATTTGTCTACAATTATTGTTGTTTGACGCAACGATTGCCTGATTCAGTAACGGTGGATTCACTCATTTGTTTCGGGCAGCATTTTGTTGACGCAGAGTTTTGTGTTCCGAAATATATTAAATATATGTACATACATATGTAAATAAAAAAGAGAAATCTATGACAAATTATGCAGAAAAAAAATTATAAAAGGCAAGCATGTGCTTCTGGTAATAACTAATGAACTAAATAAATTAAAATTATTTGCAAAGTACATTTATAGGAAAAAAAGAATTGCTGTAAAGCAGATTTTGAAAAAAAATGTTAAAGTGCGCTTTTTAGTACATAATAAAATTTTGACAGTTGCGAACTCAAAAAACAGTCCGTTAACGCTTCGCTACTACCTGAATTATTCTACCATAAGTAAACCAATTCAAGTAGAGAGTTGTCTGGAAAAAAAATATTTGGTTGAATCCAGCTTAACGTCTTCTTAACAACTTTGTTTTAATTTAATATCATTTCTGCTATAAAATCGAAAAGCGCACAATAAAGGTAAAATATAATTTTTAAACCATACAAATATTATCATTTATACATTCGAGTATTATGTTATTCTGCCAAGAGCAGACTTTTTTCTATTCAAAAATAATTACCGTTTACATAGCAGCAGCGAATATAATTACAAATTTTAGTGAATAGCAAATTCGATAGATTTTCGTTATGTTTATTATAACGATACGATTATCGTAATAAAAGTTAATGAATCGACCTAATGATAATTATGTTAATGAGTCGCTATAAATGTTCGGAAGGAACTAATTAGATAAAGATTGATGACAAAGTTGTTGCAAAAGTGCTCCATATACACTATCTGAAAGACATATCGTTTTACGTTTCATATGAGGATATATAACTTGGTTTTGCTTGATATCTCACAACTTTGTGCGGTGGAATTTCTGGGTTGCGAGACTTGGCATTTTTTACATATTATTTTGTTATGGGATATTTATTAAATATTTTTTTTTGCGTTAAATAATTAGGATTTGGTGTGTACCAATAAGTGCTCAAACAAGTAAGTAACATATCATAAAAAACAATAAAATGAAGGAAACAAATGAAATGCTTAACAAAATACCAGCAGCAGTTTATTCGTTAACATCTATTCAAAACTTGTTACCTGGGATGAATGAAAAAGGAATGTAACAAATCCAAACAAATTTCCAGTCAAATAAGACAATAATAAAAATGATTTCTAGTCTAAAGAACATTTGTCTAATAGAAAGCTTAAAGATTCAATTCAAGCAAGAGAAAGAAGACAAACCAATGATTTTTGAAAAGCAATTTTACAATTTCTATAACGAGTTCATCCTGTGTATTTGAAATACAGTAGTTTTCAGATTTAACGAACCTAATGGTTGTCAGGACTGTTCCTTAAAGCGCATTGTTCGTTATATCCAGTACTAAATTAAAAATTAATAGCGTCGCCTATTTTATTCACAACTATAAATATGTATGTATGTATAGTGTTTTTTTTATATTTTATTAAAATTATATTAATTTAAAATAAATATTTCTTTAAAAATATGGCTAAGGAAAGGAAAAATTCATAAAGACACCGTAATACAAAAATACTTTATTTAAAAAATTGGATAAACAGAGTCTGGTTCTAAGAATGGATATCTTTTTTTAATAGTATATTCTTGAAGGTCTCTCAAAAGCATTAAATTTGTGCTACTAAAATTGTTACGTTGAGTCCAATTAATTCAAATACGAAGTGCTTCTAAAAAGCTCATCCTCATTATCGTTTTGCTTTACATTTTTTCGTTAAACCTAGTACAAAATAACGTTTTTATTCGTAATACTTAGTAGAAATAAAAATTTTAGTGTCCGTTAAATGCGAGTTCATTAAATCGAATGTTCGTTAAATCGGAAAACTACTATAATTGAGTAGTTTTTACATTTGAGTTTTAAGTCACTGTAATATAAAAAGGATTAGCTTTGTAATAATCATCATTTTAATTAAATCTATAGTTATTAACATTTAGCAAAATAAAAAGAACAAATCATCATTGTGTGGTTCAAAGTCATATATGTAGTAGTACACTAACACTTCTGCCTCGATACATACTATCCACTTGACCTGAGATTCGAAAATAACGAATGTTCGCTAAAACATTAGAATTCTCGAAAGATTCTCGATAATGTCGCGAATTCTTCTTTATAGACAATAAATGAATTAAGCACAAATACTTCCTCCGGTGGTCTAGTATGTATTGTGCTCCTCTATCAGTTTGGCGGTCGTGAGTTTGGTTATCATCAAAGATATTGTTTTCCCAACTACGCGTGAATTTGAATTAATTAAACTGTCCAGCAAAAAATTATCATAACAATCGTTAGTAAATCATCGATGAACTGAACTCTCAGTAGTTATAGTTCTGGTGAAACAGTAATGAATTTAACACGTTGTTGTCATAGAACGGATGTGATCCAAAGAACGGTAACGAATAAACGGTTGTATGTATAAAATATTGCTGACAAACGAGCACTTGTACTTGCTGTACAATAAAAATGCTGTCGAAAACAATCTTTTTAAAATATTTGTTTTCGTAACGCTTACGGCTGGCTTTTAATATTGTTCACAAGTGTAACTTCGACATCGGAGTATTTGTTGCCACAAACTGCGTAACGGGTGAGCTCTAGGAGATCGTTTTCGTTTCACTAGCAATGATCACTTTCGAATATTTTATCCGAAAAATTTTTGTCAAACGTTCGAAAGCGATATTATTATCGAATGTTATGGTCAAGCAGGTACATATATACTACAAATAATATTTAACAATAGAAATTAAAATAATACATCATTAAAACACTAACACATAATTAAAATGAATAATATGATCACTTTTAAATAGCTTAACAATTCATACATTTTAATCTTGAATTCATGGGATTCTTCACTTGCAGATACTTATTAATATCAAGAATTTTTATATTGTAACTATTTTTTTAAATCATGTTTGTGCCTTGTTTTGAATGATTACTTAACATTTATAATTATTTTCTCTTTTTTTATAAAAACTAAACATATATTTTTTTCTTTAAAAAAATACAGCGAACGATCTCTGGAACAACAATGGTCGATTGAAGAAACTACAGATTTCGATGAAGATGATTGCGTTTAAGACGAGATTTCTGGAATATATTAATTTTTTTTAAATAATATATGTATTTATGCATGTAGTATGTATGCTTTCCGATTATGGCAAAGCGATAAAATTGCAAAACAATTATACTAATTTGTTTTCTTGTATAGAGTCAAAAAAACGTGATATAGCTTACCTTAACAAAAGAAAAACACTTTAGTTAAATTAATTAAGAATTTACATTTATTGAGTAACAAATTGAAAAAAGCATAATACCAAGAAGTCTTAAGAATGCAATTGTATGATTTTATCATTAAAATTGTTGTTAAAATAAATATAAAAATAACTAAAGAATATTATCCTACAACTATTAAATAATTATTGAAATAATCCAAATTACATGCGATATAGTAGTTAATAAATATTTTTTAATTTTGATTTTTTGTCATGTATGTATGTATGGTTATTTTTTATGAGAATTTATCCATAGAATATATATTTTATATATGTAATTGTTTTTGATTATTAAATATATAAAGAAATTCTCAAGATTGTACTAACTGGTGTATGCATTGTGTGTGCTTAAATCTATAAATTTACTGAAATTATTTTGTTACATGATTTTTTTAGAAGAAATATCAACAAAAATTTTACAAGATTTATAGAATTTAGTCATACATACACCCTTGATATGGTCTTTACTAGTTTATTTATACAAAAACTAATTGTACTACAATGCTATTTTCTAAAAAGAACTGCAACTTTATATTTAGGATTTCAAATAATAAAATATACCGAAAAATATGTATGCTTTAACTAAATTAAAAGAGCTCAGTAATGAATCAATTAAAATAAAATAGCAATTTAAAATTATCATTAGCTGTAGAACATAAAACAACATTGTACTGTTATATTAATAAATTATATAATTATTATAAATTGCTGAAGCAAGTTAAACATGAAAACAAAAACTATGTTGTGAAATTAAATATAATTTAGAATTATGTATTATTTAATTTTAACTTAATGATGTGTATGTTATTATTTCGAAAAAATAAAACTAAATGAAATTCTATTAAATACTATATATCTTATATATGTATGTAAATGGTACTAATACCCAAAAATAAAATGAAAATTTAATTAACTCAACTCGATATTATATCCTTGAATTGTCGTATTCGTAATCGTATTTAAAATTCAATAGTATCCAGTCATATTCAGACCTGTTTTTAAAATCACATGACATTAAATCAATTACTGATTTAAAATCACACGTGTGATTTGTTCCTGTTCTGTAAATCACACTTTAACAACTAGAATTAGCAGACAACTATAAAAAATCACCAAAACTTTTTTAAAAATAATGTAAAAAATGTACCAAAGGAAAAGTATCTAAAGATTACAGTTTTCTTATAAAATGACTAATTTTATCATTAACTAATTAAGAACATATTAAATTATTTATTTAAGCAATTTATTACGAACTTCACAAGAAATGATTGCCAAAAATAAGCATCCCGTTTGCAATCGACCGCTACTTAACTAACCGATTTAAAATCAAGAGATTTCATAAAATTTTTGTGCAACTTTTATGCTACTTGAAAGAAATTTCTTTGACAAAAAGTGATTGGTTTTCAAAACAAGATTGATTATAACAGTTTACCTAGTTATAATTGATTCTGAAGCAAACTGTTGTGAGAACTGTTAAAAATCACAGCTGCTTACAAAATATTTATTACATTACGTTGTTTACGCGTCACGCAAGTTAAATATTAAATTATTTGACTGTTATTATTCATTATGTTGTGTTAAGTGTAGGCCATGGTATAATTTTTGCCAGGTAAGTGCAGCAGAATAAAACATGTATCTGTATTGTTTGCTGGGAGTTTTGTTACTGATTCTCAAGAAAAAGAATTTTTAGATTGTTGTTTTGACAGACAGAAACAAAACTTACAGCAGCTCTCAGCACCTACCTGGGGGTCGATTCTGGTGCTGTGAAACTGTGAAATGAACAGTTTTTTCATATTTTCATAGTTTCTGATTCTTGTTTAATGAAAAAATGATAAATAAATTCAAATGTTTTCATATGAAAAGAACAAGTGGAATGAAACAAATTGTTTTCCCAATTTCACAGTAATATGATTCTGGTTCATTGTAACAGTGCAAAGAAGTGTCAAAAACTTTTCATTTCTCAACATATTTTTACACTTTCATTTTAACGGCGAAAAAATTGCGAAAGCATCGAAAGGGCAAGCGCGCAAGCTGGAACCAAAAAGAATATTTAATCAATTATTTAGAGGGAAATCTGGACATTGCCAACAATAAGTAAGTTAGGTTAGGTTGCAGAGGTTGCCGATTGCAAGCAAACGGTCCGCTTGGGTCCAGAAAAATAGGTCCCTTTGTGATGCCCGATATGGACACAACACTGAAGTAAAAAGTATTGACTATCCTATATTGTGGTCAGTGTTGAACCAACCGGTTTTTCGAATAAACTTGTTTATTCCCTTCAGATTGCATTCCGTAAGGTCTGCGAGTTCGGGTAAAGTCGAGTTACCTAGATACGTGGCCCCGTGATGAGACAGAGCTGGATATTGACAGAGGAGGTGCTTGACAGTTTCTTCCTCCTCCTCATTAAGACAACTTCTACAGGATTCGTTGAAAGGGTGATTTAGTCTGTTTGGGTGGGCGCCTATGAAACAGTGCCCTGTTAGGACTGCCACAAGTATACGCAGCTGATTTTGCTCGGTCATAATGGGTCCAGGTTAATCTGGAGACTGCACATGTGGATACGTTGAACCATCTAGACCCATGAGTTTCTGCTGAATGGTAATTTTACAGCTTTTTCGTAGGACTCCCACTAACCGGTCGGTATCCCGTTATTGCAAACGAGAGCCTTCCCTGGCTAGCTTGTCCGCAATTATGTTGCCAGGCACGTCTGCGTGTCCTGGTACCCAGATTAGCTCAAGGTTGGAATGTGACGCCATCTCGTTTAGGGATATCCGGCATTCCTTTACCAGTTCAGATATTGTATAAACACCCGATAGAGCGTTCAATGCAGCCTTACTATCGGTACATATATGAATATCCTGCCAATATACCCTATTGTACCTTAACCAGTTAACTGCCCTTTTTATGGCCGATATTACGGCTTGAGTTATGCTACAATGATGTACTAGCTTAAAACGTATCCTCTGCTAAAATTGAGGAATGTAAATGCCTCCTCCCATCCCTGCACCTGATTTGGATCCGTCAGTATATACCTCAAGCACTTCCCCTCGGTATCTAGGATCATTGAATGGAGGGAGAGTATCTGAGATTGACACTGCGAATCTTTTCTCAAGCATAAGGTAGGGAGAACAGTAATCTATAAGTTCGGGAAGATTCTCAAACTGTCTGTGATATTCCCATGTCCATCACCTAGTGATTTCCATGCTCCGGCGACACTGAGTCTAACTGCCGAGTTCATAGCCAGTTGTTTGACCATTAAATCGGCAGAAAGCCAGTGTAACGTTGTGATCAAGGCTTTTAATGAGGTGGTTCGAGGTTCGCCCGTAATCATCAAGGCCGATGTTCTTAGAATTCTGTAAATGATTTTAGAGTAGATGGATTTGCCTAAGGCCGGCCACCAGATGACTGCACCATACATTAATGTAGGCTTGACGACCATTTCCAAGAGCCAATTGGCTGTTTTGGGGTTGATACACCATCTGTTGCCTATGGCTCTTTTGCAGGTATAGAGAACAATATCGGTCTTCGCTGCTCTTGCTTATACGTTTAGGTTCCACGATAACTTCCAGTAGTCCAGGACGGTACCCAGATACTTTCCATTATCCGATAACCTTAGTTTGACTCTGTTAAGAGTTGGTAAAGTGAATTGTATTTTCTCGTGAAGAGTACGAGCTCGGTCTTCGTTGGGTTAACGTTGAATCCATTACAGATACACCACCTGGTAATGTGATCCAAAGCTGATTGTAGACTGCGAATTGTGTCTGGGTATTTACCCGACACTACTACTGCAACGTCATCTGCGTAGGCTACTGTTTTGAATCTATTTGAGTATAGCTCCATTAGTACCGTGTTTATGGCAATGTTCCACAAGATTGGAGATAAATTGTTGAGAAACCCATCGTAGATATGATGACTGTTAGTCAGTAATTCTTTGATGAGATTGGTTATTGACTGATTTACGTTCAGTCTTACCAGAGCCATGATGATGGTTTCTGGGTTGATATTGTTGAAGGCACCTTTTATGTATGTCTAGAAATGCTGCCAGAGCGAATTCGGTGTGCTTTATGGAGTTTTCAATGTATCCAACAAGCGAGTGTAGTGTCGTTTCAATCGATTTGCCCTTCGTATAGGCATGTTGAGAATTAGATAGTAGGTTCGAGTTGATTACCAATCTAAGGTGTAGATCAATTAACCGTTCCAATGTTTTTAGTAGAAAGGATGATAGACTGATTGGTCTAAAATCCTTTGCGTTTGTATGCGTAGTTTTTCCACATTTGGGTATGAAAACCACGGTGCATTTGGTCCATGCTTTCGGAATATAAGACCATGCAAGGCATACCGAGAATATCCGAGTAAGCCATGGGACTATTAGGTCTGCATTCCGCTGAAGGTCAGCAGGTATAATGCCATCGGGACCCGCTGATTTAAACGGATCAAAACTGTTTATGGCCCATGTAATGTTTTCCCTGTTTATGAGAAACGGGGCTATAGTACGATTGTATATGGTTGTCGTAAATTCTCCTGTATAAGGAGCACAACCAGGAAAGTGCGTGTCCATCAGGACCACAAGGATCTCATGCCCACTAGTAGTCTAACTTCCATCAGATTTTTTGATGAAGCTGGGAGTTGAAGGAATGGTGGTTAAGATTTTACGCAGTGTGCTGGTCTCTGAGGCGCCCTCCACGATAGAAGGTGCAGAAAGACCTCCAGGACTTGCGTTTAGCGTTTCTTACCAAGTTTTCGAAGCTGTTTACGGAGGACTTATAATCGGACCAGTTGCCTAGTCTTGTGGCCTCATTGAAAAGTCTTCGGCTCTCTTTACGAGCATTTATTATCTCAGAGTTCCACCATGGTGGTTTACTCCTACTCCGGCAGACACTAGGTCGGCAAGCTTCAGATGTCGCTAAGTTGAAGGCATTATTAAGATTTCCAAGCGCAATATCAATGTGGAATGAATTCAGAGAGGAGCTGTTTTTGCTCCACCCAATTTGTCTTTTTCCTGTTTATTATGGGCACAATTCAAACAAGTATTCCAAATCGTGTCGGTCTGCGATAACTTCTTCTATTTTTTAGAGCGTTACCCGATTGTGACATACAAAAACCTAATAAAATAATTGTTAAAAACATAAAGCGGGCTGGTCGCAATAATTTTCTGCTTAATGGTATTTCGTACACCGACAAAATATTTCCTGCATAGCCGGTCTTCGACAGGGCTTAAGCGTTTTCTACCCTCGGAATATCAATTAGCCGCTTTTTTATCTCTGAATTTCTCCAAAATATTTTTTAAAATTAAAATTAGCAAATTCAGTATATTTTAAACGGATGCATAGAGCGTTCTATAATTTATACTTTATTATTGTGTAGCACTTCCAAGCCCTATACTTCAGTGTAGCTTTAATACGAAGCAAAAACGTCCATGCAATTTTATGAAACCAAACAAACAGTGTATGATTTGAAAAGTTTTTTTTTCAATAGCAAAGTTAAAAAAGTAAAGTAAAGAAAATCAAACACTTATAGTGAAGTATATTAGGGAAACCCAAAATAAGCATTGCATGTGTAAAATAACACTTTATATTTTTTGACAACTAAGTGAATCAAGATAAATTGTACATACATTTTTAATAATAATTGTTATTTATTTTTATTTTCGTTTTCTTTATTAAAAAACGCCCACAACAACAAATCATATATAATATCTATACGAAGTGACACTGCTTGGTTCTACTTCGGTTGTGTTATACTTCAGTTTTGTTTTATTTCAATTGTTTTCTGATGTACATATGTGCTCATAGCTGTATTCGAGTACTTTTACACTAAAACGCACTTAATGAGTAATTACTGAGTAAACTAAAAAATTTACTCTCAAAAAAGCTCTCGCCCAAAATTATACGCGAACCTCAAATTTTTAAAAATTAGTCAGATAAAGGAAACAGCTGTTTGCAAGTGAACATAGTGTTGAAATATATTTACACTTTTTACTTGTAATCGGTGCAATATTTATTATAATTCGATTATTTTAAGAAAATATAAACAAATTATTTTCTATAATCGTTTCCATGTGCTTATTTTAATTTTATTTAAATTTCCTCATTTGTGTCTGATTAAATATGTTCAAAAATATGTGATTATTTATTTTATTTTACTGCCTTAAAAGAAAGTGCAGTAAATGGTTTCTACTAAAGATGGGATCGTGAGTGACTTTTCATGCACGCTCACGATAAAAAAATTTCACTCATGCTCGCTCACGCACGACCTCATATTTTTGGCTCACGTTCACTCACGTTCACGTGAGTGGAAAAAAAGTTAGTCACAATCACGAAAGCTCACGCTCACGAAATACTCACGAAAAAATCACAACCTATAAGTATTTATACATTAAAATTTCTGAATGCAAACAGGAAAATTTAATATACAATTAGAAAATTCTGCAATAAAAGAGGAAAATTATGTTTAACTGAGAAATATACTTTTCTGAAACAATTTGTTAGTTTTTAAATACAATTTTTCAGTTTTGATATATGGATAAGCATCAGAAACAGTCCACCAAACAAAATTTTTTTTAAAGTGATCTAAATTATTTTTTGAATGGAATATTAGACTAGATATATAATTTTATAAATAAAATAAATGTATTTCGACGATCATTAATGCACAAATTATTGTCAAATCCTCCCTACCTCCAATCTTCTAATTTCATACCAGAAATTAACCATTTATGGTATTCATATCATTTTACTTTAGTGTTAGCGAAGATGGCCCCATCGAAACCCATATTTTTATACATTGAAATCACTTCAATTTTAGCAAAAACATTTCGTGTTTACTATTTTGGAAACATTAGGTATGAAATTTCAGAATAGAAATATAATAGAAAAAATGTAACGTGAGTCACGTAGGATGCGTCACAAAGGGTTCATGTCTTCTGACAAAAAGGACAAAAGTTTTTGGCTGCAAATAAGTTATTTTAGAATTTTCTTACATTCATCTTTCTTTTAGGAACTATATTTTGTGTAAATTCGGAAAAAATTACGAAAACACACTTTAACTTTCAAAGTTACTTCCGTTTTTTTTAGCGAGCGTCACAAAACTTTGTGATCAATTATTTCCCAACAAATAGCTGCTAAAAAATTATTTTTTGTGCCATTCGAAAGTACACTATATCTTACTAAACACCATGCATAAGTTGACTGTGCACCTTTTGAAATACCAAAAATTTGTATATATTAATTTTAGAACCTGTACGAATGTAGGGTTCTCACGCGGGATTATGGATGTACATATTTAAAATATTTTGATTAAAATCATTCATTTTTTAGCTCATAAGCAATCTGTGTAAAATATTAAGATAAAGTAGGATCCTGTACTTTAGCGTTAATAGATAATAGATAAATAGTTATATGAAGAAATAAAATTGTGTCAACATTTTTCACGAGAAGTCTGTTTTACATCTCTTCAAATATTCTTCCTGGCGTTGAAAAAACTCCTTCGCTTGTAGCTGAGCTGGATGGTACACACAGTATTTGTTTAGCCAATTTTTGAAGAATTAGAAGACCTTAAGCTTTTTTCCAAAAACTTTAAATTTCTAGGTCTTGTTCGTCTGTGTGAACGCGAATGAAAAAACGAAAAAGAATTGCAGAAGTTTTTCTTCCAAATGTTCGCCAGTCGAAACTCGGACTTATACAGCTACTTCGACTCGTTCATTCACATCAGTACATTAATATATACCGGCACAACGTTTTATGTCTTCATGGCAAAATTGAAAACGACGTATCTATTAAAGATATGAAAAAAATTCCAAAAGCGAAAAAAACACGAAACAATCACGCAAAAAATCTACTCATGCACGCCCACTCACATTAACTTTTTTATACTCACGCTCAAGTGATTAAAACAAAAAGCTGCTCACGTCATGCATGATTCACGCTAAACACGTGAACGATGCCCATCTCTAATACATACATGTTTAACGAACGAATAGTTTAAAAATAATTGTTCACTTATTGTTTTTTATTATTTTGTCCCAGTTTTCGTTTTTAAATAATTTTTTTCACAAATTGTATACTTTTCTTTGTTTACCTTTTGAATCATATGTTTCTCTGTTTTACTAAATTTTACTTAAAGAAATTTCTGCAATAAAAATATGTAAATTCTCAGCCATGAATTTGAGTAAACGAACGCAATTTAGTAAAATGCAGTAAATTTCAGTAAAAACTTTTGGGTAATCGAACACACTTAAAATGGTATTGTCATATAATATTTTTATATGAAAAATATCAACAACATTTTTATGAAAGTTATAAAATTTGACCCAATAGTACAAATAGGAGGCAATAGAGCATTTTGATAATTGGCTAATTGTCTAGAAGTTTTTGTTTTATAACATGGCGTCTGCATTTTACATAATATCTGATAATTTTCTATCAATGAACGTCAAATTCAATCGCAGATCGGATTATATTAAAATTAGAGTTATTGCAGTCTCAAAATAATTATTATGAGACCGTTGTAATAATTATTCTTAGTCTGCTTTCACACACGTCATGTCTTATTGACAGGATTGCTACTTTATGGGCGAGTGAGACGAGGGGAAAAGAAACGAGTACTCAGATGCATGTACTGCCATTACGATTTGCATTTTCATTCGTAATTTTAAGCCTTAAGGTATTTGCAAGTAAATGTCCTCAACACGACATGACTTGTGCGAACATCAATTAAAATTCAAAGAAGAAAAAGTAAGCATCTTGTCAATAAGACATGACTCGTCTAAACGCAGTCTAAACGTCACAACAATCCTATGATACGAAATGTCAAAAAATTTACATGCACATGAGAATACATACATATGTATGTACATACATGTATGTACATACATATGTATATTTATATGTAGTGAATGTGTATGTGCTTATATAAATAACTAAAAATTATTGTTTTTAATGAAATTTATGTGTTTTTTTATGTGTTTAAAGAATTTTTAAATTATTTATTAAAACATTTTTTTTAACAAATTGGCTAATTTTCAAAAACTTTTGTTTGTTGAGGATTTTTTTAGCTATTCTAGTATATACTTACATACATATGTATATGCATTTCATTGGTGCTAATGCCAAATCATCAGTAGAACTTAAACCATATTTTTGAACAGTTTCAAACCTTCAAATCTTATACAAAAGCCAATGAGAATTTTAAAAATTGAAACTTATTCAAAAATCCCAACAAACAAATTATATTCGTTATGAATCTATATACATGTATTCTATTTTCTTTACAACCTTTATACAATTAGACGCCCTTTGAGTGACAATGACAATATAGACTATCTAAAAAAACCCTCATCTAACAAAAGTTTTTGAAAATTTTTGAAAAAAGATATCGAGGCAATCTCGATTAATAAATTTAAAAAAAACAAATTGGCTAATTTTTGAGAAATGGTACATGTTTACTGAATGAGTAATTGCTTAAAATGAAATATAACAAAAGTAAAAATACGTTTTCCTCTTTTATGATATGAAGATAAAATTTGACAATTATTTTTGCTATTCTGTTGACGTTCTTTCTCATCAGAGTCAATCGCAGTTGTGGACATATAAAGAAATAGTAGATAAATAGGTATAAAGTATGACTAACAGCCATACCTAAATCAGAGCGTTGAGCGTCGCGTTAGCAACAGGGCACGTATTTACAATATATTCTAAGAAAAAAATTTACTCTGAATGTACTGCAAAATGTACGTACCCTGTTGCTAACGCGACGCTTTGATTTGTGAAGTTGTTTAGTGTATATAAAACTGAGATATAAGTAGTCAAAAAAAGTTTTCACCTCTCTTCTGGGGTTTTTATGACACATGTCTTATGCTCCTATACAGCGATCTACTAAATACAGTTCTGAGAAGTGATTAACTAATCAACCAGATGTACTGAAAAATGCTGAGAATTTGAGATCATTAGCGCTTAATCACGATTGAGATGACACAAAAAAATGTGCTGTGCATTCAGCGTTGCCAGAATCATTAAAAATATGATAAAATATATTTTTAATGATTTATAAACCAACATACGATTTGATAGTTTTTTTTCTCAAATTCTGATTTCTAATTTATAGAAAATATGATTTTTTATTTCAATTGTGTACAACTTTCATTGTAATTGTACTGCAAAGTGAAGTTAAGTCTATCTGGGGGTTTTTGTTAAACAAAATATTTCTAGCTCAAAGCTCACACTGCAAATGAAATTATTGAAAATTGTGTGGCATTTCACATTGAGTTATGTAAGCAAATAACAAAACGATTTGATTTTAACGATATGTTTTTAAAAGAGCTCTCATGTCTTGACACTTTGAACATTATAAATAGACAAGTTAATTCCGTGACCGGCAATTTTCCAAATTTAATTAGTGAAAAGGACATTCAAAACTTAGATGACAAATTTAGAGAACTCCGATTTATAAAATGATTTATAAAATTCAATGAATATTTTACAACTCCCATAATGTTAGCTGTGAAGAATTAATTTTTGCCAAAAGTTTCAAAAATAACACGTGCTGACAAAATTCTAGCTTTTCCGGTCCCATGAAAAAATTTTCAAAACTTAATATGTCTGGCTTCCCATTTCTTTAGCAAATGTTGAACGAATATTCTCAGGAGCAAATTTAAGCAAAACTAAATACAGAAATAGAAAAGACAACAGCACTCTCGAAAAAATTGCTTGGCAATAAAAACCTGTTCCTGCTATTATTTAAAGATAAACCAAAAATTATGATATGAAACGTTGTATATATTATAGTAATAGTTCTTAATAAAACTTTCTTCATGGTTCATGTACTTTTTAATCCAAATTGATTTTCGTTTGGTTTTCCTATACCTATAAGTAAATATTTTTTTATTTAAATACACACTGCCGTTGTTTTAATGAAACCAGTGGTGTGTTTTTCTAAGTTTTCTGTTTGTTTAATTTTTTTATTTTCACTTATTTTATCGGAGCAAAGACGATATATACATACATATGTTTGTAACAATATAAACACAAGTACATGTTTCGCTATAAGTACATTAAACGATAATAATTTAAATACACGTATAAATGCATAACATATAAAAATATAAGATATATAAAAATTATGATTTTTTCCATAATATATGATTTTTTGGGGCATATGATGATTTGATTCTCAAAGCTTCTGGCAACACTGTGTGCATTTATTATTTTATTTCAAACAACAACCATCATACACTGTAAGAAAAATGTGTGCCTTATCCATAATTAAAACGTTGTGTGTGCGTACTTAAGCATTAATTTTTTTTAATATGCTAAATGTTCTTTGAGCATAATTTGTTTAAAGAAATATTAAAATTTTGTTAATGATTTACTGATTTAGAGTAACTGTTGAATTAACTATATATATATATATATATATATATATATATATTATATGTGTATCTATGCTTGGATTTAAAATTTTTCGAAAGATCAGCTTCTTTATAGAAGGAATTTCAGAACTATCTTTAATCAATACATCGTAGGTGCAGTGAAATAAAATATCACGAAGTTAAACTGGAAATAAGAATTAATTGCATCGATTTTTTAGAGGAGTCCTAAATCAACTAAAATAAATGTTAAAAAATTGTTTTAATATTTTCACTACACTAAAATGTTAAAACATACACTTCCAAAATACCTGACCATATTCCTTATTATATTAGATCATCTGATGTACGAGTATATAATAAAAATGTTGATAAAGTTGGAAATATATTACAAATAACTGGTGCTTTTTACGGGAACTGCTAAAATTTATTATAGATATTTGTCCAATTCATTAAACGGAATCTTTGGAAAATTATTTTTTAAAGCAGATTGAGATCTAATAAACTGGACGAAAACTATTTCAGCTTTCGTTTCGTTTCGGCATTACAAACAGTTTATTAATTTCGTCAATCGTCTGCGACTTGCACTTATTAAATCTTCTTCATATCACTTTTTATGAATTTATTTTGGTTGCAGTGCAAAATTTAGGCGTATATGGCAATTAACACTGGTTTCAAAACTAATAAAAGGGGATGTTACATGAAGGTTTTTGAGATTTTTTCACGGAAGAATCGCCGTCTTGACCAGGCGACCAGTAATATTTTCAGAAAAATCGTAAAATTTTGTAAATAAAATCGCCAAAATCGTCAATATTAAAAAAAAAAGTCGTCATAAAATAGTACCCCCAAAATCTTCTGTTTTATACAACAATCTTTCATTTAAAAATTGAAAATTCAACAGATTTATTAAAAGCAATAAAAACCAAATATTTTAGTCAATTCAAAGCAAGATTTGAAGAGATTTTAAGTTGAAACAGTTTAAATACTTTCCAAAATAAACGTAAATTTTTTATATGATATGTTTTATATTTTAATTTAAATAGAAATTCATAGAATATACTATTATACAGTTTTTCATAAACTTGCGATTCATGTGTAGAGTCGAATTAATTTTTTGAATTATTATCTATTCGATTTTATACGCGTACAAACAGACATATGTACTAGAGATGGGCATCGTTCACGTGCTTAGCGTGAATCATGCGTGATCATGCATGATCGTGAGCAGTTTTTTGTTTCAATCACGTGAGCGTGCATGAGCGTGAGTATAAAAAAACTTAACGTGAGGGAGCATGCATGAGTAGATTTTTTGCGTGATTGTTTCGTGATTTTTTCGACTTTGGAATTTTTTTCATATTTTTAAGAGGTACGTAGATTTCAATTATATCATGAAGACATAAAACGTTGTGCTGGTATGTATTAATGTACTGATGTGAATGAACGAGTCTAAGTAGCAGTATAAGCCTTTTCACATTAATATATTCAAATTTGTTGGTCTTTTAAAAGATGTACCTTCAACTTATGCATGGTGTTTAGTGGGATCTAAGTGTACTTTCGAATGGCATAAAAAATAATTTTTTAGCAGCTATTTGTTGGGAAATAATTGATCACAAAGTTTTGTGACGCTCGCTAAAAAAAACGGAAGTAACTTTGAAAGTTAAAGTGTATTTTCGTGCTTTTTTGTGAATTTACACAAAATGTAGTTCCTAAAAGAAAGGTGAATGTAAGAAAATTCTAAAATAACTTATTTGCAGCCAAAAACTTTTGTCGTTTTTTGTGACGTACCCTACGTGACTGACGTTACATTTTTTCTATTATGTTTCCATTCTGAAATTTCATACATAATTTCAATGTTTCCAAAATAGTAAACACAAATTTTATTTTGCTAAAATTGAAGTGAATTCAATGTATAAAAATATGTCTTTCGATGGGGCCATCTTCGCTAACACTAAAGTAAAATGATATGAATACCTAAAAATGGTTAATTTCTGGTATGAAACTAGAAGATCTGAGGCAGAGTAGGATTTTGTAATAATTTGTGCTTTAATGATCATCGAAATACATTTATTTTATTTATACAATTATATATCTAGTCTAATATTCCTTAAGAAAAATATAAAAAATAAGTTGGATCACTTTCAAAAAATTTTGTTTGATGGACTGTTTCCGGACTTACCCATATATCACAATTTAAAAATTGTATTTCAAAACTAACAAATTGTTTCAGAAAAGTATATTTCTCAGTTAAACATACTTTTCCTCTTTTATTGCAGAATTTTCTAATTGTATATTAGATTTTTCTGTTTGCATTCAGAAATTTTATTGTATAAATACTTATAGGTTGTGATTTTTTCGTGAGTATTTCGTGAGCGTGAGCTTTCGTGATTGTGACTTACTTCTTTTTCCACTCACGTGAGCGTGAGTGAACGTGACCCAAAAATATGAGGTCGTGCGTGAGCCTGCATGAGTGAAATTTGTTATCGTGAGCGTGTGTGAAAAGTCACTCACGATCCCATCTCTAATATGTACATATAAAGTACGCAAGGAGGACATATGATATTGATTTAAATTGGGTAATTACAAAATAAAAATACTATACATACATATCATAGTTCTGTTTCTTTTTAATATTTTTTGTAATGCTAACATTGTAACATTCAGAGGATTTATTTTTTAAATAATCTTTTGAAAAAAAAAATCCCCTGAAGGGTTTCTGTTTCCAATGAACTTCTTATCTTGGTTTTATTAAGATTAATTTTGCTAAATATTTTTTCAACATTAGCTGAAAAGTTTGGCAAAGTCATTAAGTTATTTACAAATTCACATAAATTTGGAAAAAAACCAGGTTTGTTGTTTAATAGATTAATATTGACTTTCCTCTTTTCCAAAATATATGTATCTACATTTAATGCGCTGTCTAAAAAATCCTTAGTTCTCTTATTTCATGCTCAATATCTTGATATTTTTCTTTAGAGACTAGATTAGGAAAACATTTTAATGAAGGAAGAATTTCGGAGTTTTTTTTTTCAAAATCACAGATGGTGTAATTAAATGCTATTTTTTTTTAAATTTGTTATCGAAATCAAGTCCTTTTTTTATTTGGTAACACAATTCAACGTAAAATGATCAATAAATTGATTTCAACATCAATTGTATATTGTCTTAACATTTCTTTTACATACATAAACTTCTTCCTTTTTAATAAAAATTTTACGGTTCTGGAAATTAATTTGATTTAGAGGCGTATTTTTTATACAATCATCTACTAAAAAATTATTAAAATATTAAAAAAAAAAAATTTCGTCATTTCATAGTGCATGTTGTGAATTTGAATTCGATATTGGCCGCAAAACAACAAAAATATATTTTTTGAGCTTGACATTTTGCCATACATAGAGGTTATTTTGAGCAAAAAGTAGCGAAGTCAAAAGATCGTCAAAGTATAAGGGATACCAAACAAAAATCGTCAAAATGACGTGAAATCGTCATGTTTGGCACGCCTAGTCTTGACAAAGTTTCTCCCGTTCTACTGAACTTGTGCGATCGGTATATGACATCACGGACAATTAATTTAATAGCCCGCTCCGATCGCGGAAGATTCTTCTGTCACAGCTAGCATTTTCGATCGTATAAGAATCTTCCGCGATCAGAGCGGGCGCTTAAATTAATCGTCCGGGATGTGTATTGCGATCGTACAAGTTTAGTACAATGGGAGAAATTGTGTCAAGACGGCGACTCTTCCGTATGAGTCGTCTACGATGCCGTTAATAGATGTGTAAGACTCTTTTATTCTTACTTCAAATGACCCTTAAACAAATCGCGGCTGAAGTTAACCCATGTTTTACCGTCGAAAGTCAAATTTTTTCTCTTACGCTTTCACTATTCGCCGAATATTCCGCTTGAAATTATCACTGCAGGTCATCATCACAATCAGATGAACTGCATTCAATTTCATTGTAAGCAGATTCCATAATATTTTTTTGCCTCTCGCTTTCTTCTTAATCTTTACGCTTTAGTCAATAGGATTATAAATTATATTTTAGTTATATATTTATTGTATTTTAATTTAAAAATCAGTTTGATTTAAAAAACACTTTAATTTAAAAGAAAACACTTTACAGAACATAAACAACAAAGACTCGCAAAAACATACTTTACAGAAGTAATATACGATTACGGTGAAGTAACAATCGTTCAATGGTCGTCGGAGTCAGTGTTGCCAGGAGCTGGAGGAAAAAGAGGCTAAATCGGCTTTTTAAAAAGGCCAGAAAATGTTAAATCGCACAAAAATAAGAGCTAGAAAAAGGCTAAAAAGTTTTTAAAAACAATGCACTTGAAGTACTTAAACAAAAAAAAAAAACGAATAAAAGTCTACATACTTTTTAATTCATGTAAGTCAATACATAACATAAATATTAGGTATTTCTATTGACTTCAATTCAGTATTGGATCAAAAATATAACAGGGTATTTGTATTTAGGCATGATATAATAATTATTGTATCATAATTTAAATATTTTCAAATAGTATATGTCTTAAGGAAACCAAAAAAATATAGTGTTTAAATTGTAAGGGCCGATGTTGACAACACCTAAACGTCAAGTTGTTTTCTGCATTTCATTTGACATTTCTCAATTTCAGACTTACTCAATTTGAAACATGGAAAGATACACAATCGAGCAACGAGTTAAAGTTATTCAGGCTTATTATGAAAATAGGCGTTCAAATCAAAATGCATATCGTGCACTTCGTGATATTTTTGGTCAATTTAATCTTCCAAATGTCCGTACAATCGGAAAAATCGTGCAAATATTTTAGCAAACCGGGTCCGTAGGAGATGTAAAACCACCAGTGCATGCTCGTACAGCTGGTACTGCAGAAAATATTGCTGCTGTTCGCGATAGTGTGGCTGAAGAGCCGTCCACCTCAACTGTTTGCTATCGTGAGATGATAACGAACTTTTTATGGCCCAAATTGGAAGATATGGATGTGGACGATATATGGTTTCAACAGGACGGTGCGACTTGCCACACAGCTAACAATTCAATGGCCGTGTTATCTCACGTGGTGGCGATCTCAATTGGCCGCCAAGATCATGTGATTTGACACTGTTGGACTTCTTTCTTTGGGGTTATTTGAAAGGAAATGTGTACGTCGATAAATCAGCAACAATTCAAGAGCTAAAGGTTGAAATGATTCGGCACATTAACGGCATATAACTTCAGTTATGCCTCAGCGTCATCGAAAATTTGGACCATTGGATGGAGGTGTGCCGCCACGGTTGCGGCCGCCATTTGCCCGATATTTTGTTCCACACATAATTGAACCATACCAATATTATCATAATAAAAAGAAATGACAATAATTTCCTAAATATTTTGTTTTTTATTCAAAATCAACATCGGCCCTCAAAATTTAAACACCCTTTATATACATTTAATAAATGTATTATATACTTTTATGCGCTTTATTATTTATGCATATAACAGGCATTATAATTTCCTCATCGCCAGTAGAATCGGAACTATCATTTACATATATATCACGAGTCAACTAATTTTAAAAATCAATGGAAATTACTAAAACGGAAGAACATTTTAATTATTGTACGATTTCTTTCTATAGCTTTAATTATTTCCATGGTACTAAAAAGTTTTTCATCCTCAGCGTTACTGAAAGATAATATACAGGGTTATCCAAACAGACATTTCATTCTCAATAGGCCGCCATTTTAACGGTTGTCATTACTCAACCTGTAACTACATTGAAATTATTAAAATTCACTAGGAATATGATGAAAAATTGGCGGCTACAGTTCGCAAAACTAAAGCATTTTCGCGTCGTCGTGGAGCACCTTCTGAGCAATTGGGAAACTGGTGGAGAAATTTGAGCACATGAGACAAATCATTGATGAGCAAAATTTAATTCGCGTATTGCTGTTGTAGACCATAGTGTTGGGAAATCCCACATTTTTTCATTTCTCATCGATCTTTGGAATCGGTTATTCCACCAACAACACGTGAAAAGCGTCCTGACCGTTTGAGTTCTCGAAGAGGCATTCATTATGAATGCACTACTATCCACTTTACATTTGAACAATCATCCAATGATTTCGCTTAAAAATACTATTTTTTACATATCAAAATGAAACCTCTTATTGAAAGAACCTGGATAGATAGCCAAATACTAGAATCAAGAAATGATTTGTTTTGCAGTGCATTGTTAATTTGTCATACCTACATCCACAACTCAACTGTTGACTTAACATTTGTCCATTTCTAACTTAAAAGGATGAAATTCTGTCTTCAGTGTACTTACGTTTGTAGATTGCTTTATTTTTTTATGTTTCAAGATGATTTCATGGATTCAGCAGAAAAAAAATTAACCTTTTTGAGGCTAAATTTAAAATAAAACAAGTAAGAGAGACATATTCGGCTGTGCCGAATCTTATATACCCTTCACCATAGTATGGAGTGACGAAAGAAGTCTCAATCACGAAAATTCGCGCCCACGAAATACGAAAAAAATTAAAAAAAATAATTTAAATGGAAAAAATTACATTAAAGCAAAAAAAAAAAAATTACCACTCACCGTCTTACGGACGCACCCCCACGTTATGGAAACAAAAAATTAATAATGATATCAGATAGGATTTTGTACAGTGATAAAATAATTATATAATGAATTTAGTAAGTTGTCGAAGTTTTTATTTGATATAATATAATATTAATAACAAAAATAAAAATAACTTGACGGTGTAAGAAAAAATATTAAATTATAAAATATAACAACATATTTTAATTCATTATTTTAATTTAATTTTTTCTTTGAAACTCGTATGATGTACGTATGTATGTAAACTAGTGGTATCCTGATAGTTGTTTTTTTTAAATTTTGTTAACTTTTTTCCATTTACTTATCTGTATTGCGGTTGGACCAGACGATAAAGGGTTTGGTTCAATATAATCTGTATATTTGTGATATAGAAACACAATGAAATTTCAACCACAATTGATTTAAAAAATACGAATTCGGTAATTCATATTCAGCCTGCTAAAAAAACAGATGGATTTAAATAAAAATATTTTTATTTAAATCTTCTTCTGCGTTTACTAAGAAAGACAGGGATCTAAATATGAAAAATTTCGATAAAATCGCAAACAGAAAACATTTTGCTCTCAAATTCAACCCATAATTCGGCTTATTTTCGTAATATTTAACCATTAATCCGCGTTCAATTCCGTAGTGCGTGCTATCGACAATGCGATATTCCGCAAAACGATGATTTTTTAGGTGTTTTTAATGAATGTAATACCAGTTTATTTTATATGAATATGAAGAAATCAATTTTTTTATCTCCTAAGATCTTAACTTATCATTTTGTATATGTTGAATTGAGGAAATACGAAAATATGCAAAAAAATTAAATACAAATATGTATGCATAAACAATTTTTGGAAATTTTCCCCAAACATTCCGATCTAAAAATTCAAAGTTCATATTTATGATATGTACGATAGGAACTGATTGTTTGAAAAATATTTGATGAATTGCGAACTATTCTTAAAATACATTTTAATTAAGCCCACATTAAATTATTCAATTGAATAATGCAATCTAGAAGATAAATATAAATTTGTGGAAAGTAGGCATTTGCAATACTTTTATTCAAAATACAAATGCATTTTAAATTTTTATTCCTACAAAATAGTTTTTAATAAAAGTTTAATTTTCACAATGGAAATGATATTTTGTAAGTTTTTTACTCTATAAAGTTGCTGTTTTTTAATCAATATTAAATCATACAATTTTCCTGATGTTCGCATATCTTTAAGAATTTTTGGCATTTTAGAGATTTTTTCAAGATATTTGGCTGCCGATTGCCAATTATATGATTTTTTTTTAAATAAATTTTGGGAATAACTTCTAATATTGCGGTTGCAATTTTTAGAATATGCGCCATTTTCGCGGGGTTTTAAATTTTTTAGTTTCTTTGCTAATTATATTTTGGAGCTTGATATCAAATTAAATTCTTACATCAAACTTTGTTTTTATTTTATAGAAAAATGGCAATTAATTGAAGTGCTTTTGAAGATTAAGTCGCTGATGTTACAGAATGAAAGAAACATTTCTTATCAAATTCTAGCCGGGAAGATATTTTTCTGCTTTGTTATGTGTTACTAAGTATCCAAACAACATTTTAATTGGCAAAAGAATTTTTATCACATTGTACAAATACAATAATAATACCGGGTTCTGATATACTGCAGGTACGCTCTGCACCTGAATATAGAAAATAATTAAAATTACACAAGTATAACACAGGATGTAAGCATCAATTTTGCCTGTCTTCTGAAATCACAAATAGTCATAAAAAATGAAATATTAATAC
This sequence comes from Gymnocheta viridis, assembly GCA_956483585.1. Classification (NCBI taxonomy): domain Eukaryota; kingdom Metazoa; phylum Arthropoda; class Insecta; order Diptera; family Tachinidae; genus Gymnocheta; species Gymnocheta viridis. Next base: position 57,880,858 of record OY101444.1, read on the forward strand.
ATTTTCAAAACAAAACGAAAATTCAATTTCATTGATTTAGTATATTTACTCGTACATATTGTCTTGACGATCCATTACATTTCTTTAATATAAATAATATAAAAAATAATTATGGTTATTTATATACGAAAAGAAAATGTAAGCGATAAAAAATACTGTAATATGCATGCATAATATTATATTCACTAATAAACGTACAAAAATAAGTTTAAAGAAACAAACAAAAACAAAACAACAAATCATTGCTTTTGATTGTTTAAATATACACATGTATACACACAATGTGTACATGTGCCCATGAACGCATTTCAGTATGTATTGATGTGATATACGTGTGACAAAAAGGGAAGATTTACAACAGCCACACCAATTTCCATCAAGAATTTGAAATTTTAGTATTTTATAATAAATAAGATATATTATGTTCTTAAAAGCGTAAACTACTTTAAAAAATACACCTGCTCTGTGGTGTACAAGAAGTGGTCGTGGTTACAAACCAATCGGTTGTTGGATTGAATCCGCACTCAACTTTTTAAAATAATTTTCAAAGTAAAATTATTTCGAATTCCATTTTTTTGCTCATATTTTAGTCGTTAATGGACCGACTTCAATTATTTTCAGTCTAAACCTTCGTAGAACTCCATACAAGAAATCTGTTTCATAAAATTGACCGTAGGACAGTTGGTGCTATAAAAAAACAACAGAATAGGAAATATAACAAAAAAAGTCTTTTGGCTATATCTTATTAATTATTGGGCCGAGTTTCGTTACTTTCAAACCGAATAATTTTATGAAAAATTCCAAGAGAATGGTATAAAATTTATTTCTCTATGTTGTGTTTTGGCCTTAATTCTAACTACACCAAAATGTATCAGACGGACAGAGGGACATCGCTCATTCGACTTCTCTATCTATAAGGATCCAGAATATATATACTTTATGGGGTTTAAAATGAATAAGGAAGAAATTACATACAGAATGACAAAAAAAATGACGAAAAGCTAAATCGTAAATTTCGACGCTAAAAGACAAGAAAAATGCTAAATGTAGCCTCGAAAAGGCTAAACTGGCATCACTGATCGGAACACTTAAACGACGATTGTGGAATAACATAAAAAAACACTCGTCCAACAATTATCGAATAAAACATCATTTGGAATAGTTAAATACGGTCGTTGCTCGCCAAAATGCGTAAACGACGATAAACTATTCCAACAATCGTTAGAATGATTCGAAAAACATCATTTGGGAGAGTAAAAAGTAATTTTACTCCAACAATCGTCTCGACGTTTTAAAAAAGAGTCGTGAAATGATCGCGCTCGTCAAATAATCTTCCACAAGGTTGGCTGGGCTGTTTTGTGAATTGAATAACGAATTCTTACAGGTATTAAATTGGACTTTAGTGTATCAGGCTTCTGTTATTCATACTTTTTATTTTTGTATACAAGCAAGGCATATTAAATCAGGTACCAACAATTCTAAAACAACTCAAAAACGGCTCGAATTTGATGGTAGAAAACAATGTAAAATGTATCCAAATATGTTGCCTGTGACGCACACATTCGTATAGCCCTCTCAAAACCTGTAGAATATGTTTACAGAAAAACTCTGATGACTCACTAATGACTTTGTCACCTGTACTACTGACCAATTAAATCCCAGATAATGCTCTGTGCTGAAGATATTTAACATCCCAATGGTGAAAATACATACTCATACATATACATATATTTTCATCACATAATCGATGATATAACCATATTTAGTAACAGTCAGTGATGATCCTTTCACTTATTTCTTCCCTAAGATTTAACATAAAAGTGCCATAGGCACTCTCGCTTAGAATGTAAACCTCGATATCAGGAGGTGTCACTAAAATGGTACTTACGAGTACATACTTATTTACATCAAAAATGGAGTTGCACGCGAGCTTGTTAATGTGCCAATAAAGTCACGTAAATTAGAATGCATGTACATAGGTTGCAGTCTCATTTAATCTTCTGAGGTAAAGTTAATGCGTGGTATCATCAACCAACTTATTGAATTTAATAAATAGTGGATGTTCATTTAAAATGATTTTTTTGTGCATTCGGCAACCGTTTTTAATTTCTGGCAGAAAAAACTTGTATTCTTATTTTAATAAATTATAATTTATTAAAAAACATTTAATAATGTTAATAAACACTTTGTCGCACAATCAACTTTGAACTAACATGAAAAATAATATGTTAGAGTATGCATCATTTTTTCGGTAGGTATGAATGTATAGTATATAAACATACTTCTTACATACGAAAACAATTTTGCGCCTTAAAATAAAAATATGGAAAAAACAAACGCTTCACATGTAAAAAGTAAATGAGTCCCGCTTATATCGTAATCGAAGTTATAGGTAGTGCGTGATATGCTACGTCGTCTAAGGCCCAATAATGTCCTTGGAACTATTAACACGAAGATATTGGAACCAGAGATTCACAAGTACATTTGAATAATTCTAGAATACATTTTTAAAATTTTTTATAAATTTCATCACAAGTAATAACGGTGGATACGGAATAAACTTAGTTCAATCGCCTGCATATATTTTGTTTATCTTTTTTTTAATACATATAAATTACATATTTTTCAACGCAACCCCAACTATTTGCATCAAAACAATTGATACAATAAAAAAATCAAAAAGCATAGCTTAGGTGCTGTAAAATAATTATGTATCTACTAAGGCAAAGAAAAAAATATAGACACTTTGTTGACAGTGTCACCAAAAATAATCGACAAAAGTGATGGCTCGGAGAGACTTGACCTCACTTTTCCTACGGGGAATTTACTAACACTTAGTTCAAAGGGTTTTGTGTGTTGAAGGTTTTTTGCCAGTCTACATCTACACGCATTTCATTGGTGCTTATTGCAAAACATCAGTAGAACTTAAACCACGTTCTTAAAAAGTTTCAATCCTCTTACTTTATATAACAACTTTTAAAAACAAATAAGAATTTCATAAATTACAAAATTATCAGCATAGCTGGCTTTGAAACTTAAACAAATAATGGGTGTATTCATAAGACGTATGTAGCTATTGACCTCAACTGTTGCCAACTGTTGAGTCCAAAAGTTACGTCTTAGAAACGGCTTGATGAATAATTTTATAATGAAAATAAATAAAAGTGCTACAAAAGAAATAATTAAAATTTGCTAAATTAATTAGTTTGGCTAATACTAAACAACAAAGAATTTGTAATGCAGTTTTTCTTGACGGGAAATATCCATTTTAATTTTAAAATCTGCAACACAAATTTAATATTCATAACATAAAAATGCACAACAAAATACTGCAATATAATGATAAGCCCGCGCCGATAGTATTTATATTTTAAAGCTAGGCCGCCACCGGGTTAAAAAAATCTTTAAGCCTTATATTGAACTAAGTCTATAATTTAAAATAAATATATAATTCAAATAAATTAACAACATTATAAACCTAAGAATATTTAATGAAATTAGTATTTTAATTTTATTTCTTTATTTTCGTTACTTTATCGCATTTGTAACTCAAAATTTAACAAATTAATTTGCAGTCGCCACCTAACAATACGGCGTTGCATTATAATATAAAAGCGCATAGCTCTCTTGATCAGTTGTGGAGGCTACACAAACCATGTTGACTAAATGTAGAAAAAAAAATTTATGATGAAAAAAATGCCAGCAAATACTCACCCGTTGTGGGGAGCGAAACTACTCAACACTGCGTTTCTAAGGCAAACACTCAACGGCTGCGTAACAGTTACGTCTTATGAACGCGACCAATATTCGATATGAAACTATTTTATTTTCTTTACAACCTTATAGGACCCTGATATTCTCTTAAATGAGACCGGCGATTTTAAGCACGTTTGACTGATTTTGTTTTTAAGCTCCATTTAATACATACATACATACATATCTAAAATATGCCATGTGACTGCATATAATTTTCACATAAATAGTGGTGACGCTAATTGTGTCAAACATTTGTGACGGCTGAGCTAAGCTTAAGATATAAGTATGTGTATCAACATACACACATATGTACTATGTACATATATACCCAGTTAGTCTTAGGTGAAATTTTCCTCAGGACAATTTATAATTCGCCGTCTGTAAAATAATGTTGAGGAAAAATATGATGAGAAACTAATGTAATTTGTCGTGTATCGACAAATTTGTCAAATTTTTAGGTACATACATTCATGACTAGATAATGGACAATGTCGTCAACTTGTCGGCACTTTATATTTTTTAAGGACCAAATTGGCGACAATTAAATGCATTTTGTATTGCTATAAGCGAGATTGTTCTTAACTTCCATTAATTAAAGTGCAGTTTCTACAATCCAGGCGGTCGACTTGAGCATACAAATTATGTGTGTCTGCATATGAAACACTCTCAGTTTTTTAAGTGATTTCCGCCGTCGGGATTTTTGAAAATCTCACTTAGCATGCAGTCCACTCCATCCCTCGATTTTTTCAAACAACGAACACATTATGAATTTATCTAGTGTGGACTGTTTGCTGTTGTCCATGTTTTGTTTTTGTTCAAACAGCGTCGTCACACAACCATGTTCGTCATCAAATATCATTTTCAATTAAAATAGACAGTGTTGTGTTTTTCTTAAGTGTTGTTGTGACAGCAGACAAAAAAAAAATTGTAAATCTATATGAGCAGGCATAACAAACACCGTACGTTATTTCCACACAAAAGGACACCACAAAAATTTGTCCTGCTATTGTTCTGGCATTATGTTCCTTTGTGAACAGAACGGTAGCTCGAGAAGACGTAGTGTTAGATTTTATTTTGAACACAATTTGAGTAACAATTGAATTAGCTCAAGGTGAGTTGACAACGGTGAATATAATTATTTTTTGATCGTTTCGTTTGGTCTACATAAAAAATACATACAAAATTTGTTAACAAAGTTTTACAAAAATTTTTTACAAGGATTTGATTTTGCCTTGAATTCATCGTCTTATTGAAGTTGCCATAACAACACCACCTGGTAGTCTATTCGCCTAGGATATACTATTATTTAGTGAGTTAGCCTATCAATAAGATGGTTGTGGGTTCGATTCCCTGAATTAAGATGCACGGTTTTTTAAAAGACTTAAATTGAACTTTTATTACAGTAAGTACATACCATGATGAAATAAGCAGGTGGCATTATTAGGGTTACAACTACAACAAAAAAAGAAATTTTTGTTTGTGTAAAGTCTAACCCTTTGTGAAAAATAATTGTAAACAACGGTGAAACTTATTTTAATTGAAACTAAACTAAATATGGTGATATTGAATTAGATCTTGCTGCTGATCTAACGCGGCATCAAACAGCCATATAGTGCAATTTTAATAGAACTTATTGAAATTTTTAATGAAAAAATAAACACAAATTGAACAAACAAAAACTTGGATATTTTGTAAATATAAAGTAGAGATGGGATCGTGAGTCACTTTTTACTCAGCGCTTATACACGCTCACGATAGTAAAATTTACTCATGCACGACCTTATATTTTTGGCTCACGTTCATGCACGGTCACGTGAGTGGAAAAAAATTACAACACGAAAACTCACGCTAATGTGATCCGTTCTGCTATTCTGATGAATAAATTGTTACAATAATACTTTATTAATAAAAATAATTTTAATTTATCAAAAAAAAATTCTAGCACTCGATTAACACGATGAATTTTATGACGTCCAATTTTCGACGTCTTTTTTAGTTTGTTAGCAAACGGTGTGGTGAAGAAAGGGTTGTAGAAAAAATTACACGATTTCTGTTTTTCATGGTTTTTTTTTCATATATCTCTTTACACTAATTTCTCTTTACTCACTTGAAAGTTTTTGTTTTTATGTTTTATATAGGTTTGCAAAAAAACCATTAATGTATGAATATGAAGAATTTTTGGTAACAACTTCAAAAGGGAATTAAGAAAAATAGATGTCATAAAATTCATCGTGTGCAAAACTAATAAAGAAATGAGTAAAGTCAGATTTGAGCTTGAGCCAAACAATTCCAACATAAACCTAAAACAATTCAAGTAATTAAGTGCAAACATTAATTCAAAAATTATACGAAAAATAACAATATAGCGAAATAATCACGACAAAAATCTAATTATGCTCGCTCAATTTTCTTGTACTCACGCTCGTGCACACTCACGTGATTAAAACAAAAAATTAATCACGCATGATTCACGCTAATCACATGAGTGGTGCTCATCTCTAATATAAACAAAACTGACATAAGATTGGAAAAACAATGCTAGAGCAAAAAATTATCCTATCGCGTATAGTACATTATATGTACATACATACGAGTATGTAACATGAAAAAACCCGCGTATATGTAATTACATATATTCGCCGACGACAATTTTAACAAGTTCGGTTCCCATTGAAGTTTGGAAAAGTGGCGTATAATTTGCTTACGTGTCGTTGCATTTGCATCACGGCCTCGCAAGAGTCATCAAGGATGTCTTGAAGACATGGGTACGTATGTATACGTACATATACCTTTTTCAGTTGCATTCATTTAAAGAGAAAAAGCTATATACTTGATTCCCTCTCCATTGAAAAAAAAAAACAATAAACGAAATAAAATTGCATACAAACACGCACATTTAAAAAACAAATATTTTTACTTATATACATACATATGTATATAGGTGCTCGTAAACACTCATTTCTTTGCTTATGTTTTTACTTGAGCCAATACTTATGTACATAAGTGAATGCGTCGTGTACGTGTGTAGTTTTAGCATTTGTAGTGGTGTCAACTTTATGAGCCTTTTATGCCTTTAATACTAAACCGATTCAAATAATATATAGTCAGGTCACTAAAGCCCAACAATGTTTACCATTTGGCAAAAGTTTGAAGAAAATCGGTTGGCAAACAAAGAAGAAAAAGGGATCTAAAAATTTGACTTTGCCTATTTATATATAAATAACATATTTTCAGGGCTATTGGACCCAATGTGGAAGAATTTTTTTATATATAGAAGAACTGGTCATTGGCCAACCAAACGGTTAGTTGCAATTTCTTATGGTTTTTGGTAAAAAAAGTACTTGGTAGCTTAAAACCAGAATCCCTAATTTTTATATAGTATATATACATAAATAAAAGCTTAAAATTTGTTGTTAATAAAAATAACAAAACTCTTGGCAAAGTACTGACAATCCTTGAAATTGAAAGTATACTTTGATTCCTTAGGCAAAAAGTATCTTAGATATTATAGAGTAACACATACTTTTATTTATATACATACATACATATGTAAATTAAATTTTCAATTATGTATTTCTATGTACTATTACAATGAGTTATATTAATAAATAGATTATCGTATTCATTTGCTGCTATTAAAGGTAGTGAGCTCATAAACACACAACTTTGCATCTATCACTTATCATGTTTATAGCAGCAAATCAGGTTTCCGAGTATATTTTAAAATTAAAATAGCAATTGTTGTAAATGACGTTATAGAATCAGTGTCAGTGAATAGCGTGCAATTGCAACATAGTGAGATAATAACTTACAAATTTTTTTTACAAAATATACAATGTAAAGTGTAAGATTTTGGTAGAATTTAAGGACAATTTTGTTAGGAAACAATTTTTCTTTGTGTCAACCCCTGATATGTACATACATACAGTTTGTCAAACAATTCTTTTGAAAGCAAGTTAACTTACTTGTTTACGTCAAGAAGACACCAGTACCATGCACACGTTACAACAAAAACAACAAATAATGTTGCGTACAAGGTAGATCAACAGGTAGTAGTGTTCTTTTTTTTATTTATTTATTTATTCCACTATCAATACAAGGAAGACTACCTTCTCGTCCAATATATTGTGTATTTTATTAATAAATGCTATGCATTAATAATAATAAAAATGCATGCATATAAAACAATCGTATGTATATAAAACAGTCATTAAAATTAATTGTTTGTGCTCCCCAGCCGTATAAATATTGCAAAGAAAACAATATGTTAAATATAAAACAAAAGGACTTGAAAACCATTCATATCCAAAGTAAACTAGAATAGGTGATCATTCAACAGCTCTGAGAGGAAAACACAATAATCGCCACAAATACGTAAATAAACTATTTAACAAGATTAATGATACAGTGTACTCGCGATAACGTGAACAAATTAAAACCGACGGTGATCGCATTTGTGAATTATTCATCTTTTCGAATTATCGAACAAGACTCAACACTTATTAAATTTTCTTTTGTAAAAAAATAAATTAATAGTATCTTGAATAAAATTACTCGCATCCCAGCTAAAAAAGTTACACATTAGTGCTGGCAAAGTATTGAGTAGTGGGTAACGAGTATCGGGTATTTCCTTTTTTTTGGTTATTCCAAAAATTTAGAGCATATGTTCCAATGTATGTTATATTTCATACGATGGCATACATATGCAAGTATGGGCACTAGGGTGGGCCGATTTGTAGGGGTAAAAACTAGTCGATATGGTGACGTAAATTTTTCGACAGCTTTTGGCATGAGGAAGAAATCTTCCACTACGATATATCAAAAAAATCATTTTCGAGGCGCGCAGATTTAAATTTTTTTACATCTTCTCAGCTTTTATTTTTTTTAAGGTTTTTTCTATCGGCAAATAGTAGCATACTGTAATTTTCTTTAATAAATAATTCAATTTCATCAAAAATAATTTAATAATAATTCAAAAATATATTTCCACTTGGAAAGGTAATATTTAAAGCCGATTATTTTTTTAATACCTACTAAAAATACCTTATAAATAAAAGTAGAGAAAAATTTAAATTGAAAAGCGGTAGAAAATAGTTGTGTGTCCCAAAGTGACATACATATATGTATCTGAATATATCCGGAATAGTTAATGAAAGAAAATTGATTGACTAAGTGTAGTGGTTGATCAGTTCCTATTATCTTGTTCAAAAGAAAGTCAAAAACGTCAGTTTCATTTAAGCATTTCAAGAATGTTGAGATCAATTCCAAGGAACGACAATACAAAAATTTTTGTTGAAAATATATTGTTAGTTGCCATAACGAAGAAAAAGCTGCTTGGCACTATCAGCACTGATGAATATTATAGAAAATGTCAAACCCCATATAATACAGAATGCGTATGCATATGGTGTTTGACAGTTTGAAATAAACCATTTTTTTATTAAGTGTATTTGATCAACATCAACAAAATTACGCTCATTTAGCGCTACTGCCTTGATTGCGTAGTTTTAATCACTGAATATGAAACATAATTCCCGATTTTGACGTTTAAACGGCGCGTTCTCATATCCGTTTAAGCAAAATGATTAAAAATTTAGTCAAAGTCGTTCAGATTACGATTTTAGATGATTATGTTGATATTTTAACAGCTGATTTATTGTGATAACAAAATCATACAATAAAATTTGTGTTTGATTTATAACGTGGCAACTAACTTACAAGTGGGCTTACAACATAATTTTTCATCACACCATCATAATTTTTATGTGGAAGTTAAAAGATAATAAAAAATTAACCATATTTTGGACAGAGTTGGAAAATAAACAAAAAAAAATAAAAAGCAATTCAATATTAAATAGAAAAATTAACAAAAATAAATAAAAAGCAATTTAATAGTAGGAAATCACAATAAAGAAATGTTTTAATTGAAACAGAAATTAAAAAATAATTCATGTACGGGTGCTTGTGTGACGTTTATATGTACGAAAAGATAGATGTATAATATTTTTATAATCCTGTATTCTTTGGGCAAAACTTTAATTTTTAATTTTAACAAAAACAAATTAAAGATTTTGCGTAATGAAACACACAGAGATTTTTCAAACACAATTATCAAAAAATTGTTTATTGCTACAAAAAGAGTGTGTGTGCATCACTTCAGAAATTTGCAGCTACTTTGATGTGTGTGTGTGTGTGTGTTACTACTTCAAATGCCATTTATGTTCAGTTTTCGCAGCCAAAACGTTATTATTATTTGCTTAGCTGCCAGTGCAATATCTACATATGTATGCAACAATCATCTATTTCGATCATATTTCTCATAAAACAACTCTTGAATTTTAACAAACATCTTAAGTTTACTCCATAAAGGACTAGAACTATCCAAAAAATATCCAAATATATGGAAAAAACAAGGCCGATTTAACATTACGATGCCGGACCATATAGTCCAGCTTTGGATTACATCTACAAGGATATTAATAATACATACGCACAGGTACATAAATTCTCAGTTGGCCACGTCATTACGACACCTTTGATGAGCAGTGAAATGTTAAGTCGAAGAAAACAAAAGCTTAAACACATTGCCCATAGCAGGGTACACGACTGCAAATGACGCGGGCTACAAATGACGCCCTGTAGCCAGCTACTTACATAATTATTTTGAAGATGACAGCTACACAGTAAGCAGCTGATTTAATTATATTTCAGTGGTTTCTTTTTTAAATGGAACAAGACCTGTTTAAGAAATGCCTTTAAAAAGAACCTAAAAAGCTAAAAAAAACTGTTGAAAAATTGTTATATATAATCGGATACATCTTCTGAACTATAACGAGCAATAGGTCAATTAGTGGAAAAAATTAATTTTATATCCGACTTTTTTCGGACGACAATCCGCATATGAATCGTTGACGTTTTGGCCAACAGGGTTTTACGAAGTTGATTGATTTGTGCTAACACCGCTTAACAGACAGATTTCGTTTTCCGCTCACATTTTGAAAACAATTGTTTGACACTATTAAAACTATGCAACATTATTTGATATTGCTTTTGTTATTCTTCATTAGAAGCAAAATTTCAGAAAAATTCTTTCTTTGAAAAGAATTCTTTCACAAACTGTAACTTTGTTTAGTCGTATATCGACGTCAACCCCATGCGGACAGCATTTTAATTAATCATAACATAGTGGAGTTAAAACAAGTCAATTGTTTGAGTGAGCACAAAGGTTTGTTCGTAAAAACAATACTTTTGTTTATAAAACAGCACCAATACTTTTGTTATTTGAAAGGTTCGTATAAACAACCAGAGGTACATATACGAGTATGTATGTATACGTATCAATTAACAAATCCAAAAAAGAAAAAGTTACCACGCCTGATAGCCACAAATACTTATGTATGTACATGTACATATATGTAAGAACATACATATGCATGTTTAAATTATCCTTTAAAACGACAAACATTTATACATCCATTCAAAATGAAATAATACACAAAAAAACTCATACACATTTCGAATGTTTTTCTTTATTCCAATTTATGTTTGTAATCACATACAAACGTGGATATGGTGGTCATAATTTTCAAATCAAAATAGTATAGAACCAGGAAACATTATAACAATTTTGTAATTTATTTTTACTTTTTGGTGGTAGTATATTGTAAAAGTCTTACATCAAAATAAGCTTCATTCTGAGGTTTGTCAACCGACCTTTACTTCCATGTAGATAGAACTGAGTTCAGAAATTCACTCTGGAGTTTTAGAAACTTCTCAAGTGAGTTTCATTTGGAACAATACATAATAAAAAACATTTGAAATTTAAAAGTAACTCTACTCTACAGTTTTTGACGAGAATTAGAAAAAAAATCCATTTAAAAAATTTGTGTTCAAAATAATGATTACAAAACATTTTTCGTTTTAGTGGTTTTTAATCTAGTTTTACTTTATCGTAACGTAAAATCAATTAATCTATAAATTAGAGTTTATTAGGTATAAGACAAATAGACTGGGAATGTAACCGATGCCGATACTTCAGGTTTTCCGATATATCGATTTTGGCGATCTTTTACTGTCAACACGACGATACTTCTTAAAATTTTTTAGAGTTTTTTCGAACAAACAATTAAATTTTCAACGCTTTTTTTTTGCATAACAACTAAGAAAAATGATATATTAAAAACAAAACATAAAACCAAAACAGAATAATGAAATTGTTTCTTTTAATTCTTAAGGCAGAATTAGTTTGTACATTCTGTTCTGTTGCGGATCAGCTGTTTCGTTTCTGTTCAATTGAAAAACTGTATTTGTGGTTTCTTCTTACTTTTTCGTTCTGTTCTGTTGCGGACTATTCTGTAGAACATACGAGTAGAATACAACGTTAAGTGACAGCCAAGAGTTTGTATGTATTAGTTTTTTGTGGTGTGAAATATTACAAATTTTGTTTTAAAAGTCAGAATATTTTATTTTAATTTAAATTATTAAAGATTTATATATTTTTGCAAACATTTGCAAAATTCTTTCATATAATTATATCGTTCACATCCAAAAGTTCAGACACAGAACAAGTAAGAAATAATTTCTACAGAAAAGAACGGCAACGAAAAGTAAAAACTAATGCGGTCTTTAGTGGTTTTGAAATGATTACAAAATCAAGGCCATTCGACAAGCAGCACTAAAATTTTAAAAGAAATGCAAGATGCACACAATATTCCGAATCATGTCTTTATACAAGAAACATCTACACGTTGGGATTCAGCTCTTCGGGTTTTAAGGGCGTTGCTAGAGCAAACGGTTGCTGTACAAGCTTATTTACCTCCTATAAAATGCAAGGTGGAAGAGTTGACAATTTTGGCTTAGTTCCGGGTCCCAACAATTTGTGACTAACTTAGCATCAGCTCTTAATGAAAGATTTGAAGGTTTAGAGTATAATGACCTTCGATGCAAAGCTCGAATATTTCGAAGACAATTGACTTCAATCCTATCGAAAAAGAGGATGATCCTCTATCCATCCTAAGCTTTGGTTCTGCTAAAGAAGAAGTCGAGAGTTACCTTGGATCTCCTAATATTTCTAGAGGCGCAGATCTTCTTGTTTACTGGTGCAATGACATGTTATACCCAAACTTAAGAATAATGGCGCAGAAGTACTTAATGTGTCAAATGAGTTCTGTCGCATCTAAAAAACTATTTTCCATTACAGGTATGGTTTAAACGGATTTACGAAATCGTCTATCTTCGCAAAAGTTGAGAAAAGTTTGTTTTATGAACGAGATACTTATCTTATTAATATCAATTTTAACCCTTTCGCTCACAAAACTATTTTGCAAAAGCTTTCATGGAGATTTGAATGGGCTGTGTTTTGTATTAAGCTGTGTTTTAAATAGTTTATAAAAAACTGAAAAGTATTTATAAGTTTTTAAAAATCTCTTCCGAAAAATATGTCATTATGTGCCTGAAAGGTGATATTCTTGTATTTTAGGTATTTCGAAAGCACTTGAAATAATAAAAAAATTCTAAAATCACAAAAAGGATTAGCAACTTGCCCAATATCTATCACAACAAATTTTGAAACGTCGACACATCACTTTTAAAAAAACAATAGAACACAACTTTCCAAATCATCGAAATGATGTGCTTCCAGTGCAGGATTCCAATATTTGGCATTTTGAAACAAAATGTGAAGCAAAGTGCCGATAAGTGGAACATATTGGACACATTTGCTTTCTATCAGGAAAACAATCCAAAGCACACTTCACACGTTGCGAAAATGTGGCTGATTCATAATTGTCCAAAATTACAGATCTACAAATCCATTTTCAACACTGTGGAACAGTTGAAACAGGGAATAAGTCGTTAGTGGAACTACATAACTCCGGAATTTTTCGTCAATCTCGTGCAGTCGATGCCCCGACGTTACAAAAGCAGGAGGTTTTGCTTGCAAGTACTAAAACCGTGTCTTATGTTTGAGATTTTTCTGGAAGTTCCTCTTTCTTCTAAGAGCAGCTCGCAGTAAATTCGGAGAGTCTCACTGTTGTAGTTATTCAAATATGGGGGTATTAAAAATTGCTTGGTAGGAGAGTGTCCTGCCTTCCCAAACTTATCTAAAAAAATTGCCTATTTTAATTTCCTTGTCATTAGTAAGACAATTCTGAAGTTCCAAATCGATCGGTCGCACCATTTGGCGTCCTATAAGGATCATACAACCAAGCAAACAAACATGCAAATACAGAATCACTTTTATATACATATATTGTTACGTTTCGACCTTTTCGATAACGTTTACTTGTTTGAGTTCTTTTAATTAGTCAAAAATAAAATAAAAACAACGGAAATTGATTTTGAACTTAGTGATGTTTTATTTCCTTTAATACCATTGTTTTACTAAATACTAAATACTGGCGGTGCTACATCGCATACAGCTAGGATTACAATGGAATTACTGCGGGACCTCTTTCCACAAAAAGTTATTTCAGGAAATGGTGATGTTGATTGGCCTCCACGGTCGCCTGATTTGAGTGCTTCGGACTCCTTTTTGTGGGGATATCTGAAAAGCAAGGTTTATGCAAAGAAAACAGAAACGATTGAGCAACTCAAACAAAATATTCGTGATGAAATTAATGAAATACCGCGTGAAATGTAATGAAAAATGTGCTCATAAGGGCTCGCATTTGAGACGCTAACAGAGGCAGACATTTATCTTATATTGTATTCCATACATAATTGCCGACATTAAATAAAACATTCATCAATATAAGATCCATTCTCTTTCATTTAATCAAAAACTATAAACAAACAAAGTAGTATATCTTCCCGGCGGACAACCTGTATTTAATGTCAGTTAAAAAAAATATCGTAAAATTTAAATTCCCGTCACTTAGCATACTGACCAGTGATGCCATTAGGATACGAAAGATGCGTTTTTCTTTTTATGACTTCAAGTACCATGTATAATCCTGACATTTTTTCGTGTCTTTTGAATCTGTACGCAAAATGTAGAGAATGTTTTTTAAAGTTATTATTTCGTTATGAATACTAAAAAAAACAGTTACCACTAAATACAAAAATAGCATGTAATTTGTTGTTAAGTTTTCTAAGTTCTTCTGTCGTCTGCTTATTCTTGTGTACTCCAATAGAAGATCACCATAAGAAATTTGATTTACTAAAAAATTGCCAATCATTTTATATCGAAGTTTTAAAACAAATAAATTTAAAATTCGTATTTACCGATGAAATATTTAATATTATAAATATGTTTAATTTAAAGGAAGCTCAATCTTTTAAAGAAAAGGATTTAACTGTTGTATTAGAAAAAAATCCAGCTCTCCTCAACCACGAAGAGCTTGGGTTAAACTGTGACATGTCCGTTGATTAGTATTGGGAAAAAGTGTTTAATTAAAAAAATGTTAATGACCCGATGTATAAAAATTTGAAAAAAATAGTTTGTTTAACATTTGTACTTCCATTTTCGAATGCATGTGTGGAGAGAATTTTTAGCCAGCTAAAGCTTACTAAGACTGATCATCGTAACCGAATCAATACTAATACAATAGCAGCTCTACTAATGGTGAAAGGAAACATTAAGGAAATTTCAACATACAATCCACCTCAATCGATGGTTACTAGTAGTGCGAAGTTGTTCTGAGTAAATATGTACATCTTTTTATTTTTAAGAAATTTATATGAACTTTTTGATATAATCGCCTTAGTATAAACATCTTAACTCGTATATTAATTTTTACAAAAATGAATTTGTTTTTATAACATTCAAAGATAGTTACAAATAATTAATTTTAAAGTTTGCTAACTGTATTTTTAAAAATTAACTACCTAATATTTATGACTTAAATAAATATAGAAGTTAATTTATGTATATGATATCGTTTTCTTAACAATATTCGTTAAATATGAAATAAAAATGTTAAACGTTAAAAATGGATTTTAAAATTTTTTTCAAAATGTATCTTTTTGGGAAAAAATTTATCTCTTTGGAAACTAAAAAAGGTCTTATTTCGAGATGATTTTTTAGTTGTTAAGTACATATATATTGTTATTAAGAAACAATTTTTACCGAAATAAAGAAATAAATACCGGAATCGATACCGTAACGCCAAAAATTGCTTTATGTGAACGAGTGATTAAGTTTTTTTAAAGAAAGGAAAATAAACAAGTCGTTTAAAAAGACAGAAATCGAATTTCATCATACTTTGAGATAACATCTCCTAGACGTCTTTCGTATGAGTATGCATACGTATTTATGTACATATATACATCCGTGTGTGTATGTATATACATAAGCACATGTAGTCAATAAAACCGTGCAAAAAAAATATTCCCTAAGAATTGTCAGAGTATAATATTAATATTTTTCATTTCTTTGCCATTTAAATAAGAAACACATACTTATGTATGTACATATGTATGTATGTATAAATTACAATTGTTCAATTCACAACCTGCTGTCGGAGTTGTATGCCAATAGATTTCATAATAGTTTTAAAATGTTGCTCATAATTTGTATGAAAAATATTTTCAACATGTTGCATGTCAAATTTCAAAAACAAAAATTAATTGCTAATGTTTGAAGTTTTGAATTTAAATCCAGGTTGACAACCGATACCGCAATAAATACCGATTAAATACCATTTGAGCTGGATACCGGTATCAAAGCCGATACCGTAATTCTAAGAAAATTTTTGAAATAAAATACCTCCTGGAGATGGGGGAACTCCGCACACGTCAGATGCTAATGATTACTAAGGACTACGTGATGGTATTGGATGTATATAATTACTAGTCGACTGCAAGAATTCACTCAAGTCTAGAGCAAACGCTGGTGCTGCCGCGTGTCTTAATTATGACGCGCATAAGGGAGTAAAAAAGATATCCGTTTCAGCTGTGGTCTACTTCGAAATTTTGTATTAAAAATTCCACCACATATGGCAAAAAATCAAATGCTTAAATAACGTAAAATTCCAGTACAAGTATTATTTGACAGTAGTTCCCAAATTAAGGTGGAAAAAATTAAAAAAAAATTCATTTAAACTGCTCTTATATAATAGCACCGTATGACAAAGTTTATTTTTTGCACCATATACATATATAGTATATATGTATCTGTTAATCCAGAGGCAAAACAAAATCAAGCAACGTACTTGATTTTGTATTATCTCATATTTTATTTTATTAAAGTAGTTAAAACTTTTTAAGAATAATTAATGTTTATAAGTAATTAGTCGAACTTTTATTAATATTTTTATATATTGAAACGATTAATTTTGGCTCAAGTTCAAACCCGAATTTACCCATTTATTTATTCTAATTTTTTTATTTTTTTTAATTTTTATTAGAAAATTTTTTGGATAAATTCATTATTATTTTTTTATTAAGAGAGTACTATATATAGAACAATTTTTATTATTCATCATACTAGCAGAACGGATCAGTACTGATTTCAAAGTCGCTACACCATCTCATCAGCGTTCTTTGTTCAATTTTACCACTTTTGACGGTGGATACTAGTGATCAGGAATATCAACTATTTAACCGTATTATTTAACAAATTAGGATACGAAAAGTACAAACTTATTCATTTTCACATGTCAAATCAATTTCGGTTAGTACGAAATCCCATCTATGATGAATAAGCCGAAGTTTTTGATAGGATTTTGGCCTAATTTTTCACCTTTACGATTTTGTGTGGATCTGACGCCTCCTTGCTAAGCTTTCTTTATAAAAATCTTGTTGACTAAATTTACAGATGGTTTTGTTACGTTTTTAGATTTTTCTCATTACTTATTGACAAAGACCTGTCCGCTTACCAAATGTCAGGTCTCTAGCTTTAATGGAAATGCCACATGTTTTGGATGGACTTAAATAAAAACAAGGGGGATTCAAAGCCCCTTTAAAAATGTCTCATTTTCAGATTTTTCTTATTAGTTGTGCAGCAAGGCGTATCTATACACCACATTTCCGTTCAATATTATGGAAATGTCCTATAATATTGATAAATGATTGAGTATATGCCAAAATGTGCGCCTTTTACAAATTCACATCTCGGAATCCTTTAGTAATAGAGCTTTGAAATTCTACACACAAGGCTACCTACATATGTACGAGTATATATGTAGGTTTAACCTGTATTTAATTTTATAATTTCATAATAACGGGAAGAAAAGTTATGAGGTAATATACTCGTACACACTGTGTGCATTGGCCTTAACTTGGTATGGCGCACTACTAATTAATTAGGAACTGAGATCTGGTGGGTAAATACTAGATCGGGATATTTGAGTTCAATTACTATCAAAGCAAAACATTGGTCTCCTTGAGACAAAAACATCGATATATATATCACACTTTAAGATATGATTGTATATCCCGAAGCCGTAACGAAAACTGTATCTTGGTAACCCCTACGTTCGGCAAAAAAACAAAAACAATAAAAAAATTTCGGATCTGCCTTACAATCTAACGTACATACATAGATATCTTTGGCTTAATATAGAAAGGACATATTTCAAGTTTTTTTTAACGCCGTTTTTAATCTTTTCTGGCATTACACTTGCAAATACAACAGAAAAGCTTAAAATCACAATTTAAAAAATAAGTCAAGATACGTCCTTTCTATATTAAGCCAACGAGATGTAGATATGAATATAATGAAAAAGGGCGTAAAATAAATTGAAAATCCTTTAGAGTACTAAGTAAAAAGTAGGCGGCAAATTTAAGGTGGAATTCTTTCAGCAAAACTACATACTATGTCCATGCAAGAATATCTCAACTGTCATAAACGAGTTCAATAATAAGATTTTTGGTAATACATACATATGTATACATATATCTTCGAATTTCCTTTTAAATTGTTATCTGGAGAATATCTGACAATATGCCAGTTTTTTATACGAGGTACGTTTCTTCCCGAAGAAAATACTTATGCACATAAGCATACGTACATACATATGCACATATTCCGCAATACGATATCGTTTATGGCCGCAGTAATATTCTTCATTTGGCAATTCGTTAGGATTATTAATATGTTTGCTGGGAATAATTTCTCTGTCAAGTTTTTGCAATGACCCTTTCTTATTGTTTACCGTATTTTATTGTGCTAAATATTGTTTTGTTCTTTTCTGGTGTTGTTTTTTTACGACCGAATGACCACATGAATACATGCGTCCTCAGCTGTACCCTACGAAGTCACGTACACCATTAATAAACAGATCTCATCAGAAATCAGGCAAACCGAGCAAGAGGAGCTCAACGGAATGAAAGAGAAATTTATACTTAAATAAGTACATTCAAATGTATGCATGTACAGCGTACATATGTACATATATATTTATGGATGTATGTATGCACATACATCCATACATATAATAGATGCAAAGTAAAAAGAACAGGAAAATGAATCCATAGGAAACTAAATGCAATATGTACATACATACATCCATAAGTACGTACAATAAATGTTGATAAAACAAGTTTAAAAAGAGGATAATAAAAAACTAAAGGCAAAAACCAGCTTCATAAATACTACATAAATGTATGTGCACATGTTCAGAGCAAATGTGATGCACAAAAGCAACAAACTAATGTGTTCTATCAGCTGATGAGAAATACAACAAAAAAACTGACTTTTGACTGTATACTCAACCCGTAACTATAAATCCCAATAAACAGGGATACATAAAATTTTAGATACATACTATATATGTATGGATGTATGCATGTATAGTATCTGTATATCGTCAATCCATTTACTTATAAATGTATGTTGGTATGTACATATTTTTATTTCCCAGAGATCTTGCTACCTGAATTAATACACATAAAAACTAGTACCTATATATGTACATACTTATGTATATACAGATGAACAGCTTTGAGTACATAGACTTTGAGTCATTGAGCGACATTTGCTGAAGGGAAAGAAAACTACACACATCCATATGTATGTAAGCATGTATCTATGGATGCGAGTCAGCTATGGAAAACTCAATACAATTGTACTTTTTTCAGTACCGATAAAATTGGCAATACAACTACCATCAAAAAGTACTTTCTTAGGTATCTGAAACCAAGGTATTGGCTCCAGGTAATCACATTAACTGGAACTGCAATCAGCTAATTAATTTCATGTTTCCAGAAGTGGAATTGTGAAAAAAAAAAATTAATAACTGGCAATTATTTTTACAAATATTGGTTGTTTTTGGATTGTTCTCAGGATTCGATTACCTGGCTAACTATCTGTCTGGTGAGGATTGTTAAAGAACATACTGTCCAAGTGCTATTTTTGAATAATAACACAAAATTCGAAAAATAGCTATTACCATAAAGCTAAATTTTCTATCTAGCTTATAATTTTTTATGTATTAAACATCCCGGAGAACGAAGATAATTAAATATATGTACATATGTATATTTTTAATTTTTGACAAAGTACTTTTAATGTAAAAAAGTAATTTTATATTTTACATCACTGTCATCAGAGGCAAATAGTAAAAACCATTCGTAGATACTCAAAAAATTCATCTTGTCAGTAGAAATGAAATGTATCTAATTTTTAACATTTCTGCTCATTTTCTTCGTGACTCTTTGTACAGTGTTGCCACAACAAAAAGTATTTGTTACCAAAATTGTTGAAAAAATAAACCAAATGTATGAAAAAGATAACAAAACTTATAGTTTATTTTTATTTGCTTATAATGACTTTATATTTTAATTGTAACTAAATTTTTACTGAACACTAATATTAATTAAATGAATATGCAAAATAATAAATATGAAAGATAATTATTAACAGCGCTGCAACCTTTAGGTATAAGTTGAAACATATAGTTTTTATTTTTTAATATAAAGTTTTGATAAGAATTTACAGTTTTTTAGGTCAAGAATATTTGATAAACTTTTTGCTCTATCCAAAACCTATATCTATACAAAATTTTTCCGCTTTTTCCTGATATAAAGTTTAGGAATATTAGTGAATTTCGAAACTTTTTCATAATGCAATTTATTTTTTTCCTAATTCTGATCTCAGTTTTTACGATCGTAAAGTTTTTGAACCTGATTTCTGCGTCTTGGCATTATATTTTTAAAATATACTTAAGTAAACTGTTTCGCCCTTTTTGCAATTTCAATTTTTTGTTCCTATATATTTTATCTTTGTGTAAACAAAAAGAATTTGAAAAATATAAACATATAAAATTTCTATGAATACAAATCTATGTATGTATTTATTATGTACATATGTAAAATTTTTGTTTGTGTAGTTTTTTTTTGAGTCATACATAAGTGTTATTTATGTTTTACATATGCTTCATTCATTTCAAAGTTTTAGCAATTTTTAATTCTTTTTTGTTCCTATGTATTATATTATAATATATTATATAAAAAATTAAGAACAAAAATTTCAAAAAATAATTTGTAATGCCAAAACAATAACCAAACAGGTCTGCTCTGCAAAACAAGTGATTTTGAATCGTACGATTTCACAATAAAAATTTCAGCTTTTTGCATCGCGCATTCAATGTTAAATCGAATGCAATATTTCAAGTAAAAAATTACAGGTTTTTCGTAAAAATGTTTTAGAAATCGTACGAATATTAAAAAAGTCCACATTTACAAATTGAAGAAAAAAAAGAAAATAAATAAAATCTTTCGTTAGAAATAACCAACACGAAAACGCTGTCACCCTTCAATTCGCAGCCAAGAGAGCCAGCCTGACAATAATTTGGTCTGTGATGGAATATTTAATTTTTCTTTAGTACCAAAAAAATAATTAAAAACTTTTTTAGCCCTAAGGCACTAAATATAAATATATTATTAATAGACAAACACGTTATTTTTAGATCCCTTTTACAGCCGTAATACTGTTACAAATACTTATTTGCGAAAATATTCCGTATAATAATATATTCTGATTCAACCGAAAAGTTGATACATTATAAAAGTATCTCCAAAAATTATTCAAACTGATCCTAATAACCTGACGAAACGTTTTGTCATCTAATAAAAACCGCTTCAAAACCAGGATTAAAAATATATTTTTCGAATAAGACGAAAGCCGGCTTTTTAAGACTTACATAGATATGTACATTTATTTCACAATCATTTACGGCCCAGATTTTATAATAAGTGAAAAATTAACACATTTCTCAATTATTTTCAAACTGTTTCAAATCATTATCAATCTAAGAACGAACTTGGGCTAGATAATTGTATAAAAACACTTAAGCACGTGCTTTCAATATGTTGCAACGAAGATATACTGGAAAGCATTATCGGAAGATCGTTTGTTAAAAGCGTAGAAAAGAAATTACTGTGAGAGCTTATGAATATCAAATGGTATCGAAAAAGTGCGATTGTATCTCCTCTTCCATCACTGACTAGAGTCAATACCGTTTCCGTAAGCAGGTAAACAAAAATAAATGAGAGGCAGGGATGATAAAGTTAGTACGTATACCTGTACCTTTTCTGGTACTCTTTAAAATACAAAGTACAACAGTACCCTCTTAACACATTTGGAACGAAAATGTAAATTTTCCTACCTTCTTGTTTTTAATTGATATAATGTGCACTGTTAAAAATTTAACCTTTTCCAGACGTCAGTTATACCCTTTTTTGTCTCTTAACATCGAGATTTATAATTTAGGTTCGTGTCCTTTTCTAACCTTTTTAATTTTGGATTTATCCTCAAACCGTAATAAACATGGTTTGACTTTGACAACAGGTTGATTTAAAAAAATTATTAATTATTGTCTCTGTAATGCGAAAGAACTGAATATTTTTAGATATATATGCAAAAATATATATGAAGGTATATAAAAAAAATAAAGTACAATCGTCGTCGAAAAAGTACTATTTTAGTAACTTGTTGGTACGAAATGATATTTCTTATATATCATACCTGATGTAAATAGTATTAAAAAAGTATCTGAGAATTGGATGATGAAAAAATGGTCTCATATTGTGTTGAGTGAAAATAAATCGTATAAATAGCGCTGCAGTGTAGCCGGTTTGCTATAGTAGCTTCGATACATTGCTGAGATACAGATAGATTTAGAAATCTAGTGATTCAAACAGAAGTGTTGCGATATAAATCAGTCATCTGTTTTAGAAATTTTACGTATTGTTTTCTGATTGAACAATTAATACAAAAAAGAAAAGTTCTATTTCGAAAAAAATATTTAATAATAAATTGGCATTTTTAATAAAAATAAATTCTTTAACGGATCTTTTAAAAGGGGAGAAGCCATTTAAAAGTGATAACAATACAAATAATTTGAAATAAACGTGCTGTGATTAATTAAAAAACTTGAAAACCACAATTTCAAGAATTATTAAAATTTTAAGTAAGAGACAGCAAAAATTGTGATATTAATTTGTTAACGCAAGAAAAATTATTAATTGTGGCTTTTGGCAATATATTTTTATAACAAAGTACAAAAGAAAAAAAACACAGCGAAATACTTGGTAACTGATAGAAGTTTCTGGATACCAACAAAAATTTGAGAACACTTGTACAACTATAAACACATTGGTTTGAACTTATAAAAAAAACAGCAACATGAAAATGGAAATTTTGGCAGTACAACAATTATACCATCCAGCAGATTTCAATGGACTTGGGTCTAATAAAATGAAAGGTAAGTTTTAAATTAACAAATTAAAAGTGAAACAACATAAAAAGTTTTTTATGAAAAATTTTTAAAAATTTTATTATAAATTAGATAAGAAATAGAACAGTTTCTTAATGAGTAGAATATTAAAATTTAAAGCTGACTTACAGAAACAACACAAAAATTAATGAGAGTGTGATTTTAAAAGAATATTATTCTTTGTTTAACATGTTCGTTTAAATAATTTTTTAATACATACATACCTACTCGTTCGTATATGCCGTCGGGTAATTTAAAAAACAACTTCCGTTTAATCTTTTTTAATGTTTCCTCATTCTCATACTCTCTTTGTTAAAATTCTTAAAATAAATAAAGTGTTAATTGTTTTATACGAATGAAATAAAAAAAAACGTAAAAATAATCGTCTCAATAAATGTTTTGTTTAAAATAATTAACTAGCGCCTGTTTTCGAAAATAAAATAAAAAATTTCGTTTGGGAAATTTATATTGAAACAACATTAACAAAAAAACTAAAAATTGTTTTTGTTTTCAAAATAAACTTCCAAACGAAAATTTTTATTTGATTATTAAAAACAGTCAGTAAAACTTTCTCCATAATGCACGTTTTCTTGCCCTGCAACTAACCCCTGAGACAACCCGTAAACGTTTTGAGTGTCTTTGTTTTATGTGCTTTGCTTGTTGTTAAGCGCTTCTAAAAAGCTTCAAATGCGTGTAACGACCTCGACAATAATTATTAATCAGTCGTTGGATTAGATTAAATAAAAAAAAACTTTTAATAAAAGTTAACATGTGCTTGAATAGTCAATTAAAAAAATAAAAATGTTGACAAAGAAAAACGTGCTACGTGCACTTTTTCACCCGATTTCATGTGTTAACTCAAAAGCTACTTCTATACAAAGAAATTTGATTTCACCTTCTATTTACTATTAGTGGTCGCCCCAAGGTTGAATTTCGATAGTAATTCAATAAATTTTAATATATAAAAGATTTTTTTTGAGTTAGTAGTAACTTTTAAGGCATATAACTTCCAAAATATTTAGCCGATTTTAATACTTTTTGCAACGCTTCTATATAGGAACATTAACTATGCCAAATATCACACTCCTTCGTTCCCTAAAAAAAATTTTTTCTTCAAGTATAAATATTCGAATATAAAATAAACATAAATAATAAAAACAATTAATACTTACATACAAATATATTTCCTTTATTTTGTAATTATAGATTGGACATCACCTTTAACACCGCCACCGGAAGCCTCTATAAAGGCCACCACAAATTTACCCTATACCCAAACAAATACCACTAACAAAATCAAAAACAGTATTAATAACCAGAAAAATAGGCGTTTGTCGGAAAGCGTTAGCAAACGTAATTCTCCGGCAGTGGCCACAAACCAAAAGCCTTCGCTAAGTTCACTAAAATATAACAACGACAAAAATGTTTTCTACTGTGAAGATTTAGATCCTAATGCCGTAAATGATTTATCCTTACGTGTACTGGACGAATTGAGAATAGCCAAATCACGTCATTTGTCCTGTACTGAAGTTTCATTGCCCTGTGATCTTACACCACGCATAGCAGTTGAGATTTTGCGTTTGAGCGAACGTGAACCATGCGGTCTTAGAGGTTGCACGATTTATATCGAATTCGAAGATGAACCGAATAATTCTAGGCGCATTGCTTCGCTTAAACTGGATCCGGAAATGGTGTCGACATTTGAAATCTATTTGACAATTCGTCAAGATCATCGTGGCTGGACTTCGTTACTGCCGCAATTCATGAAGAGTTTGTCTCGCACGATTACCATAAGTCCCGAATTTATCATCACTAAAAACAAGCTGTACTCTCCTTTGGCGAGTACAAGTTATAGTTATACCACATCTAAAGCCATATCAACACCTACCGCGTAAATTTGTTAATTATGCCTGTTCTGTACTTAAAAATATGTCATAGGGGGTGTTTTTTCTTTTAATATGTATTCAAACAATTTACCCCTCTCTCTCTCTTCCCACCCTACTTAAACATCACTTTCAATGATATTGTTTTTTAGTGATACGAACACAATTAGCCAACAACTCCTGATCTCCCACCTCGAAAGCTATCGTCGCAATGAAAAATCTCAGTAAATAATTTTTAAATTGTATGGCTTCAGGCATTTTCTTTCCTCTTTGTCATTTCAGTATGGCTCGTATCCATTCATTTTCTTAATAATAAATAGATTTTGTTGAATTGAATTTAGGATTAAATCGAATATTTTGTTTCATAAATTTCATATTATGATCATCATCACAATGATTTTTTTTTGTAAATGACCCGTCGAGTTAGAAATCAAACGACTATTCGTTTAATTTTTTTCAACTTAACTTTAACTCAAGGCCAATTATTATCGTATAAAACTCATGAAAATAAGAATGTGATAACTTATTAAGAAGCTAAGTTTTTTTTTTAATTTAATCTAATATTTATAAAATAGTTGTGTGTAATTGTAGATCTTGAAACCCGAACGAAATATAAAAAACAAACATAGAAGCGTGTTAATTAATTTAAAAATTAAGACCTTTAAATACAACCTCTAAAAATATTTTACTAACAAGTAAAATGTATTGAACACTATGTGTCCAATGGCAATTCCAGACAAAAAATTTTTAAAATTTTTTGTTCTATTTTTTAATTTAAGAATTTCATTTCTTTTAGTATGTTTATTATGTCCAAATAATTTGTGAAAGAAAATCGAAAAAACTGCGATATTCTGCATACAAATTGTGTGCATTTAGTTTGTAAATTGAAAATGAAACGCACGAAGACAACAACTCATTTCGCTTTAATTAAAATATCAATTATTTTTATAATTTTCTCTTTTTTAGAAAAATAAATTCATAATGTTCTCATTCATTTTTAAATGATTTTCATTCAAAATTATTTTTTTTAGTTCGTAAAGATATGCTTGCTAATTTGAAAGAGTGTATTTATTTCTATACGAAAAATATAAATTTTTATATAAAAAAACGTATTATTTTTTATACGAATATATTTCTAAATAATAAATATGTTCTCAACAAATAAAAAAAAAACAAAACAAAAAAAAAAACAAATTGTATGTATTAAAAATGTTAAATTCTAATATAGTTTGTATGGATGTAAAAAATCTTAAAGAAACAATCAGTTTTTTTATTTTTTTTATTAATGTATTAAAAACAAATGATCTTAATTTTTTAACCAAAAAAGAAAATATACAGAAAAAATAAATAATAAATTATATTCGGAAGTTATTTGAATAGATTCTGTTTTCATAATGGAGTCGAAAAAATAATGGAAGAACGTATTAAAAAAATTTAAAAAAGTTTTTAATTTATTATATTTCTTTCACCACAATTGAACTTGAAAAGATTTATTTTCGTTCTCATGCACACATATCGTATGGGTGTTTTAGGATAAGGGACTCGGTTGAACGATATGAACATGTTGTCAATGTCACGTTGGCGGCACGAATTTTTGCGTTTTCGTATTGACTGTCGGCTACAGTTGACACCTATTGACAGTCACATTTTCTAAACATTAGAACAGGGATAACAAAGTTGGTACAGTTTAAACCTCTAGAGTTCGTCGGTACTTCCATAACGCTTTGGCTCGATTTAAAAAATTTTCCACCTTTTTGTTTTTGATTGATATATTCTAAATTAATTTTTGCCCTTGTTCAAAACAGGTGGTCTTGAGACCCATTTGATAAATTTGCAACGTGAAAAATATATAAGTTGTTTTTCTTTTAAGCGAAATATATTCTGACCCAGGTCAAAAAAATTAAATTAAAAAGAAATATTTCGTATGGAATAATAATTTATAAATAGTTTTATAAGTTTATGATCCAGTTACGAAAAATTAACCGACAAAAATCAAGTAAAAACTTCATTATTTAAAGAACTAGATACATTTTTGAAGATCGGTTTTATCAAATTTCAAGCGAAATATTTTGACTAGGGATGCTAACGGAAAATACTAAATCTCTATATCCCGGGATTTGCTGAATCCGATTTTTTTATGAACAGTACAATCTAAAACAAGTTAAAACAATGAATGTTTTAAAAAATAGTAATAGTAAATATCAGACAAGACCTCGAAAGACCTTTCTAATGATGTATGAAGTAGCCATGACAAATTATACAAGCAAGTATAGACATTTTATAGTCGCGGCAAAGCTCTCGAGCAGTCTATTGTAAACAAATAAAATTAAGCTTGATGAGCACAATTTTTCAATTGTTGTTTATAAAAATATATGTACTTATCAAATCAAAAAGTTTTCTTTGTTAAGGGTCTAGTTTATATACATGCAGTAGACCTTAAACCATATTCTTGAAAAGTTTCAAACATCTTATTTCATACGCAATTATATGTAGTTATCAATAATTTCTAGCATATGTGTGTATGTACTAACATTTACAAATGTTAAACAGAACATGTCTCGAATAAATATCAATAAAGTTCATGAAAAAACAATACGCTTCTACAGATCAGCGTTGCCAGTTGTAGGGAAAAGGAAAATCATTTAAGAAATACCTAAAACATACACAATGAACTAAATCGCAAAAAGTAGTAAAAAAACTCGAAAAAATTTAATGCGATTCTAATAATATTATGTGTAGTATATACTACGTACACATGTGTAAAATTTAAAACTTGAAATTACATATGGAAGTAATTGCACATGGGTAACGCATGCAAAACATTATATGATTTCACCAAATTGGCAACATTGCTATGCGTATTAATAAGAAAATGCAAGATGAGAGCGAGAACTACGAAATAAAAATCATTTAAATGTTCAATCTCTTTATGTTAACGAAGTGAAACAAAATGTTGTCAGTTATGGTATGGATAAAGCAACAATTTGTTTTGTTTTCTGATTTTTATTCAAAATAGGATTTTAGGCAATGAATATCATCTGAATATGTTCATTGATGACTGCGTTCATGCAACTCTTTAGTAG
This sequence comes from Gymnocheta viridis, assembly GCA_956483585.1. Classification (NCBI taxonomy): domain Eukaryota; kingdom Metazoa; phylum Arthropoda; class Insecta; order Diptera; family Tachinidae; genus Gymnocheta; species Gymnocheta viridis. The sequence goes on from OY101444.1 coordinate 57,909,238, forward strand.
ATATTTATTACTGTCAAAATAAATCACAATAATTGTTAACTAATTATTGCAAGCATCAAACGACAAGCTATTTGTGTTCGATGTTTTTGTATAGATCTTGACGATTCGAAAAATAAATTAAATAGGAAAAATATATTTAAAATTTAAAAAAAATCAATTAAATCTTGAAAATTAATTTCATGGTTGACATTACTTTTTAAGTTCATAAAAAAGTAAACAAATAGATGGATTGTTTTTTTTATTTTTACCTTCATATTGTATGTATTTATATGCTTAACATAAATTAACGATCTAAGCAATATTGCTTCACTATTCATACAAGACTATAATTTTATAAATTTGAATACATTTTCACATGTACATTTTACATTCTATATTTGTTAAATTTTGTACATTACTTTAGCTTCCCAGTATTTAATAATAAGCCATTTAACACAAAATTGGGATTCATTACTTTTGAATGTAAGTAAATGAACAAATTATTCATAATATAAGCATTATTTTTTAGCAATCAGTGGTTATTCTTTCGCTTATTTCTTAAGTCCGATCGAAAGTTCGGGTTCGGTGTTTGACAATAAAACTATGTTCGGCGTACGGAAAAATTTTTTGCCGTGCACTAATATATTTTTTATACACGTTTGTGTATCAGAATAGCAAAAAATTAACCCTGTAAAATATTAAAGAACAAAAAGTACAACCATGTCAAGATTAAAGGTGTAAAAATAAATTACAAAAACAAAAATTGTGTTCGGGTTCGATCTGAAAAATATACCGAAGTAAGGGTTCGGTCTGAAAAGGACACTATTTACTTTACCCCTAAGATTTAACATAACAGTTTCATAGGCTGTCTAATCGGAGTGCTCTCGCTTAGAATCTAAACCTCGATGTCAGTAGGTGTCATTAACATTGCGCTTACATACTTACATCGAAAACGGAGTTGCAAGCGAACTTGTTAATATAGTGGCAATAAAGTACCTCAAATTAGAATGAAATACATGTAGATTGCGGACTCTTTTGCTTCCATTTCCCTACTGCTTTTGTAATTGAAAGAATATTGGATGTTCCTTTAAAATTATTTATGTATTCGCCAGTAGCTTGTCTAAATTTCTGAAAGAAAACCCTTCTTTATTTTTTTTATTAAATTATAATGCATTTAAAACCTATAAAACAATTGGTATTAAAAATTAGATACAACAATGTTGAAAATCAACTTTGAACTAACATGAAAAGTAATACGAGTATGTATTCCCCTTTTGCATGTATCACTTTTTTAATTTACGTAATACCAACGAAATGTCGTTCTTTTATCGTCGAATTGTACCGAAAATTGAACAATTGCTCCAAGTTCAGAATCAACGAATCTGAAAGACGCAATTAATGCGATATAAAATGCCTATATTTTATAATTCTCTTTCGGTTTGGCTGGTAAGTTTCTCGGCCAATTCAGTAAGCTGGTTTTGAATACCACATACAAAATTCCTAAAATATAATGCAAGATTTGTGTGAAATTTTTTTTTTATAAATTTAGGCAAAAAAAAATTATAAATTTTCAGATCTGTGACAAACGCGAAAATATCTGAAAAATGAAAACAGACACATTGCATGAAATTAATAATAATAAAAATAAGTTCAACTAACTAATTTTTATCGTTCTTCATTTAAATTACATATAAAAATTTTTAAGTAACTGCTTGAGTTTTCAACTAATAGTGCAATATCGGTTACTATTTCCTTTATGAATACAGCCACAAATAATGATAGTTAATAAGGCAAAAATGTATTAAAGCCAATATGCTGATCAGTTGCAAAATGTCGTCATAATAATTAGTTATTGTACAGACAAGGAAATAGCAAAATCTCCTGAAAAACCTCTTAAATTAGCTTTCTCGTTAAGAGGATTCACCGTAAAAAATTAAATAAAAACTCCTAAGTCTTGGGGAAAACCCCAATGTGGGAACTCTGTATTGTCGTTCCATTCGAAATCGAATTAACTGTAAGAAAAAAATTATTGCGGGTATTGTAGAAGTGTCTCCCTTCAGGGGAGATTGTATAACTAGGAGTATACTTCTAAGAAATGTGAAGGCAGTAATTCTATGTATCTAATTGAAATTTCCTTTTGGAATAAATTAAATATGTACGAGTATATCACAATATTATCTTTTAAAATATTTGTTTAACTTTTGCTTAATTATCTGCACAAATACAATATCTTATTCAAACATTTCGGCCGTTAAAAGTTAACCTGCTAATTTGGCATAATGTTTTCGGTATAATTACTTCCCATATTAGACAGTTAAAGATATCTATAAGTATTTATCCACAATTAGAATAATAAGAATAACATTTAAAGGTGGAGTTACAATCAAAATCTTAAGATATGTTGACCCATAAATATAATGGACACCCTAGCGCTCCTGTTTTCTGCAGGCCTTTAGCTACAATAGTCAGTGACTGAGTGATGCACTAAAATATGCACTGATTACAACTTAATATTTCGCAATGCTTTTAAAAACAGGACGAATGGATTTGTGTAGTGTTCACTCTGTGTGAATAAGCCGGAAATTGGCTGGCGTTCCACTTTGCACTCAAAACGAATGAAATTATGTCCATTATTTTCTTTAAAGTTGAAAAAGCATGCAATTTTGCACTTTTTGGTATGGATATGATATTCTATTATTTGATAGGTCCATGCAATTCTTCAAATAATTTTCATAGAAAACGATTTCATTATATTTTGTTAGAAAAAAGTGCGTAATTACGACGTTTTGCATTTATCAAATAAACACCCTTGTAGTTACGTCCCTTAGTTTTTTTTGTTAATAAAAGCGTCATTTTGGACCACAAAAGGGTAAAATTTTGCCAAGACATTTTGCCAATAATCATTCAAAAAGTCGATTTTGTTTTCTTTTAGTTATGCCTTTTAGCATTTTAGATAACGATATGTATGTATAATCTATTGGTTACTAAAAATTCAGTCCTCTAGCTTTATCCACAACGAATATAGGAGCGTCGACTGCTGTGAAAAGTGTCATGAATCGCTAAGAGAAAATGAGGTACAGTGCTGTGTTTGACTTTGACCAAAAAATACTTTTAATTAAATTGAAAAAGCGACGAAGTCATTGTTTTGTTGGTGTGATGTAGAAGCCCCCGAGTCCAAAAAGTATCTGGCGAACTAAATGGGCATTATACCTATTAGCTGATAAAAATTACGCAGCAATTCAAAAAAAAGGCTTCATAAAGCAATTCGCGCGAATAGGTGTTCTCAAATAGCATAAATGACAATGTTAATCGTTTTCTTTAAGATTGTAATGTTTTTTCTTCTTAAATTTTAATGATTAAAATGCGTAGTGATTTTCCTTGGAATAATTGGTTTACCATTTCCCTATACGATTTTTAAGTACATATATATATATATATATATGGATGTACATTAAGTTGCAGCTCATTTAAATAAAACGCGAAGTAACACCTTAACTGCCCCCAGAAATATTCTCCGTAACAGAAAAATATGTTACAAAAAATTCTAGATAGATTGCATAAGGGAAAGTCGTGCCGCATCCGCCCACAAACTGTAAAATTTTTTTCAATTTCTATTAAATAGCCATCAATGTGTATTTTTTAATATTGCTTCATATGAAAATCTGAAATATATTAAGAAAATTTTATACATAGCTTAAAATCCTTCTGAATCTGAATTGTATGTAAAAAATCTTTTATATTCAATGTTCACAAAACTTTTTAAAAAAGGAAAAAGAAGTTTAAGTTATTTTGGTAAGTTTTTACCAACTTTTTTATTATACTTTAGCATTCATACAAAAGTATTTATTTTTATTTTTTGAATTTAATTTCGTACTTAAATTTATTCAAATTTTAAATCATTTTATATGCTTAATAAAACCGATTTGTTTGCATATGGATACTGTTTCCTAGTGTTGTAAAAAGCGGGTACTTTTGACTTCTCAATACTACTCAATACTTTTCCAATTGAGTACTCGATACTACTCAATACTTTTAACGTTTTCTCTTATATAAAAATGAAAATTTTTAATAGGTTGAAATTCGGTTTTATTACTACCCGTATACCATAATAATTAATAGATTAGCAAATTTAATCCATTAAAAATGTCTAACTAAACGGCCAGGCTTATTAACTGTTGCAAAAGATTTAAAGGCGCTTAACTTTCCTCAAAACCGAGTTGTATTAATTTAAAATATTTTCAAGTAAAATTTTCATACTTACATATGGAAATGCATCTCTGAAAGTATTGAGTAGTTAGTTTTGGGTATTGGGTACCGCGAAATATCTTCGGTATTGAGTACCCGCTGCTCAAATACTCAATGCTTTTACAACACCACCGGTTTCAATAATCAGCTACAATTTGCGTTATGAACTATTTTTTCTATTCATCATGCGACAAATTTTGATTATATTCTTTCATAACTTTTAAAACCCTTTCTGAAATTCAATTTAACAACTATTTAATATGATTTACCATTTTCCCATTCTACAGGATCTTTATTCAACAAATCTGTGTGGATACAATATCGGTTGAAAAAAATTCAAGTTTTTTGCGAGCTAAAATCTTCAATATTTTTATTAACGTACTACTCCATGTAATGGGGAAGAATTGTAATTTTTTATTGTTATCTTCATGTGGTCGATCTAGCGCTGTAAGCATGCGTCGTTTTGACTTGTTTGAAATTTTAGTATCATAAAATAAAAGCGTTACTAATTCTGGCGATAGGTCCCATAAATTATTGTAGAATTTTCGAATTAATTCCCGACTTAAATTTTCATCAACTATGTAAATTGTGAAGATGTAAACTTTTTAGCAATGTCAAATATTGGTTAGGAGCTTCTGCGGCAATTGGAGTTTTGATCCAAACTTTTAAATACATTTTTATAATAAAAACACATATAGTATAATTAATTCCATTCACCTCACAAAGTCAGCCTAAATGAACTGGTTCCGAAATAAGTAAATTTTTAAACTATATATTGCTTTGCACATTCAACGTGGTGGAACGCTCTAGGCATTCGAAATGGAAAATTTGGAAGTGACCTTTGTTGTGATCAGTTAGTTTACTGATCGTCTTTTGTATGTCCTAGCAATTTCACTCAAGCACTTGATACTTGGTTGCAATAAAATAATTAAAAAGTAATGATCTTGTGGTTACGTCAAGGCAGTATCGCCAGAAAAATTGTGTATATAACGCAAGCACTTGGATCTTGGTTATTTGGAGAGTGGAGAAGGGAAAAACTACCGTTTTGTTTGATTGATTGAATTATTGTTGCTCAATTTATTAATGCAAAATTAAAGTTTTAAATACTAATTGAACATAAAATATTTTTAATTTAAAAATGCTGAATTTGTGGTTCCCACAATTAGACAAACCAAAAGCAAAAAATTAAAGAGAAATAAAATAAATAAAATAAAATAATTACAGCAAAGCAATGTAATGCGATCTGTATGCAAACGGCAGTTAAACGCCAAAACAACACAACAAAAAATTTATGAATGTTTGAACAACCCTCCTAGGAATGTGACCGCCAATTGGAGAAGTTCTTTGTAATCTTCGGGCGGTTGCATGTCTTAAATTATTTAATGTAAACTCTTTTATCTCAGTTTTATCCCCAATAACATTTCCGCGTGTAAATCTTCAACTCCAGACTTAAAATTACTTTTGTCTATTTTGAAACTAGGACCCGAAGATGTCGATATTTTTGCTTCAAACACGCTCCGTAAAAGTATTTCAAAAATGTGATGACGACATGGATAATACAGAAGATCTTTGTTTAGTGTTTGTTCTAAAAACATACTTGCACCTTGTATTCGTCCTGTGTTTGATGTGGTGGTATCGCAGCAAGAAGCTTTCACTATTTCATCGAGATCCCATTCTTAAAAGAAGTCAAAGACAGCCGTTCTTTGATGTGTTATCGTACCTGAAGTTATCGCTGGGATCCTAAGTAGCTGCTCTCTCACTTCACTGTCATTGGACGGCTTCATATTGATTTATAAAATTTAATAAGAAATTTTGCAGAATAATATAATAGTTTCACAGTGAGATTCACATACTTTTTTGCAAGTTTCTCCATTCTAAATACAAACTTTAAACTTTCACTAGCACACAACTGTAGTTTTACTTTTCGCATATTGTAAAATAAAACACGCAAAACTTAACCATTTGAAAGCAATTTGGAGCCGATTACTTGATTGGCATCATAGCCGCGAAGATGCAACTGCTATTTAATCGAAGTGCATTTGTTTTTATTCGGAACTTCACCGTTTTGTGTGCAAAGCATTATTGAACTTCAAAAGCTGCCGGACTTAATTGACCACATATTATTCAGTTGTTATCTGAGCTCACAAACGATAAATTATATTTGCTGGTAAAATCACGATATTCTTAAAATCGTAATACATATTTTTAGAGTATGGTGAAACATTTTTGCTCCTTATTGTTATTATTATCAGGGCAAGTTGAAATATGTACAAAAATTATTAATATATGCATGCAAATATTCCAAAAAAAAACTTTAAAATATGCAGAAAAACTCAGTCTAATAACTTTTAGGAAGTTTAAACAAATGTTTTTTTACATAGTATAATCATATGTTTTTTATCGAAAGGATCTTCGATTGTCGCACAAAACGGTCGAAATATTGAAAGTATATGTACGTTCAACATCAGTCGATGTTACTGTATATGTTGTTTTTAATCATCATCAACGTTTGAAGGCCAACATTTTGATGAAAAACTTTGTTAAGTATTTCAATAAATATTTTATTCTTATTATTCTCAAGTTTTTCTTTTACGTCTTCTGCGACGGATAAACTTTCATGTAAAGGAAGTCCTTCGGTTTCCAATTTCATTGTACTGTGGGAAATACATTCAAAATTATATTTAATGTATGCTAAATCTGTTTTTTTCCAAAGAATTCTTAAAGAAATCCTTTGCGTTAAATATCGACTCTGCCTCATCATCAGAAAGCTCATTTAAAACGCTGCTTATTTCTTTAAAATTGTCCCAAGAATATATACATGCAATTCTATCTTAAGGCTTTGCAATTTGCAACAAGTGAGATAACATTGCAAAACATAAGCGAACAAAATCTGCAATGAGTCAGACATGTAACATGCAATATTTTCGGGGTAAAGAATTTTTAATGATCGCACTGCGGGGACCATGTATGGAGCTGCGTTGTTAAAAAGAGTTGTCAACCTGCGTATTTATTTATTTTTATTTATTTATTTATTTATTTATTATTTGTTTGTTCCACACACAAGACTTTAGTCTTATTTTGCAGTATGGAACTGAGTTAAAATCAAAAATAAATAATTACATATAATATATTAAAATATAAATTGAAAGATTCTATATAAACAAAAATTCTAAAGTAAACAAAAATCAAAAAATAAAAATAAATATAATCAAAATAAATTCTAAGCAATAAATAGATATGTATGTTAAAAAAAAATAAATGAAAATCGAGATTACATATAACACACATTGGTTCACAACATCACAATATTAAGGTCATAAACTATTCAGAATATAGCCTAAACAGATTTTCTTTAAATTTTTGTGCGTTACCTAAAATTTGAATTCCATGTGGTAACGAGTTCCAGAGAGGTATAGCAAAAACAAAAAAATGCCAGTTAGAAATTAGACTCCTGTATCCAAGTGATCTTATTCTCTTACCCCTGCAATTTTCTGCAAATGTTAATTTGGAGTACAAATGTTCAGGTTCTTGTGTGTAGATAATTTTGTGTAAAAAAGTTAAAACTCTCACATTGAGAAGATTTGAAAAAGAAATTCCGTACAATTGTACTGCAAACCTGGACACTCTAGAGCGACTATTTAACCCATATACATACCTAATGATGTTATTAAACGCAACATTTAATCTCCTCATACTAACAGAGTCGCAAGAGGCAAACAACTCGCAACCATATAGCAAAACAGGAATGAGATATGTTTTGGCAAGAATAAATCTTATTTTGACGGGTGTGCAATGTTGAGTTGCTCACAAAGTTCTTAACATTGATAAAGTGCGACCACAAGCATAATTAACATGGTCCGACCAAGTCAGAGTCTTGTTAAAAAAGACACCAAGATTCTTAGCTGAAGTTACAACTTGCACAGCTTGATTATCTATATATATTTTTGGAGTAATATTCAATTTCATAAGTCTCTTCCGAATTACTAAACATTTAGATTTTTTTGGGTTTATTTTAAGACCATTTGCCGATGCCCATTCATGAATTCTATGCAACAGCAGATTAATCGAAATAATACATTGATCAATCAACTCATTGTCACAAGTAGTATAGAGTTGAACATCGTCTGCGTACATCCTAATTTTGCAGTCACTCAATACTTTGGGAAGGTCATTGGAGTACATAGAAAATAAAAAAGACCCAACTATTGACCCCTGAGGAACTCCTCTTTTCACTGGGAGAGCCTTGGACATCATTGTATTGGTTTCAACGAACTGGTATCTGTGGCTAAGATATGTGGAGATTAAACGAGTTGCAGTCGTAGAAAAATTAAAGAAAGTACGTAACTTGAAACAGAGTAAATTATGGTCAACCAAATCAAAAGCCTTAGAATGATCTAGTAGTACGAGGAACGCAGTTTTGCCACTGTCAACCTCTTTTCTGATTTCTTCAGAAATTATGATCGGTTTCTATAGTGGGCACATGTAAAAACTTCTCGTTAAGCACATCAGCATTAATTGAATCCGAATCACGTGTAAAAGTTTTACCGATACCGATTTCGTGTATGGTTTGCCAAGTTTTTCTCGTATATTCAAAAGCATATTTTTCATGCAAAAAGCATAAAAAACTTGCCCTGATTATTATTTTGTAAACGGAAAACGACTCAGGTCGAATAAATTCATTATACCTAACTACATTAAATTTACAAGTGTTTTATTACCGACCTCCAACTTGTCGGCCGGAAGCGGCACGCTTTCCCGTATTCCAATCCGCCTATAATTTTCCACAATGTATTTTTTACTACCTACAACATTTTTGGGGGGAGTTACGATCCAATCTGTAAAAAAAATTACCCCATACATATAAAGCGCTCCCTAATGAACATACATATGGCTCGTTTATTGTAACGTAGTGATATCTCGAAAAAACTTGTTTTTCATAAAATGAGTTTAAGTTTTGAATTTACTCACGTTTCAATGGAAAAATAAAAAATTACTCTCCCCTCAAAAGGCGAGTAAACAAAATGTGTGTGTGTATGAATATTTTACACAAGATGAAGAACGATACTACAAATAACTCTGCCTTCTTAACTCAAAAATCAAGATTTTTGAGATATGAATAAATTACAATAAAGGAGCGATATATATGTATGTGTCGTTGTACGTATGTAGATATGTATTTTTAAATAAATCTACTAGAAACACTGGTGTGCATGCACATTCAACTTAATGGCATACGTGACCATAACCCGCACTCACTTATTTGACTAATAAAACAATTTAATAATTTGACTAAAGAAAACTCAGATTTCACGTCATAGGTTAAATTTTATAAAAATAGCAAATAAAATCACATAAATAGTGTTTATTAGATCGTCAGAAATTTGTGAAATTCATTTGCGTCTCTCTCTCATTTGTTATTGAAAACAATAACAATTTTATACCAATTAGATTTGGAAATGGTGCTGATGAAAGTTTACATTGAAATTACTGCTAAGTATTAATTTAATAATTGTTTTACTGTTTTTAAAACAAATAATTTTATGTGGAAAATTCACTTGACAACAACAATCAATTTAAAGTTAAAATATTGTTGGTAAAGTTTCAAAAAGTGGTCGACGCGTCAGCGTCATTATTTTGATGACCATCAGTGTGTAGCAGCAGCGTCATTCAAAAGATAAAGAAATCGTTGTTGTTTTTGTTATTTTTCAACTGTGATAGATACTGTTGCTCAAATTAAATCGAACCCAGCAAACACATAAACACACAAACAAACACGAATGATAAACGTTTGAAAATTATATGAATGTAACATGAGAAAAAGTTGACTTTATTCACAAATTGATAAATGTGTTTATTCTCAAATTTAATAGGTATCAACAAACATTATTCTCAAATGTACCTACGAGTCACATACTTATATTGTAAATAAATATGGAAAATAACTGAGCATAATTTAGTTGGCTGTAGTTTCTATTTATCATAATTATGTACTATATGTATTTATTTAACAGGAAAACAGGTCTTCCCTGTTACTTTCAGAGTGGGAAGGTTTAAATCGAACGTCCACAAACACTACTCCCTTTATCCTTCTTCCATAACCAATTTTCCTAGTTCCGGCACAATGCATTGCATATGTAGGGGTCATCCCCTGAGTGCTGGTCCAAGTTAAAAAAAAACTATTGACTAATTCAATTAAGATACTCTACCTGCGACCTATTGCACATTATTTTGAATAATCTTTCGCAGATTCAAAAGGTCTTTGTATTAAACATTGTTCCTTTCAATTCAATTCGTTTGATATAAGGAATATTGTTTCTCTAAATGCGAAATAATTACATTACAACAACGAGTATATTAAGAACAAATATAAATGTTGGAATGAAATTTTCTTCGTAATTTGCGAATATTAAGTTAAGATGTTGTCGGATAGATAATTAGTTTTTCGTTATCATTAGTAAACTCCAATCTAAAAGTTATAATCAGTTACAGAGCAAAGGATCTTACTTTTAATTTCAAAATAAGGTTTATACTATTAATTAAAGTTGCAATCGTTATGAAAATTATTTAAATAAAACAAAAACACTTATAAAAAAATTAACACAAGGTTCAGGTGTCTTAATTTCATTTAAAAGTATACTAACTTCAGTTTTAACTGAATGTCAAGTTCTGAAAACCTGATATTATCAATTATTATGAATGGCTTCAGCAGTGAACAAAGCGTATTTGAGCACGACTTATGCACAAAGATGTGATATTTCCAACTGAGAACGGTTGAATTTGAATTTTTATGTTAAATTTTTTATAATAAAAAAAAATTTATTGTTATATGGCATTGTTTTCTTTCAGATAAGGACTTAAACTCCAAAAAATTGCATTTAGATTTCACTCAAATTAATGAGGTTTTACTAACCAAAATTAAATTTACCGCCTTCGAGATCTCCTTCTAAATATCTACAAAAAAGGAAAGACATATTTTCCCATAAAATAGGACTTATCTTGATCGATTTCTTGCCCCGATAAATCCCTAGACTATAAATTTCATCAAAATAATTAGAGCCGTTTTCGAGAAACTCTTTTTATCCCTCATCTAATCAAAAAATCGTTCTTCAGAAAACATGTAAAGTTTTTAATTTCCACACAACTCAATGAAAAATAAAAAATTATTCTTCTCTCAACAGGCGAATAAACAAGATATTTGTATGAATTCTTTAATATAATTTCTTAATTATAAATTATATGTATAAATAAAGCTACTGTTAACTAATTAGAAACGATTTGTAATTGTCATACCAAACTTCAGATATTATTATTTACTCATTTAATTCATTATAACTTTCATGCAGTACAATAAATATGTACATACTTCACAAACTAACAAAACCAATTTCATCTGAAAATATTTTGGAAATTTTTAATATTTTTGCAACAGAGCGTGACAAGAGTTTGCACATTACCTACCTACTGTTTTAGATTCACGGAAATCAGGAAAAATCTTGTTCCTTTCCGAGGCACCCGGGTATTTTCGGGAATATCAAACAATGTTGTTTAAAAAAACTAAAGTATAAATAAACACAGAATTTAAAAAATTAAATAAAATTAAAAATATAAAATTTTTGCGTGAATTTGGAGAGGAAGGTCACCTGCAACATCTATAAGAATGTGAAAAATCAATGAGTGGTCATGTTTTAATGTTTTGACTACACATTACCAAAGTTAAAGGTGCAATTTTTAATTTGGTAAATAAATGAAATGCAAAATTTTATGATCCTCATTTTAAATAAAGAAAATACAGGAACTATAATTATTCCTGGTAAAAAAAAATTCGTCATAAGCAATGCATGGAAAATCAATGCATGATCGTTTCACTGTGTATAGCTAAAGTTGCAAATTTTTATTTGTTGAAATTTGATTTATTACAATATTATAACAACTCCGCCGTATAAAGGAAGGGTAAGGAACAGCTACTTTTGAATCAAGGAAAAATGCGTATTTTCCAAAATAACGCACAAAATTTAATACTTTTCTTTCATTTTACTGAATTTATATGGGAAATGTAAAAATTACATACGAGAGCAAATCCGTTATTTATCTGAGTTCAATTGTTTCAATACACTTTCGGCATCTTAAGAAAGTTAAAGGATCCTAAATTGCAAACATACATACTTGGTTCACAAAGTGGGACAGTGACTGAAGTCTAGGGAAGAGACTGTTTTTAATCAAGTAACAGCTTGAGCTGTCATGTTTAAAACAAAACTAAAACTAAGCTGAGATTAGTAACAAGCCCTTTCAAGCAGAGCTACAAATAATATTCAAATCTATATATATATAGGCAAAACCAAATTTGTAGATCCCCTTTTGTCCTTTATGTGCCAACTGATTTTCTTCACTCTTTTACCAAATTGCAAAACTGTTGAATTTTAGTGACCCGACTCTATATTATTTAAATCGGTTCAGTATTAAGGAAATAAAAGGCTCATAAAGTTGACACCACTACAAATGCTAAAAATACACACGTACACGAATTCACTTATGTAAGTATTGATTCAAGTAAAAATATAAGCAAAGCAATAAGAGTGTTTAAGAGTACCTACATATTTATATGAGTAATTTTTTTATAAATGTGCGTTTTTGTATGCAATTTTATTTCATTTATTGCTTTTTCCATGGGGAAGGGTAGTTTTTTCTCTATAAATGAATGCAACCAAATTAGCTATACGCTTAAACTAGCGGTCGAATTTCGACCAGTAGTCGTACTTCAGTAGTACAAAAATGTTCATCGTTGTATTCAAGTTCAGATTTGCAAATCTTTTCTATCATTTCAAAACAAGAGTTGTTGCCACCAAAAATATAAATAAGTACACTAAAAATTAAAAGCACCGAGCTTTGCCACGAAAAATTTTCGACTTGAAAATTTTATAAGCACTTAAAACAGTGCTAAAAGCATTGAGTTGATAACACTGGTACATAAAAATTAAAATACATGGAAAAACGTACATATAAAAAAATCCGTTTGCCTAAAATTATTTCTATATCTAGTTAAAAAAGTTATATATGAACCTCTACTTTCAATACCAAAGATACATACTCGTACTTATGTATATAGTTGATATAAATTTTTTTTGGCTGGGTCGTTTATTATTATTTCATATGTTTCTAAAAAGTTTGTGTTTAAAATAATAAAACAAAAAGTATGTTTACAAGTTGACAATTTTTAAGTATGCGAAAAAAGATGCATATGAAAAAAACTATCGGATTGAACTGTCAGAAACATTCACATTTGATATTTTGTTTTGTAAAATATGCTTCTTTTTTATAAAAAAATTTTCATCAGATTCTTCACTTTGTCAGCAGTGGCAGTGTTTTCCAGACGCTCTATATTTGGGTAATTTTTGTATTTTAAATAGAATATATTTAACTAAAAATGGTCAAAAATTATACCGCCAATATTGACTGAACATATTTGTTATTCATCACTCTGCTTAATTTAACTAAATTTGTTACAATATCGCAGCGAAAACTATAGGGATTTTGATTCCACTTTTAAATCAATTAAGATGTTTTTAAAATATAAAAAGAATTTAAAAGAATACTCTCAAAACTTTTTCCTTATATTCAGCGGCACAGGTAGACCGTTCTAAGGGGTATTTAGTGCCACCTAAAATACAATTAAACCACCTCTAGAATCCTTAATTTATGTATTGTATTGTATTGTATTTGCCTTGGAGTGCTGTTTAGCCTCCTCAGTGAGACAGCCAATGGTCATATTAAAATCAAATTAATTCATTACGTGAAATAAAGGGGTTATAAGTGAATTTGACAATTGCCTTTCATAAAACTGAAAATAAGTTTCTGAATATTTCCTCTTCCATAAAACAGGCATTTTTAAAGACCTTTTTATTTCTGAGTATAAATTTAGCTACAATTGTATAATACAGCTAATTTAGGTCTTCTTTTCTGTTACACATCACAGGTAGTTTTTAAATCATTTTCATTTCTGAGTACAGATTAAACTACAATTGTATAATGCAGTCAGTTAAGTTCTTAATTACGAAGAATAGTGATCAGTTGCACAACCTACTCGTATACATATCTTGTTAAAATAAGTGCGATAATGAAATTTAGAATTATTCAGAAGCTCCGATAATGTAAATGAATTTAAATTGGCTGTTGTAGAACAACTACGTGATTTAACAGGATATCACGAAAAGGATTTTAATTCAAAATTCACTTCGTTTATTTGGCAATTAATAGAAAATGGCATGCATCAAGTCTTTGTACGTTTATATTTAATATATTTATTAAAAAAAAGTTGGGCTGGCTAAATGTTTGAGATTATGACATTCGAGATCGAATAATGTGTTCGATAGCGAATGCCATAATCTCAAACTAAGAAAATTCGATCGCATAAGCTGGATATCGAAAGCGACGATAAGGCCGCTGTCTTTAGACAGCGAAAGAGGATAACCCTAAAAAACTATGGAAGAATGTTACGCATACATAAGATGAAGTTAGCTTCAAAATAGTAAAGAAAGTAAATGGGAATGTGATGAACTGTCAGGAAAAAGTGTTTAAAAGCAAAAATGTGTACTAATGTCACGGACATAATAGATGCAAATACTTTCAAACCTTTAGTAGATCCCTTACGGCCAAGAAGTAATAACTCTGAGCATTGGAACAATTCGCGTCCATCATCAGTTCATTTTTGGCGTCCAATATTATCGGTAATCAATATAAAAGATCACATTTATCAACTACCCGATTTGTAAAAAAGCACAGAAGGATCTTCAGAATGTGTATGATTCAACGAGTTAAAAGTACAACTATGAATAAGGAATTTCTCTGTTACATGCTTGAATTAGGTGCACAGTGAATTTTAAGGATATCATATACAATTTCGCGCGAAAGAGATGAATTTGACCTAAACACAACATTAAAACCAAAATGATCGCCAAAAAAATTACCCCAAAAAATTTTTTCGAAAAATTTGGGCTTCTGTTTGTCAATTGGGGTGTTCTCAGAGGAATCCCAAGAATGCAAAAACAAAGACTTTAATCTATGTATATATAAATAGGCAAAGACAAATTTTTAGATTCCTTTTTCTCCTTTGTTTGCCAACCGATTTTCTTCATTCTTTTACCAAATGGTAAATAATGTTGAGCTTTAGTGACTCGACTATATATTATTTTAATCAGTATTAAAGGAATAAAAGGTTCATAAAGTTGACACCACTACAAATGCTAAATGAGAAAAAGGGATCTAAAAATTTGTCTTTGCTTATTTATATATGTATAGATTACTTATCTAATAGCTGAAAATTATGTAGCCTCAAACCAAAAACATTTATGCATATGTAAGTATGTATATGTATGTGATGAATAATACAGGTCAACACGATTTTTAAGGTCCGTATTTTCTTAATCAATTTGCATACACATGATAATGCCTATAAATTTCTTTTTTTGAATTTACTCTCTATTTCGAGATTTTCCGTTAGATATATTGAAAAAAGAGGATACTCGAGATATTCAGAAAGTTTTATAAAAAATATACGTTTTTCAAAAAAATTTTAATTTTTCTTTTAAAGACATTAAAAGTTTAAGCTGAAGAAAATTAAATTGTTTTCTTAATTGTGATAACACCATATGTATGTTACAAATAAAATGAGCTACAATTTATTAAAATCGTTTCGTGAGTTCTAAATTTATTCACAATTCAGTAGCACCTATTCAGATAAAATCAAAATGTAAAATTTTTTATAGTGATTTTTGTTTTTTGTTAAAAATATTTTGCATGTTGATTATCACAATTAAGAAAAAACATTAGCATAAAATTTTAACGAGTCTTAAAAAAATTGAATTTTTTTCACAAAATGTATTTTTTTGACAAAACTTTCTGAATATCTATGAAACTATAAGGCAGTAAAAAAAATAATACGGACGTAATTTAGAGGTTATTTTGTTTCCGATCCTCTCTGTGTATTTTTTAATTTATTCGAAGAACTTGTTAGAAACAAAAATGTAATTTGTAGGCATTGGAGCTCAGTATCATATGTATGCAAATTGACTACGAAACCTAAGACTTTACACAAAAAAAAAATTTGTTGACCCGTATAATTGATGTAATGATGAAGGACAATTTTTTATGTGTAAAATACAAAAAAAAATCTGCGATACAAATAAACTATGTACCTATTTCATATACATACATAGTACATACGTATAATGTATGCAACATGGTAGAATAATACAGGTAGTGTCGAAGCGTTAACGGACTTTTTTTGGGTTCGTGTCTGTCAAAATTTGATTATGTATTACTAACACTCACCCACACTGCTAAAAAAACACACTTTATCACTTGTTTCAAATGCAAATAAGAAAAGGAAAAGAAACAAAATTCTTTATAGAACAGAAAATGCAACCATTTTGCCAGTTTTCTTTTGTACTTTTTGACAGCTTCGAACCTAAAAGCAGTGTTGTTGTAGCTTCGACACCACCTGTATTATTCCACCATGGTATGCAACTTTAATGTTATATTACCCCCTTCAGTGGGCGTGTCTTAAAAGTTTCCTTTTTTGCTTTATCTTTATTGGCTTAAATGCTATGATTTTTGTGCGTCGTGTCGCTTTTATTGTCAGATGAACATCAATTTGAATCTCAAACATCTGCCTATGTATGTACATATGTACATATGTATGTATGTCTGAAAAAAATGTCGAAATCAAATCATGAATCAAAAAAATAAGATTGCGCACTCAGCCGTACAAAATAAACTTCTACTGCGCATGTACGTCATCATAGAATACAAATGAGTGTTTGTTGTAAAAAGTGTAAGAGATTTTAGGCGAAAAACTGGAAATAACTTCTAAACGGGTGCATCGATTTGAACAAAATTGTAAATGGACAGAAAAGAGATGCAGTCGCGTAAAATTTTTGAGTTTGGGCTTGAAGCTATTTGAAGAAGAGCTTCCTCGAGCTACCAAAGTACTACATTTCGGCTTGCTTTCCATACACAAATATACTTTTGTTTACAGCACATATTCTATGTCTACGTCACAATACAACACAATCACTCACAACAAAATAACGGACCTGCGCAATCTTGTTTTCTTGATTCATGAAATCAAATGATATACAGTAGTCCCCGCTTAAATGCGTATGTTAAATTGGACAGGTTTTTACGAATTTCAGCGGGGAATCAATTAAGCGAAATTCGGATAAATGCGCAATTGACGCATTTAAAAAACCTCGGATAGTTCTATTTACGGATGATATTGAACAACCATATACATATGTACATACATATACGACACAATTCAATTTTACATTTTTCTTTAGAATCTAATTTATCTCGAGCTTTTTTTATAAAAATTTTTATATTTCCCTGAAGAAGCCACACAAGGAAGTGGCGAAATATCGGTTATCTAATAAAATTTTATAAACGTTTTTTTATAAAAAAACTGACCTATAGCTCGAGATAAATTAGATTCATTTAAAAAACAAAAGGTCGAAAAAATATATAAGAATAATCTGTTATTTATTAATTGTATTTTTTCTTTCAAAGTTTAAGTTTTATTTTTTATTTCACTCATTTTAATTTTTTAAAGATTCGCGTTTTATTTTAACACGGTTTCACTTCTACTGTTGCAAAAAAACTAATTTTAAAATTAAAATTAATTTCTTTTTCTTTCTGTTTAGATTCTTCCAATCCCGATTAAGACCACTTCACACTATAACACAGTTATTACATAAATTAACAAAAATGCAACGCTTATTATATTGTTCTTTGAAAAATATAAAAAACAATAACAAATTATCATATCAGAGTTGCATTTTTGTTAATTTACGTAATACTTGTATTATTGTGTGAAATGGCCATTAATAAGGTCTATGCGTATGTAGGACAAAATATTTGCTATAAGGAACTGTCAAACTCTATATACATACATACATATAAAGATGTTGTTTATATTTTTTATTTGGGTTTGGATGGTAAAGCTTAGTACTCTGTTCAAATTCGCGAAAAACATTGATTACTTCGTTTGGAAATTTTGACAATTAGCCAGTGGTGACAACACTACGATTTAGAAGAAATTTATCGTTTTTATTGCCTTGAAGTAAGCAACATTGTTTTTCTTATGTAAACAAAAGCCATGTGCGGAAACAAATGGAGAACAAAATATTTTTAAGAGCTTGTGCTGCAACGGAGGAGCTCTTTGAAGACACACATTCTGCAAAAACCCCATAACTTCATTTTATGTTATTTTTACACTATTTTCCATTATTTTAGTTATTTGTGGGCAACAAAATTATTGCTAAGTAAAATCTGATCACCTGTTGTTTACAATTTCGTACGAAATAAGTGATGCTTATATTATTTCGCAGTTGGAAAATATGTTGCCAGTTTTCACAAGATGAACAGAGTTCAACTTCAGCAGTATTACCTTGCAATTATTTCGCATGATTTTTTTTATATGGACTTTTGACAGCAGTTCGCACGAAATGATGAAAAGAGTACCATGCGTAAGACGAAAATGCTTAAATGAACATCGTTACCAATACATAAACATACCTATCTATCTTATTTTATGGTTGCAACATTTTAGTTAATAAACGTCTTGCCAGATCTTTTTTTTATAAAAAACGAGTTTTCTTTTTAACAGACTTAAGCAAATGCTCATCTATAGTTATAAGTACTAGAGTACGCCTAGAGGTCGAAATTCGACCGCCAGTTCAAACGTATACCTATTATAGTTGCATTCATTTAAAGAGAAAAAATTACCTAATTACTAATTCGCTTCCCCATGGTAAAAACAATAAACGAAATAAAATTGCATACAAACACACACATTTATACAACAAATCTTATTACTTACATATACATATAAATATGTAAATACGTAGGTTCTCTTAAACATTCTCATTGTTTTGCGTATGTTTTTACTTGAACCAATCCTTATGTACATATGTAAGTGAATGCGTGTAAGTGTGTATTTTTAGCATTTGTAGTGGTGTGAACTTTAGAGCCTTTTATTCCTTTAATACTGAACCGATATAAATAACGTATAGTCGGGTCACTAAAGCTAACCAATGTTTACCCTTTGGCAAAAGAATGAAGAAAATCGGTTGGCAAACAAAGGAGAAAAATGGATATAAAAATTTGACTTTGTCTATTTACATACATATATTCATATATACATTACATACTCATGTACATAGATATAATTTAGTCTTTATAAAATTATTGATTTAAGCGCGGAAGGCTTTTAAGGGGGGCGCATTTAAGTGAAAATGTTGTAATAGACTATTCCTATACGAATGTTTTTGTTGCCAGTAGTTTTTGTGCATTAAAGCAGGGACATCACTTAAGCGGGGCGCATTTAAGCGGGAACTACTGTAGTCATAATATGGAATCACACATCAAACGTTTGAGTGTTTGTTAGTTGGGAAAAGGCCAATGTACAAAGAAAGTGGTTGTAGTGCATCATAACCACAATATCACACAAAACCGAAAACAACAAGAACAACCTGGACAATTTGGTTACAACAACTACATAAAATAACAGCAACAAAATTTCATCACAAAATGAGTTTGTTATAGCGGTAATTGCAACGACAAGGTTTTGTTATTGCAGTTTGTTTTTTTTAATTTAACTTGTAATTTCTGCTTTTCTGAACACATCCATCGACAACTTACAAAGCCTCACAATGTGGTTACAACAACAGCAAAAGTTGAACAACAACATAATATAAAAAATAAATGAATAAAAACTGAAATATCAACCTTAGCAACAGTAACAATAACTGAAACAGCAACGGGGCACTTCATTAAATGGTGCTGCTCATATTATTAACTGGCTGACTATTAAAAAGTTAGTTGTTTTCTTAGTTATAGTGGTTGATGTTGCTGTTATTATGTATGTATGTATGTATGTATGTATATGCAATTTAATAGTAAATCTGTTGCCTCTATTGTTGCTGATGTTGTGTTTTGTTACCCTACTCTTAAAATTATATACATACATACATATGTATGTATGTGTGTATATAAATTACATCGTATGTTATCAATATTGTTTTAACGAAATTTTAGTATTTGCTTACATACATATACATATATGTATACTTATGTATGTACTATATACATACATATATGTATATGTACATTTAAATGGTCCAAAAGTAAATATGACATTTGCTGATGTTATTATTATCTATCTCCATCCATAACCACATACATACATATGACCCTAATCCATGCAACAAGAGAACTCTACAGTAATCCACGGATAATTTCCCCACGCATCAATTGCTTTCAAGTTTATTTGCCTCTAATCTAAAATCCCTGTTATTTTTTTCTTATAAAACTCCACGCTTAATTACCCCAGGCTTAAATACCTACTTTCTGTAAATGCCTGAAAATTTAGATCCCCAAAATAAAATTTATAAATAAAATTTATTTATTTATTTTTTAAAATTTATATCATATTGCGATTTTTCAGTGTTGGCAGTTTTTTACGCATTTTCGTTATACTTTGCGATTTTATCCGAATTTATAACACCTCTTAGGCATTTAGCTTTATTAAATTTTTCGGTTTCTTTACAATTTGCGTGATGGAAGTAGTTATTGCCTTTTGTATTAAAAAAATTATTAATGCTAAAAATAACAATTCCTTTCCTGAATTATTATACGATTCATTAAAAAAAATAATCATTCTGATATATACACACATGCATTTGGAAATTGAAACATGTAAGTGGTATATTCGGCTGTGCCGAGTCTTATATATCCTTCACCAATATGTGGAGTAAGGAATATCTTTAGCGATGAACAAATTTTGCAGATGTTTGAATAATATTATGTAAGAGTACTTCATTCTGTATGTTCCTCAGATAATAGTCATACAAAACCAAAACAAAACAAAAAAAACTTTTTGACAGATTTCCGTCATTCACGGGCGCATTTCACTGATTTTCATAAACAAAAACCAACGTATAATTTACAACGGATTGATTATTTTTAAGGGTTGCGCGTTATCAGAGGGCTTTAGACTAGACGTTCAAGGGCAACGGACATCGTTAAATTAACTTCCCCATCATTGAGTTTCCCGAATATATGTACATGTGTGTATGGATGTATATACTTTATGTGGGCAGAAATGAATGAATATTTTAGGAATTTCATACATACATATGTAATACATATGTACATATGTAGAGCATACGTGTGGGCTATTTCGCTTTTTTGTGGTGAAGGGCATGAAAATGTTTTTTATTTAAATTAAATATGAAGTACTAATTAGTCTAAGAACATAAGAAACGTCGGCACAGCATATAAAATTGACATCGATTTGCGGGTTGATCGCAAGCCGTTGGTATAAAATTTATTTACTTGACAGCTTTCATTTCTTTTCAGTTTTTGTTTCTTATTCTCTCAACAGCCTATCCAAAAAAAATCAATTAGGTACACATATTTTATGTACAAAAACCATGATACAATAATATAAATAGTACTAATTTTTAAAAAGAATTCAAAAGTACAAGTATAATACAAGTCCCTACCAACCTGATTATTTTAGCTTTTAATAATACGTTTAATGAATTCCAAAGATCTAATTTAGTTTGTTTTTTTTCCTAATAGTTTTTTGCTATATTAATGCATATTTATAAAATAGGTTTTCAATATATTCATGAACATTATTAAAAAGAGTAAAATGTGAAGTTCTTGAAATTTTGAATAAAAACATCTTGAATTCTTCAACATTCTTCAGATTGACTGTGTTTTTAACAAAAATCCAATGCCGAACCTAGGAAATAGGTGCCGACTACAGATTCAAATCGTATGTTTAGGAGAAAACGAAATTTTTTTAAATTAAATGAAAATGCACATAAAACAGATAATTGAGTTTAAAACTATACCAATCACTTGGCAACAAGAAACCATTGACAATACAACATCATATTTACACTCATAATAACATCAATTTCAAAGTAAAAAAAAGTTAAACTGCCGACTACTGGAGCATTCACCCTATACTTATTTTATGAACCAAAACCATGATACAATAATATACATAAATGTGGAATAATATTCTCTTTTCATCACCATTTTAACCTTCTAACGTTTTTAACGTTTATTATTTTCTACTCAACAATTGTGTTACAAAACAAAAACAAACAAACAAAAATTAAAAAAAAGAAAGCTGTTTGTTGTTCACCCAGCAAATAAATCTTTTAGATTTTATAATACAAGATATTTTTTTATACATATGTAAAAACGAACAAATAATAGTGACAAATTAAAAAGGAACATTTCTAAAACTATGTTTGCCTTATTTGTTTATGGTAAGACTATTCTCTCTGTTTACAAAAAAACATTAAATATACAAATTAATCGGCATTTAAGTCAAAATACCTACATACATACATATGTACATATATGTACATACATACATATGTGACAGCGCATAGAGAAAGGGACCTAAGGGTAAAAAAAATCAATTTTCACTTTTTTTTTATGTAAACAACATCTGAGCATCGAATGAGACCGATCCCATGCCCCAAAAGTGTTCCCTCCCAGAGATATGCGCGTTTTATGATGTGATGGTACACCAAAGATACACGTAGTATTTAAATCTTTAAAATGGCTCTCCTGAACAAAACCGGTTTTTACAGAAGTGGTTTTACTAGGGTACACTCCAACAACGGATCTCTCCTGAATTGTTACATTTTGTTCACAATTGAAGAAAAGATTGTGTTGTGAGGAAGCTTTCAATAAGTGAAAAAAACAAAATAAAAGATAAGGGAACAAATTGTTCAAACAATTTGGTAGGAGTTTAAATTGACAATTTAGGATAAATAGCAAAAACAAAATGCCTGTTGTTTCATACTATTGTAACACAATAAAATAAATTGTCATACATACATACATACATATATTTTTAAATAACAAATTAAATTGATTAAATTTGTGTAAATTATTGAAATAGGTATTTAATAAAACAAACAATGAAAATAAACTAAATAAAAATACCTATTTGTGAATAAATGAAAGAGTTAAAAAACAAATATTTAGGTATTAGGTTTTTGTTATATGTACATACATACATATGTATGGATGTATGTTGTGTTTCTTCGCAGCAGTGGCAAATCGTTACGTTGCCGTTGTTTGTTGCGTTCCTATTCTAATGACGATTTCTTTTCTAGAAAAAAGTGCAACATTTTTTGCCCTTTTTACTGAAAATTTGCAATACAGTCGAAGCCCGGTATAACGAATGATATAATGTCAGACACATTCGTTAAACTGGGAGATTCGCTATACCGAACAAGAGTCATTTGGCATTGAATTCAAATTATTAATATTATTAACCCCAGTAAACGCACTTGTAAATTAATACACATCAGTTATTTAAAAAATCTGTAATAAATGACTGTTTACGTGACAGAAAATTTTGAGTAATCAATTTTATTTTGATCACACCATAATATGCAGTCTTCAAACCGTTTTATAGCATCTATATTCTTAATAGTAGGTACTTCTGGCTCTACTGTTGGACCATTATTATTGTTTTTTTTTTATTCTCAACGTTGGTATTATTAATAGCATGCATCCTCATTCGATGTAAACAACGTCTACATTAAATGTTACCTGAAATTTTATCAAATAAACTAAAACATAAAAAAGGTTAAATTAATAAATAAATCTACATGTCATCTTGTTGTAATAATATTGATCGTGGGATATCATCCTCATCATCAAAATCTGCAATAAAACTACACAATTCTTTTTGTATTATGGGATATTCATCTTATTTTAAGAGATTTTCGATTTTTAGTTCCATTTTTTGTATATTTAAAGTTTTCCACAATTTAATTTTTTTTATCCCGCATCTTTTAGATACCACTGAATCCTCCAAAATTTTAATATTTTCACTGAATGATATTCCTTTTCTATTCACCATCCTGTTTTCGCAAAACATCAAATACAATTTATGGTTGAAAATGCTCTCCCACTAAAAAATAAACAACAAAAACCAAGAGAAAGACTAACGACATTGTAACGACTTTCGGTTTTGCTTTTTTCTGTACCATTCGCTAAGCCGGGCGTAAAATAAGTTGACCATTCGTAATATAAGGTAGCTAATGGAAAAATTTGGTCGTTAAAGCTCGTATTTGTTATACAGGGCTTCGACTGTATAATCATTTTTTTTTGAAATACTGAGTTTATTAGAAAAATTATTTTATCATCACTTACAAGGCAAAATTTTTGTTTTAAGAATACTTTGAATTGCTATTTTTTGATAAAAAGTAAAAGAAATGTTACATTATTCAGAAAAGAAAACGGCATAAGAAACAAAAGTTTTACAAAAGTTATTTAAATTATAAATTGATAGTTTTACCATTATTGTTGATTTATTTATTTTATTAGTTACTAGTTTTATTGTTATTTACATTCATACATAGTACGTACATACATATACATATACATATACATACATAGATATGTACTATTTTTTATAATTATTACACGATATATTTTTATATTTTATCTAAAAATTATATAAAACTTTAAATAGGGTGAATGCTCCAGCAGTCGGCAGTTTAACTTTTTTCTTACTTTCAAATTGATGCTCTTATGAGTGTAAATATGATGTTGGTTTGTCAATGGTTTGTTGTTGTCAAGTGATTGATGGGTATAGTTTTAAACTCAATTAACTCTTGTTATGTGAATTTTTATTTCATTTCAGAAAATTTCGTTTTCTCTAAAACATAATATGTACATATGTATTTGATTCCGTAGTTTCTAAGTACGGCATTTTATGGTCCAGTTGTCGGCAGCTTCCGACTTCAGGATTCTCGTGCACCTATAGTCGGCGGTTCTTAAAATACTCAATAAAAACTATGCCGACTATTGGCTAAAATCATTTTAAATTTATAACAATTGCAAAGAGATTTAAATCGGTTCGATATTTAGGCAGCTAAAAGCATTTAAAGTTGCTACCAACACATGCGTGTATTATCAGTTGCTTCAGTTTGAAAAATAAACAAAGTGAACATGTGTATTTGTCCAAATTGCTTTTGCATCGAAATGCGACAGTCTGAAGTTTTTTATTAAGAATGTTTTTTGTTTTTGTACTTTATCGAATGTTAAATATTCATTTCTAGAATGCGGTCGATTGAGTTGACCGCTGGATATACTAGTTTAGTTTGAATCGCTTGAATATGGACATAAAAAAGTCAACATTTCCCAATTTCACTCCCGGTCAAACTGTAAACCAACAGTGCGTCCGTATTCATAGCAAATCGAGTAATCTTAATATTTCTTAGCAAGCAATGTATACATACAGAGAAAACTTCTAAATAATGGGGGGTTCCACATTACCCTCATATTACACATTACCCAAAGTTATTTTAGTTTTAAATGCAGAATTTAATTTTTGTTTTATTTTTATAAACGATTAAAATAAATTGGCTTGAAAATTCGTATTTATACACAAAACACAACTGGTCCCTAAATAGTTGCTCACCACTGTACGACTATAGATGTGTGTAGCAAAGTTGGTAATAATGAATGATGAGTCATGCACTATGTTAAGAGGTACACTTTTTTTCTTTATTTTTTTCTTTTTCGTTTTGTGGTGTTCGGTAAAGGTACATATGTACATATGTATGTACATACTTATATACTACATACATACATACATACATATGTATATAGCTATATACTTATGTATATATATGTATGTACATATTTATTTTTTGCTATTGCAATTGTTGTTTGTATTACTTTGGTGGAGTGAATGAAAATGAGCCCAAGTACTTTCAAGACAATGGCTGCAAAATAATAAAAATTAAAAATAGCAATAATAAGTACTGAAAAAGCAACAACAATAAGAACTGTAATAAAAACTAAAGGTAACAAAAGTTCATCGGTGCAATGATGTGTATAACGATTTATTGTTGTAAGACACGTCCATGATGAGTGGTGATCACTATAATTAAATTTTATTTCAATATTATTGTGTTTTTGTTTTAATAAATATTAATTACATTTTTTCATTATTGGTATTAATTATGATAAGTCAGTCAGGCAGTAGCATTGATTACATACAAGATAATTTGTAAATTTTAATTGCAAAATGTTAACAAATTAAAGTGCTGTATGCACAATAGAGCGGCTTTGAAAGTTGTAAAAATAAATTTGCAAACAAAAGTTTGTTCTTTCCATAAGGTTTAGCAGACTTTCTATATGCATACATACATATGTACATACATACATATGTATGTACATTAAAGCCACTACCACTGTACATACATACATATGTATGTACATATGTACATACTTATGTATATGTACTACGGTACTCAATCACATATCTTTTATTCGGTTAACGGTGTTCGATTAATTTAAAACTGGCTATTTTTGATTAAAATTAATTATTATGTATTTACATAGTACATAGTATGTACGAGTATGTATGTACATTAGGGTGGTTAGAAGAAATCAATTTTGGATTTTCCATCGGCGTACACCCCTAATATGTGCCAATAGGATAGAAAACGCGATTGACAAGGTTTCAGCCCATTCTGATAATGTTAACACGTGACTCATTGAGGTTAAAGTTGGGACAAACACCGGTTTTTCACTAAAAATCATAGTTTTTTGCCCTTACAGTCCACACCATTTATTCTATGAACCTGATTCGAGTCTTATTTCATAGGAAATTTTATTCTTATTAATTTTGATCCTGATAATATTTTTACCAAAACTGTTATTTTTCACACTATTTAACATTTATCAGATTATATCGTAGTAGATATCCCAATAATCGAATACATCGAATTTAACTACATATTGTAAAATAGTATTCAAATACATTAAACGGATTTTTATCCTATATTGTAATTATAAGATTTAATGTCTTGTATTCGAAAACAATAAACAATAAAATAAGTAAATAAATGAAAATATTTTTTTTTTATTTTTGTTACTAAATTATATGTATATCATAACAATTATGTGAGTTCATTTAAAGTTTTTATTCGTTACATTATTATTATTTAAAATCACAAATTAAGGTGGTAATGGCTTGGACATTGTAGCTTTTGAAGAGTCTGAAAAAAGATGCCTACATTCAGATACAACTTGTAAAAGACACTGGCGTTGTTCTTCATCTTTTGTCAAGGATGAATTGTAGTCTTAGATTAAATTTACCGCTCTCTCAGCTGTGTCATTTACTACTCTTAGACCTTTCACAATTTTTTTTGCTCTTAAATAATGTTGATTTTCACACCATATATCGGGATCAGTATTTAAAAAATCGGTATTAATTTCAATCTCTTGAAAAAATTTAAAGTCCGAGAAGAAACAAAATAATCAATTTCTTTATCCAATAAATTATCAATTTCTTATATAAAATATAATAATATATATAATATTATAAAATAAACTACGCAAGACTTGGCAATTGGATGGTAATTTGCTGCCAGTTATTTGATGAGACGTGTGACCAATTAAAAAAATTTGATCTTTCTGCCTTCATCTCATGCTCATTGATAATGTGGACATGATAATATAAAAAAATTTAATCGAAAAAGACGGTTAAAAAAGCATATATATAAAAGCTCGTATTGAGAGACACGTACAGACTGAATGAACTTTGATGTATGACTTGTTACACCAAAAAAATGGAAATCCCCTAATCATAATTATTTGTCTGTACTTTAACGGAAAAAAATAAACCAACACAGTGGTGGGTATTAATTGTCAAACTTTGGTCAGTTCAAGCGTTTGTGGTAAATTTACTCTACTCCATTATAAGTGGTACTAAAACGTATGAGTAGCAAGTTTACACTCTTTTAACTTTTTTAACCTCAATGAGTCACGTGTTAACATTATCATAATGGGCTGAAACTTTGCCAATCACATTTTCTAGCTTGTTGGCACATTTTAGATTGGTGCCCCGAAAGATAGCCTAAAAAAAAATTTACCATATACCTTGTAACCACCCTAATGTACATACATATTGAAATGAAATTTTTGGCTTGAGTTCAAATCTGAGTTTACCCCATTTGAACTCAAGCCAAAAATTTCATATCAATTATGTATGTACTATGTATGTACCTATACATATGTACATACATACATCTTAAACAGTTCAATAATTACGTACATACATACATACATATGTACATATGTATAAATATTAATTATTAATTAATTAGTACATACATAGTATGTATGTACATATGGACCTTAGTATATTTTTTATGTGTTCAATTTAATCTAAAGAAATAAACCGAAACTACCTATTAAAAGTGTTAAGAACTTGGAAAAATCAACACAGAAATCAAATAGCATAATAGGAGAAGTTTAGAGAAAAAAACTGCTTAAAACTAGAGATGGGCGTCGCTCACGTGAGTAGCGTGAATCATGCGTGAAAAAACTGCTCACGTTTTTTGTTTCAA
Source organism: Gymnocheta viridis (assembly GCA_956483585.1). Classification (NCBI taxonomy): domain Eukaryota; kingdom Metazoa; phylum Arthropoda; class Insecta; order Diptera; family Tachinidae; genus Gymnocheta; species Gymnocheta viridis. Next base: position 57,937,926 of record OY101444.1, read on the forward strand.
TCACGTGAGCGTGCATGAGCGTGAGTATAAAAAAACTTAGTGTGAGTGAGCGTGCATGAGCGTGAGTATAAAAAAACTTAGTGTGAGTGAGCGTGCATGAATTGATTTTTTGCGTGATTGTTTCGTTATTTTTTCGATTTTCAAATTTTTTTCATATTTTTAATAGGTACGTGGTTTTCAATTTTGTCATGAAGACATAAAACGTTGTATTAATGTACTGATGTGAAAGAACGAGTCAAAGTAGGAGTATAAGTCCGAGTTTCGGCTGGCTAACATTTGGAAGAAAAAAATTTGAAATTTTTTTAGTTTTTTTCGCATTCACATAGACGAACGAACAAGACCTACAAATTTTAAGTTTTTGGAAAAAGCAAAATATTTTCCTATTCTGCAAAAATTGGCTAAACAAATACTGTGTGTACCATCCAGCTCAGCTACAAGTGAAAAAGTTTTTCAACGCCAGGAAGAATACTTGAAGAGATGTGAAACATACTTCTTGGGAAAAATGTTGACAAAATTTTATTTCTGTATATATCTATTTATCTATTATCTATTAACGTTAAAGTAAAAGATGCCCTACTTAATCTTAATATTTTACACAGATTGTTTATGAGCTAAAAAATGAATGATTTTAATCCAAATTTTTTAAATATTTACATAATTTTAAATTTCACTTGAAAACTTTAAAATAAAATAAAATTTATATTTTCTTTAAGAATTTTCAATTGTATTCAATTTTATTTTAACTACAAAGTTTGAAATCGCATGATACATATGTGTAAATCCTGCTTGATAACTCTACATTCGTACACGTTTTAACATCAATATATAAAAATTTGTAGGGCTTTCAAAAAAGGTACCTTCAACTTATGCTTGGTGTTTAGAGGGGTATAAGTGTACTTTCGAATGTCATAAAATATAATTTTTTAGGAAGTAAATCTGAAAGTTAAAGTGTGTTTTCGTAATTTTTTGCGAATTTTGCATAATAAAGTACACAGAATCTAGTTCCTGAAAGAAAGATGAATATAATATTTCATATTCTGAAATTTCATACCTAATTTCAATGTTTCGAAAATATGTAACACAAAATGTTTTTACTAAAATTTAAGTCAATGTATGAAAATATGGCTTTCGATCGGGCCATCTTCATTAACACTAAAGTAATGAATACCTAAAAATGGTTAATTTGTGGTATGAAATTAGAAGATCTGAGGTAGGGTGGGATTTGTGCATGAATGAACGTCGAAATACATTTATTTTATTTATACAATTATATATCTAGTTTAATATTTCATAACAAAAATAAAAATAAGTTGGATCACTTTCCAAAAATTTTGTTTCTGGGACTTACCCATATATCAAAATTGAAAATTGTATTTCAAAACTAACAAATTGTTTTAGAAAAGTATATTTCTCAGTTAAACATAAATTTCCTCTTTTATTGCATAATTTTCTAATTGTAATGCGTGATCCATTTCGAGGTTCCCTACTTTTTTATAGAAAAAAACACAGAAAATTCAAATTTAATGGAGAATGTTTATTATCATTTGAAAGAACATTCTTTGGCATTTATTTTTTGAAGATTATGTCTATTAAATGTTGGCCGTTGCTACGTCGCAGATGGTCCATCCGTTGAGTCCAATTTTCGATGACTCGTTCGAGCATTTCGACTGGTAACTGGCGAATGACACGCGTGATGTTTTCCTCCAAGGTCTGAATCGAAGAGGGTTTGTCCGCATAAACTATAGACTTTACATATCACCACAGGAAAAAGTTTAACGGTGTGATATCACACGATCTTGGTGGCTAATCGACCGGCCCAAAACGTGAAATTATGTGCTCACCGAAATGTACTCTCAATAAATCCATTGATTGATGTGTTGTGCGGGAAGTGGCGCCGTCTTACTGAAACCAAATGTCGCCGAGATCACGAGACCGAGAACGGTCGCCATTGCCGGTTGCGTTTGCACCGGCATAATTTTCAAAGATATATGGACCGACGATTCCACCGGCGCACAAACCACACCTACACGGTCTATTCGGTGGAATATCATCGAATAATGAATGCTGGGTCTTAAAATGTGTGATGGTGTTGCGAATAGTATGCTCAGTAGGCCGATTATGTTGACCATAAATTGAGCGAAGTGCACGAAACACATTCCTCACAGAACGTGAATTTTCGTAATAAAGTTGAACGATTTGTAAACGTTGTTCAGGCGTAAGTCTTTCCATTACGAAATGCCAAACAACACTAAACAAAAATAACATGACAGCATGACACAACTCACACGTGATCTGTCAAAAAAAGACTATTGAAAAAAGTATTTCTACTTGAATCACCCATTATATCCGATTGTTCTATTTGCATTCAGAACTTTTAATGTATAAATACTTATAGGTTGTGATTTTTTAGTGAGTATTTCGTGAGCGTGAGTTTTCGTGATTGTGGCTAACTTTTTTCCACTCACGTGAGCGTGAGTGAACGTGAGCCAAAAATATGAGTTCGTGCGTTAGCGTGCTTGAGTGTGAGTGAAAAGTCACTCACGATCCATTTCTCTACTTAAAACCTAAGCAATTGAGCCAAATTAATTTAAAATACATATCTCCTTAAACTAAGGTGACCAGATTTCGTAGAAAAAAAAGATGATATTAACAATAATAGTAACAAATTTAAATGTTTGCAATATCAAGATCCATAAGTACATACATAGATGACGGAAAAGATGAAAAGATAAGTAGATGGAAGGAAGTTCGTTCATAAATAAAAATCTTTCATGAAAGAATAGATATTTATATGAGATTTTTGTGGATGACTCGGCTGATGACGAGGTGAGTTGCAGCCGCCACTGAATATGTACATATCTTTCCCCACCAAGTAACCAAATTTGCTTTTCATAATAAAAAACAACATTTTCATTCTCCGATGGAGTCTGATATTACTCGAACCGCAAGCATGCCAGAAATATTGCTAAGAAATTTAATTGAAGATTCGAATTTAACGAACATAATCACAAGACCAGTTATGTTTGCCAAAATCAACTATGCACAGTGTACTTTCAGCATTAAATTAGTTAGAAGGCAAACGATGACGAGAGCCTACAAGATGGTTCAAGAAGGCTAAACAACAAGTATAGATAGCAACTGAAAACTTGCGAGCCAGTAAGATAAACGTGGCTTAACTTAAAAGCGTGCTACTTATTTAATAACATTAACATTTCGGATAATGCCAGCTATAAGACAGTACATTTATTTTGACTGCACAATCAGCTTTGCACGATTTTTTTTGCATATAAGTTAAAAATGCTGTTATCTTAAATGTACTTATGTATCTATGAACATGAAAAAAATTATATGGATTTTAATGATAACAACTTGTGATTTGTGTGACTTATTTGCAATTTTTTTAATTATAAATGGCTTAAGTTGGCTGTTTATGTGAAAAATGGCCACCATATTTTTAATGTGTGCATCTAACTTTGATTTTTTATATGAAAATATTTTAAAACTGCTAAAAAATATGGCTAATATGCAGTTATACAAAATGCGCTGAAAAAGTTCAGAAAGAATAATAATAGAAAATATGTATTTTGGGCAATTATGTCAAAACGCAGCTAAAGTTGATATTTTGTATGAAAATAATTTTAAAATTCCAAAAATGTTGGGTATTTATCTTAAATGTGCAGTGTTCCTGCACTGAGGGACACTTTAAAAAGGAATTTCAATGTGATTTTAAAGAATAGTGACGGAAATTATTAAATTTATGCAGTTAAGTAAAAAGTGCTCTTAACCAAAAGGCAGCTAAGTCAAAATTACTGTAGAGGAAAACTCCACTGCTCTAACTACATACAGTTTTCATGACTCCACCTGTAACTACTTGTCAGATGACAAATAAAAAGCTACGGCCTTAATAAAAATGAAACGATGTATGTATGTATGTATCTACATACATAAGTTTCAAAAACGTATTATTGAAATTATTAAAATTCACTACATAAATGGTAAAAGTTTCGTTGTTACAGTTCGCAAAACGAAAGCTTTCTGGATCCTCGTAAAGTACCTTATCGGCCAGTAATTGTGAAACTGGTGGAAAAATTTGAGCATTACACCATATTTCACATAAAAATTGATGTGGACGGCGTTTGTTTTTATCAAGAAGGCGCTACGTGCCACAGAAATAACGATACCATCGCTTTTGCGTGAAAAGTTTCATGATCGTGTAATTTCACGAAGAGGCGGACAAAATTGGCCACCAAAATCTTGTGCTTTAACACTTTTATAATTTTTTTTGAGGTACATGAAAGATATGGATTAATTACAATCGATTCAATACCTCAAATATGGAATTCGTGGAGTTATCGAGAACATAATCCCATAAATATGCGAATTGGTGATGGAAAATTTCATTAAAACAATATGATCCCGCAAGCGTAGCCATGGCGGACATTTGGTTGAAATTGTTGTCCCTTATTAATTGCATACCCTCCTCCTTTTACAATAAGATAACTTATTTGCCACTCGTAATACAATATACAAAATATGGAATATTGTTTCAATAATGTTTTGCCGAAATATGGGATAAGATGACCCAAATTTACCGATTAAATAAGATTTTTTCGGAATGAATCACGAAAATTTGCCTATTTTTTAAAGTTTCTTTCAACATTTTTTATTTTTATTTGGTTTTTTTCTACGTTATAGTAAAGATCTGGAATGTTTTATTTTTTTACCAAATAGTTTATTTAATTATGAACATTTTAAGCGTAATTTGAAAAAAACGGATGAAAAATAAAGTTTTTATTAAGGATTTTGTGGAACGACAATATTTTCATTTTCATTGCTCACACACTATAATCGGCGTAAATTCAAAAAATTTAAATTAAAATGACGAGCGACTTGAACTTAAAAAATAGGCAAACTTCGAACTTTGAGGTGGCATAACTCAGCCATTGTCAGATAGGAATTTGCAGCATATCGACGGAAAAGGCATTCGATTACCTTTCCAACGATATGCCATTTATCTCGATCGAACTTTTCGGTTGGGCTCCACAAGGGTTTGAGTGGGACCATACACCGAAAAACACAAAAGTTAGAAAAAAATTATAACGTTTTCGTGTTCAGGAGGTCCCAATTAACTTATCTAGGCATGTGGCGTTCTTGGTATTTTTTGGCTGTAAACCAGTGTTATTTCCGTCGTTTTATTTATTAATTTCAATATTTGTATATGTATGTATGTATGTAAACAATAATTTAATATATAAAAAAATTACAGTTTTTAAAGTGACAGATTAGAGACATCAGTTTTTCTTTTTAATGACTTTTGCTGTCGGTCCTTTGCGGTCAGTGTTATTAACACTCTGAATTTCATCCCACCAGATCGACCATCAAATACCACTAAAAACCACCAAAACTTCATTTGAGACTTACAACGAAAAATTCAATTCAAAACTTGTCGTTTTTAATGCGTGGTTTTCTTCTCTACCCCGCTTGCCACAAAAAATATGATTTTTATTGATGAATTTAATTCCTCTATAAATTGGAATTAAATAACATTTCCTTTTTGAAATCGATTAAATGTTTTTATATAAATAACTATTTTAACCCGGTGTGCTTTGTTACCCCCATCATTACAAAATTAAATAAAAAGAGTTTACATAGTTAAAAAAAAAATTTTATTATATGTAAATTAACTGTTGTAACACGCAGTTTGTAAATGCGGAGCATAAACAAACAAATTGTTTGGTTTTCCTAAACTGAAGCATGCAACAACGTAAAGCTGTCCGTGGGAGAAACATGGACTTGATAAATTTAAGACATAAACTTGCAGGGATTGACCGTGAGCTTTATTGATTGTCAATGCTAACGCTAGCTGAACAGGAAACTGCAATCTTTTGCAGTCAACTTGTAAATTTGTTGGAATCGTGGGAATGCGAGGCAGCAGTAAATTTGTTCCATTATATTTGCATGACATAATGGTACCTTTGTCGGAGGCCCTTGAGGTTGAAGTTCGAAATCGCTGAGTTGCTAATCATGCATCGTGTTGCTCGAGATCGTTCAATTCTAAGGCGTATTTGGTGCTCTCCAGATGTTTAATTTTCTCTTTTGAAAATTGGTTCACATATAACGAAAAAATAATTTTTAAAATTGGTCTATAAACGACAAAGTAGTTTGATAATCTATTTTTTTCCGTGCACATTTCAAATTTCAAAAAATTTTAGAAAATAAATGCAAGAAGCATTTTGAAAATGCGTCCAGAAATGACGATGTTATTTGTTAATAAATTATTGGGTCAAGCAATTTGAACCAACGCCTCCCGCCGAATTTCCCGAAATAAAAAAGATTTTCCATGTGGAAAATTTGTTTGGAAAATTGGTATTTTTTAGCGATTAAATTTGAAATCCGGCCTACAAATGGCGAGGTTATGCTTGTCTTTATTATAGAATCTGTTGAAAACTATGTGAAAGAAGTACCATAATTTTATTGGCGTTAAAGTAGGCTTAGTTAGGAAAAGTAGCCCATAATGAATTCCAGAGTCCCAGATAAATGTTGCGGTACAATTAAACAAACATACAAACACACATTCCGTTTTATGTACCTAGATAGCTTTGTATGGGGGGTAACCGTTTCCTCATCAGTTATTCTAAGAATAAAACTCAACGAATTTAAAAAGCCTCACTCTTATAGTTGTACAGACATACAAAAATCAATATTTTCCTCATATCGGGGTACCCGTTTACCCCTCCTATTCCGCTACTGTTTTGGTGAAAATTACACGTTATTATACAAACATCGAATTTAGAAATTCTTCCTTTTATAGTTGTACAGATATGAGAAAAGTAAACGTTACCTCCTGTGGAGGTACACTTTTCCCCCCTCCGATACCTTCTCACCGCTCACAGTAAATTTAGAGAGTCTCACTATTTTAGGTATACAAATATAAGGAAATTAAAAATTTATTTGTATGGGGGCTGCCCTATCCCCCCAAATTTTTCTAAAAAAATAGCTTATTTGAATTTCCTGTAATCAGTAAGACAGTTCTGAAATTTCAAAACGATCGGTTGTACCGTTTGGCGTCCTATAAGGAACATACAAACACAGATTTCTTTTTATATATACATATATAGATTTAGTTATTTCAAACCAAAACTTTGAAAAGTCATATCTTTGGGCAAAATTATCATTTTAATTTAATTTCATAAAAGACACTTTTACTAATACATGTGTATAGTAAAAGTGTCTTTTATGAAATACCACTAGCCATTTCTTTAATTTTCAAAATTCGTTTTATCTCTTTACGGTCACGCTCACTACACTGCGCGATGTGAGCAAAATTTTTATAATCGGACAATATATTATACGTAACAATTGAAGGTGGAATATAATCCAAGACTACGAAATTTTTCCCATAATACTGAGTGTGATCAATTCCCTGGATAAAAACATAAACAGATCTACATTCAAATGTTATAAAATGTAAATTAATTATATATGTATATATATTTTATTAGGACTAGTAATCATCACATATGCAACGCATTGTTCTGGAACTAGAAAAATAGGTTATGGGAAGAAAAATTGAGTAGGTAGTGTTTGTGAACATTCTTCTCACGCTCACGCTGAAAGTGAAGGGAAAGACCTCTGCGGGGAGTGTATTCCACATACCAACTGTGCGACCAAAAAACGAATGTTCCCTGTAATGCATGATACGATTCACTGGCCAATTAACCACAAATGTATGGGATCGTAGTAAAAAACGTGTGGTACGCAAAAAAGTTCGGGTATCGGGAACAAGCTCCCTGATCATTAGAGCACATTCCATTGTAGTAATGATTAAACAGTGAGTGAGTGAGTGAGTGAGCGATATTTCAGTGAGTCAATAGAGTTAGCAACCCTACTGTCACCGATGAGCTTCTCTGCTCTCTCCTGCACGCGGTTGGGTAACTTCAAAACAGACTGAGAAGAGCCGGCCCATACATATTTCATTTGCGGTCGAATATAGGTGGTATAAATAGTAAGGTGATCAGATGGTGTGAAGTAACTCTTACACCGTCTTAGAAAACCGAGGCAATTGAATGCTTCTTTTGATACCTGAAAATGTGGTCTGTCTATCACACATCACACTGGATCTTTATGCCAAGAACATCTGATTCCTTAATATCCATACCACCCATAACAACAGGTGGAGCAGCATGTTCGGTCATGAGTCTTGTGTGTAAGCATGCAACATTAGGACTTACGAGCGTTAAAATCGACCCTATTCGCATGACCCCGTTCAGATATTGTTACAAGATCATAATTGAGTATATCATTTATGTTCAATATCTTTACTCCAAACTATAACAGGCTGGGCCTGTGACTGAATGAACATGAATGGCAAATGCTGCTATTATCTGCGAGAGAATAGATAGGGTTTGAAGTTTGGCATATAATGTCAATTTGAAATATAAGAAATAGGGTAGGAGAAAGAACGGAGCTTTGCGGTACCCCTGAAATAATCTTGAACTCGATTGATGAGAAGTCATTACCGACACCAAATGCAATAAGCTTTGGCAGAAGCGCATCAGAGCCGCCATTTTACTTTCGCCGCAATGGTGTATGGAATGATACCCTTTTTCCAACAGGAGTGCTTGTAGATCCCCAGTAGAGCGCCCTCTATAAAAACCATACTAGCGGTCGCTGAGTAAACTGTTGGACTCTTAATACCTCACAAGATGGAAGTTTACCATACTTTCCGTAACTTTGGAAAGTGCACAACAAATTGCAATTGGGCGGTATTTTTCAGGGTTGCTAGCCTCTCCCTTTTTGGAGATTGGCGTTACATTAGCAACCTTCCAGCACAATAGGAATTCGTCAGCATAATACAATGTAGTGAAAAGATTGGCCAATGGACGCGCTAGCGTCGAAGACCACTGCTACAAAATCAGTGTTGGAATTCTAGCCAACACAGTAGACTTATTTATGTTGAGTTCGGCTACAACCTTCTTAGCTGCACGCGCTCTAAAAAATATTTTTCTCATCGCTACAGATACTCTTTCAAACGCAGGCAATGGTTCATTGCTTTCCGGAAAGCGATAATGTCTTGCGAATAGTTCAGCCAGAAGATTAGCTTTATCATCTGGGTCAGTGAATACTTGGTGATGTTTTAAAAGAGTCGGAATTTAGTTCCTCATTACCCTTTACTCTTAACGAATGACCAAAAGCTCTTACTATCTCGAGTGGCAAAAAGAACTTTAGCACGCAGATGCTACTCGTACAGAGCTTTAATTCCTTGCCAAATTACTCTTTCAATAATTTTCGCCATGGCATTGACATTATTGTCTAAGAAACAAAGTTTCCAGTTAAAATGCCGAAAGAGTTCGTCGAGCCCAGCCCAACGAGCCTTTTCGTACGTAGATTTAACACGTTTCGTAGCTTTTTGTGAAACGTCGCAAAGTTTGAAAAATAAAAACAAAACGGAAATGGTGCAATGATCCGTGTTACCGAGAGGTGCATTAACGCTAAGGTTGCCAGATGGGCCTGATTTGGCCTGATTGTCAAGTTTTTTAATGCGCGTCAAGTGAAAAAGTGATTTGTCAAGCTTTTTTGTAAGTTAATTTTTTTCCTCAAATTTATTCTAGCTATGTAATAATGTAAAATACTTCGACATGTGCCTACAAGGTGGCTTTCACTTCTGCCAGCAACTGACCGTTTGTTATATTGTTGGCCGGCAGTAAAAAGACATTTTCTACAAAAAGGTAAGAAAAATTGCAGAAAAGTTCTTTGGGAATTCGTAGCACATGCAATTTCCGACATAGAACTTATAAATGAAGATAATGAATGCACAATTGAAGGTTTATCCGAGGCATATTTATATTTCATTCATAATGTGATGCACGAGTTCCAAGCTGCTACATTAGTTTTAGAAAGTGACTCCTGCACAATTGTAGAACTACATAACGTAATGGCCAATCTAATGAAAATTATTCAAAGCCGTATGAATGATAATTTTTATGGAAACAAAGTTGCTACTATTATGAAATCCCTTTCCCCAGATGAAATAAGTACTTTCAAGTTCGTAGAAAATGAGTTTTCTTAAAAGAGCTACCAGTTATTTAGCGGAACGTTATGATTTTGGAGAGACATCAATATACAATGAAATATATAAATATAAAAAAGTCCCTTGTGCCTTAGAATAAACTGTTAGAACTTCCGCAATTATTAGGTATTTCAAATGACATTGACAATGATAAACTGTATGCCGATTACTGTGTTCTTCGAGAAGTTTACGATATACCAAATGATAAAATATGGTCATATTTTTTAAATAAGTGTGCAGAAAGCAATCTTCAAAATTTAAAAAAGTTGATCTTATTTGTGTTTTCTATCCCAATAAGCAATGCCTTTTGTGAAAAAGCATTTAGTGTTCTAAATAATTTATGTACCAAAGATAGGAATAGAATGTCCTTCGGTCTTATAAAAGCCGAACTGTTAATAAGAATAAATTTTAATGAGGATTGCAAAAAAATTTAAAAATTTTTTAACAACACCCGATGGTGGAGAATTAATTAATTCTGTATCTAAGAATACGAAATATATGTGGCAAAATAAATAGAACCTGTTTTTTTCTTAAGATGGTACCTATATTTTTTTTTAATAACACCTAAGTTTTCTTTAAAATGTGTATGTAAAGACTGAATTTTTATTGTTATATTGTTTTTTGTTTCTTTTATATTATTTCTGCTATTTTTACATTTTATGATATTTTTGTTTTTATTCTAATAATTTTTATGAAAAAAAATAATAGAAAATAAAATAAAAAACAATAGTATTAGTGTTTTTATTTGTCAAGTTTTTTTTTTCAAAATCAAGTTTTTTTGGTCAATGTCAAGTTTTTGGGAAAAATTATATCTGGCAAGCCTAATTAACGCTCACTTAATATTTATGAGGATGTGAAGTTCGAAAAAGGTCGAGAGTATTGTGTTGTTGCCCCTCAAAACACGAGATATGTGTTGGTTCATCCACAAATTGCGCTAGATGGCTGTGCGTGGCGAAGAACTCAACATATTGTCCTTCCCGGGGTTGTACAGCTCGAATGATGAAGCCAAAACGAGTTGTGAACATTGAAATCCCCAACAATTTGGAATCGGAAAGCGAGAAAGTTTTATTCTCTCTCGCATTTGGACTTCTGTAAAGAAACCCGAAGTGCAAATAGTATGACCTGATTATAAATTTAACCCAGACACAACTAAATTCTGGATCACTTGTGCCTAAGGATTGCTGGCATAGACCCCGATAAAAGTTGAAAAGTAGTAGAAGGTGATAGCCAGGCAAGTGAAAATCCTGTCATATAAAGCGAAAACATCAGCCCAATGGAGACACGTGTGAGCATACACGGAGAAAAAATTCGGTACTTGCAGCAGAGTAATTTGTTGCTGTTTTAATAAAAGTTTGGTGTCCAGTGTTATAACTTTTTCACCAAACAGTTCAACAACAAACAACACAATACACAACTAATATTACATTTTGTGTTTCCACTGATCGTTTTATGTTCATTTATTATGCTTTTTTCAGTTTTTGCTATCTAAAAATGAAAGTGATATTTCTTAAAGGCCAATTTTTAAGTTTAGACAGTATTTTGCGAATAAATTCATTGAAAGTCAGTATATGTCGCAGAAACTACTTTTATTTAACGGAAATGTTTGTTTCATTCTTGTTAAGCGCCACAAGTGCAAAGGCAAAGTTTTCCCATAGTTATATTTTTTAACCGCAGCTGGATTAGGAAATATATATATATACCTCGTTTTTTATTCCTTATTTATCAAACATAACTGTATTAAAAACTAATTTTAACAAAATTTCGAATAATTTTGCATTTTTATAATTGCATTGCACAAGGTTTCTCGTTCAAATTAGAAAGTTTTGGTTTATTCTGTGATTACAGCATTTTTAAAATCTCAGTCTTTCAAGTAGACCGCCGGTTCTTACTCTCGGATGGTATTTTAACTTATTTTTGATGATTATAAAACACATATAAGCGCAGAATGTACGGGGTCATTATCCTATTGGGTAATAAAATCGTGGCTGTGACCCAAATTTCCAGCGTATTCGACATAAATTTGTTTTTAAAATAATAATATATTTCTTGGAATTCCTTATACCAACAATAAAAAGTAGGTTTCCGCTACTTAAATCAACAAAACAACCTCACACCATCTGTAAACAACACAATAATCTCTAAAAATTATTAGAATATTTTATTTTCGTTCACATTAGTAATTAATTCAATTATGAAATTTTAATTTTTGATAAACTGTTTTTGCTAAAATTGTTCAACATAAATTTTTTTCTATGTATAATTCATGAATTACTTTATATTTAGCTCATATATAATCTACAGACAGCTTATAGCATCACAAATTGTATTACAGAGTTTAAATGAGATAAGTTTATTTTTAAGACTAATATAATTTGAACAGTTTTTAAAAACTACGCTTAAGAGTTTTGAATAAAAAATATATCTTTAAATATTTTAGTTTTAACGGGAAGTGAAAGTGTATTACACCACAGTTATTAGTGAAATGCATGTTTAGTTTTTACATTTGCTTCATTAACTTGTGTATGGAATATATATAAATCCGTATCTTAAGAATTGTGTTTTGGTCTATTGAAAATGTTCCAACATCCATCTTTTTATATATTAAATATCTTGTAGTTCTTAAAAACAACCTAGAAAAACGATTAGCATCACTGAAATCAGCGTACTAGAATTAGGTTTGCAGTAGAGATGCATTCGATACCGATATATCGGCGATACTTAAGGTTCTCCGATATATCAATATCGGCGTAATTTTTACTGTCGATACAACAATATTTTTTGATATTTTCTTATGAATAAACATTAACAGTAGTTCAGTTCTTGAAACTACTTCACTATTTGCAAAACTTATTTCGCTGCTTAACAAGAACTAAGAGGAAATTCACATGAAAAAGCGGAGCATAAAATCAAAAAGGAATAATGAAATAATTGTTTTTAATGACGGAGAAATACTTAAGTTTTCAAATAAGCTCTGTCGAATCTGAGAGACTATTTTCCACTGCAGTTATCGTTCAAAGAGTTTAAAATATGCAGCTTTTTACACATCAATTTTCTTCCTTCCTCTTTAAAGTTGCATTTAAGTTTACATTATTTTTTTTTTTTGAAAGAGAAGTAACACTCAGGCAATTAGTATGCCTACCAACCCGTAGGTGTGTTACCTTTAGGGTTGCCAGAAGGGCCTGATTTGGCCTGATTGTCAAGTTTTTTAATGCGCGTCAAGTGTCAAGTGAAAAAGTGATTTGTCAAGCTTTTTTGTAAGTTAACTTTTTTTCTCAAATTTATTCTAGCTATGTAATAATACTTAAAAAAAGTATGTGTATATTTCTAAAAAACAAATCTAAAGCCCATATTTTTACTATCAATAGAACTAAGGACTAATATGATACATATTTTTTTTTTGTGCAATTATAGTTTAAAAAATAACTATAACTATAACTTTCTGTACAATTATTATAAAAGTGCCAACACTGATATTTACCCCATTACTCAACACTAGTAAATTGACAACATTGAACCAGAGAAGCAAGTCGTGAACTTAGCCAGCTTAGCCGACTTGATATACCCATGGTGGAATAATACAGGCGGCTTTTCATTGTTTTTTTAATAAAACTTATGTGTTTGAAGAATTGTCAAGTTATTTATGGAAATTATTATTTATTTATTATAGACTAGCTAAAAACTCTCAGCAAAATTGTTTTTACGAGTAAAAGTTAAAATTTAATTCCTATTTTCCCAATAATAATTATCCAGAAGTTCTTCTTTAAAAACTAAAAATCTCTTTTATATATTTAGTATGAGTGTTTTTACTTGTCAAGTTTTTTTTTCAAAATCAAGTTTTTTTTGGTCAATGTCAAGCTTTTTGACAAATTAGATCTGGCAAGCCTAGTTACCTTCCTTGGGAAAGGGATAGTGAGAGAGGACAGATGGTGAAAGAGAGAAAGCTTAATTTTTACAACTCTGATATTGCGCGCTGTGTTAGTTTTTAGATCAGTGTTGCAGCGCCTCTGATGTCAAGTAGGCGCATTAAATGTTTTTTAAGCTGTGTAACCATTTTAAATTATTTTACTTCGCCGGCGATTTTACTACAAGACCGACGAAGGATAGCGCTGTGATGTCCGCTAGCTAGCATATACCAGTATCAATTGCTGCCAGTACTGTTCAGTGACCAGTGGCTATGCCTTCATCACTTAAACAGTCCAACAACAACAAATACAATGTCATACTAATGCATTTCCAAAAAATGCTGGAGTTTATGACTTGTCTGAAGCTGGGCTCGAACCCACGTTCTTAGACATTATTTGCTTTGTAGTCAACGCGCGTAACTACTTCAGCCAACAGCAATTTTTTTTATTACAGAAACTTTTTTATGGATGTATATATTTGTACAAACGAGGGAGTAAAATGAATTGCAAGAGCATATGCATATGTATACTCCTTTTAATTCTTACATCCCCTCTAGACAACAAAGTAAGAATTGCAGCGACAAAAGTTGCATAATGTACACGAGCACTCCCTTGCAAAATCATCTTTGTCGTAAAAATTTGAGAATAATTTATTTTTAAACAAAAATCTTATTAACAACAGTTTTTGCTGTAATTTTGTTAAATAAAAAAATTACTCTACTTGTGTTTTGTTAATTTTACCTTAAATTAAAATTCAAGGCGCGTATCGTCCATATTTTTTTGGACTATCGGTATCGTATCGGCAAAAATGCGTATCGATGCATCCCTAGTTTATATGCCGCAAAACTAAGTGTCCAATTCGTACACAGCGCTATTTTAGCTGCTTGCTTTGCACATTGTGTTTTTGTAATGTTGTCCTAATTCAAGCAGCGAAAACTAAAAACATTATTATGCTTTGGCATAAATAACACTGTACAACAGAAAAAAAAATTAGAAGGTCCGGCCTATAAATGTTGATAGAGGAGACACAAAAAGACATGTGTATCGGCGCTTTGAAAGTTTACTTCGTTTGAAATGTTATTCAGAAATTACAGGGCCGGACCTTGTATTTTTAAAAACTTTGATTTTGTTGTACAGTGTAATACTTGCACAGTTCATAAAAGACCTGTTTATTAATTTTTAATTTGGTGGTTTTCGGTAAGTTTATTATATTAAAAAAATGTAGAGCGAGGAAATTGTTTGAAAAATAAATGTTTCTTTTTTATATCGATCGTTTTGCATTCGTTGTTTTTGTGTGTTAGATAACATTGATGGAAGACATGCATCAAATTTTGTTACACTCAGTTTCCTGAATTGTACCATGTATTGATTGTTTAATTAAAATATTGTATATTAATAACAAAATGCTCGTTTTTGTGATTTCATTCAGCATTGTCAATTCAGTGCTTTTAGCACTTCTTTTTTAAATTTTTGACGCGAAAGATTTTCAAGTTACAGTGCTTTTGATTTTTAGTATTTTTTTACAATTTTTGGTGACATCAAATCTATATCTTAAATCTTACAAAATATAGAAATATTGCATAATTTTAAAATTATTTGTAACTTTGCTAAGCAGAGTCTACTTAAAAAAGTATGTTCCACTGTTTGGATATACAAAATTTTATATTGTACCGCCTCGATGGTAAAATTGAACAAAATTGTTATTATTTGTACCAGAATTTTGGTAAACTTTTTAAGGCATTAATAAAAGTCTATGCATAAGAAAATCAGCTTAAATTAATAGGATTATTTAAAAAAAGTAGTTTGAAAGTTTATTCCAACAATTTCAAAGTCTCTAAACATTTTTATGTCGTCTAATTCCGAAATTTAATTTTTCGACGATTTTATATCTGTTGTGAAATAAATGTATTACTTTATATTTTTCGTCACGCAATACATGCTCTGGAACAAATTAGGATATAATATTGAACGTCTAGTATATATTTTATTCAAATATCCTAAGAAATTTGTTTTATTATAAAATATTATTTTCCGATACAGTTTTCCTTCGAATCGAAGAATAGTTGAGCGTCAACAGTGGTGTATTACTAAATCTTAACGCTGCATACGAGTATTACATGTGAATAACCACTTTAAAAGAGAATTAAGGAAAGAAAATTCTTAAAATTGTGTAAATACGAGATATTTAGAATGAATGTCCAATGTGAAAATTTAGAAAAAAATTTGATTTACATGTTTCTCACTAAATGTTGATAATTATTTTTCGTTTAAAAAAAATTTTACCTCTGAATCTCAATTTGAAGTGATCTAGGGCACTGCAATATCTTAAGTCATCAATAATAGGCTATCAGTCGCACTCGATCCGCTTCTCCGCAATGAGCAGGCTGGTTTTCGTCCCCACAAAACATGCTTTGAGCGCATCAACAGTTTACGGATTGAAATTGAGCAATCTGTTGAGCGGAGGACGCCGCTTTACTTGATATTTATCGATTTTGAGAAAGCATTCGACACGCTTTCCCATTCAGCCATAAGGAGAACGCTAGCATGCAAAGGCACCCCAACACAAATAATTGATATTGTTGAGGCAACGTATCAAAACGCAGACTGTCGAATTTTTCATGATAGCTGTATAGTGATCCATTCATAATCAAGACTAGAGTGAGGCAAGGCTGTGCTCTGTAGTCCCTAATTTTTAATATCGTTCTGGACAACATAATGAAAAAAGCTTTGGGGATTTAACAGAAGGCTAGAAGTTCTTGAATTTGCCGACGACATGTGTCTACTTTTAAACAACTTCAATGAAATGCAGGCTAAGATTAATGCAGTACAAACTAAAGCAGCTAAGACTGTTCTAAAAATAAATATTGCTAAAACTAAAGCAATGAGAATTAATGCTTTTTAACAACAGAGTATTCGCAATAGACGAGAAGAATCTTGAAGACGTATCAACTTTCTGCATTCTCGGAAGTCTTCTGATTACAACAGGTGGTTCTGCAGATGACGTTAGAAACCGAATAAAAGCTGTTAAACATTTATTTGGTAGCTTAAGCCCCATCAGTACAATCAGCACATACATATTTCAAAGAGAATCAAGCAAAACATATTTAATTCCTGCATAAAATCAACTCTTCTTTATTGATGTGAATCGGGGAATGCATTGCAGAAGGATGTTATCACGCTATAGGTATTCATAAGTCGCTACCTGCGGAGAGTTGTAAAAATATTCTGGCCAGTTACGATTTCCAATGAAAAGCTATGAGTCCAAACGATGTCACAAGATAAGCTCAAACAAGTCGTAAAAAAGGAACACCAAATCAAAATTGAAGTGGCCAAACAAGACAAGAACTAAAACGTGATAAAAAAAACTTACATCGGAAAAATCAGAATAGAATAAATTTGTAACGGCCCTATGCTCCTTTTAGGAACTACAATGTAGTCGTATATACATATATACATTCAAAAAGGCTCCAAAAATATAAATGACCCGAAATATGTGTAACTTTTTAAGAAGCTTTTCAATAAAAGGTAATGATTTTGTTTCGAGGGTTTCAAACAGAAAAATAAGCCCTACATTGTGAGTATATTGCAAGTTTGTAAATCAGTTGGTTAAATTGAAATTTACGCTATTTTGGATGGAAGACTGCCATTCGACGTTATTATTTCAGTACTCTGACTACATTTTAAACTGTCAATCCAACATAAGAATGTCGTTTTTATTGCATTTTTCCTCTTAGGTATTTAGAAATTGTATTATGAGGTGAGGCTTATTTGCGTGTTTGAAATCATCGAAACAAAATCATTAACTTTTATTGAAATGAATTGTTTATCTTGAGTTCAAATCTGTGTTTATCCATTTCTTTTAATTTAGGAAATTTATTGGATAAATTTGTTATTTTATTAAGAGAGCTCTTTTTTAGAACAGTTTGTTATTCATCAGATTGGCAGAACGTATCAGTATTGGTTTCGAGGTCGCTACACCATCTCATCAGAGGTGTTGTTTGTTCGATTTTACCACTTTTGACGATGGATACTATTGACTAGGAATATCAACTATTTAACCGTATTATTTAACAAATTACAATACGAAAGTTAAAGTTAAATAAATTTTGGTTAGTACGAAATTCCATCTCTAATGATTAATTATTCCATGCTGCCCAGCTTTTTCCCGAATCAATGGCTCTGAGGTCAAGCAATTTTCCATTTTTGTTTACTTTATTTTTGTCTTTTGTAGTTGACTTTCTTAGTACTCAACCACCTGTGACAATGTAAACATGGAGTTTATGACGGGTGCCTTCGTTTTTAATAATTAATATTTATGTTTAAATATTAATTATATTAAAAGGTTTGCTAAAAAGTTATATTGCGGGTCATTAATATTTTTAGAGCCTTTTTGACGAGCTGACTTTGCTTCTTTTTTGTCCAGCTAAAAGAAAAGTTTCTGGTTTCTCAAAAAACCCCGTTTAAAATACGTGCGATCACGCTAGCAAATATTGAATAAAAATATTTCAATATATTGGATTTGATCTATTTTTTAAATAGAACACAACACATGTGCCTGAAACTTAAATTTGCCTTAATTTAATGTATGTACATAAATAAAAAACACAATAATAATTGAGTCATTTGAGTGAAAATAAATTAACACGCGAATTCTTTTGGAATTTCCAATACTGAATTAAAATTAAAATAAGTTATTTGCTAAAAAAATACAGACAAAAAACAAAACCCTTTTGTTGAAAAAATATTTCCAAATCGTGTGTTTATTGCGCATACTTTATAACAATAACGAAATGGAAATGAAAAGAAAAATATTTTTAATAACTGAGTAGTACATCAACTTTTTGCGACAGATACTACAATATTTCATCACCAATTTCGAAATTGGTTTTCGATTGAATTAACGTAGTTTCTGACTGAAAAATTTCTTACAAGCCGTTGAAACGAAGCGTTGTACAAGGGATACATAGATACTCCTTTTTGCGATAAAATAACAAACAAAAATCGACAATACAGATACCTACACGGGTATTGAATTTGAATTCAAGATAAAATTAACAAAACACAAGTAGAGTAGTTTCTTTATTATAAAACAAAATTGTAACGTAAGAGATTATTATGGTCTTATTCACAAACGATTAATAAAGTTATACTAGGTTTAGTGTTGCATTTTTATATGGAAAACCGGTTTTAATGCACACATTAACTTTATTAATCGTTTGTGAATAAGGCTATTAGTATTTAAAATTGATATGAATACGATTTTTGTTTAAAAGCAAAGCTTTCTCAAAGAATCTAGATTCCATTTTGAAAAGACCACACCACTCGTCGGTGTCAACCTATGTAGAACCGTATCTAAGCAGTCGGATGTGGTGATTGGTACTAGATCCAACCCATCACATTGAGATATCTGGTAAGGTCAGATAGCCCAATCTCTGATAAATCTAAAAGGTCTTTTAGTATATCACTGCCTAAAAACTTGTGTCCCTAGAGATGCAAAGCTGGACATTCGCAAAGAAAATGCAGGATTGTCTCTTCGACAACTTCGGCAGAACTTATTATATGACAGGCCTATCCTAATACGGGTAGCATGTTTGCCAACCGTCTAGTGCCCCGCCACGACTGCATCGAGCCTCGAGATGTGCTTGCGGTTTGTACTTGTTAATTATATTGAGCGCTTATCATTGTAGCAAGGCCATATTTTCTTTACAACCTTGCACGTGTCTATGTTGCGCCATCTAATAGTGGCAAACGGCGTGGCGGGCGTTGGAGGCATTCAGGAAAGAGCCAGCCCTAGCTAGTTCGTTGCCTGAAAAATTTCTATGTGCTGGAACCCAGATGAGGGTGAGGTTAGCAAGTCCCCACCAGTCTAGATAGCGTGCTCTTACACTGCCCAAATAGAACAGAGGAACTGGTATGTGATCTTAGGGATAGAAGCGCTGTTTCGCTGTCGACAAAGATACCGACTTTATCTTGATCCTTCCTATAGACCAGCCCATGATTTCTGTCTGAAAAACTGTGGCTTCATTAGGAAGACGGAAGGAGCCTTTTATACCCAGACCGTCTGAAAAGACTCCAGAGCCGATACCGCAGACCAATCTTGATTCATCAGTATATACTCTGACGTCGTATTATCTTGCTATTTGCCTTCCGTCCACTCCCGCCTGGATGGAACTAAAATTTTAAACGCTTTATCAAAGTCCAGAAGAGGTACCATGTAATCAGTAGGTAGCGTAGGGGACAGTTGATCCAAGATTCTGGCGTGACCATATGGCCTTGATGTCTACCACCCAGATGCCGCTAATCCTGCCGCGCTACTTGAGGATACCGCCAGTACATGATGGCCAATCGGAATAAGGTTTAGTATAGCATTCAGACCCACCGAAAGGCTAGTACGTAAACATCCTGTTATCCCGACGCAAGCGGATCTCTGTATTCTGTAGAGTTGATCTACCACGTATTTCTTACTTGTGGCAGGTCACCATACTACAGAGCCGTAAGTCAGTATTGGAAGCACAATTGCTGTATACATCCATTTAAGCTTTTATATGAAAAAACATCCAAATTTACTATAGATATTTCGTTAATGTACTATTTTAACATGGCGATGTCATTGGAGGCGGAAACTGACCACCCCGGATTCCGAATAAAGGATTCAAGATGCCATTCAATAGACGAAACACAATAATAATTAAATGTATGCTGTCAGTATTGAACTCGTGCTTTGAAAGGAATTGCGGTGTTTGAAGTCAAGTGTTTTACACCCTGGTCTATTGCACTATTATATTACGAGCTCAAGACATATTTTGACGAGCACACACACAATTTAAAAAAATACATGCTTTCAGTAGGAGTTGAACAGTTTACCATCTGCATGATGAAACCGCGCGTTCTATTCCTGCCACATTCAGAGAACAATTTACTAGTAAGTAGTTATATAACTACTGTAAGGTATTGAGGATGGTATGTGTAGTTTTTGTGGAACACTATTTTATTCTTAATATAAGTCATTACAAAGTTTTTGCGGAGATTTTTAAAAGAGTTTTTATTTATATTTCATTTTGGGATCTTTTGGCTCTAGTAGCCAACCATTTTTTTCAGAACTTTAACAAATTGTATACTATTTACTACATTTTTAGCGATCGCTAATGAGCTTTAGGCATTTTATCATACTTTAAAATTTTCTCTTTTATTATAAGTATAAACAACAATTGCAACAAGTCTAACTAAGTAAAAATAATATCTGCAATAAGGAAATCACGATTTTCGGAACAGCATTAAACAATTTGATTATGACTTTAACTTTGGGTATTTAATAAATTTAGAATTTTAAAAATATAAATATATGTATATTGTCTCTATGTATTTTCTTAGTGACGGAAATTAAGTGAATGTTTTGTTAGAAAATATATACATATATATGCCAGGAGCTGGATAAAAAAGAAGCCAAATTAGCCAGAAAAAAAATCTTCAAAAAAAGCTAAAAATATATTCGAGGTGTACTTATACATATTATGACGATTACAACTCCTTCAACTTTTTGAATCGTTATATCTCAAAAATGGTGGCTTTTAGGAAAAGAAGTATTTATAAATTTTTTATAGATATTTATCTGATCAACAATTTGTGTCTGGGCTAGTTTTATAATAAAACTTACTGATTTGCTGAAACTCACGAAAAATCTATTTTTGTTACTTTTGACCCCGAGTAGACTTTTTTCCAGGTGTCGGATCGATGAGGACTTTTCACATTTCATTTATAATAGTGTTTTGAACAATAATTTTAATTTTCAGCCAAGTGTGAATTTTTTTGTAACCTTGGATGTCTAAATTGTAATAAAAACCAAAATATTTCTTTGGTTTTATATTAATTTTATTTATACAACATGGGTGTTTTAATTAAGTATTGCATATAACGAACAGCCCTGGCAACTTAGAGGTTCGTTAAACGGGATTACTGCTGTATATAAATATTTTATTAAAATGTTTTAGTTATTAGGCACTTAATATAATGTACGAGTACAATAATATCACAAATGTTTGGGGACCTCAAGAATTTTATAAAAGTTCTGAAAAGAATTCCTGCAATGGAAGAGTTAAAGAATCGAAAAGCACCAAAATGGCAGTACTATTTTCCACATCATTTTTTTTGGTTACTGCAAAACTCTTTCTCATCTGTGCACCAGGAGCGGAAACCAACTACAATCGCATTCTTTTTTAGTACATATGTACATATACATACATACATATGTATGTCTTTATTAATACCGTGGTACAGTACATATTGGATATAAGAAACTTTAAAAAATGCAGAAAATTGTTTCTTATATGCGGTTTATTCTTACAAGCAATTATTGTTTATAAGAAAGTTATTTCTTAAAAATTTTACGCTCGGCGAAGGCGCTATTTGATATGACTCAGACAAAAAATTTATCTAATTTGAGGAATAAATAGTTGAGCGCGGCCGAATGCCGGCTATGCAAATATTTCGTTGTCAAAAAAATTTCCGTTTTTTTCTTAAAATTATATACATATGTAAATAATCAATCGACATTTTATGTATGGATGTATGTATGTGATTTTTCAATGCCAATTTTGTTTTGCATTCCGTTTAGCTACTTTATCAACATTTAGGTCCGTTACTTACAATAAATTTTGTTGTAACCAATACGTCAGGTATGTAAAAGACGATACGATTTTACTTTTTTAATACTTCATATTCACTGTTTAATGTACATATGTAAAGTACCAGAATAAATTTCACAGATTACCGCATTTCATTAGAATTGAATATGGCAACAATATATGTATATGTATGAAACTCCAAATTCAACTTATAAAAGTTTCGATTCCTATCACCGCAAAACCTATAAATGGAGGGCTGAACTGAACCAAGTCATAAAATATGAAAAATTTCAAAACTAGTGCAAAATTCTCCGAAAACTTTTACTGTATTTAGTTCTGTCACGGACTAATTTAAAAAGTGTTTCGTTCCTAAGGTAACGGTAAAAACCCCAAGTCAATAGTTCTCATTTAATATTTTATTTATGGCAGTTCATTTACTGAAACTCAAAAATATCTTCGAATTGTCTTTAGCTCTGAGCCCTCTAAATATAAAAAAATTACATTACAATTCGAAATAAGACGAAATAAAACTGTCAGCTTGTGTATACAGAAAGAAACACGCTGCGGCGCGCCGTACCAAATTCAAGTATTTTTTACTTTGAGTACGAGTCGTACTCAAAATTTTGAGTACAAATAGCAATTATATGTACTTTAATCAAACCGAAAACGGGATTACTTTAGATAACCAATCTTGGATTTTCTTAAAATGAGTACAAAATTCTTTAATCACGTGCAAAATTTTGAATCAACTAAAAAATCAAATTGAGCACTTAATATTCCGTACTTAAATCAATCTTTCTGTACTTGATTTTAGCAAACCTGGGATTACCGTACTTTTAGCACCGGGATTGATTTAAGTACGGATGAATTGATTTTTCTTTTGAGTGTATATATCAGGAACGATAGAGTTGGTACAGTTGCTCCTTTTTTGGTACAATTCAAACCTTAAAAGTGCGATAGTACTCCTTTGATGAATTTGGTACGATATGCAAGATTTTTCCCATTTTCCATGGTATAATAAGCTATATCATTTTTATTGCCATACATTTTGAACTGTTTTTTTTTCATTTGTTATAGGTGAATGCACATCAAAGGCCTCTGATCACATTTTGTTCTGTTATTTTTCATTTTGTGTCGTTTTCTTTAAAGTTTCAATGCCAAACTTTTATAATTTTTTCAATATTTTTGTGCATTGTGAAAAAATGTTTATATATTTTCACTAAAGCAAAACTTATAAGGATACAAAAGATATAGTTTTCAAAATCATTCCGTTTAGTCATAATATTCTGAAATTTACATTAACATTTTAATTTACATTACATTGGGTTTTATAATTTTCAGGTCCGATTGCCAAAAAAATATGCAAGAAAAAGAAACAGTTAAAACTGCAGTGATCACATCAAAATGAAAAACTTTGAGAGCAGGCAGGTTTTTCCAAATTACTGATTAGATTCTTTGCTATACGCAAGATCCGTGTTATCAAATATACAAAAATATATGCATATGAAAAATATTTCGAATCGGTATCGAAAAGGTACTTTTTTAGAAACTCGACGTTACGAAATTAATTTTCTTAATTATCATCCCTGTCATATATATAAACAGCGCGAGCTGAATTGTCGAATTCACTCTGTTTTCTTTCTTCAAACAACCAACAGCTTTGTTTAGTATTGATGTACCGGACGGGTTGTGATTCTTGAAGTGATGTAATTGAGAGCAATAATTAAAGCAAAGTTTATATACATACATATATACTGTGAGCGTCAAAATAAAGTTAACACCTGATATTGGTCTAAAAAATGTTTATTGTTTTTTATAAAGCAAAATTTTGTTTAACAAAATTGATGTTATAATTCATTGAAAATTAAGCCAAAATTATATTCATAAAAAATAACTTAAAAGTAATGTGCTGTTTCTAGAATCCAAGCAATCGAATTGAGCGAACAATTTGTATAAAAACCACTCAGTTATTCGAGTGGTTTCCATACATATTTTCTACTCAAGTCGATTGCTTGGATTCTAGAAACAGCACATAAGTGCCTTAAGGAAATAATGCAATTTATAAAAATATGCAAGATTTGTTGCGTACAAATAAAGTAAACAGTGACACGTTTCAGTATTTCTCGCATCGTAAAAGTTTTCACAAAGCGTATTAACCGGGTGAAATTATTAGAACAACAATTAGAACAGTACATGAACAACAGAATTTTTTTTGTTTCTGTCAAAAACATCTATAGAAAAATCTAAAGACAGCCTTTTTGACAATCAAAATATAAAGCATAAGCAAGACAAAAAAAATAATCAGTGATGCCACCTGTTTAATACGCCATGCCTGAAACGAGGGACTTGAAGCAAAAACTATGAAGAGAAAGAAACGAGTAGTCAGATGATTGTACTGTCGTTACGTTTTGTTTTCTCAATTGTAATTTTAAGCCTGCAGGTATTTGCAAATAAATGTCGTCAACATGACATGACTTGTGTGAACAACAATAAAAGTTCAAAGAAGAAAAAGTAAGAATCATGTCAATAAGACATGACGCGTCTAAACACAGACTATGTGCATAAATTAAAACAAAACTTGAATTTTTCACAGAACTGTTGCTGTATCTATACATGGTGGGAACTATCTTTTATTTAAGTTGATTTTAGCAATTATTGGAAGCATATGAGTGAGAGTGTTCGTGTGACAATATCATGTGAAAATTTTTTCACTCATGCCAACCAAGGCGAATACATAACAGATGGTCTTGACAGCTCAGGTGATTTTCATATGCTCTTTGCATTTCGATCAGTTTTGTTTGTCAAAATATGTTTATAGTGTTTGACATTAGATTTTGACAAAGAAAGCAGGTATTTTTCAAAGCGAATTGAAGCGAGTCTACCTTTTATGAATTTGCCTTGCACGCCAACAAAATAAAAAATACGTGAAATTTTATATAAAATTTTTCAGTATTTTTGAGAATAAAAAAATTTGAAGGCGTTGGTCTGGCGTGAGTTTGTTCATTGTAAAATGGCATACCAGGCTAACCACGAAGCAACTGCCAAATTGGTTATCAAACAAAGCTGTGTTGCTAATCGGGCTTAAAAGAACACCCTTTATAATAACTATTTATTTTAAACAATACCTGTTCATGATACAAAGAACATTATAAGGGGAGGTTTTTTAAGAGCTTTCGGATTTGATGAAAAAGAACATACAATTAAAAGAAACGTATGAAATCTTCATTTGAGTCGATGGAACGATCTATATAATTCAAAGTTTAAATATGATTTAATGTAAATGATGGCCGCGTTTACGCCTTAAATGGTTCAAACGCTGGGTCCAATTTCGGCATATTCTCTCCAACATATCGGCCGGTATCTCACGAATTAATTATTCAATATTGGCTTCTAGTACGTCAACCGTTCCGGGCTTGTCCCTATAGACATGATCCTTATCATAGCACCATAAAAAATCGCTTAAAGGCGTTAAATCACACGATATAGGCGACCGATTGGGCGGCCCCAAACGCGAAATAAACTGTTTACAGAACTCACCTCTCTATTGAGACATTGTTTCGCGTGCTGCTCCTGCCTCCGTCGTCTTTGAAAAAGTACGGTCCAATGATGGCACAGCCCGTAATTCTCACCAATAGTGAATTTTTCGGGAAGCATTGGCAATGATTCTGGCTCCTCTTCACAACAAACACGGCAATTTCGCTTGCTCACGTATACGTTGAACCTGAAGTTAGCTTCGTCGCAGACTACAATTTTCTGTTTGCACTTTCTTGACCGAGCATAAATTTTGATAAAAAAATTCAATAATTAGCAAGCGTTGCTCATTTGTAAGGCGATGCATGGTTAAATTATAGACCAAACTGAACAAGTTTAACAGTAACATCCCAACCAATTCGAGTTCCGGAACTTTATGTAAGAGGTACCGGTAACTTTTGCTTGGCGTTGTCATTGGAGGGGGTCAATTGAATAATTAAAATACTCGGTGACAGGTTCTAGACCTAACCTTTATGTACTTGTCCTGTGGTAGTATCCTGTATTGTACCATTCCCATTTTCTCCAATTATAGGAGAGTTACTTTCAGGACAATGGCTACAACATTTCCCGTAGGGATGTTACACGAAAATAGCTGAGCTGCTAAAAAGAAGTTTGCTAAAAAATTTCCCTTTATAAGACGCTGCCATTGCGAAAAGAAACTTCTCCTTTGTTAATTTTGTTGTAATCCACAACTGCGCTCTTCATTTTTTGTCACTAAATAACTTTAATTGGTCTTAATATAAATAGCACACGTCACAATATGTTTATTCTTCCAATATATTTTTTTTACCACGCGACGTCACACAAACCCAGCTGATGTGTGTACAAAGTTAACGGACGTTATCTCTTAGTCCTTGTACCATGTATATGTAGTATTTACTTATTTTTGACGCTCACAGTATGTATATCGGTTTAAGCTTATAAGTTAACATTGTATACTATATTAGAAATAAGGCTATAGGCCTCTTTAGCCGACCGTAAATATAACATCGTAAGTTGGGTCGTGTCAGCTGATCATATCTGTTACACGAAAAAGCAACGAATATGCTTACCTGACCTGTAGAAAATAGAATTTCATTAAGATTTTACGTGGAAAATGTAGACAGTGATGGAATGCATGTAAATATGTATGTATGTGGATTAAGAATACGGGACAGCAGTCCTTCTTTGTTAATTTTTTTCTTTTAATATTTGAACCATTTTAGTTGTTAAATTTGTATACATTCATGGTATATTGAATAAATTAATTTTCATTAATCAATTATTAAATTTATTATTCGAGACAGGTCTCGATATATTTTTTCAAAGAATTCAAAAAGTTTTATTTCTTTTCTTTTTATTAATCAATATATTTTTCTTGTTTTTATTTTTTGTAAAGAGGCCTGATTTGTTAGCGGTCAACTTATGGAGCAGTACGGAAGAAACCTCAAAAAATAACAGAACTGACGCAAAATCAAACAATAGTGGAAGTTAAAAAGCTGATTGAAAATACTGTTTTTTTAAGTAACAGTATTATCAGAATGAGTGTTAATGCTAGATATGGAGTTTTCACTCATTGCACTGCTCGTTTTAGTGGACAAAGAGATCCATCTGTTGTAGAAAACTTTTTGTCTGAAATAAGTGTTTTTAAAGACAAAGAGGAAATTTCTGATACTGATGCTTTACGTGAAATACCATTGCTATTGGATGCCTATGCAGCCTTGTGGTGGATTGGTGTGAAAGACACAGTCTCTACATTCGATCAGGCCATTACTCTCATTCGGACTACATTTTCACCTTCTATTCCCGACTGGCTTATTTTTGTTAATTTCTTTGGAAACAAACAACAAAAGAATGAGCCAGTTGATTCCTTCATTTGCAAAAAGAGACTACTTCTCTCTCAACTTAAAATTCGTCCGTGTGAAACAATTCAATTAAATATGGTATACGGCCTCCTCAGTCTCAGCATACGAGAGCTTGTACGGCGAGAACATTTTAATTCTTTTGAAAGCTTAATTTCTGGAATCCGTGAAGCTGAGAAGTATTTGTTAGAAGGAGGACCTAATATGAAATGTGCTACAGAAGAGAAGATAGAAGTAGCAATCAAAAAGCGCTGCAGCTATTGCAAGTCTAGGGGTCATTCAATAGACGACTGCTTAAGGAAGAAAAAATGCGATGAGCAAGAACGTGGCGAAAAGGAAGTACAACAAAAACCAATTTCGTCTGGAAATCACGAGCGACAAACTCAGGGGCCACATTTATTAAGAAAACTAACATTGTTCTGCTATGGATGTAGCGCACCCGGCGTATTTAGATCAAATTGCATTTCCTGTAATGGGCTTTCGGGAGCAATAGCCGTTCCACACTGTTTAGCCTTTAACTCTATGACATCAACCTTCAGTGGGCACTCTTTGCCAACAGCAAATGTAAAATTTTTTGGTATCAAAACAGAAGCTGTATTTGATAGTGGCGCCAAAACCAGTGTTGCGAGTTTGGAGTTAAAGAAATTACTCACTTCCAATAACTGTAAATTTCAAGATGTGCGTGCTGATATTACCCTAACAGATGGGTCGGTTACCACTAGCAATGTTATGTCTACTATCTGTGATGTTTTCATGGGTAATAGGCTGCTGACAATAGGGATAATATATTTACCAGGTGCGAGCACCAATAGAACACTACTTGGCGCGGATTTTCTAGAACAAAAAGGCATTGTGCTTAATATGGCCCAAAAGTATTGGTCCTTTGAGGATGAACCTAAACAAAAATATACATTTACAAATTTCATGGAATCAAAAAAATGTTTATTGCAAAATAAAGATTTAGATTCATCACATACAAAATCTGTGAATGAGACATCTTTTAGAGAGCTCGTCCAAACGAGGGAAATATCATCATCCTTACCTGGAACTTCTAAGTCTACATTGCCCACTAGAACAACGCGCAAAAGTTCATCCAGTTTATTCGGGCCACCAGCTAAAGCCGCTAAAGTTCAATCAAATGAGAACACCGGCTATTACTATACACAACTATTTTAACTAAACTTGGCAATATTGGTTTTACTTCTGATCGTAGAATTTATACTATATTTTAGGATTCCAAGCGAATAGTTTCGGGGACATTTAGAGATTTTATTAACGCTTGTTCCATCAACTGGGCAAAGGAAATAACAATCAAATAATTTATTGCTTATTTCTCTTTTTATTATATAATATTTTTTTAAATAAAATTTAGACATGAATTATAACTATATTTTAAATTTATTAATTGAGATTGGCACGATATCTTTTTTCAAAGATTTTCAAAAACTTTTGTTTGTTGAGGGGTTTTTTTTAGCTAGTCTATATACATGCATTTCATTGGTGCTAATGCCAAATCATCAGTAGACTTTAAACCATATTTTTGAAATGTTTAAAGGTTTAAATTTATTTTTCCAAAAATCATTATAAAATTTAGTTAAATATTAAAAAACTAAAAACATTAAATAAAATTCTTTACATACTAACGTATTTATCAAAGACTATAACATTATAACAATAAAAAATTTGTACATTTAAAAATACATCCATCATACCAATAAAACAAAAATCTTAAAATATATTCCCCAAAAAAGGAAATAAAAAAGGGAAGCTCTTAAAATAATACTTACTGAACTAAAGAACTTAAGACTAACTACTCACTAATAACTTAAAACTAAACAACAATATAACAAAAACAAAAAAAAACAACGTAAATTCACAATAAAAAGGGAATAAGAAATTAACTAAAACTATTGAGTAGTGTTATATACCGTATCAACTATATTGAGACTACAAATCCTTCGATGATAAAATAGAAGGTCTGCACTTTCGCAAATATTTTTGAAATGTTTTAAACCTCTTATCTTATACAAAAACTTTTAAAAAACCAATGAGAATTTCAAAAATAACAAAAGTATAAATAAGCAAAGTAGGTTTTGAAACATATTCAAAAATCCCAACAAACAAATTATATTATTCGATATGAATCTATTTTATTTTCTTTACAACCTTTATATAATTAGACGCCCTTTTTTATTCTAAATCATAACTAATCAGTTTATTGTTTGACCATTTTTACCATATTAATAAAAATAATTGAGATCGTTTGAGCGAATATTAGCTGCGTTCGAGTACATTTACAGTAAAATGCAGCAAATGAGTAGTTACTGAGTAAACTGAAAAATTTATTCTCAAAAAAAGCTGTTGCCCAAAAATTTTAAAAATGGTTGTTTCTACAACATGTATTTCTTTTTAAGTGTACATGTTTAACGAACGAATAGTTAAAAAATAATTATTCACATTTGAAATAAATTTTCTTTTTTTTAAAATAACTTTCTCACAAATTGAATCCTTCTTTTAGAAACGTCAGCTGTTAAAATTTCAACCAAATACATGGATTAGTTTATTTGTTGTAGTCGTTTGAAGTAAGCAACGTTTGGTTTCTCGAAAAATGGAAAAACGTGAATTTCGTGCAGTGATTAAACACTATTATTTGAAAGGGAAAACGGCGAAAAGACAAAAGAAAAGCTCGATTAACATTACGGTGAGTCTGCTTCGTCAGATTACATGGTAAAATATTGGATTGCTGAATTTAAACGCGGCCGAACAAGCAGTGCAATAATACCATCAACATGCAGGCCAAAAGAGGTGGTTTCTGAAGCAAATATCAAGAAAATCCTCGATATCGTTATGAATGATTGCCGAATCAAGTTACGTGAGATTGTTGAAATGGTAAACATATCATACGAACGTGTGTTCAACATTTTGCATGAACATTTGCACATGAAAAAGCTATCGGCAAGATGGGTGCCGCGTTTGCTCAGTTTCGAACAAAAACGGGTTCGACAGACCACTTCACAGCGGTATTTGGACATGATAAAGCGTAATTATGTTGATTTTTGGCGTCGATTAACAACTGTTAATGCAACGTGGGTCCACCACTTCACACCTGAAACCAAAAATCAATCGAAACAATGGGTGGAAGCTGCTGGAAGTGCTCCGAAGAAGGCGAAGACAGTGAAATCGGCTGGCAAGGTTATGACCACTGTATTTTGGGATGCACACGGAATATTGATCATGGATTATCTTGAAAATGGATCCACAATCACAGGAAAGTATTATCGTGCATTACTGGATCAATTGATTGATGCAATCAAGAAGAAACGACCACATTTAAAGAAGAAAAAAAGTGCTCTTTCTATAAGACAGAGCACCGGTTCACACATTAGATACGATACTAAAATTACGTGAAATACACTTCGAATTGGTTCATCATCCACCTTATAGTCCAGATTTAGCTCCTAGTGACTTTTTCCTGTTTCCAAACTTAAAAAAATGGCTCGCAGGAAAAAGATTCATCTCAAACGAAGAAGTGGTTGCCGAAACTAACGCGTATTTTTAGGGGTTCCCGAAATCGTATTATTCAGATGGTATAAAAAAATTGGAATATCGTCTTACTAAGTGTATTGAGCTAGAAGGAGACTATGCTGAGAAATAAATGGTTTTTGAAAACAAAAATGTTTTTTTCCTACTTAGGTAGCTTCAATATCATCAATCCGCCCTCGTGTTTTTGTTTGTTTATCTTTTGATTCATATGTTTTTCTGTTTTACTAAATTTTACTACAAGAAATTTCTGCAGTAAAAATTTGTAAATTCTCAGTCATGAACAATCACATTACGCTCTCACTTTGTGTTCTCATTAACTTTACTGCAGTAAAGTTCAGTAAAAATTTTTAAAAACTTTTAGGTACTCGAACACACTTACTATTTCAGATTACAAACAGTGTCGCCAACTCGACGATTTTTCCGTTAAATCTAAAGGCCAATCGCGAGAAATTTTGCGATTTTTAGTTTTATCTTAGCGGTAAGGTACATGTGTTATTTTTATTAAATAGCTCTGTCGAAACATAAAGCTAACTCATAGTTAATCAGAGATTATTCGTAGTTAACTCATTTTCCTTTTTATAGCTATTCAGTTATTCACTTTGCATAAGTTTAAAATTCAGTCAATAAATACCAGATTTTTTATAGAGAGTCATACAATTAAAGTATGCTTTTAATATGTAATTGTACGACAGAAAGAATACGTGCGACATCGTATGCCTGACAGTTATTTTTTTTTATTTTTAAATTTCCTATCAGTATTCTTTGAGCGGTATAATCACAATTTTGTACTAGAACTTCAGAAGCCGATAACTCGTCGTCTGAGGCTCGTCGCCAATTTTGTGATTTCTTTCTTATTTTTCAATTTTCTATCAGGCAGAGTATTTTATGTTTTTTACTGCTTTAGCTTAACTGAATTTAATCCCAAAAGTCTCCGAATAATATCAAAAGTTAATTTTTCTTATATACAGGATAAAAAAACTCCATATCATTATTTTCTCATTAGATAAATTAATAAAGACTGTAATTTCAGCAAAAAGAGAAAACAAATTGAAAAGGGTAAAATAAGCTAAAAATTACAATTTATTATGTTAACGAAAGCCTGCGGATGAATAATAAATCTCTATCTTTGAAACTTGCTTTAAGAGTGTCGAAATCTAGGGTGTTCAGTTGAAAGATATTTGACTTTGATATGTAAAACTTTGCTTTTTGTCCTCGACTTTGTTCAAAATTCAAAAAAAAATTTATTCTTTTTAACACAAGGCTTACTAATATGCAGAACACATTTTTTAGTTATCTCAGTTCATGTAGTAGTGAAAAATCGAAATCAACTCTTTGAAATTAGTGTGGAAAATTCCTAAATTTTTACAAAAATAGAGCTTAATAACAATATTTCAAAAAATTTCTGTAGTTAAAATTTTAAAACGAATAAAACATACATACATGCCACATCCAGCAGTGCAGTGCGACAATGTCACGTATTCCCAAACACAACCGCACAAACTTTCACAAAGTATAGCATTCCTAAAGTCAACTGTTTCGCAGCTGATAACCAAATAAACGCAACTATCGCATTGGTTAAATTGGCAATGCTTTTTATAGACAATGCATTCGATTTGCAGTGTTATAAAGTATAATTGCTTGATTTTAACACTGCTTTGACGTTGCATACAGACGTTTAGGAAGGCAGCCTATGTTCTAGAATCTAGATCAGTGCCATTCAACCTATGGTACGCGTACCACTTGGTGGTACGCGAAAAATTTCCAGGTGGTGCGCGAAATCTTTTAAAATTTTTACGATTTCTATTTTGCAATTGGAAACAAAAAGAAAAATCATCATAAAAGTATACCTTTTTTGTAAAATTTTGAATTTTTAAATTTAAGTAACACTCTCATCTACATACATTTAATAAAAAATTAAATGAAAGATTTCCTTATTAAAATATATTTTTAATGTACATGTTCTTGTTATGTTTTTTGTGATTTTTATTATTTTTTTTAATTTTATTGTTTTTTATTATTAATAAATAAAATGGATTAAAAATTTTAAAATTGTTTGGTATTTATTGATCTAATTATTTTTTCAGTACATTATATTTTTTTTGGTGGTACGCGAAAAGTTTGTCGTGAATTTAGTGGTACACGAGCCAAAAAGGTTGAATAGCACTGATCTAGATCATAGGTGCCCATTTCATTCAACATTTGTTAAATGGCTCTACCCATCACTTTGTTATACTCTTTTAATTTAGTTGTCTGCCAGGCAACAAGAACACATGCTAATCGGACGATTGTAATTTTTGTAAGATACAGTGCGAAGAAAAAATGGTCGTACCATAACGAAAATTTTTTATGATTATGAATGCCTTTGGTAATAATGCTCAATGTGTTTTGTGTTATCAAACATTTAAAGGACATTACGAACATGTTATTACAAGGCATTATGACTCTTTTCATAGTGATATGAAAAGATGTCATGACGAGGAAAAAAATTAGATTTTTATGGAAATGAAAAATATATTTTTGAACAAATTGAAGGGAAGAGGAAGAAAATATAGAAATGAAATTGGATAGTAAATTGAGAAAAAAATTTCGAGCGCAGTTAGTCCTGGTATTGTGAAGCAGGGCAGACCATTTACTGATGGAGTTTTCATAAAAGAATTATTAAGTAAAATTTTGGTAAAACTTAATTATAACATTAATTTTGTAGAATCTTTTGTCTCGTAATACCATTACGCGACGTGTTGCGCAATTAGGAGTTTTTGTATATTTGGGAATTATAGATAAACTAAAAAATTGTGAATTTTTTTTTCTTTTGTATTGAGTGCTCTGTTAACTGCAAAAATAGCACGCTATCAATTTTGGTTCATGTCCCTGCTAGATCTACCAGATCATCTACCAGAGTGCTAAATAAACCGTATTAATTATCATTCCTAGGAAGTATACATATATGTTCTAAAAAGTTTTTTATTGAGATCTTAGGTACATTTTTGTGATTGATTGCTTTCTTGAATTTTTAGCGGACCTGAACAGTGGAAAAACGGTGAAAAAATTTGAAATTTTTTACGATTTTTATCTTGAAGACGAAGACGTAAATGCATACGATAAAATACAAAAACAAAAATCATTCTCATCTCATGTCTTATTTGTATTCAAAAGCAAATTGTAAATAGACATGTATTCGTATGAATGCACATATGAAAGTATGTGCATATGTATGTATGTAGTATATTCAGCTCTGATAATGTAAAATATTTTATAATAATATGCACTCTGCAGAGCAAATTTCGGTCATGCTCTACTTCATTTTATTTCTCTGAAAACTTCGTTCATTAAAAACTTTATTATCGCACTTAAGCGCAAAAATTAACTTATTTTAATCAAATGTTAATCTATAAATGTAGTCAATTCTGATTGGTCATCCCAACCGACAGGATTATGCACAATTATAAAGCTAAATAAAAATACACAGTCGTTCCGTAATAAAGAGCTGCATGATCCATCCCATAAACGTATTGAAGTGGTTATTCACTAAAGAATATAATCGAGAATATTGGAAAACCTGATGATGTCATAATAGATGCCATCAGTAAGCAAATTTTGTTTCATATCGTTTCACAAGATGATCACTACTTCTGTTAAATTTCAAACTAACGTCTATACTCATTTTTATCTAGAACCGAAACGGGGATGCGATAGAAAAAGGTCCCATTTAAGCTTTTTTAGTTCTTTAAGTTTTTTAATATTTTTACGAGTGTTTCATATATTTCAATGTTTTATAAATATATTACTTTTACTTTTTATTTGAAAAAGTTTGTTCCACAATTTATTATAAAAACGCGCCACAATCTCATTTATAATATTTTTTTTTAATTTTTGCGTTTTTTCCAATTTTATGAACGATAAAAGGTTTATTTTTCAAAAATATCCAATATGTTATCAGATAGGATTTTGAACAGTGATAAAATAATTATATAATGAATTCAGTAAGTCGACGTTTTTATTTGATATAACTGGGGTATTCACACGATGTCCTATCATATAGTCATAATGTCTTATTATTTTATGACGTCTTAAAAAAATTGTTGTTGTGCTTCAAACAAAAAAGTCCTAAAATAATAAGACTATGCTGTGTTTTTGCTTTATCATAACTAAACAGTAGTCTAGTTTTTGCAAAATCTAGCTACTATTTTCTTTTCTTCACTTGTTTTCGGCATTCTAATATAAAAATTTTCAAGATTGTAACGATTGTCCGTTTTATTATTTTTTTTCAGCTGACTGAAATTTAAAATAGCACACTAAATTATGAGGGGTTGTTCACAGCAGTCGTATTTTTTCGTGTTATTATTTTAGGACATATGACTTAATGACGACCATGTGAATACCCCAAATATAATAATAATACCAAAAATAAAAATAGCTTAACGCTGTAAGAAAAAATTTTAAATTATAAAATATAGCAATATGTTTTAATTCATTATTTTAATTTAATTTTTTCTTTGAAACTCGTATGATGTACGTATGTATGTAAGCTAGTGGTATTCTGATAGTTGTTTTTTTTAAATTTTGTTAACTTTTTTCCATTTACTTATCTGTATAGCGGTTGGACCAGGTTTTGGTTCAATATAACCTGTATATTTCTGATATAGAAACACAATAATATTTCAACCACAGTTGATTTAAAAAATACGAATTAAGTAATTCATATTGAGCCTGCTAAGAAAACAGATGGATTTAAATAAAAATATTTTTATTTAAATCTTCTTCTGCGTTTACTAAGAAAGACAGAGAAGTAAATATGAAAAATTACGATAAAATCGCAAACAGAAAGCATTTTGCTCTCAAATCCAACCTATAATTCGGCTTATTTTCGTAATATTTAACCATTAATCCGCGTTCAATTCCGTAGTGCGTGCTATCGACAATGCGATATTCCGCAAAACGATGATTTTTTAGGTGTTTTTAATGAATGTAAGACCAGTTTATTTTATATGAATATGAAGAAATCAATTTTTTTATCTCCTAAGATCTTAACTTATCATTTTGTATATGTTGAATTGGGGAAAATACGAAAATATGCAAAAAAATGAAATACAAATATGTATGCATAAACAATTTTTGGAAATTTTCCCCAAACATTCCGATCTAAAAGTTCATATGTATGTATATGATAGGAACTGATTGTTTGAAAAATGTTTGATGAATTGCGAACTATTCTTAGAATACATTTTAATTAAGCCCACATTAAATTATTCAATTGGATAATGCAATCTAGAAGATAAATATAAATTTGTGGAAAGTAGGCATTTGCAATACTTTTATTCAAAATACAAATGCATTTTAAATTTTTATTCCTACAAAATAGTTTTTAATAAAAGTTTAATTTTCACAATGGAAATGATATTTTGTAAGGGTTTTTACTCTATAATTTTGCTGTGTTTTAATCAATATTGAATCATACAATTTTCCTGATGTTCGCATATTTTTAAGCATTTTTGGCTGCCGATTGCCGTGAGGCCCGAGCCTAGTGCAGCATAGTTTAAAGGGCGCCAAAATTTAAAGGAAAAATAATGTAAGGCAATTCAAACTCGAAAATTAATTTGGCAAAGTTTTGCTTTAAGCGACTACGAAATTTCCATTAAATTATATATGTTAAGTAATTCAATTGCTGTTCAATTTTTTTAATTTTTTTAAGTCGACTTAGATGGTTCTCGATTTTGACCACAGATTTAATAAAAATAGAGTAATATTCTCAAAAGGCCTGTGTACATAATTTTTTATTTGCATTTTTGAAACCATTTATATCGCCAGGTACAAAATTTAATTTTAAAATACGGAAGCGTAATTCTCACAAGGTCAATCAAATCTCAATTCTGATAAAGCTTAATAAAATTTTGATCACATTAAAAAAATGGGACCACGGAAAGATAGAATGAACCAAGGTTTTTTTTAGCGTCAAAGAACGCATTTGAATAATTAAAATAGCTTAATATATAATTTTAAAAAGTTTTAATTTATATATAAAACAAAAAGAAATTAAAAATAAGACTGATATGAATCTGCTTTGAATTGGCCAAAAGATTGGAACAATTATAAGCAAATTAAAAAAACATACATATGTTCAAATTAAAAAATCGGTCCATTATCTATAGTTATTAAGAAAAAGGAAAAATAAATCATATTTAATGAAAAATCCCCAGGATAACCTTATTCTTGCGGCAATGGGTATGCCATTCATTTTTATTTTAAACTTTAATCAAGAGGATCAAAATAATATATTAAATATATTTTTTTCCTGCACACTGGCGATTAAATTAACAATTACAAAATTTTGTTTGTTTGTTGTACAATCTTAGCGGTAATAAAATTTTGATTCACAATTCATGTAGAAGTCATTACATATAAAACTTAAATTTTTTTTAACTTGTATGTAAATTTCCATACAAAAAATTCTAAAAATTTGCAATATAAGTGCCATA
This sequence comes from Gymnocheta viridis, assembly GCA_956483585.1. NCBI lineage: Eukaryota > Metazoa > Arthropoda > Insecta > Diptera > Tachinidae > Gymnocheta > Gymnocheta viridis. The sequence continues at coordinate 57,975,906 of OY101444.1, forward strand.
TCAAAAACAACATATCATTAATTTGACCACGATATTTTTTGACCATAATTTCGTTATGTTTTTTATAAGAGATATTTCACCATCAATAATTCACAATACTGAAAGCACAATATTTACATATTCAATATTAACAATAATATAATAAATAAAGGTTGCAATTCAAACAATTCATAACTCGATGTAACCATGTTTGAAAAAAAGTATTTCAGCCCAATTATAAATATTCGCAAGGAATTTGTTTCATGAGGAAAAGTTTTTCTCGAGAAAAAATTTCTCCAATTAGTTCAAACTCCCTTCTGTTTGGTGGGAGAAATTTTTTTAATGAAAACCCAAACTTAAATATATTTACAATAACTATTTTTTAGCTTTTTATTTTTTTCTCCCTTTTACAGGGTTTATAAAAACGAACTAAAAGGTAAAATGAGGGAATTTTTATTCATAAAAGGAAAGAGGGGAAAATTTCATGAGGAATTTCTGTTTATAATTGGGCTGCTTATGTATTTTCGGTAACTTCCGTAAGGTAATTATAGCTTTAAACAGTATCTTAATTAATAAAAATGAATACACGATAATTTAAGTTTTTAAAAAATCTATGTTTTTTTTGATAATCACTTATGTACATATAATCTAAAAGGGCGGCATATTAAAGAGTGCCTAGGGAGGAATCACGGCTAAATCCGCCACTGGTGACTATAATAGAATTTTAATAAATTTCCACTGGTTGCAAAGTCGGTTGGCACAATGAATTTGTTTTCTCTGCGTAAATAACGCTTAATATTTTTATTAATTGAAGTCGGACCACTTTCCCAAACTGTGATGCAATCTAGATCCAATAAATTAAAATTTTACAATTTTGTGACGTAGCATGTAACAATTGCATGCCAAAGCTATCGAATTTAACTGCACAATCAAATTGTAGAGGAAGTGGAAGCTTTGCTGTATCACTTCTGGATGCTTACTGAACCTGTACTGCGATTTCTACGTCTTGTTTTTGGAATGTATGTATCTTCAGAAATTAGGATCACGTCAATAGTTATGTATTTTCGATCAACATTATTCATATTAGTAAATCATATTACAAAAGTGAGGTTATATTCGCCGAAATTTTATTTAATAGGAAACTCAACACTATCTTTGGATTTCTCTGCTATTTTACTTATTTTATTTATTTATTGTTATTGAAAGAATTTTCTTTTTATCCACACTTATGTAAAATTTTATTTACTTCGATGTATGCACATTAGGCAATGAATTTCTTTGTCATTACACGGGCAAGTCATTTATGCTTTTAGCATGAAAAATATGCATTTGCATATTTTTTGAAATTTTCCCAAAAAAAGCATTTTTTGACATAACTTGCATAAATTTGCATATTACGCAAATTAGCAACTCTTTTTAACCAAAATTGCTTGTGATAACTGACTCAGCTCCGTATATGGTCTCCGCAATGCGATCATTAAAAATTGTTTACCCCGAAAATGTTGCATGTTACATGTCTGACTCATGGGTTGCATAGAATTGCAGATTTTGTTCCCTTACATTTTGCAATGTTATCTCACTTGTTGTAAATTGCAAAGCCGTTTTTCATAAGGTTGAGCTGTATACTGTTGGGGAACTTTTAAATAAATAAGCAGCGTTTTAAATGAGCTTTCTGATGATGAGGCAGAGTCGAAAGAATTCTTTGGAAAAAAACAGATTTATCATACATTAAATATAATTTTGAATGTATTTGCCACAGTATAATCAAATTGGATACCGAAGGACTTCCTTCACATGAAAGTTTGTCCGTCATAGAAGACGTGAAAGAAAAACTTCAAAATAATAATAATGGCCGTATTCATAAAAAATAATTTGGGTTTGAAATCTATTTTAAGGGAAATTTTAATGAAAAACTTGTCTTAAAATACATTTCAAATAAAATTTTTTTTAGGAAACGGGCCTAAGAATTAAATATTTATTAAAGAACTTAAAGTATTTAATCGAAATGTTGGCCTTCAAACGTTGACTAAGATAAAAAAACAACATATGCAGTAACATCACCTGATGTTGAACATATATTTTCAATATATTCGATCGTTTTGTGGGATAATCGACGCTCTTTTGAATTTGAAAAAATATATGATTATACTTTGTAATAAACATTTGTTTAAAGAAAATTGATTAAAAGTTATTAGTCTGTGTTTTTTCGGGTGCACATTTTTGCGGTGCATATTTTAAAGTTTTTTCTTGGAATATTTGCCTGCATATTTAAATATTTTAATGAACTTTCGCTGGTCATTACACAGAAGAATTTTGTTTCACGCAATTAATGTCTCCCAACCACTAGGTGTATTAGCTTTATTGGGAAAGCCATAGTGCAGAAAGGGCATATCGCTCATTTACTGCAAAAGATTCATATCTAAAAAAATGATTTTTGAGGTAATAATGCAAAATCGTTCTCCGTATCGTCCTTCATCTTGTGTAAAAAATTCTTAAATATATTGTTTACTCAGCTATTGAGAGGAGAATATTCTTTCACTTTTCCATTGAGTTTTTTTGATTTATGACTGTTTTGCAGTAAATGGACGATATGATGAATGTGCGTAAGCTCAATTAATTATTTTACAACTTTCCTATTGCGCGTTTTGTAAATTTTTTACACCAGTGTAACAGCGCGTTAATTTTTTAAGCGTATAACTACGGCCTATGCGTTTTATCAATTATTAATGTGGAGGGCGCTGTGTTGGACATTAGCTTATACAAATGGTCTAATTGTTGCGAGCTGAATTGGTCACGTATTTTTAGTTGGAAGTTATTGTATTTGTAACTGCTTCAGCCCCAACAGCACCTAATTTTGATTGAAACAAAAATTTAAGAATAATAGTGTATTAATACGAAAGTTTAAGATAAACATACCGTTATAAATAACAACAGAAATCGTATATATGTATACAGGGTGTTCCAATAAGACGTTTAATTTACAATAGCCCGCCATTTTAATAGTTGTCATGACTTAAGCATGGTACTCTGTTTATCATTTCGTGCGAACTGCTGTCAAAAGTCCATAAAAAAAAGAGCTCCTCCATAGATGCTGCAATTTGCATTAATTGACACGTTGCAGCGCAAGCTCCTAATATTATTTTGTTGTCCATTTTCCAATTTTTTTTTAAATTAATCACTTCAAAAATAAACATATGGTTTTTGTTTACATAAGAAAAACAACGGTGCTTACTTCAAGGCAATAAAACCGTTAAATTTGTTGTAAATCGTGGTATTGTCACCACTGATCAGTTGTCAAAATTTTCAAACGAAATAATCAATGTTGCTCAACATTTTTCGCAAATTCAAACAGAGTACTAAGCTTTAACCGGTAACTGCTTGACAGACGGCAAGTAAAAGCTACGATATTAACAAAAATGAAACGATTCTTAAAATTAAAGAATTTTTGCGTCCTCGTAAAGCATCTTCTCGGCCAGCAAATGTGAAACTGCCTGACAAATTTGATCTGCTGAGAAAATTTAGTGATATGAAGAGTCGATCTCGTGCACGTCGCTCATAACCAACTGAGAATATTACTGTTGTAGCCCATAGTGTTCAAGAAAACCCAGATTTATCCATTTGTCGTAGATCTTTAGAATTGGGCATTCCTTAAACGACATTACAGCATTTGCATAAGATACTTATTTTTTTATTTTCAACAACACGGCGCTAAGTGCCGCACATGTAACGATACCTTTTGGTTTGAAAAGTTTCCTGACGGTTTGATTTCACATTACAATTGGCCAACGGGATATTGTGATTTACCGATTTTAAACTCTTTTCTTTAAGTCTACGTCAAAAATGAAACTCGTGAAGTTGACATGGACCTAAATACATGCATCCGGAAATGAACATTATATGGTCCTGCTATCATAACCGTGGCGGCCATGCTATTATTATTATTATTAAAAATTCAGTTTTTATTAATTAAATTTTAAATTTATTTACATATATCGATTAACTATAATTACAATAATAAAAAAAGAATGGCAGAAGTAACTAAACTGTCAAATAACTACTGTAAAGTAATGCAGAGAGTATATATGTATGTATGTAGGTAGTGTGGAAAAGAATGTTGTTCTGAATAGAAGTTATTTCCAAGTACATATGTATTTGCTGGGACTGAATTCGTATCTGTTGTTAACTTCTTAACCAGTTTTCAATGTTTTCCAGGCTTAATGTAAAGCCTCACAAATTTTTAATTAAATAGTACAAGTGGGTGGGTAAATTATTTATTATGCAAACATTTTCTAGTTGATCTTGTGCGTATGCGCTTTGAAGGTGTGACTTCAACTGATGCATCATTTGTTTGTGCTAATAATCAACAGTCGATGTAATCAACAAGATGTAAATTTTACTAGTAAATCTTGAACTATTACTTAATAATAAATAACAACAAACTGAATTATTTTAACGATTTTGTTTGCTAACAAATAATACAAATTTTTAATAATAAATAAACATCATAAAAATAAATTTGAAAATTTTTAGGACTGCGTAACAGAGTAGCCTGCTTAGCATTTTTGTAGCCGGATTTGACCTTGTTTTTGTCGTTTAGCATCGATGTGTAGTACTAACTGCCAAAATTTTGAGTACATACATACATATGTATACAGCTTATGAGGAAAAAAATACAAATGATACTTTGTGAACACCAAAGTTATTGATCGCGTTCATAACACGTAGCTGTTGAGCTCAATTGTTGTCAACTGTTGAGCCCAACAATTACGTCTTAGAAACGGCTTGATGAATAATGGAATAATGAAAAGCTGATTATTGTAAACAATTGAAAAGAAATAAAAATGCTGCAAAAGGAATAATTTAAATTTGGTAAATTGATTGATTTGGCTTATACTAAAAAGTATGGACAACACAGAATTTGCAATGAAGTTTTTCTTGGCAGGAATTTTCCAATTTAATGTAAAATCTGCACCACAAATTTAATATTCACAACATAAAAATGCACAGCAAAATACTCCAATAAAATGATAAACCTGCGCCGATAGTATTTATATTTCAACGCTAAGCCGCCACTGTGTTCAAAAAATCTTTAAACCTTTTATTTTACTAAATATATAATTTAAATAAATAAACAACATAATAAACCTACATATATTTAATGAAATTAGTATATTAATTTTATTTCTTTGTTTGCGTTACTTTATCGCATTTATGATGCAAAATTTAACAAATTAATTTGCAGTCGCCACCCAACAAAACGGCGTTGCATTATAATATAAAAGAGGATGCCTCTCTTGATCAGCTGCGAAGCTAAACACAACATGTTGACTAAATGTAGCGAAAAAAATTTACGGTTACGCAACAGTTACGTCTTATGAACGCGACCATTGTATATAATGAACAGAAAGACAATAAGTGTGTTCGAGTATCCAAAAGTTTTTACAAATTTTTACTGAGCTTTACTACATTTTACTAAATTGAGAACACAAATTGAGAGCGTAAAGTGACAGTTCATGGCTGAGAATTTGCAAATTTTTACTGCAAAAATTTCTTGTAGTAAAATTTAGTAAAACAGAAAAACATATGATTCAAAAGGTAAACAAACAAAAATAAGAAATTAGAAAGTATACAAGCTGTGAAAAAATTATTTAAAAAATATAAAAACTGAAACATAATAATAAAAATTAAATTAAATAAATTATTTTTAAACTATTCGTTCGTTAGATATACTTATGCCTTTTAAAAGAAAATATGTTGTAGAAACCATTTACAGCCATTTTCGTTCTTATTTTGTTATTTCTATAGATTTGTGAAAATGTTAAGTATATGGTTAATTAGTACAGCACTTTTGCTTTAAAGGCAGTCAATAGCAAAGAAAAAATAATCACACACTTTTGAATAAATTTAATCAGAAACAACTTAGGGAAATCAAATAAAATAAAAATAAACACATTGAAACGATTATAGAAAATATGTTTTCTTATATTTGCTTAAAATTTGCGTGTTATAATTAAAATATTGCATCGAGTACCAACAAGAAAAAGAGTTGAGTAGTCCAAAGTCTTAATATATTTCAACACTATATTGATTAGCAATCACCTGTTTCCTTAATCTTACTAATTTTTACAATTTTTCTGTTCGCCTACTTTTTTGGGCAACAGCTTTTTTTGAGACTAAATTTTTCAGTTTACTCAGTAATTAGTCATTTACTGCATTTTACTGTAAAAGTACTCGAACGCAGCTAATTTTATGTAGATTTAAATTCTTTAAGTACGTTCATGATTGCATTGAAACGAAAAGAAAATTATATATTTGTAATTGAGAATCTTTTTTTGCTAGATTTTAAAAATAATGTTGTTAATAATTAATTAATATGTATCAGCCTTTTTTGCAGCATTTGGCTTCTTTTAGCAGTCGAGATAGTTTTTCTTCAGCATCTGGCTGTGTTTAGTTTTACACTGTGAATCATTTAAATAAGGACTATATTCGGTCAGTTAATAAAATAGTTTTTATATTTACCAGGTTTTTATTTATCAAATGAATTAGGCAAAACTAATTTTGGACTAAATCGTTGCTTAGTTAAACTAAATTTTAATAATAATAGTGACACCTATGTCACGAAACAACTTTACACTTCTTTAGTTCGGCCTATTCTTGAATATGGATCTTTTGTAAACAGCATTGAATCGGTGCAAAAGCAATTCTTGATTTTTTTTACGAGGCTTTGGATGGAATTCATATGTTCTATGATATATGATATTAATAGATTTGCTTTTATTAAGCTACCAACTTTAAAAAGCCGTCCTGTAATGCTGTGTATATATTTTCTACTTGGATTGATTCGTGGTGAAGTTGATTCTGGTTTCCTGCTTGGTAAAATTAACTTTTGTATTCCAATTAGACCAATTCGTAACTTTCAGGTTATCAGTCTTAACTACTACAGATCTGTTTATGCTAATAATTACTCCTTTCGTCGCATTTGTGAAAATTTCTATAAATTGTATCATATTATAGATACATATGTCTAAAAGTACTGATATTATAAAAGGAAAAATAATTTTGTATTTAAATAGTTAATGTATTCTCCTTGTATTACATGTATCTTTAGTATGAAAGGATCTATAATCTATAGACCGAAAATAAATAAATAATATATATAATAAAATCTTGCCGTGGGTACTGCCACCATTATTAGAAATTACTTTAAAAATCTTTTAGACACTGAGCGGCAAAGCGATCCCATTTATTTTATTGATATTCTGCATCAGGCATTTTTTATTTCATCAGCAAATACATTGTTTTACAGAGCAATTGTGGGAATTGGACCGCTGACCCGAAGGAAGGTTCTATATACATATGGCTCTAAATAAGTTTTTAAATTGTGGAAACACGCCTTCTAATATTCTTCTGTACAATGCTTTAATAATTTTTTCTTTTTCACACAGGAAAAAAAAAAAACAAGTCCGCGTTGACTTGAATATTATGTTTGTCAATAATATGAGTATAACTTTGTAAAATTTTATTAGAAAAACATGAAAACTTTTTCAAAAAACACATATACGGAATTTTGTATTTCTTCGTTGGCTTAACGTTTAGGCAAATATAGGTACACCACCATGCTGATTGTATAAGATGTGAGATTGTGTCTGCGTATTTACCCGACGAGACTACTGCAACGTTATCTGCGTAGGATACTGAAAAAAATGGAGTCTAGCTGCACCAGGACTGTGTTAATGTCAAGCTTCCACAAGATTGGAGAGGCAACCCCACCTTGCGGCGTACCTCGCTTTGCTGCTTCATATATACTGTTGACCATCCCATCGTAGATATCATGAGATTAGTTAGTGACCGCATCACGTACTGTCTTACCAGAGCCATAATAATTGTTTCTGGGTCGATGTTGTTGAAGGCTCCTTTTATGTCTAGAAATGCCGCCAAAGGGAATTCGTTGTACTTTATGGAATTTTCGATGTAACCAACATACGAGTGTAATGCCGTTTCAGCAGATTTACTCTTTGTATAGGCATGTCAATTACCGATAAAGATCTATTAACCGTTCCAGTGTTTTTAGTAGAAAGGATAGTAGACTAATTGGTCTAAAATCCTTTGCGTTAGTTGGGTAGCTTTTTTATTTTGCAGTTTGGCTAAAATATTTTGAGTCCAAGTTATTTTTGCCCGTTCATTCGGGATGGCAGTTGCTCAGCTGTGTCAAAAGTCTTTCGGCGCAACGCCGTTTTGTGAAGGCCCTTCTTGCAGGTGTAATGCGTCTTGGAGTTCTGCATTGTGTTGGAACAAGACTTTTAAGTCGCAGTTTCCTTACTGGCGAGGGAGTCCGTGGAACCCAACATTGTTTTCGCAGTTCCCATTACCACAATGGGCAGCAAATGGTTTGACGACAGCTCTCAAAGAGTGAATTTTGTTCACATTTTTGGAGACCTGGGTCATGGCAGATTTAGGAGTGCTTAGTTTGAAGTCCAGAGGCACTCCACTGCCGGGGTTGTTACCAACACGATGTGGTGGTTTATTTGTTAGGCACTTCCTTGGTGCTTTTGGGTTTCTCAAGTGTCCCCTTTCTCCCTCCGGCGTGTTTATTACATTTGGTAGGTTTGGGTTTCCCCTTAACCCCTACTGTATTTTGTTTGCTGCCAGTAGCTTGCAGATTAGCCCGGCCTGGTGCATTCACCGGACTAAGTATCATTCGACTCACCTTGGCCTGAGGCCCACACCAAGGTAGTAGGAGGGGGGGTTGCATTTTATACTTGCTGCCAAGTGAGTAAAACTGTCAAACAACAGACTCTCCAGTCGCACAATGTAGAATAGACGATGGATAGATTTTCGGACACGCGTTTAGAATGGACATAAAAGAGATCTTAGATCCAAAACGGATAATTGGTCTGATAGCTGCCTCTACTAGGGAAAAACAGACGCTTCAGACCATGGAAAAGGGAGTTTTTAGTTCGTACTCTCCAAGAGTTATACTACAATGGTCCATGCACTTAAGACCCCGCATCGCGTCAAGATGATCATCCGTCGCTGGACAATGTTTTTATGTAGAGTAATCTTCATTAAAAATTAAAGATAAAATATCCGTGTAGTGTCTTATAGTTTTAAAGTAATTTGACTCATATAAAATTTTTTTCCCCGACTTTTTTTATTTTTTGTTTCGTAATTTTTTTAATAGTCGTATATTATTTATGGATCGCCTTTTGCGATATGTGATGAAAGAGTGAATGTGTTTAACAAAGTCAGTTATAAAATTTAAAATAATAAAAAATACTTTGATTGTAAAAATCATGTTTTTTCAGGTCGCTTTCAAAATGTGTAACCTTCACTTTTTTGCGATTTAAGGAATCCGTATACATATAAAAACCGTTTTCCATGATTTTAGTTACAATTTTACCAATAATCGAATGGTGTCTTTTAAATTAAAATCAAACGATAAACAAAAAAAATATATATTTTTCAAGTCAAATATTTTTTTTAACTTGAGAATGAAAATGCACAAACATTATTTATAAGACTCCTCTTCTAAGGATGTTTTAAGTTTTAGACAAATCAAATTAGTTGCTTTGAAATTCCAGATTCATTATCATTTATTATGCAAAAGTTCCCAAGTATTTTAATATTAGCCATATAAAAAAATTCACTATTCGAATTTTTCAGTCCCATTTAATGGCACAAACGTAAAGTTCCTACGCCAAAAGAAAGATCGAAGAAAGATCGCTTTATCTAAATTAAGTTTGTATTTGGTAAATTTTACAATCTTTGTAATTTGACCTCAAAAGGATCAGCCTAATAGCTCTTCGACACCCAATGAAAAATTAGTTTTTTATATATTATGTTTCTTTTTGCGAATTTGACACCCTTTGACCTCTAGAGGTCACGATTTATATTTCTCTGACTTCTCTTCACAAACTTTTACCTTAATGAAAGATTGTTTTATGTACATAAATCGAGCGTAATTTTGGCAAGTTTTATAAAATTTGAACTTTGACCTCAATGGGACGGACATGCATGGGAGTTGTCTAACATTTTCACCAAGTTAATTTTAAACCAAATAGTTCACACGAGGTTTGTTTTCTTAAATTAAAAAAAGGCACACATATTTCATTGCCATTATAATGTTCATACCTACCTTAGTAGCGATTGCTCCAAATACAAGGTGGCGCAAAATGAATAATTTAAGTGTGTTTTTGAATGACTTTTTTATTATATAAAAAAAAGTCATTTTTAGTAATGGAAATCTTTTTTTGGCCTTTACAATTTTTTCTGTTAAGTGGGAAAGATAATATCCGCCAGATGACTGACGTCACTGTTGATACACATACATATGTGCCCGATTTATCGCATTTTCCGCAAGATATCTGGTGACAACCGTCGAACATTCTGGAGCTTGTTGGCATAAGCTGGCGACATCAAGTAGGGTCGAAAAAGAGATTACGCAACCAAGAAACGCTTCGACAAATTACACTTCGCTCTTGCGAAGTATAGGGCTCCATTGCCTGTGTGCTTATATAATGCAGCTTTCTAGTTCACAAATGTTAAATGTGATTGTCGTTGGAAGCCATTTGCAAATAATTATAACATCTTCAGATACGGTGATTAATTTTGCGCCACCCTGTACATGTATGTTTTAACATATTAAACAAAATTAGCTAAACTTTATTTCTTTTAATGTTTTATGGCATTATTGAAAATAGGAAATATTTTCATTATTTGTGGAATGCGATTTCATTGATGTGACTTCCGCGGTTGGCTTCACAGAAGTCTATCCTCTCAGTTCAATTTTCGAAGACTTTGCTGATGGTTTCTGGATTATTCGTATACACTCAGTTTTAAACGGCACCCCTCAAGAAAAAGTCTAAAGAGTTTATATCGCAACTCCTAGGCGGCCGATTGGCATCTCCAAGACTGAACCTAACACGAATTTTCGTTGAAATTAGATGTCCAATAATAATTTATCAATAATTCCGATCACTGTTTAAGAGTTCATCGGTCTCTTTTGGCCCAATGCGGTATGATACTGAGAGATAGTCAATATTTCGAACAGAAAAAAACTACCAGAGCCAAAATGGCATACGATTTGAAAAATTGGATTTGAACCACCCGGTTCATACATTGTTTGTATGTACATCTATATTAATAAATGCAACAAAATTGAAAACAATATCATGAATTTGAAATAAATATGTATGCACGTTTTATGAAATTTAAATAAAAAATAATATCATCACCGAATTGAAAATATGCATTTATTTTTCGATTGTGGGAGTCTGTTTGTCAGTATTGCAGTCAGTCGTAATTGTACAACTGTAAGTGGTTGACAATGAATTTATCTGTTGTTTATGTGTTTTTTTATTGTCGAGGGTATCAAATTTGTTGTGGTGTTTATTACCACTAAATGGATTTGTACTATTTTTACCGACACATTCTATGTATTTTATTTTAATTCGAGCAAATAAAATTTTTAAATTCCAGAAATTGTTGACGAATATTCGAATAATTAATGAATACTACTAATTATACATTTTATACATCGTAAAATAATATATGTATATATATATACTTTTTTAAGTTATCAGATAAACCTATTAAAAAAAGATTACCAAATAATTAATTTAAGACTATTAACATCATTAAAAATAAACACAAATTTTAAAATATATAAATGCGTTGATTGATTATATATCATTAGAATTTACATTAACACCCTTCACGTCAGGAAAATTCGTTAAAACGATTTGATACAGTTCACCGTTTGATCTACAGGTGCTAAAATAGATAAACAAAATAGAAAATGGTCTCGAGTTAAGTCACACAGATCCGTGGGATACGTGGACGTAGGAGAAGTGGATCTGAAATTAAGATATGCTTAAATTTTAGTTAATGATGTTGACAGCTCTTAATAAGTGTATTTATAACACCCGAGCGTTTTGCGGAAATAAGCCTTGAAGCTTTTTACTCCATGGTTTGCAAAGAGGCATAGCAGGTACTTTGAACCGGAAACATTGACATGAAAGCTTTTTAATTTCTTTATGCAATTAGGACTGTTTCTTGAGTAAGAATTATTTTCAATACATAGAATAAGGAAAACAAACAATATTTTTCTATAATCTATTACAAACTGTCGTAATCTAAGGAAAAATTCGCCATACAAACTAAGAGCGAGGAATTAATGTCTCTTTCAAGCTGTTTTAAAGATCTCCCGGTTTCAGATGTAATGGTCGGAAGTTTGAAAAGAGGTTTTAATAGCGTAATTACCCGGAACGTTCGACTTAACAACCTGTAGTTGTAACTACGTTGCGAAATGTCAGCCACGACGCGTAATAACGCTGAAGGGTGATGGTGCTGTTGGCTGAAGTAGTTAGCGCGTTGACTACAAAGCAAATAATGTCTACTCTAGTCAACAAACCAAAAAATTTTAATTTTAATGATTTGCATTTTGTGTGACTTGTATGCGATATTTTTTTAATTATAAATGGCATAAGTTGGATGTTTATATAAAAAAGTGGCCGCCATATTATTTTCATATGTGCAGCAAACTTTGATTTTTTATATGAAAATATTTTAAAGCGGCCAAAAAATATGGTAAATATGCAGGTACAAAAAATGCACTTAAACAAGGTTTAGGAGGAATAATTACAGAAAATATCCAAATTTGAGCAGTTAAGTAAAAATGCAGCTAATGTTGATTTTTTGTGTGAAAATAATTTTAAAATACCAAAGTTTTTGGGCTGTTATTTTAAATGTACAGGTACAAGGAGGCACGTAAAAAAGGAATTTGTGTGGGATTTTGAATAGTGACCAGTGTTGCCACCTTAGGTGTAATTACACATATCATGTGTAATTTTTATTTTCATGTGTAGCCCATGTGTAGATAATTGGTAGGATGTGTAGTTCATGTGTAATTTAAAATTGTATCGTTTTTGAGTACTACTTTTCTTTGTTCTGATGACGACAAATAAGGATTAGCTGTGATATATCAATTTATTTATAAACCTGTTTTGCATTTTTTTGCTTTAAATATATTAAGTTTTTGTTTGTGATTTTCCTTTTCACACAAAACATAACTGTGATATTTTTAAAGAGAAGGATGTAGAATTCGTCTAAAGAAGATTATATACAGAGCATACTCGGTGAACGCAACCCTCGATAAGCGCAACACCTCGATATTCGCAACATCTAAATTCTTAACATTGGTGTCTCTGTTAACGTAAATTTTCAGAAAACAAGACCTCAGTTAACGCAACTTTGCAAACAAAATTCAGATTGTCTATTTCGTTTAGTTTTTTTACTTCATCTTTTTATTAATAAATTCAAAACTATAATCCTTTCTGCATTAAATCTTATGATTACGTACAAAAATCATTTTGATTTACCGCAGTTCTAGGAATGACTAAGAATTTTTGCGTGGTGCTTTTGTTTTTGAAACCAACGTAGATCGAACAATTTTTTGTTTGTGAGTGGTTGCTGTAGTAAGATAACAGCCGAAAGTTTCATTTATTTATTTTTAAATATATATTTGTTTTTATTCTTTCAATTCAATTTCAATTAAATTATTGAATTTATTTTGAAAATTAATCTTTGTTTCTCTAATAAATCTTTTATTTAGTTTAAAATAAGCTTTTTAGTAATTAATATTTATTCGTAATTGTTGAACTGTTTAAGGTTTATATTGAAATGAAAATTTTTTGGCTTAAGTTCAAATCTGAGTTTACCCATATCTTCTTAATTTAAGAAATTATATTTAGATAAATTCATTATATTTTATTAAGAGAGTACTTTTTCATTTGAAACAATTTATTCATCAGACTAGCAGAACGGATCAGTACTGATTTCGAGGTCGCTACACCATCTCATCAGCGTTCTTTGTTCGATTTTACCACTTTTGACGGTGGATACTAGTAACTAGGAATATCAACTATTTAACCGTATTATTTAACAAATTAGGATACGAAAAGTACAAACTTATTCATTTCTTACAAGTTAAATTTCGGTTAGTACGAAATTCCATCTCTGATTTTTAATTATTCCAAATATTTCATACTCTCTTGCTTTTTCCAAAGCCGTTGGCTTTGAGATCAAGCAGTTTTCCATTTTTGTTTACTTTATTTTTGTCTTGTAGTTGATTTTCTTAGTATTCAACCACCTGTGACAATGTAAACCTGATGGGGTTTTTTGGCGTGTGCCTTTGTTTTTAATAATTAATATTTATTCGTAATTGTTTAACTGTTTAAGGTTTACATTGAAATGAAAATTTTTTGGCTTAAGTTCAAATCTGAGTTTACCTTTTTAGATGAAAATAAATTGAGAAATTTTTTACTCAGTTTCCGCAACAGCCCAAAATTTCAATTGGTTGCGTTAACCGCGTCTGCACTGTATCTACAAAATTAAAAAAAATTTCCCGGAGAAGTTGGAATACAACCAACGAAACGTCTGAATAATACATTTTTTAAATGACCTTGAAAGCCCAAATATTTAAAATATATTCATCATCAAAAAAATTTTGGAATCACACCAAAAAGGTCAAATATTTTGCAAAAATAGAAAGCATGTGTAATTCCTAATTTCATGTGTAATTTTGGCGCGATGCATGTGTAATTTAACATTTCGATGGTGGCAACACTGATAGTGACTGAAATTATTAATTTTGTGCAGTTTAGCCAAAAGTGCTCTTAACCAAAAGGCAGCTAAATCAAAACTACTCTATAACGTCTTTTATTAAAAACCCCTTGCATTTACATGTGTATGTATGTGTGCTTATTTCTACTTATTTAAAAGAATGGGCACAAGCATACACACACACACTTCCCATATGAAAGCATGTATGAACTAGAGATGGGCATCGCTCACGTGATTAACGTGAATCATGCGTGATCATGCATGATCGTGAGAATTTTGCTTCAATCACGTGAGCGTGCATGAGCGTGAGTATAAAAAAACTTAACGTGAGTGAGCGTGCATGAGTAGCTTTTTTGCGTGATTGTTTCGTGATTTTGGATTTTTTTTTCATATTTTTGATAGGTACATACGTGGTTTTCAATTTTGTCATGAAGACATAAAACGTTGTGTCGGTATGTATCAATGTAGTGATGTGAATGAACAAGTCAAAGTAGAACTATAAGTCCGAGTTTCGGCTGGCGAACATTTGGAAGAAAAACATCTGCAATTCTTTTTCGTTTTTTCATTCGCATCATTCACACAGACGAACAAGACCTATAAATTTTAAGTTTTTGGAAAAAAGCTAGAGATCTTCCAATTCTGCGAAAATTGGCTAAACAAATACTGTGTGTACCATCCTGCTACAAGCGAAGTAATTTTTTCAACGCCAGGAAGAATACTTAAAGAGATGTGAAACAGACTTCTCGGGAAAAATGTTGACAAAATTTTATTTCTACATATATCTATTTATCTATTAACGTTAAAGTACAACATCTTATTTAATCTTAATATTAAAATGAATGATATTTTATATATGTACATACATAATTTTAAATTTCACTTCAAAACTTTAAAATAAAATTTATATTTTCTTTAAGAATTTCTAATTGTATTCAATTGTTAAATTTAATTTTAACTACAAAATCTTAAATCACATGATACATAAGTATGTACAATCATACATATGAGTAAATCCTGCGTGAGAATCCTACATTCGTACGCGTTGTCACATTAATATATAAACAATTTTTTGGTCTCTTAAAAGAGGTACCTTCAACTTATGCATGGTGTTTAGTGGGATATTAGTGTTAACTTTTTAGCAGGTATTTGTAGCGAAATAATTGATCACAAAGTTTTGTGACACACTCTACAAAAAAAAAAACGGAAGTAAATTTGAAAGTTAAAGTGTGTTTTCGTAATTTATTGCAAATTTTGCATAATAAAGTACACAAAATATAGTTCCTTAAAGAAAGATGAATGTAAGAGAATTCTAAAACTACTTATTTGCAGCCTAAAAATTTTGTCGTTTTTTGGTCAAAAGACATGAACCCTTTGTGACTCACGGTACATTTTTTTATCCTATTTTCTATTCTGAAATTTCATACCTAATTTCAATGTTTCCAAAATGGTAAACACAAAATTTTTTGCTAAAATTGAAGTGAATTCAATGTACAAAAGTAAAGCTTTCGATCGGGCCATCTTCATTAACACTAAAGTAACGATATGAATACCCAAAAATGGTTAATTTCTGGTATGAAATTAGAAGATCTGAGGTAGGGTAGGGTTTGATAATAATTTGTGCATTAATGATCGTCGAAATACATTTACTTTATTTATACAATTATATATCTAGTCTAATATTCCATAAAAAAATAAAAAATAAGTTGGATCACTTTCAAAAAATTTTGTTTGATGGACTGTTTCAGAAAAGAATATTTCTCAGTTAAACATAATTTTCCTTTTTTATTGCAGAATTTTCCAATTGTATATTAGATTTTTCTATTTGCATTCAGAAATTTTAATGTATAAATACTTATAGGTTGTGATTTTTTCGTGAATATTTCGTGAGCGTGAGTTTTCGTGATTGTGACTAACTTTTTTCCCACTCACGTGAGCGTGAGTGAACGTGAGTAAAAAATATGAGGTCGTGCGTGAGCGTGCATGAGTGAAATTTTTTTATCGTGAGCGTGGATGAGCGTGAGTGAAAAGTCACTCACGAACCCATCTCTAGTATGAACTGCGTATTTAACAAACAGCATACAATGAGTTACTTATTGTATGGCGTCCATATCTATTGTGTTTTCTTTGCTGAACATGTATAACACATTTGTGTTTCTCTCTTTTTCTCTTTACTTCAACGCACTCAATCCATATTAGAGACACATATACCAACTAATACAACAAGGGCTAATTTACGTACAAATACGCACAAGAAGCAATAAATTTTAAAAACTTGTATCATTTGGATGGAACAATGCACGACTTTAATGTGCGTTAGTATGCTCTTTGTGTTTGTTGTTGTTGGACTGTTTAAGTGAGGAAGGCAGCAATTGATACTGGTGTATGCTAGCGGACATCACAGCGCCCTCCTTCATCCGTATTGTAGCAAAATCGTCGGCGAATATAATTTATTAAAATAATTAATAAAATGGCTGCACAGATTAACACATTTAATGCGCCTACTTGAATTTAGAGGCGTCGCAACACTGATCTAAAAGCTAACACAACGCGCAAAATCAGAGTTGGAAGGATTAAGCTCTCTCACTTTCACCATCTGTCCTCTCTCGCTATCCCTTTCACGAAGAAGGTAACACACCTACTGGTTGGTAGGCATACTAATTGCCTGAGTGTTACTTCTTTTAAAAAAAAGAAGTGAAGGACCTTGGAGATACTTAAATTCACTGCATTATCAGGACAATAAATTGTTGTTTTTCATACCATCGGACATCTCATATATGTAACTTCGCGAAACATTTGCAATAAATTATACCTTGCTCTTTGCTCTGCGTCACTCTGTCCCTAAATGTTCTCCATAAGTTGCTTTAAGACGTGCCCAGTCTGATTTCAACTCATTCCGATGAACCTCGGGAGCGAGTACTGTTGCCACTGGAAGTTCTTAATCGTTAAGGTCTTGCACGAAATCGACGAAGTTGTCAGCCAAGCGAATATATAGTTCAAAGGATATATTCGAAAATTGAATCAGCTTAGGAATAAAGGAAACTCGAACAAATAATCTAATTTAAAAAAAGGTTAAATTTTTATTTACAAATCTTATAAGCTAAATAAAACATAATGTTATGAGACTCTACTTACGTACTCCAACAATTCAATCTAATAATTGAATAAGGAAACTATTAACAATACTGTCTTGAGGAAAATTTGTCAGAAAAACCTCTTACGAACTTTAAAAGTTATAATAAAATTTGGTAAAACAATCGCTAGTAAGATTCTTTTTAACAATCTGCATTTTTCATTAAATGACAGCGTCAAATCATCGGCAAACGTGTTTATCTTTTTGTATATAAATCTATTGCAGTGCAGTGCAGTATGTCCGTGGGGAGTCTAGAGGGAAGATTATGAATTATTTTTAAATTTTAGTTTTAAATAACCTGTAGTTTTTTCGTATGTTATTTTGCAGTTTTGTGAAACCAAGCTGGACTTCCGTAAGTCAGTATCGGTTGAATACACATTTCATACAACAATAAGTGTGTTCGAGTACCCAAAAGTTTTTAAAAATTTTTACTGCATTTTACGAAATTACGTTCGTTTACTCCAGTTACAGTAAATGAGAACACAAATTGAGAGCGTAAAGTGACAGTTCTTGGCTGAGAATTTACTTATTTTTACTGCAGAAATTTCTTGTAGTAAAATTTAGTAAAACAGAAAATCATACGATTCAAAGGTAAACAAACAAAAGTAAGAAAACAAAAAGTATGCAATTAGTGAAAAAAGTACTTAAAAAAAAGGAAAGTCTGCAATAAACTAATATAAAATAATAAGCAAACAATTATTTTTAAAATATTCATTCGTTAAACATGATATATGTATATGCCTTTTAAAACGAAATAAATGTTGTAAAACCATTTACAGCCATTTTCGTTGTTATTTTGTTATTTCGTTGGAGCTGTGAAAACGCTAAGTATATGGTTACTTAGTACTGCATTTGCTGTTAAGGTAGTCAATAGCAAAGACAAATAATCACATACTTTTAAATAAATTTAATCAGACACAAATTAGGGAAATCAAATAAAATTAAAATAAACATATTGAAACGATTATAGAAAATAATTTGTTTATATTTTCTTAAGATATTCGTGTTATAATTAAAATATTGCATAGAGTACCAACAAGAAAAAGAGTTGAATAGTCCAAAGTGTAAATAGATTTCAACACTATATTGATTAGCAATCACCTGTTTCCTTAATCTGACTAATTTTTAAAATTTTTCTGTTCGCCTACTTTTTTGGGCAACAGCTTTTTTTGAGAGTAAATTTTTCAGTTTACTCAGTAATTAGTCTTTTACTGCATTTTACTGTAAAAGTACTCGAACACACCTAATATCTTACTTCTAAGGTTGAGGCTAGACCTTCTATTAAGTATGGGGCAAAGAGCACGTCCGCAATTAATAGCTTTATCACAGGTACATTAGTTTAATATGTTGTTTGAATTTAAGTTTTTTATCTAAAGTGGCACCTAGATATTTAATGTCATCTTTGATAGCGATCACTTTTCCCCGACAGTATAAAATTTTTCTAGGAATGCGTTTTGTAAACTCTTGATTATTGCATATGGAAGTTGTCCACTGCATATAAAAGGAGCACTGTCATCAGCATAAAATGCAGCTTCTGTGCACCTCAACATCAGACGTTTACATTTAATGAGTAGAGTGTTGCCGATAATACTGACCCTTGTGGCAATCCCGCTGGGATTGTTCTCTCTATACCGAATTCCCCGTCAACAATTAAATACCTTACTTAGAATTTCATAAAAGTAATCTGACATATTTTTTACGATAATAGTATCTAAGCTCGTCGTTTTATTATTATTGTTGTTATTTTTTAATGGGATGGTAAATGTCTTAACCTCAGTGGCATCTGTACGTTCAATATTATTCCCAGTGTGACCAGATTTTAAAATAATATAAAGATGAATCATGTTTGAAATAGAGCTAATAAAGAAAATTTAAAGCAAAAAATTAAAGCTAAATTTTTTTATAGCTTTCCAATAGTAACTTTCAATTATTTCCATAGTTTAAACAGTGTGTATTTATTTATTTATATTGTTATTTTGTTATAAAATTAATATGATAACAGAAGAAAGAATACAAGTTATCTTCACGATGATTTTTCTATTTCTGTTTTTCAATATTGACAAGTATTTTTCAGGATATATGAACTTTGCAAATATATGAACTTTTTTGGAATATAAAAACCCCTCACATTACGGTCTTTTTCCAATCATTAAAAAAAACAACAAATATTTTATTATTTTAATAGGAGTAAATTTTGATTAATTTTTTGTATAGGTGGCAACTCTGAAATTTGGTAGCTGTCACATGTGTTTATGAACTACGAAACTACGATTTTTTTTCTTTCGGATTTTGTGAAATTTCGAGCTTATGCGAATAAACTAGGAACGATTACTGAGCTCAAATCCGTGGATTGGTATACAGTGTACTAGACTGCCAGTCAGGAGGTAGCAGGTTCGATTCCTGCCTTGACTCTGGCTGTTTTCTGCAAACAACCCAACGCGTCATCGGTGAGATACAGCCACATCTCTGTGAAAAGTTCATGGAAAATGTCATGAAGAGAGTATTGGGCTACCATCAGAGACGTGAAGGCCATTTGACGTAGATTTTATTCCATACTTAATCGGAACATGTCTTCTTTACAATCCAATAAAAACTAAACAACTATCACAAAAACACATGTTTTTATTTTGAAATGAAAAAAATGCATTCTTAATGAGACACCCTTTACATACATAAGTATACAGATCAAATTTGCAACAACCATTGTCTCGGCGTTGCCAGATTGTTATTATTATTTAACAACTTTATATGGTTACCGCACATGAATTTATTTTGATAAAGTGTGTTATTTAATTTGAAATAAAAATCATTAACACGAAATTTAAATCAAAGAAAAGCTAAATGCATTGTTTAAAAAAGCTAAAAAAAGCTAAAAGCTCAATGAAGTATTTCTAGCTAATCATTAAAAAATCAAGCTAAATTTAGCTCGAAAAAAGTTAATATAGCTACACTGATTATTACTACCAATAGAAGAATCATTATCCAGATAATACCTAAAATCTGACACACATGATAGATTGATAGTTATCATGAGTCAAGAAAACTGCTGCGCATCTACGTTCTATGCGCCTTTCATTGTTGCGGATAGGAACTAGCTTCGTTTACGCCTCCATAATCAATTTCAATGTAGTTTTAAGTAATATTTGAGACAACCCACTTATTAAGGAACTATTTAAATTTATATTGAAATGAATTTTTAGCTTGAGTTCAAATCTTAGATTACCCATTGCCTCTTAACTTAAAAGAGTACTTTTTTGGAACGATTTTTATTCATCAGATTAGCAGAACGGGTCAGTACTGATTTCGAGGTCGCTACACCATCTCAGCAGCGTTATTTGTTCGATTTTACCACTTTTGACGGTGGATACTAGAGACTAGGAGTATCACGAATTTATTAGTAATTCAACCAACTGTGACAACGTAAACATAAATTTTGGACGCGTGCCATCGTTTTTCAAAACAATTATTTTCTGTACGTAATTAGTTTATCTCTTTTTGATTTATATTGAAAGGAATTGTTTGGCTCAAGTTAAAATTTTTTGTCGTTAAGAAAGTTTTTTTGATAAATTTAAATTATTATTATTAAGAAAGTATTATTGGACTAATTTATTCATCAGACTAGCAGAACCGATAAGTAGTAATAATTTTTAAGCTATTGCATAAATTCCGTAACGAAAAAACCTAACTCTAAGTTTGTTTCTTAAGTCTTTTGTTTTTAAGTATGTGAATCGCCTATCGTATGTTAAACCCTAAAGTATGCTATTGATTTCATTAATATACAGTATTGCCAGAACAGATTTTTACATGTAGGAAAACACAAAATGGCGTACTTACGAGCAATCGTGGTTGACAAAAAATTATATACACAAACAAACAGACAATTCGTAGGTTTTTAAGCGGTATTTTCCAGATATTTAGAGGATATCTTATTTCAGTTACCATAAACCTATAGTTTCAATTATAAACATTTCTGAATAACCTACTTGTATTGTAAGATTATATAAATATTTTAAACGATATTAACTTCTCAATTATTCAATAAAAGAAAAAAATTGTTTTCTTAGCGGTCACCACGCTCCAAAAGTGTAACTTAAATTAATATCAAAGAAAAAACTTGAATTAATATAAAAAAAATACTGCATAAATAACAAATAAATAAATAATTATAATTGTCGAATTGCTTTGCCGCGGCAGTCCCCGAGTGCCACACATCTTTTTAAATTATGTTATAGTTTTTTTCGTGAGCATAAATTTTCGTGATTGTGACTAACTTTTTTTCCACTGACGTCAACTTGAGCCAAAAATATAAGATCGTGCGTGAGCGTGCATGAGTAAATTTTTGTTATCGTGGGCGTGCATGATCGTGAGTAAAAAGTCATTCATGATCCCATCTCTATTTGTTATCAAGTGATCAAGTGTTAATTTTAGGTAATAACTTACGAACTATGTAAGTTTTTACCGCAATAAGTACTCTTCCGCCTTGTGGTAGCCGGTCTTCACGATAAATTTTGTAGCTTTCTAATTGAAGGTTTTAAAAACTTCTCATTGAAAACATTTATATCAACTTTTTTGTCGTGAAGAAATTGCTTGTGCTGTGCCTGCCGTAAGCGTTTCAGTGCACAACATGAGCATTGTGTAAAGAAAAATTTTTATATGACATATCTAAACATCATACCTAAAACTCTCAATTTCTCAAACTTGATTTGGCATTCCAATGCATCCAACGGCATTGAAAAATATTTCCAATAGTTTATCATTGAATAATTATTATTATGAATTATAATTCATCGTTGTTGTCCCATGTTTTGCTTTTACCCAAACCAGAAAACTAATTTTTGCCTTTAAACCGGGTGTCTAGTGCAGTACATGATGTTCTAATTACTATTATTTCTTATAATAGTCATTCAAGTTTTTGAGGGTATTCTTTGCCGTATTTGCCCTGTGGTTTTCATTTATGTAATTTTTTTATTTCTTATTTATTATGGGAACTTTGCCCCAAACTTTTCTTCTTTTCTGACCGTCCATATTAAATAATTTTACATTATATGTTTAATAAGTTCTTTTTAATATTCGCGAGCAAAAATACACGTTGTTACCAGCTCAAGGCAGAGTTGTCGGATGAAACAAAATAGTTCCACAAACAGATGTCACAAAGAAATTAAATATCAATCAATTGATATCAGCAGACAAATAATTTTATAAAATGTAGTAGAAATTACATGTAGTTCAAAGAAAAAAAAAATAAAAATCCAGGTAGTGAACGTTGAAAACAAAGCTAAGCGAAAACAAAACGATTTTTTCACAACAGCAATCACCAAATATGAAAAACTTAACCGAATGGAATCTATACATCTAAATACTTTTCTGTATAAATGATGTTTGAAACTAATCGACTGTTAATAAAAAGAAATGCTGGCCTTAACAATATCCATAAGGGATAGCCCTTCGTTATATGAATGCACAAAGCTTACATTTTTAGCAAATTTTTTAAAAAGCTTTAAAATAATAGCGACACTTTTTTTTGGAAAAACGAAAGATTTTTTAGATAAATTTTAAAGTTTTTAATTTACACCGGTTTAAAGATTATACGGCTTAAATATAATTCAAAATGGTTTTCTTTATATTTACTTGGAGTTTTGTAAAAAATTAATTAAAATCCTACGATTATTAAAAAAGTTTTATGCAAGAATTAAAAAAGTCAAGACAAAAAGTGTGAAATTTTAAACTTAAGCTTTAAGAGATACCAAAACTTTTTTGTGAAATTTATTTTTTTTTCTTATTTAGTAAAATTCAAATAGCTGAAAACTCTTTAATTTTAATTTTGAGACAAATACATCCAGTTCTTTAGAAGTTCCCTACTTATTATCGATTTTTTACACCATTGTGCGACGTGAACATTTTAGCTTTGTCGTTCATGAAACACTCTGTTCGTGACTGAG
Source organism: Gymnocheta viridis (assembly GCA_956483585.1). NCBI lineage: Eukaryota > Metazoa > Arthropoda > Insecta > Diptera > Tachinidae > Gymnocheta > Gymnocheta viridis. The sequence goes on from OY101444.1 coordinate 57,999,576, forward strand.
CGTAATTGTGAGAAGTTAAAATTTTGACGTGCGTGAACGTGTGCGATAAACATTTTTGTTTTCGTGAGGTAAAAGTCTCTTACGAGCACATCCGTAATATTTTGTTTTTAAAAATGTTTAAAATTTCTAATTCTATTAATTTAATTATGTTTTTCTTTAATTTTTACATCAATTTTCAGTCCCTGAGAACTCAAAATAGTCTTTTCATTCAAAACGAATGTTCTTTGTGCATCCTTTTTCTAAACTCTGTCAACGATTTTCTCCAAACAATTTCTTGGCGATTTAAATTTTTGAGGATAATGTCTAAAATTATTTCAAAATAGTATGTATTTGATTAAAATAAAAATAGCAGTTGTACTTCACAAAAACTAAGTTTAACAGGCTAAGATTTTTTCTCCTCTCGGTATGTCTAGTGGATATTATTTCCTTTTTTTAATTGGGAATAATATCCATTGACTTTATTTCAATGGACATAATTTAATGCCACCATTTGACCATTTGCCTAATATTAAAAATGGTATCTATAATTATTTCAGATTCACTTTGCAAAACTAAAAACTTGCTACACCGGCTTTTCGCAAATTCGATGGTATTTTGGATATATTTTATCATAATCTTGGACGATAGGTGTATGTCGGAAGTCTCATGTAGTTAATATTAAAACTGATATATGTAAGTATTTCAGGTATACTCATAGTCGATCATGCATGGTTAACACTAGTTGAAGTGGGTGTGTTACATATTCCGGTATGCTCTACATTCCACTTTGAAGTGGAAATCAATTGAAATTACTTTAGTAGACAAGCTCCAATTTTTTTATTCCAACTGGAATAAGGATGATTATTGTTAAATGGCAAAATATTATTAAGCAACAAAACGGCATTGTTTGGAACACATGATATGTGTTTAACCATATAATTCAATCATATTATGATTTGACCACAAAAATATAATTCATTCATAGTATGATGCTTTTAAAAAATATTTTTTCATTGCATTATGATGCCCTAAACGATATTTTTATACTTTAAGAATATATTTTTTTTAATTTACAAACCACATGACCAGAAATTTACTTCAATAAAAAACGTATTTAAAAAAACCTTTTACGTAATTAATTTTTAGACTTTTATTGTTGAAAATTAACGATTAAGTAACAATATGTAAGTAACTTAAAATAATTAATTTTGATAAAAGTAAAAAGAAACAAAACTCAAAATATATTTTTTATGTATTTTTTATACATATTTTTTATAAGTTATTAATTTGTATAACATAAGGTACTTATATTCCATTCAACTGATCCCTCTATATAATATTGCAGAGATTTTTAATAACAAGAAATAATAAAACAAAAATCTAAATAAAAACTTAAATGACTACAAAAAAGGCACCTGAGTTGTAAATAAATTTATATTTAAATGTTATTTGTTAATTATATGTATTCATATTAGTGATGTAACGAATATCAATTTTTAAGTATTGGTGAATACGAATATCTGCCCCAATATTCGCGGCCATGAATTGGAATATGTAATCTAAAATTTAGCGCAATTTGTCTAGATTTCGACGTCCGTCTGCAAAAAAAAATATTTAAAATTTAGTTGGGTAATTAACTCCAACAACAATAAATCACTTTCATAATCGGTTGTTTTTTTAGGCCTTATTTGAATTTATCAAAATCTCAATTTTAATTTTTCGGCACTTGCTTGAGCTTTTTATTAGAATTCAAACTCATTTTTATATAGAATGTTTTTACAATTACTGTTAAGCATTTAAAGTTAGCTTACATGAAATCTGGCATTTTTTTCTTTAGCGATTTTAAACGATATTAAAGGAACATGGAAGGAAGTGTTATAAAATTATTTTAAAATTTTCAAAAACTTTTGTTTGTTGAGGGTTTTTTAGCTATTCTAAATTTCTAAATTCTAAATTTAAAAATTAAAATTTAAATGTAATTTTAATTTAATTTTAAATTTAAATCGTTCGAATATAAGTGAATAATGTTTTGTGTGAATAAATTAATCAATTTTAAATAGAATTAAAGGTTTAATTCGAATTCGGATTCTAGTATCATTATTATTATTATTAAAAGGAAAGCAATCCATTACAACCGAGAAACAAACAATTCATCAGGAAAAATTCATTATTGAAAAATGAGATCGTATTCGTTAAAACAATATGTATGTATGTATGTACGTACACAGAAAAAAGTTTGAATATAATTAAAAAAGTATATTTGGTCAAATATTCATCTCTGAAGTATTCAAGTAATTTTCATATACATACATATTTAAAAAATTTGTTGTAGAATTCGATGTACTTGAATAAATTTACTTTGACATATCGTATGAAAAGATTTCATACGACTTTCTTTTAAAATTTTGTATTGACAAATTCTACTATTTTTTTTATTCATATGTTTGAAGTGCCGCATTCAACACACAAAATTTTTAAAACACATTTTAAAAACACTTTATACTATTTATTACAAAATTCTTAATTTCAATGAAAAATGGTTGGAAAAAATGCATGTTAAATTCATTGCCGTATTTATGTAAAAATTCATTTGGTATAAGTATTTTTGGGTCTGTTTACATTTTAAAATTTTCCATTGATTTCTTTTAAAGTTATATTTTAAAAACATTATATAATAAAGTGTTTTTTTTTATCTAGAGGACAATCCATTCTTTTATTTTCGATAAAATATCAAGTAGAAAAATTTCACAAATTGTCGAGGTTGGTCAAATGAAATTTTTCTTTAAAAAATAATTTTAGCAACTTTAAGTTAAAAAGTATTATTATATTCGTAACGATGAAAGAATTACAAAAAGTAGTTTGAAAGAAAACCTGTTAGAATTTTTCTAAGGTGAATTTGTTCGGACAAAATTAAGAAAAGATATTCGATTAATTCTTATTCGAATGACAACTCTAGAACGCAGTAACTTCCTTGATTTTTTTCTTAAGCAAAACTTAGTTTTTTACAGTGTCGACTATACAGTAGTGGTAATGGTTTAATTCATCCGATGAATTAATTGTCTACACTGCAGTCGTTGTAAAACAGCAGATCATTAACAAATGTGCAGTTTTATAAAAAGATATATTGTTTATCATGAAAGCCTTAATTGATCCAAGGTATGAAATCAAAATACTAAAGAGCATCAAGCATCACATTTTGGAATTAGTAGAAGATGGACGGTCAAACGTCAAACGTATGTGATAAATGTGCATCTTTGACAGACGATGATGTAACACAAGAATAGATTTGAAAATGACGATGAAGATGATATTCTCAATATAGTTTCATCTTTCAATTCAAAAAATTCTCGTGAAGTATTTATTGAAAGTAAAAATGGTTGGCATATGAATTCGATCCTCTTGCATGTTGGATTCCAGCTTCTTTCATCTATACAGCGGACTTGAAGAAGAAAACTCTTACAAACTATAATTTTGGAAATTTAAAATCCCTCTACTGAGTTTTGATTATTAATTTAACATGATATGAAGAAAAAATAAATTTAGTCGGTCCTTATATTATTTAAAAAAATAAAGCGGTTTTAATGAAAATTAGTGCAAATCATATTTTTTGGAGCTTTTATTTACATAATGTTTGTTTACACTTTATGTATATTTTTTGCAGCTTGCAATTCTCGAAATATTCGAAGAATTTAGCAAATACTAATAAGAATATCAAAAATAGGCTGACATTCGAGAATACGAATATTCGTTACATCACTGATACATATGGATATGTATTTATTTTATTAGTAAGTATTTTTGTTTAAAGTTATATAACAATATATATATATATGTGTGTATATGTATTTCTTGATTTACACATACATACACTAACATACATGGGCAGATAGATAATTAAAAAAGAAATTTATTTTAGTTTCTTTGTTAATTTATACACTTGAAGTACTTTTTTTGTAAACTATTCAATATGGTATCATGTTCCATGTTCATGGAATAAAAATATCCCAGCGGAAATATATGATTGATTTGAAAGATATTTTCGCTAACAAATCAATACAATATGCAACTTCAGTGATTTAAATTCTTTCCAGGAATGTTCTGTGTTGTATGTGTAAAGTTATTTCAAATATCCTTATATATAAATTTCTTAAGTGAAATTTTAAATAATTTTTCTTTTTTTTAATCCCTGATTAAATTTGAAACACAAATTGACTAGTGTTCAAGGTAACATCTGTTTGAGCAAGGTCTTTTCAGTAAATACTTGCTTATAATTTATTTCATTTATTACATTAAGGGGATTCACAAGGTGTTGTAATTCTTGTCTCGGTTGTATGTATGTGCTAAGTTTTCTCAAAACTTAAAAATTGTTTCTTCATATTCTCCACGGCAAAAGTTATAACATAAAATAGTAATAAAAAATAATAAAAACTTAGCAAATGCAACCATTAGGAAGACCTTGTGAATTCCATTATTGTTTAAGTTGTTTTTACTATTATTTATAGTTTTGTGGGTTGGATTTTATTTATTCATCTAGTTTAAATTTATTTAATTGATTCATTTTAATTTTTTTTATTTAGTATCACATTTTATAGAGTTCGGGTGGTTCTTTACATGAGGATATGCCCTGGTCATATTTACCCATTTCAGCTTCGTAGAGAAGATTATTGATTAAATGTTTTACTACAATTTTTGCTTTGGACGCTTTCAGTTTTCTTATAGTTATGGCCACATATTCACCAAACACTCCATACTCATCGATGGGAGTGTTGCTTGTTTTGTTATTGATGTTGTTATTGGCAGCTGTTAAATTATTGTTGTTACTATTATTGCTATTCGTGAGTGTTGTGTGAAGATTGGAGTAAGAGTTGGAGTAACCAGCTCCATCATCGTCATCGTCGTCATCATCATCATGCTCGTTATCGCCTGGATTTTTTTTATTGTTCATATGGTTGAGGTTGCTACTTAAATAATTACTTTGTCTAGAGTTTATGGCATTGGAATGTTGAAATTGCTTTTGTTGCTTTTGATGCAATTTAGAAGGTGATGGTGCATCTTCATTTAGATTTACATTTGAATGCAAATGTGCTTTACGTTTGCGACTACCAACTATTCGAGACCCACCATTGATAGGAATTTTGCTGCTGTCGTGGCTTATGTTATTAGTGTTGCTTCTGTTCATTGTCAGGTCAGTGGCATTTTTATGATAATTCAGTGGTACTGGGGTGGAAGTGCGTACTCTTTCAAGAATTGCTAAATCGGTGGAATCACTTTCAAACTGTTGAGAAAGATAGGTAAAAAGTTTAAACTTAAAAATATATAGTAATGTAGCAAAATGGGGATGGAAAGAAAATGAGCAAAAATTTGTATATTTAAAAAATTATCTTTAAAAGCCAATAATATTTAAAAATAATATTACAAAGAAATCCTATCAAAATATTCTTATGGTGTTTTTTTTTAAATTCTACTATACTTTTAGCTGCCTTTTTATTCCAAAAATTTTATTTAGTGTTCTTTTCAAGCAATTGCATGGCCAGTGTTGCCAGTTTAGCCTTTTCGAGGCTAGATTTAGCCTCTTTTCTTGTCTTTTAGCCTTGAAATTTACGTTTTAGGTTCGTGGTTATTTTTTAGTCTTTTTCTATTTCAAATTTACCCCCAAAAAGGCAAAATTTTTATTTTCTTCTGAACCCATAAAATCATCTTGAAGCATTAAATTTTCAAACGTAAGTACACTGACGATAAAATTACATAGATTGAAATCCAATTGCGAAAGTTCTTAAGTTAGAAACAGACAGTTGTTAAGTCAACAGTTGAGTTCTGTGTAGAGTTTTGACAATTTAGGAATGCGTTGCAAGAAAATTCACTTCTTGATTTGGTTAATCTGGTATTTAGATATCTAGAGGTTTCATTTTGATACGTAAAAAAAGAGAATTGAATAGTAAAAAGGAGGGGTTCCCATTTATAATGGAAAATAATATCAGCCAAATGACGGCCATGGCTGCGCTTGCGGAACCATATTCTTTTCATTAAATTTTTCATCGTCAGTTTGCACATTTGATGCATCATATCCTACACAACTTCACGAATTCACCTTTGAGATCATGGCAACTGTTAAAATGACGGGGTATCAAAAACGAAACGTCTTATTGGACCACCACGTAGTATTATTACCTTTCAGTAACGCTGAGGTTGAAAAACTTTTTAGTACCATACAAATAATAAAATTATTATACTCTCGTGAAATTTATGCAAATTATAGTTCCGATGAGGAAATTAGGATGCCTATTCGCCATTACATAAATAATAAATGCACATAAAAGTATATAATATATTAAATATATATATATTTTATTTTTTGTTTTAAGGCAGATATACTTATTACTGAATAGAAGTCAAAAGAAATACCAAATATTTATGTTATATGTACTTGAAGTGCATCTTTTTGAATAAATTTTAACATGTTTTATGCATTTTTTTATGTTTTTTATTAATAATAAATTATTATTCATAAAAAAATTATGAATTATGTATAAAAATTTTTTTAGCTTTTATTTTTGGGCGATTAAGCTTTTTCTGGCCTTTTTAAAAAGCTGATTTAGCCTCTTTTTCTTCCAGCTCCCTGGCAACACTGTGCATTAAAAGATGCGAGTGCTACTATTTTAATTCATGGTTTTTGAACGCTTCAACTGCTTCTTCGGCGCTGGTAAATCGTTGACCACGCAGTTTACGTTTGATATTCGGGAACAAGAAGAAGTCATTGGGCGCCAAGTCAGTACTGTACGGAGGATGAGTCATCAATTCGATGTTTTGACTGCTTAATAATTCACTTGTTTCCCGAGATGTGTGAGAGCTCGCATTGTCATGATTCATGTTCTGGGGTTAGTTTTACGAATTTCTCCGAAGACTTTCGGCAAACAAATGGTCGTGTACCACTCAGAATTATTAGCTCGTCTTGGAATACCCACACGGTCGAATGCTGTTTTGTTTCCGGCTCATAAGCATACATATATCCATGATTCGTCACTTGTCACAATTTTATACACGTCTTTTGAAGCACCACGGTTGAACCTTTTAATAATTTCCTTACACTTCTTGCCGCGAACATTTTTTTTGAGCGATTGATAAATTATGGGGTATCAAACGAGAAAAACTTTTTTTACGACTAAGTATTCATGCAAAATCGAATATTTTGAGGTGGAACTAATGTGCAAGCATGCCTCTACTAGTATCTCACAATATGTCACATGACGATCTTGCATTATCAGATTACGCCAGGATTGCCAGAAAAAGGCAGATTAAATGTGCTAGATTGCCAAAAACAAAGTGCTAAAATGTTCTACGGCTCAAAAAAAAGTGCAAGTTTTTGTAGCATTGCTTTTTATTTCTATTGTTAAAAAAAATTTTTACATTTCAGACATCTGTACATTTTGAACAAATTGATATTAAACTTCTTTAATTTTATTTGATATTTTAGTTATGTAAATATATTTACATACAAAATTAATTTTATTTAATATAAAAACTTTTAATGGTATACATATGAGATCAAATTTTTGTACTCAAAAAGTGAATATATTTTTATTCAAGTTAAGAGTATTCAAAATATCAACCATATTATTTGCATCTTCCTCACAGACTAACTCATTTTTGTATATTTCAGATGAACCAATTTTTTACAATATCCCCCTGATATACCTATCTAAGGCAGGGACATAACTTTTATGCCCAATATTTATTTACAAAAACCTTCAAAAAAATTATTATTCAAGGCTTTAAAATAAAAATACCTTAATAACAGTTATAAATGAGGAATATTTTTTTGGTCTTCTTATAACTATTATACAAGATTTTAATTTATTTGGGTCTTTCATAACACTTATAAAAGACCTTTCTTTTTCAACCTTCTCATAATCATTACAGTAGATTTTTATTTTTCTAGGTCTTCTCGCTACCTTTATTTTTATTGGTCATCTATATCAACACATACTTAGTCTGTACAAGCTCTAAAAAGGCCTAATTAAATAATGGCGATGCAAAGACCGAAAAAAAGTAAATAAAAAAATTGGTAAGAGAATACTAATATAAATAAAAATCTTTCATAACACTTATGAGAGGACTAAACGATTTTTATCTTTTTCTAATTGTTATTTCAGGACTAACATTTTTCCAGCTATTTCTTCGTTGATCAATTGAATATTTAAAAAAAATAACAGCAGTTATTTAGGGTCCCTGGTCTAAAGTATACCAGCATACGTTTTCTAATTTCACACTTTCTCTTATTCGTATAACCGGAAATAACAATTCTTTGTTTTATTTTTCGTACATTACAAAGATGTAAAAAACCTACGACAAAGTTGTGGAAAAGGCAGCATATATATTTGTACGATTTTATATAGTGAGAGAATTTATACTTAACTTGATATTATGTATGTGATTTTTTAAAATAATTCTGCGATCTAAAAAAGTGCTAAAAATGCGAAATAATTATAAAAATATGATAAACTAGCATTTAGCATTTTTTATTACTCTTAGTGCTAACTAAGAAAAAATTATGCTAGATCTAGCACTAAAAGTGCTAAAATAGCAAGCCTGGTTTACGCACTGTATCGATGTTTTGTGGCACATCAGCCGATTTCGGACGATCTTCACGGAGTTCATCGGCGACGGAAACTGTGAGCAAGATGGAATTCACTATACCAGCGATATACTGTGGTTTTGATGGGGATTTATTGCCATACAATACTGAAGCGATCGGATCCCAAATTAAATTAACTCTTTATCTCAAAAAACTACGTCGACTGCCGCAAGTTTGATTGAAATTAATTGCACTTCAGCTCCGAATGTTCATATCAAATCGATTTTCAGGATTATTTAACTTTTTTCGACTTCAAAAACTGCTTGGAATGGCGTAAATTTGATATAAATCGATTAAATAGTTCAAGAAATATCGTTGTCGGAAAAATTTTGAAAATAATTTTTTTAATGTGTGGTCCCAAAAACTTGCTGTTACAAATGATCAAATCTTCACTGAGGTACATTTTTAAACTCCTTCTACCATTTTTTTATTGTAATGGAATTTGTTGATATTTAAATTTTTAAGTATGATACCACTAATTTTGAGAAAAATTTGCTTATAGAGTAGAGTAGGCCTTTTAGGCTGGTCTGACCACTTTTAAAATTTTTCGTTATAAAATACATCGGCTATGATAAAACTGACTATTATGACATAGAAAATATTGAAGATCTCGTTAGCAAATTGGTTCTCCTGAAAATTAAAAACACAGCAGGAAAGATATATAGTCGCCCCAAAGTTATCTTCACGCATCTCCAAAAAATTTTTCTTTGGGAAATTGAGTCTATAGTTTCAACATTATATACAAAAAAATATTTTTAGGTGATCCGAATTCGCACTATTTCCGGAGCACAAGTGCAGGATCTTGGACCCGGTTCACACACGTCAGGTTTGACTCGTCAAGTCTTGAGTTTTTAAGAGAAGCGGCCTCATCTCAATTTTTTTTGATTTTGTGATATACGTGAAGATAACTTCGGGACGCCGAAATTACATTTTCAAAAATGTACAGGATTGAGTGGAAAATCGTACTTTTTGGACCTTAAATGTACCAAACATTTATTTAACTTTAAGCAAAACCTTTGTGGATTATTGTGTTCCTTGGATTAAAATTCACATGCTAAAAAATTTATCTAAATCGGCTAATTAACCACTGCAAACGCTAAAACTACACATTTACATACATATGTAAGTATACATTCACTTATGCAAGTATTGGTTCAAGTAAAAACATAATCAAAGCAATGAGAGTGTTTAAGAGCCAAATTTACAACCTTTAGCTAACTAATGCTGGCCGTTTAACCAATGATTAGTTAAACCACTGTCATTAGTTAACTAAAGACTGAGAATATGGGCATAAGAGTACCTACGTAGGTACATATATGACTAATATACAAATGAGTCAAATGGATGTATTAACATCAAGCAAAAACTTAACAAAATAAATGTGTGTCTTTGTAAGAAATTTTATTTTGTTTAGTTTTTCCTATTTTTCTCTTTTAATGAATGCTACTAAAAAAGGAATTTAAATTCATTTAATTTTGGCAATATTCCAACTAATTTAGTACTTTCAATGGTTTCTTAAAAAATTAGCTTTTTTGGATGCTCCAGTTGTATCAAATCAATCTTAAAATGCAGCGATTTACAGATATTCATCCTTATTACGGTCAAAAAAGATATTATGGTTATGATCATTTTTGATAATCAGGACGCCTTCTTGGCGCAAATGTACCAAGCCCAATAACGATGACTATTTTTTATCTGTGCCCGAGTATACTTTGCTAGTAGAATCCCGTTTATTTGCAATCGCAAGGGACCATTTATTTTATACGAATTAAGGGTGTTATTCAAATAACGAAATTGCGATTTAACGAGGTTAAAATAAATAGCACGAGTAAATTGGATAAGAATGAAAAAAAAACCTAACGAAAACATTTTCACATTTAGCCCACTATTCTATATTTCCAACTATAAGAGGTTCTCAACGACAACTAAAGAGGAGTTACACAGTTGTTGTATTGTAAACAGCAATGCGATTATCTTTTAGACCAACAGTTATTTACGAATTAATGCGATTTAGCCAGGTAAGAATTATAGAAATTCTACTCAATAACTTTTTTTACTATTTGAATATTTCTATGTTGTGCGATCAAGAAATTAAAAAATTTCCTGACGCGACATCCAAAAATTTATTTTTTCGATTAAAAGGTTTAAAAGAGGAGAAGAGTGGAAATCAAAAACAGCAAATACAATTTAAATCGTAGAAGTTGAAAGAATTAAAGTTGTACTGAATATTTTATTGGTGTACTTTTGCAATTAGATGTACTGAAAATAGTTCAATTGAACTGACTTCTTCCATATAATAGGTGCGGATTTCTTATCACACTACGGGCTATTTATAGAGTTAAAACGAATAAAGCAAATTGATTCATTAACATTACACATATGTATCTAGTTGTCAAGCAAAATTTGTAGATCAAATGAGTATTTCAACAATTAATTCAAAGTCTAATCTTTATGATCTAGTAATAAAATATGTCGAAATTACAAACCCAAATTCTTATCGTCTACCAACGTCATCAAACGTTTAACGCAAAATCATAAGAAATTGTCATGCACTGGCAGAACAGCAGATACGCTACTTCGGTGAAAATTTAAAGCTCATTAAAGGTATTGCAGTTTGAAATACGCCGATCTAGTAGTTCATGTTCCAGCCCCATCCATCACAAGAAAATAGGGGAATGAAAAATATGCGACGATTATCGAAACATAAATGGAAATACTCAGCCAGATCGATATCTATTTCCTAGTGTAGACGACATAGCAGAAAATTTTAGAAAAATAAGCAATTCAACACACCAATTGGATTGTTTCAATTCCTTAATAGCTTTCGGGCTATGACATTCTAGTCAAACTTTCCAAAACAGCATGGACTACATTTTTCGGCATTTGGAATACCTTTATTGTTATTTGGAGGACATCCGTATATTTTTCGAAAAAGAAGAACAGTATTATATCAACTTGAAAACAATTTTGCAAAATTTAAGGACTCAAGCTTGACAAATAGTGCTTATAAATGAGAGTTAGGAGCTCCCAAATTACATTTTTTGGGAACACCTCTAGACATGGTCAACACCAACAGATATATTTGGTAATTGCCTCTTATTCACTGATATTTCTTTTATAAAGCCATTTACAATAATAGCAATTCCGTTTTCCTTCTTCCTTTTTTACAATTGTCTTTTTACAATTTTTTTAACTCTGCAGCCACACATTCAAGTTTTTCTGTCAAGTTTTTCAAACATACTGCTTACGAGTATAAAATTCATTTAAATTTATAGCTGTGACGTAGGCTACACGCAATTTTATTTTTCAAGATGTCATCGTCAAGAAAACACCTTCAAATGCTCATCGCAGAACGTCATTTTACACTTATTACATTTATTCACAAATATATTTTATTATTTTATTTTAATAAGAAGTTTTAAATTGAGGTAGAATATTTGTGAAAAACAAACCAAAAAATTATAAAAACCCACAAATTTTTTTGTATATTTCTGAAAGGAAGCACAAATATTAATTTCAAATTGAACATAAAATTGCCAAATAAATGGATAGGTGAAATTGATAGCAATCTAGTTTTCAATTTAAAAAGTTGAAAGGAATTGAAAGACAAAAATTGAATTACGAAATATTTTTTTACCCTGCAGCCACACGCTCAACTTTTTCTTTCAAATTTTTCACACTGTTTATCAAAATTCATTTAAATTGATAGCTGTGACGTAGGCTGCACGCAGTTTTAAAGAAATTGCATTTTTCTAGATGTCATCGTCAAGAAAACAGCTTCAAATGGTTGCTCTATACATTGCACAACATTATTACACTTATTAATTTTATTCACAAAAATATTTGATTATTTTAATTTGTAGTTTTGAATTGCGGCATAATATTTGAAAAAACAAAACAAAAAATGTTTTCTTGACAGTAACTAGAAATAATCTATGGAAAGAGAATTTCAGAAGCAAGTTCGTATCAAGTTTTAAAATTATGAATGCATTAGAATGTATTAAAGTGTGTGTATATTGAAACTTGATAGACAAAACTTGATCGTGTAACCTTTAAGTTACCTAAAACTGTAACTGTTGTCAAATTTTTTCCAAATAATATCGCTAAAGTAGATACGAAACTAAGTAAATTTAAAAAAATATTAAACATTTTAGATATAAATATCTAAAAAAGATTAAATTTGAAATGAGCGCTCAAAATTTTAAGAAAACTATTGAAATTCATTCAAAGTTCCCATGTTGCTTGAAAAGTATGGAACAATAATGCGAAAATCGCTAGATCTCCCGCTAAAGTGTGTTTGAAAATCGCTAGATTTTACCAGAAAATAGCTGAATAGACAACACTGGACCTAGTTACAATATAATTAATTGTAATTTTTTACGAAAACAAGTATAGCAAAGCAAGATCAAATTGCACGTGAGCGAGATTAACAATAAGAAAAACAAAGAGATCAAAAATAAAAGACGGGTTGTAATCAGTGATAGCATCTGGGTGCTTTCTACCTTTTCATACGCGCGAAATTTTATTAAATACGCGTTTTTAAAAAGCGCGTATGAACAGTGCTTTTCACAGTGCCTTTTGGGCTTTTTTGTACAACTGAGAAATTTCTTAGTAACGAAAATTGGCTACTTCTTTCGGGTGCAAATAGTACTTTTTAAGCAACCATGAATTCTTTCCGCTGATGTTGAGAGAAAGAACATTCAGTTTGATAAATTTGTTTTAAACAAAAATTAGAAACCGGTTAACTTTAAATTCAATAAATGCGTTACTGCATATTAAATACGGTGTAAAATTTTCAACTGCCTTTAAATGTTTATGGCAAAATAAATTCGAACGAATCATGCCAAAAATCTCAATATTTTATTACAACTTTTTGTGGCCCGATTGCGAAGACTAAATGGATATTTTTTATAGCAAAATAAACAAAAATGATATCACAATCGATTGAAATGCTATCATGAATTTCATTCGACTTCAAATGCTCTTTTTTAGCCGATTCCTTATTATTTAGAATTTACAGAAAATTCTGTACCACACATCGCTTCTTTAATGCAACAATATCATACATAGAAAAAAAATGATGTTCAAGGTATTTCTAAAAAGCCAATACAAGCAGGCCATTTCCCTTTTTGGAACAGCTTATGGTGCTTTTGTTCTTTCTAGAGATACCAACACTGGTTGAAATGACACGACCCGCCAGAGAATAGTTTTGCTTGTATGAGAAACAGTTGCTAGAATTCATTCGTCGATCAGTTTGTGGCAGCAAAGCTTTCCGCTCATGAATCAGTATCAATACCAAGTCGGAACCACAAACAACTTGCAAGTTATTCGATTACGATATTGCAAAAGTATTTATCAATAATCTCTCTATATATCGAAAGATTTCTTATTAGACACTTTTAACGGCTAAAGCCTTCGTTTTGATTTGGATTTATTACATGTTTTTAATCAGAAATATATATTCTGCATTTCTGTTAATTTTATTTTCCTGATTGTTTCTCTTTCAAATTTTTTTAATCATTTGTATGTTTTATAAGAATCCTCCTTTAATTTTTCTAGTCATCACTCAAACTTTAACAATTCTTCGTGACGTTAATGAAAATGTTTAAAAACCTGTAAAGTGATACAATAATACAAGCGATGCAACGATAGAAAAGGCTTTTGCTTTAAGCAAAGTTTATTTTTCGTAATGCAACTTATGTAGATGCAAATGTGCATAATCTTTAAAATAGTAGCCCTATTCACAATCTTGTGCACTTGAGATTGCATATTTTTGCAATTGTAAACATTTTCCAGCAATCGTGAACGGCCTTGTTGATTTATTTTGCAATACCTTTTTTAGAAAACACGAAATTCACACTGAGCTGTAATTTTTTTTATTTATTTATATTTACACATGCACATGCATGAACGAGCGGCGAGAGAACATTTCGATATTCTGGTTTGCAATTAAGTGTTGCATACGTAGAGTGCAAATACATACTACTACCTTTAGGTGTTGCTTATTTATACAAGAGTAGCAGGTGCATATTTTTGTATTTTATTAGTGTAGAGTAAAAATATGCTACAAAATTTAGCAAATGCTAAGATTCAAGACCATTTGCACAAGATTGTGAATTGGGCTAATAAGGAGTTTTAGCTCGTTTGCATTGTTTTGTGATAGTTTTAGTTCAGCAGTTTAACAACAAGTAATATATGTGTATTTCCAAACTTGATCCTCAATTATCTCAAAACTATACTTTTTAAACTACAAAAATTTAAGCGTCATAACTTCCCCAATTTTCGAATTTGTTTTGCGATTTTTGTCCGTTCTCTCCAGAATTTGTAACTTAATAAAAGACCAGTTTTTTTACCTCTTGCAAGGCAAAAGCGTCAAATATAAGTATGTATGTGTGTAATTCATATAAATATTTATCTATATATCCGTTTCATTTAATATCTCTTGCCATGCTTAAGCCGAAGGTATTCGTTATGGAATCTTAGAGGAATAATATTTTTATCATACAGACTATTTATCTATTTCAATTTCTTTGAGGAAATTATAAATTTTTCTCGATAAGCAAGTTTCTCAATGTCACTGGAGTCATATTGCAATTAACATAAGACAAGAACAAAGTAGAGATACGCATTGCTCATTTGAATTGCATGAATCATATATGGTCACGTTTGATCGTGAGTAATTTTTCGCTCCAAAATAAATCACAGGTGAACAGGTAATACATGATATTTTCTGCACAAAGATGTGCTGTGTTCAAGTGAAAACAAAATTTTATCAGTATTTTGTTTTTTCATTTTTGTAATAAAAATATTAGTAAAATTTAACTGCAATTTATACATACATAAATTAAATTTAGACTAATGACTTTTTTAATTTAAATTTTGAGTTTAATATTAACTTCAAGTTTATTTTTCATTGTTAAAAAGTTTTTTATTCCATTTGTAGGTTACATTTAAATTTTTATGAAAAAAATTCTGAACATATTGGAAAAAAAGTTAAGCAAACCATCTTCTGTAAAATTTGTTTTTTAAGTTATTTTAATACTTATAGGTACATATATTGATATTTTCACAAAATAGTCTACAAAGGAGTGCATTTTATGCATAGTTACTAGAGTGATCGATTATTTTTCCAGAAACCGATTTTCGAATAGTTCGAATATTTGAAATTTTTAAAAACCCGGTTTCGTTTTTAAAATTTAAGAAACCCCGGTCAACCGGTTTTTTTTTTCTTAAGAAAATTTTGATTTTTATTTGCTTTATTAAAAAAAGAGTTAACAGTTCATGTAAATAATATAAAAATTAAAGGTTAAACATAAAAATTAGCTTCATATCGTCACAGTAAATGCAAATGCAAATGTTCACGGAAAATTTTAGACTCCTACGATAAAAACAGCCCCTTTATTACAGAAATTTAAACGGGAGTAAATACGAGTGCATTTTTGAATGCTTTAAGGTGTAACTACATACACTCTTGTAAGGTGTTAAGTTGCCTCTTTTAAAAATAAATGTTATAAAAAATAACTTAAAGAACTGCAAGGAATAATCTATTACCATTGACTTTATAACGTGTTCAGCTTCTCCTTTAAATTGAATAAAAGTGCAGTTGTGTTGTTACTCGGCGAATTCCTTAGTTTCATTTATAAAAGAGTAGTTACTAAAATTATGGCTTTTGGTGAAGTTTCCAGTTCAGAGATATATTATTAAAGTAATAAAACCTTTAAGGCGACGTTCATTTATTCGTTTTTGGTCTACAATGGATGTCTAACTCTATATAAAATATGAAGCAAAATGTCAATAAAACTAAATAACAATTTTCAAATATGCAATTTGATAACCATTGCACGCAACAAGGCCAATTTAATTCGCCCCTGCTACCACCTCATAAGATCATTTCGCTATAGTCAAAAAACACCTAGAACTTTTACATTGAAAAAAAAATACTTGGATAATCAACAGAAACCGTTCATCTCAGTTTTAATATTGTAAAAAGTAATTTAATTTGAAAAATATAAAAATTTAAAAGTATTCGACTGAGCCGGTTTTTTAATTGTAAAAAACTCGGACTGTTCGATATTGGAAAAATCAACATTTTGGAAAAAACCGTCAACAGTATTGTAGAAAATCCGGTTTTAAAACCCGGTTGAGTCGATCACCTAATGTTACCCTTCATTTTATTATGTTTTTTTTTTTTCATTTATAATAAAACAATCAAACCAAAAACCATACAAGTTTTTTCCATTGGAAAAATTATTCGAGTAATCCGAGTAATTTAAAAATTTTACTGGGTTATCAAGAAAGATTATAAACAAAAAATTAATTAATCGATCACTCAAACAAACACCAACAGTAGAATAATTAGATACTCTACGGCTTACTTATATTTCAAATTCAGATTATATATATATTTAGTTACATAAATTTGGAACATGTGTTTGCTGAATACGAACATACTGGGTATGTCAATGCCGATTTCCAATTCCAATGATTATTTTTGAATGCAGTATTAACATGCCGCTCGCTATACCGCCAAAAATTATTAACTAAAATTTTAGTATTATGACAAGAGATATGCTCTGTTTATATTTATTTTCTTAATTATTCTTCAGGTACTCCAAACTTTAAATTTCAAAGGAAAAAACTAAAGAATATGGTTCATCAGAATATTGATCATCTTTACGGTTTTTTAATTTCAACCGACTTGAAATAACTCTTGCAAAAAAACTGTCGTTCATAAGTAAGGCCAATTGAACAGTTTTCAAAACGGAAGCAGTCGCAGTTGCATCAAACTTTAATCAAGTATAACCTTTCAAACGAAAAATTTCAAAAATATGTCTGAAAATGTCAGAGTTATGCGATAATAAATATTTCTGACAGCCACTTTGTCCTTCCGATTTCCACTGAAATTTCTATGGAAACAAGCCTCAATCACACACTTTCAAATAATGAAGTTTTTTTAATCGCTTTACAAATGGGGAAGTCATGCAATAACCAATATTTCGAGAAAAACAATTAGGGGACCAAAATGCGAGCATGCCCATTCAAACAAAATAGCATTTTGAAATCCAGTTTACAAATATTTATGCATTAAAAAGACAATGTACAAAGAAGGTTATGAATTTAAAAAATTGTTATTAAATTCACAATGATATATGTATATACTTATTGAATTTGATGTCTGTTTTTTTATAAGTAGATTTGAACTCTTTCATTCAAAATAATTTTTTGTCTGTAACGGCGGCATTTTGACTTTACATATTTTTTTCCGAAAC
The DNA here is from genome assembly GCA_956483585.1 of Gymnocheta viridis. Lineage (NCBI taxonomy): Eukaryota > Metazoa > Arthropoda > Insecta > Diptera > Tachinidae > Gymnocheta > Gymnocheta viridis. The sequence continues at coordinate 58,017,456 of OY101444.1, forward strand.
CCGAAATATTTATTATCATTTATGTACCGATTTTGAAAGTGTAAGCTTGCAGCAGTGATGTCAACTTTCTTAATTTTTTAAAGCTAGAAGTGTGCGACTTACACGGCAGAACAGAAACAACGTTGTTTTTCGAGAGCCGCTACACTCCCATCATCAGTGTTCATGTGTGTTTCCATGTATCCGCCACTGTTTAGGTGGCTCTAAGTTGAAATTAATTAGTGTTAAAATTTTTCCTTGTTCCTTTGGAATATTGTCTCATGTCAAATTCTTTCTGACTAAAAACGTTACGAACATTAGCCAAAAAATAACAACCAATTTGTTCGAAAAATAAGCACTTTAAATAAAAATATTTTGAAACTGCCAAAAATATGGTAATTATGTTGGTATAAAAAATGCACTTAAACAAGTTTTAGCATGAATAATTACAGAAAATATATACTTTTGGGCAGTTAAGTCAAAACGCAGCTAACGTAAGATTTTGGTATGCAAATAATTTGAAAATGCCAACAATTTTGGGCATTTATCTTAAACTCAATTTCTTCCAACATATTGTTTGTATTCAGTGGAAGTTTTATTTTTAGTTCTTTTAAAGCGGTCAAATAAAATTTAAGACAATTAGATTTAATTTGAATAATATTATGTTCAGGCAAGTTTTTTAAAAAGGCTTCGCATTCGTTACTCATAAGCACCTCTTTTATTGACAGCGAAATATGTGGAGATCGAACCATCCTATTGATAATTTCGATCGATTCCGCAACCACTGATATTGCAACAATTTTGTGGAAAAAGTTATATAGCCAAATAAAAATATATAAGGTTTCGTGTTAATTTAAATTTAGTGTTTTAACACAAAAACTTGAAACATAAAATGGTTGCAATTAAAAGTACATACATATTAATAAAAACACGGAATCTGTTCCTTTTTCCCTACATAACACGTTTCCATGAAAAAAACCTATTTGAAGGGATTTTCCCCACTGTTGGCAACACTGGCTTGCAGATTGGTACCACATAAATTTAATGGGAAATTCGGCCAAACATCATGGGCGCCCGAATATTGCACAACTTCGCCATTTATCAGCCAGAATCATTTTATTTTAAGTCCTATATCCATTTATCCGTGTGTCTGTCTGTCTGTTTCCCTTAATAAAGTATCAAAGTTAATATTAGATATGTACATATCTTTGTAGGTTATTGTACTTACTAATGGCGATAAATAAGTATTATTTTGCTTAAAATGAAGGGTTCGCAGGGGTCAAGTTAGTATGTATCTTCTATCTAACTATATAATTAACAGGCAAATACGCTTATTATATAATTTTGAAGATATTTATTCACAAATGTGCACAATCTATATTCTGTTAAAATCGGTTCAGTATTTTGGGAGTTATAAGCATTTAAAGTAACTACTAATCAGCTTCAAAGCATAAATGTGTGTTTGTTAAATTTTCTATTGCAAATGAATGAGGAAGACCATTTTCTATAGTATAGAATCTATAAACACTTTCTAAATAAAAGAGAGCTTTTTAAGTTGTTTTTTGTATTTTATTTTTATATGACTTTTACAGCAAACCAAAATCTATTACTTATGAGATTTCGAGCAAATCTTGTTGAAATCTACTTCGCGACTACATTTTGACGAAATCTAACCAAAATCTGTTAGTATTCAGTGATGCAACTGTGTTTTTTTGCCAAATTATGATGAAAAAATACTACGCTGCACAATAATAGAGATTTCAATCGAAATCTACTAGATTTCCTGCAGGTGTAAATGCACTATTAAGTAAATGGTTATGGCCTTATTCACAAACGAGTAAAACCGGGTTTCCCATATAAAAATCCAACAGTAAACCTATTATAACTTTATCAATCGTTTGTGGATAAGGCCATTAATATTTAATTTTTAGAATATGACCGATTGCGTTGGCCATAAGAAATACTAGTAATTAAAGAAAGTCTTACTTAGCGTATTATAGAAAAGAATGTGATCTTTGTTTGTTGTTCTCTTGTTTTTAGATTTATTCATATTGAATAGGATTTTTAATTATTTTCTATAATTTTAATTTATTAAATCAGGTTTTATAAGTTAAATTTTAAAGCGTTTTTGTTGTATTTTCACAAAATGAAAATATTTTACATAAAAAAATTTCCTGTATTTTGTTTTCCGAAAAATCCCGAACCGTAATCCCCGAGTCTCGGGGATTTCAAATTTTTGGATCCCGAGTCCGGCATTCACGAAAGCTAGTCCCGTTAGGCGCCCCTATCACATACCTTCCTTTTAATGTATGTATGTATGTAGATAAGAATTTATGTATGTATGTATAATAAGCTTAACAAATAAAGTATTTATCGGTTATATGCACACCGTGACTACGCATTTAACGTTTTTAGCACTTCCTATTCGAAATACACTCAAAAAATTTTGCTTAATAATCTCTCGTTTGTAAGCACGAAGTTGTGCAAAATAGAAAGTGCATATAAGCGACAAATACTGTAACACATTTAAAATAAACTTACAATTTCAGTTTTAACGTCATCAGCACTTATGTTACAGTATTCACTGCTATCGAAATCGGAGTTACGTGCCTGCAAAGAAAAAACAAACAAAATCAAAGACGTGAAAAAAGTGAAATGCATTTTAGTTGTTGTTTAGCTTAAATGACTTGTGGCAATATCAATGTTACAACCAACTAGAAGTAAAGGCAAAGAAACAAATTAATTTTAACATGATGCAAACACAAACTTTCTAACACAGTCAAATAAACAACAATTCCCACTTGACCAATGCTTTCGTGACATCGCCTGCGAATGCCTATCATGTTTTTTTCGTGTAAAATATTTGAGATTTATAATCAAAACCGAATCGAAAATATGTTAACTATTGCTCAGTTTTACTTCAATAAAACCTTTCGACTTCAAAGATTCGCTGATGATATCAATATGGAATTTTTAGCAATGTTCATTTAATCAATTTTATTTTTTTATATTTCTATTCATCAAAATTAAAAACTACAAAACCAAGAACCTTAAGCTGAAAGTCCACACCACGCTTTCTACGCGTCTTACGTCCTACGCGACTCACAAAAAAGTTGAGTCAGAATATTTTCATACAGCGAGTTACAAAACAAAAGTTTGTAACGCTTGTGACGCGTGAAAAGTGAAACAGCTTTCTACTTTTACGCGTCACAAGCCAAGTTCCGAGTCTAAAATTTTTTGAGATTGAACATTAAATTATTAGAAAGCTATTTTCGTAAGCAGTTGATTATAAAAAACGAATTAAAATAATTTAAAGAACTTAAAATTTAAAAAATGCTAACAAAAAGTCTGCAAAATTTACTTGAAATTTTATAAGCAAAAACGTGTATAAAGAAGCGTGGTGTGTAACTTGCAGTGTTTAAAGCGTCAAATGCTTAAAACACATGAAACGCATGCATTTGCTGTAGCTTCATTTATTGTGTAATAAAGCAGCACTAACGAAATATAGTCGAGAAATTATCGATGTAGCGAACGTTCACATTTTGATAAGTTTTCTGCATTTTTTCGAATGTTTGTTTTTGGGAGTAGTTTGCTCGAACATTATCACTTTTTAAATGTCACCAATTTTTATCGTGCATTTTTTGTTTAAAAGACTATTTGCATTGGCGAACTTTTTCTGTTCTCGAATGACTGGCCAAGCGGGTACTAAATGAGTGTGTGTTAGGTTGATGAAAAAAATGTTTAACTTTAAAGAAATCAAACATATAAAATAAAACGTAGTCGGACATACATGCATACATATGTACGACTATGTATGTACATATGGAGTGTTGCATTAAGTTAACAACAATAAGGCCAAATAACAAAGACTAATGTTGGGAAATGATTGCACTAAAACTTTTATGTTTAACAAAAAATTATTCGTATAACAAAGTAGAAGAATATAAAAAAAGCTAGGAATTACTATTCTTTTAAAAAAATTATATGTACCTAAATATGTATGTACGAGTATGTATGTACACAATAATAATCAACAATGAAAATATAAAAAAAGCTGAGTCAAAATTTATACAAAGACTTTTTATGGTTGAGTTTTTTTCAATTCTCTGTTGCTGTTGTTGAACACCTTTTTACCTCTTTTGTCAATCAGCTCTAAAAAAGTGTTCGTATATATCCCAACTAAGGGCTAATAAATCACTCAAGGCTTCAACGTTGGTTTAACCAAACGATTTATTAAGTTAAATTAAGTTTAAGACCAACATTGCCTCGTATATTATTTATAGTTTAACATATACTTAATGTTGAGGCAACACTACGCAAAGCATATTTTTGCAGGTTTCAAATTCAGTAAAATAATTTTCATCCGGCGAAAAAATCAGTTGTTTTTTATTTTGTTTTAGGCTTTTTTTTATTGAGACATTTTTTATTTTATATTTGGATGAAGTTTTATTTTTCATTATATAAAAAATGGTTCCAAACTGAAGAATGGGTTCAAAATATAGAAAAGGTCATCCCTAATTAAAAGTGACCCAACATTTTTGTCGTTGAATTTAGAATAAAATTTTGGGGTCATTTTTCATGGACTAGATATGTAAGTATGTTTAAACCAATAAAGAGACCAACTCTCACTAATTTATTAACCCTAAGATATAAAAAAACAGCTGATGCTAACAATTTATACGGGTGTGCATGCATACATAGGTGTGTATGAGCTTACCCAGTTGGCCACGTCTTTAAAACATCTATAACGTCGAGTGCAAAACTATAGTAAAGTTGTAAAAAATGTTCATGAATATATCCGCTAGTTCACTTGGGACCAAAAGAGCGACTAGGTCGTTCAGATTGTTGCCAGCGACTACATCTGTAAAAAAATCTAGTCATCACTCTAATTTAAATTTGTTAAATAGATGTTGAGACTGGAATACAAACCTTGAGCGTCCAATTCATCACATGCTTATAAGCCAACTCGATTTACTTAAGTCACTGTACTAGCTCAAATATCAATAGCACAAAATTAACATATTTTATTGAAGACAAATGATGAGACATTTTCGCTCATCCTGTCGTTAACAAAGTATGACATACTAGGGTAACATATAAAGCATTGTCGCTAAAAATTTCTAATAGAAGATGGCATAGGAGTACCAGAGTGAAACCCGATTACTACATGAATATATGTATGTATATCCTTTAACTCCGGATGAAGCGTTTACTACATGAAGGTGCAACTTAAAAATATTTTAAACACACAGAAATAAATAAGAAACTATTTGATTCTAAAACTTCACTTCAGAAAACACGGCAACTTAATAGTATAAACCACAAACCAATAACAGACGTCCAAAATTTGGCTGCTGCAAATGGTCCAAATCATCTGAATCGCTTTACTGTGTAGAAAGAGACAGCTATAAAATCCGAAATGCTACGAATAAAGGGATGTAAACAAAACAAAAATAAAAAATTTGTATTCGAAATATGCTTATATATTCAAGAAAGTTGAGATTTTTAATTTTTACTGAACTAAGAAGTCATTGATAAATATATAGTGCGGTTACGTATGTGTTGGTCTTTTATTTTATTTGACACAAAATTTTACATGCTTTTCAAACGTACGCGAAAAAGAAAACTACAGGGAATACAAATAATTTTTTAATTTCTCTTTCGTCGTGTAAGACGGATTGGACAACTGGGAAATTCAGACAAATACACACCCCTTATACAAATAAGTACATGCTTGAAAAGAGCTCAATTGCAGCCGGGCATTGTTGGTTGGTTTTAATTTCAATTCTCTTCATTTCATTTGAGGCCAAAGTAATGCGACACATTAACGATTTTGTAAAGCTTATCAGTTGTGAAGCAGAGCATTCTGATATGTTTGTTGGCTCCAAGTATTGTTTTGTGGTGAAAACCACCAAAAACTTTTAAAATAAAAATAAATGCATAAATAAAAAAAAACAACAACAGCGACAAAATACAGTGATGGGATTTGGAAATGTTGATTTCGTGCCGAATTTCTAACGAAAACGTGCCAAAATGAATTTAATAGTGCCAAAACTAAAGTCTTTGTATGAAAACCCGCATTAATCAAAAATAGGTAAAATTGCTTAAAGAATTCCAATTAGTATGTAACGTGATTTTTCCAAAATAATATTTTGCTCAATAGTTTTTAACATTTCGCTTATTCGCATAAATTTCATTGATTTAATATGATGATTTGAAATTTCACATAAATTCGATGAATTTCAACTAAAATACTTTCAGTTTCCATCCAGGAACCTTATAAGGTTCGAAATTTACCTTATGTCTTTAATATTTGTTTTTCATATGAAAAATATTTTAGAAAACTCTGAGCCAATTTATCATTGCTTGGAAGTTGTGGATCAGCTAAAAAAATAATTAAAGGTGGATGCAAAAAAATGTAAATAAATTTAATAAAACTTTTTAATCGAAAATCTGGGTGTATTGAAACTAATGATGAAGATAAATCTGAATAATATGCACTAAAAATTTCCTTAGTAACATCTACAAACGTTGAGCGTGTCTTTTCCACGTACATACATATTTAACTATTTTATGTGACCTCTTTCTCTTTGAAATATAAAAACTGTGCAATCAAAACTTTTATAAAATAAAAACTTGTTAAATCTTTATTTTTAATTTATGGAAATTTTAAAAATTTTCGGTTCATTTTGAATATATTAAAAAAAAATTGACATTTTAAACTTGCCCTCTTTATTATGTACCATCAAATCTTATCAAAACGCATCCAATCATGCAAAACAACGACGCGAGTATTCTACCCAACTTCGTTCATTCACGAGGTCTCCCACGATTCATGAAAATCGCTTGACTGGTGGCCATCCTCATTGATAAAGCGACGCTACATTGTAGGGAGCACAATTTATAAAAAAATATGCGAATTGAACTGTTTCACGTGTGAAACCAACACAAAAACAAATATATGTATGTATGTAGGTATATAAAAAATATGTGAATTAGCTGAAAATAAAATTTCAAGAGAGTGTACTTGACAGGGATACAGTGGGATCAACTAGTTAATTTAAGGTTACAAAATTGTTTAAGTTGTTGCCAGTTAAGCCTTTTTAAAACTAAATTTAGCCGTTATTTTTAGGCTCATGTACAATTCTTCCACTTAATTGCTTACATTTTTAATTTTTTGTTAATTTTTCCAGACTGGTCTATAAAATCAGAAAAATATTTTTTTTCACAAAAACATTTCGTTTGTATACCAGCAAACAATTTAGGAATTTTAGCGATTTTTAGTAGTTTTCTAATGAGTTACAAAGTAATGAGACGAGTTACTCATCTTATTACTTCACTAGGTATAAAATTACTTAAATTACTTCTTGGTAATGAATAAAATAAAAATTTATTTACATCATTATCTGAAAGTAGTTATTTGACCAGTTTCTAGTTATTAATAAAATCAGTAGACAACAAAATCGTTGTTAGCATATGCTTATACAGTATTCCCCTGTTTTACGAAAACTCGCTTTATTATTATTAAATTATAAAACTCATGATACCGAATGAAAAATTTGCTATTTCGAACGTGTGCAAGTCGTGGTGAAATTGCCTTAAGGAGGCAGCTGGTCAGAAATTTGCCTGTTTTTGTTATATTGTTGTACAATAACACCAAGTGCAAGATGTGTATTGTCCAATTTTAATTTGTTTTGTTTAAGTGGAGTCAAATAATTTTTTGTTGTATATCAGTAAAGTCTATTATTGCTTGTGTTATACTAAATCGAAATAAATTTTGCTATAAAAATGCTAGGTAAGGGTACAGAAACTACTGTCAAAAGCGTCTTATTTTATCCAGGAAAACGATCCTTCTGCAGAAAAAATTCTTAAGGTTTCCAGAGAAATAAAAAACTCTATTTTTTGCTATAGAGAATTATACAAAGATAAAAATAAATGTGCGAAGCAAACCTTATTACAAGGGCGGATTAATAATTTCGTGTGAAACAGTTTTTTTTTGCAAAGCAAAAATTTATTTTTCAACATAATCTCCTTTTAACTCAATACACTTAGTCCCACGTTTCTACAGTTTTGGTATCCCTTCAAAAAAATACACATTTGTTTGGTCAATAATTTCATCGTTGGAGCTAAATCTCTTTCCACCGAGCCATTTTTTTTAGGTTTCGAAATAGGAAGTAGTCACGAGGGGCTAAATCTGGAGAATATGGCGGATGAGGTACTAATTCGGATTGCGGTTAAACAACTCCACACAATCCTTTGAAGTTGGCACACGTTTACGTTTATGGTCTATTGAGAGCAAAGCGGCACTCATCTTGCAGACAACTTTCTTAAACCCAGCTGATCACTTAAAATCGAAACCACACTGCTATATGAAATGCCTATGCCATCAACAATCTTAATTTTACTTTTCGATCGGCCAACACCATATCGTGGATTTTTTCGACATTTTCGGGTGTACTGACCTCAATTGATTGTTCTGGACATTCAGCGTCATTTGTACTTGTGCGACCACAACGAAAGACAGTAAACCACTTTTTTACTATTGAAATAGATGGTGCAGAGTCCCCATAGTATTCATCGAGCTTTTCCTTGGTTTGATTGACGGTTTTTTTCGCAAAAAAATAATGTTTAATGAGCAATCGAAATTCACTTTTTCGCAAAGTCACAGACTTATTGATCTGCCCTCGTAGTTTCTTAATTTTTTTAATTGTTGCAGCTCCTAATATTCAAGAATCTGTAGAATCTATTTCCGATGCCAGTTCAGATGAAGGATCATCTACTAGCTTAGGACAGGGCTCGTACAACACATCAGAATAGATATCACATAGTTATTATTTTAAATTTTAATTTTCTTTTTTTAATGTAAAATTAGCTTTTTTGTTGAATGTCTTAAATATTTTATTTTTAAAATTAATAAATTTTTTTCATATCACGTTGTTATAAATTATTTTAGAAAAACGGTTTCAACGAACGGAAACACATCTATATATTTTCAATACAAACTTATACTAATATGGATCTCGCTTTACGATTATTTTTTATCCCTGGAAAGTATATATGTATTTATTTTTAGTAGAATGACATACTAATATTGAACCCGCAATATGAATATTCGATATATGTACATCTGCTCTCACAGAACGTATCCTATTCGTAAATCGGGGTATTAATGTACATGAAAAAGGTATATAATAAATCGACAATGACTCAGTGAGAGCCGCACGTGCCTTCGAATCTGCAGGAGGATAGGTTCCTATTCCAGCGGAAGCATGAACAAATGAGGTGTGAAACAATTTAATAGATATACTAAAAGTGGTTTAATTTTATAAAAAAGAAATAAATTTGAATTTTAATTTGTTTACCTTTTATTGTTTATTTATATATTTTTTATGAGCTTTTCCAGAATTCTAGGATTATTCGGTGAGAAGTATATGTTCAAGAGAATGTCGATTGGAACGAAAATAATTTCAAGCACAATGGTGCTGTATGAGGAGGCTCTGAAATTGCTAAAAAGCAACCACATGCATTTCTACACACGCGTGGTAAGAGACAGTAAAATTTTCAAGATTGTGCTGTTTAGTCTTCCCCGACAGACGTCATCAGTTATAATGGAGGAATTTAAAAGTACGCACAACATTACGTCTGTTAGTGTAAAGAAAATTATTACAAAAAGATCAAACGAAGATGACGCACTGTATCTGATCGAATTTGGCAGGCAGCGTGAAATTTAAAAAATCAGATTTTTCTGTAAAAGTTCTGTCTACTGGAGAAAACCTTTTAAGAGTAATAAAGGTGCTACACAATGTACCAAGTGTTCGATGTACGGTCATGGGGCCAAAAACTGCAAGAGTGTCAAGGTATGTACAGCTTGTGCGGGTAACTACGACTACGCTGATTGTTCACTAAATAAAAGCTCACCTGATCGCAATATAGTGTACAAATGTCATGTTTTTAAAACCGCATCACAAACTCCAGCTAGGAAGCTGCAAAATTTATCGCGAAGACCGGCTATCGCATGGCGGAGGAGTACTCATTGCGGTAAAAGCTGACATAGTTCATAAGTTATTACCTGAAATTAACGCAAAAAGCTTTAAAAATATTTCTATACAGTTTATATATTTCTGCAGTTTTTACTGCTGCTTATAATCGAATTTATACTCCTGACTTTAAGGCGGACTTAGACTTATTCACAAACTTCTGTTGTGACTTTTTCATTTTTGGTGATTTTAATGCACTTCACACATATTGGAACTATGTATCTAATAACTCAGCCGGTAAATAAGCTGCACAAAAATTGTTTGCCTGCAAACTATTACATTTACTTTTCATTTACCCGTTTCGGTCAAAACTTAACCCAGGTCCTGCCTTCTACCTTTTCAAACTTAGAGTCACACCCAAATATTTTACAGTCAGATCATGTTCGGATTTCCTGTTCAATTTATGGACACTTTCAAAATAAATTAAATACAGTAACTTTGTATAATCGTGCAAACTGGACGGCAATTAGAGTTTGGGTAGAAAGTGAAATTAGACGCCAAAACATTGACCAAACAGAGTGTACTCCTAGCAAGGTGGATTTATTGCTAAATAAATTAATTTCAATTGTTAATGCTGCTTTTAGCAAGATTCAAATACATCTAAGATGTTTATTGCTCAAAGAAATAAATTCAAACATAAATTTCAGAGATGTAAGGATCCAATTTACAGATTCCACTTAAACGGTATCTTAAGGCAGTCGAGTAGTGTAATTGAATTCCATCTTAACAACGATAGAAATGAATCCTGGTCGAGATTTATTTCAAAACTACCTCCGGAATCCAAAAAATTCTGGAAATTAACCAAAGTTTTAAAGGCAAATAACTCATTTTGTTTAGGTCTTAAAAGTAATACTGATGTTTTAAAATCGCTTTTGGATACATGTGTATAAGATTTTGTTCACTGTCTCGATAATGGTTCTCTTCTATTGGTAGTAATAATATTGAACTTACAGATGCCACTGCGGTTGACATTTTTTTTTTTTTTTTTTAAAGAGAAGTAACACTCAGGCAATTAGTATGCCTACCAACCCGTAGGTGTGTTACCTTCCTTGGGAAAGGGATAGTGAGAGAGGACAGATGGTGAAAGAGAGAAAGCTTAATTTTTACAACTCTGATATTGCGCGCTGTGTTAGTTTTTAGATCAGTGTTGCAGCGCCTCTGATGTCAAGTAGGCGCATTAAATGTGTTTTAAGCTGTTGTAGCCATTTTATTAATTATTTTACTTCGCCGGCGATTTTGCTACAATACCGACGAAGGAGGGCGCTGTGATGTCCGCTAGCATACACCAGTATCAATTGCTGCCAGTACTGTTCAGTGACATTTACATTGCTATTAAGAAATAATAAAATGCCGGGCTTAGATAGTAAAAAAATATGCCAGATTACTTTCATGAAATTCTAAGTAAAGTATTTAATTATTGCCAAGTTAATGACTTCTTTCCGTATACTTTAAAAAATCGAAAGTAATACCGATTTATAAAAAGCGAAAAGATCCCAAATTACCCACCGGCCAGGCATATAAGTATCTTAAGTTTACTGGACAAGGTCTTTGAAAAATTATTCATATAAAATTTTATGTTTTTTGACAACATTGTTTAAAAACTTTTAAGTACATATTTTAAACAAAATCCCAAATAGACTACACAACCGGGTTGCCAAACCCAAGCGGGAGTTTTCTTCGGAAGAGAAAAAATATATAATTATGAAACACAAGAAAGGAATCCTATAATGCTTAACAATTCAAATTTTTTTAAATGTAGTAATATTAATCTTTCGTGTCACCTACTATTCTGTATTTCTTCGAATGCAATGTACTCGTACATTCCGTAAATATAGTCCAGGTTCACACAGTTCAACAGACAAAGGAATCATATTGTACATGCATGTACAAAAAACAGAGTTGAGCAAAAACAAAAATAAAGAATTGCGTAAACCGGGTCATATTAGTTTAATAAATTAGTGGCGGCAAACAAATTACTTGAAAAAATTGATTTTTAGAGAGCATAAAACTTGTTTTCGAATTACAGAATATTCTTGAACTTTCTTTAGTAAGCGCCTATTTAATAATTATTTCATTTTAATTAAGGATGGATCCGATATCGGCGATACTTCAGGTTTGCCTATACATCGGTATCGGCGATATTTTTACTGTCAATGCTACGATATTTTTTAATCCTTTAAAATTTTTTCAATGATTATTTCGCTGCATAAAAATAACTAAAAGAAAATACAAATAAAAAAGCAGAGTGTAAGCTAGGAAGGCGTTTACTCCGATTTTAGTCCTGGTTATTGCTTAAATTTGAATGAGTCCTTAGACTTCAAACGCAAAACTTTAATTGCAAATTTAATTCAATATATAATTATAAATTCAAAGTTTTTTATTATAACTTACAATTTTGGAACAATAGCCAAGAACATGCGCAATACAAATTAAGCCTCGTTTCTTATGCACTTGTGTTTCAGGAATGACCTTTTAGATAGCAAACTAAGCTTTTAATATTACAACTCAATATAGTAAATAAACTGCAGAGCTGGACAGTGGCGGTAACACTGAGCATAAAATCAAAACATAATAATGAGATATTTTTTTAAATTTAGTTTTGCAGCCGTTTAAAAAGATTAAAAAATTACTACCTCTTATGCGTTTGATTTTACTTTGTGAAAATTTGATATTATTAGATAATCCGAGGAAGATGTGCCCATCCTAAGCTGAGGTTCTAGAGCCGCAGATCCGCGAACTTGAAGAAAATGGCGCCTAAGTACATGAGTTTTCAAATGAGTTCTGTCGCATCTGATGACACTAATTGCCACCGCAGGTCTCGTTCAAAAAAATTGCAGTTTACACAGTGCTTTTAACATTCGATTGCTATTTTCTAATTTCTATTTTGTAGAAAACAGTAAGAGGCTGTTAATAGTAAATAGTTGCCGGCAGAGAGTAGGAAAGAGCTTCTTTTTTGGCGTTGCCTTGATGTGACGTTGACAAATAGTTGAAAAATAAGGGGGATAGTTAAGTATGATAATATTGTACTACAGTCGCTAAAATTTTTTCGTTGGCTCACTTGTATGTTAAACACATGCTTAATGGACACATTTCAACAAAAAAGTTAAGTTTTCACATTGAAGTACGCACATTTTTTTCTCACAAATCGGAAACGATGTAATTTTTGTTCTACAGCTTTTCGTTGCGAGACGTTTTCACATAAGTCACATAATATGGATGCAGGTCATTTGTGTGTTACTGTTAAAAGCAATAAATAAAAGGGCACTTATTTTTTATCATCAAGTTTGCCAGTTAGAAAAGTGGGGAAATTGGTTTGTTATGGAGTTTCGCTTGTCCTAAGATGCGACAGCAAACGAATGTTCACCAAAGCGAAGAATTTTAGAGGCAAAAATATTCGATAAGACCGGGGAATTTGAAAAGGTTCGCACTTTCATTTCAACCAACTACTTTCGATAATTTCACAAAAACACACATTCGAAAGCAAGTGTTTCGGAAGCTTTGTTGGTAGTCTGTCTCCTGGTCAAGGAGGTTGCGGATTCGAATCTCAGCAAAGGTTCCTGCAGTAATTGTAGCGTTAAAAAATAAATAGAGTTAAAAGCAGCGTATTCCATTTTCATACAAAAATAAATAAATAAAGAATACAAACATCACCATACAATGCAGAGAAATTATTTTTAACCAACATTTTACAATATTAAAATCTATACGATTTCGTATTGCTTATGGTTCGTTTTTGATAATGCTAGAGATTCGACAGACAGGTTGGTTATCTTCCTTGGATTCGATTTTGATTGCGGATCTCATTGTTTACACCAAAAAAATTCGAGATACGTTTGCTGACCATACCATAAAGGAAGGATTTGGTCAAGTGGGCAACGAACAAATTAATAGTGTGGAAGTATAGTACGAGGGCGGATCAATAAGTCCGTGTGAAACTGTATGAAACAGTTTTTTTTTTTTGCAAAACAATAATTTATTTTTCAACATAATCTTACTTTAACTCAATACACTTAGTCCAACGTTTCTACAGTTTTTATATTCCTTCCAAAAAATGGGATTTTTCGAGGTCTTTAAAATAGGCATTTGTTTGGTCAATAATTTCATCGTTGGAGCTAAATCTCTTTCCACCGACCCATTTCTTTAGGTTTAGAAATTGGAAGTAGTCAATAGGTGCTAAATCCGGAGAATAAGGTGGATGAGGTACCAACTCGGATTGCGGTTAAACAACTCCAACCAATCCTTTGAAGTTGTCACACGTTTACGGTCAATTGAGAGAAAACGCGCACCCATCTTGCAGACAACTTTCTTAAGCCCAGCTGATCACTTAAAATCGAAACCTCACTCCCATATGAAATGCCTGTGGCCATTTATGTTACAAACCGGTTAACCTGGCGAGGTTTCTGCTTAGCTCAGTTTATCTTTTCCTTCATCCTCAGGAGGTCCCAACCCTTCCTGCCAGACGCGTATCTTAACACAAAAAAAGGTATAACACAAAAACTAAAACCACGATTCCTCCTAAGACACTTATAAGGGACAGATTATGTTTCCCATATCATGCCCATCCAACCTAGTCGCATCAATTCCACCAGAAAAGTTTAGAGCGACTCACTCGTTCACTATTTTCCATTTTTAGAAAAATACACGAGGTTGTATGTTTTGAACAGCTGTTAATAGCTGGTACTTGATGGGAACAGTGTTGCATTTCATATAACTACGGGGGAAGTTCGAAAAGTCACAGCCTTATTGATCGACCCTCGTATAATTTTATTAAAGCAACGAATATTTTCTCATCTAGTTTTAAATGATTGATATATGTATGTAGAACAATTTTACTAAATATGCACATGTATTTTCTTAAGTCCTGATTTGATGTTATCTGATTGAATATAACTTGAGCGGAAAGATAAGGGAGAAAATTTATTTCGTACCAACAAGATTTTAGAATTGTACTTTTTCGATATCCCAATTGTACTTAAATCTTTTTTACATAACTGGGTCTTAAAATTATAAAACCTTTTATATTTTATTTGTTTTAAGTATAATTTGGTTGATCTAAGCGTCCGAATATTTAGCTTAAAAGAAAAAATTAAAAAACATGGTGATCTGAAGCACGAATTGAAAGAAAAATTGTATTGAATTTCAAGGTCAAGTCAAAAAAGTGTGAGTGAGTTAGTAAAAATTGTTGCAACTGCATATATTGCAACTTGTAAGGCAAAAATTTATCATGTAACCCCCACGTTTATTATCAGGGTAAATTCATTGCAGATGGTCTCGAAAGGTTCGCAGAGATTTGGGTTTTTATCACCTCCTTTTGTAAAAAAAATTTTTTGGTATCAAAGAGAATTAATTTCACAAGATGGCAAAAGCGCCGAATTAAATTTGCCTTGTGGTGCACAGTGGATGTCAAACTCTATATAAAAAATTGTCGTTTATTTTGTTTCATTTAAAATAATATATGACTTCATTGTATAACTGTTAAACAATTTTTTTATTTGAATAAAATAATTTTTAATAACGTTTTATTCTCTTCAAAAGAAGTCTTTACTGTCCGGCCAGCAATGTCTGTATCGTGTTTATGGGACTTTTCTCATACAAAAGTTTTCTCAATTGGTATCGCAGGATTTTTTTGGGTGGCGGCAAGTTTTTTTTTTGTTAATATTTTTTCGTTAATGTATAGGTGTTTACTATCAGGTCAAATTAGTGTAGTGATAGTGTAAAGAAACAAACAAACTTGATTGCACAGAATTTTGTATGAAAAAGTGGAGTAGGAGTCCCATTAGGCTTGCCAGATCTAATTTGTCAAAAAGCTTGACATTGACCAAAAAAAAACTTGATTTTGAAAAAAAAACTTGACAAGTAAAAACACTCATACTAAATATATAAAAGAGATTTTTAGTTTTTAAAGAAGAACTTCTGGATAATTATTATTGGGAAAATAGGAATTAAATTTTAACTTTTACTCGTAAAAACAATTTTGCTGAGAGTTTTTAGCTAGTCTATAATAAATAAATAATAATTTCCATAAATAACTTGACAATTCTTCAAACACATAAGTTTTATTAAAAAAACAATGAAAAGCCGCCTGTATTATTCCACCATGGGTATATCAAGTCGGCTAAGCTGGCTAAGTTCACGACTTGCTTCTCTGGTTCAATGTTGTCAATTTACTAGTGTTGAGTAATGGGGTAAATATCAGTGTTGGCACTATTATAATAATTGTACAGAAAGTTATAGTTATAGTTATAGTTATTTTTTAAACTATAATTGCACAAAAAAAAAATATGTATCATATTAGTCCTTAGTTCTATTGATAGTAAAAATATGGGCTTTAGATTTGTTTTTTAGAAATATACACATACTTTTTTTAAGTATTATTACATAGCTAGAATAAATTTGAGAAAAAAAGTTAACTTACAAAAAAGCTTGACAAATCACTTTTTCACTTGACACTTGACGCGCATTAAAAAACTTGACAATCAGGCCAAATCAGGCCCTTCTGGCAACCCTAAGTCCCATAGACACGCACCTTGCGTTTCTAAAAGACTATTCTATTTGACATAAAAAGGTAGTTCAGTAAAAGAAATCAGTATGTATTAAAAAAAAGCTTAAAAAGAAATTTAATTTTGTGGCGCAATTATCTTATGACATATACATACTGTGGCGCTCAATCAAACAATTCTCCAAGCCGAAAGTTTTTTATTTTATTTTTGTTTTGCGATCAAGATATTGTTTTAGCCCCAGACCAAATATTATCAGTTCGTGTGTCATGCGCTCGTAGCTGGACCGATTTCAATTCAGCTTTTTTTATTTGACTGGATGGGGAGAATACAGCTAAGATGCTTAAAGAAAAAAACTCAAGCCGTTTTGAAGTTATCAGCAGTTTTCTAGTTAACCAAAATGCCACAATCCAGAAAAATCACTAGCCCAATTCACAATCTTGTGCAAATGGTTTTGCATCGTAGCATTTGCAAATAGGTGTAGCATATTTTTACTCTACACTAACAAAATACAAATATATGCATTTGCTACTCTTGTATATATAACCAAGACCTAAAGGTAGTAGTAGATATTTGCACTCTACGTATGCAACACTTAATGGCAAACCAGAATATCGCAATGTTCTCTCGCCGCTCGTTCGTGCATGTGTATGTGTAAATGTAAATAAGTAAAACAAAATCGCAGCTGAGTGTGAATTTCGTGTTTTCCAAAAAAGTAGTGCAAAATAAATCAACACGATTGCTGGAAAATGTTTACAATTTCAAAAATATGCAATCTTAAATTATCAAGATTGCGAATAGGGCTACTGCTTGAATGAAACTAATGGTCTTTACTTCTTTAAAAATATAGTCGCCCCAATTGTAAAGGATGTTTACTTAAGGTTCAATGCCCATAAATCACTTTTTTAATTGACTCCAGTTCTCGAGGTATACTGTTATATATAAAATTGAGGAGGTTGCACCACATAATTTGCTATAACTCGGGAACTACCAAAGTTTTCTTTTATTATAGAAACAGAAGACGTACTTATGAATCGAATGCGGAAAACAGCTCAAGTATTATTAATATGAAATTACTTCAAACTGAGAAGAGAGTTAGAATTTAGAAATTAATTTATTCGTTTTCCATTATATTTCAGATTCTATATTTACTTTTTGTTATATGTATATAACTGATACAGTTCTTAATAAACTTAGTTAATCGTGTTTTTAGAGTATTTTAAATAATTTTCTCTTACATATTATTTTGTAAGTCCGATAGAACTGTCACACCGTGCTCATATTTTGATATTTTTGACACTTGAAGAGCGCAACCAAATTATTCAGATTTACTTTGAAATACAGACATCGATTCGCGAAACTTCGTGATTTTTATGGCATACATAATCGTCCATATTAGCAAGCCTTCTGTCGAAATGTGGATAGATTTCATACCACATACCCTCTAAATGATGCAGCACACACGTCCATGCAATGTGCGTACTGAAGATCTACCTGGTGCAGAAGTTAATGACTTGAGACCATCCTATGCATCGTTCTTTCGCCGATTTGGGTTTGCTAATATGCGAAATTGCTTCATATGGAGTGAAACCAATCTACAATAGACCCTACAGACTCCATTACGGTTTACACGCTGGTAACATTAATAAACCTTATTTTTCAAAAATATATGTATACTTCATTTGCAATTTAAAGTTTTATCTCATTGAAATATTATTTCATATTCACCCTTATCGCGAATCTCAAGGGAATAAATTCTGGGGAATAGTTTTTTTATTCCCATGAACAATAAATTGGCATCGCCAATTGTTAGCGAATAAAATAAACAGCTGTGGCAATTCGAACATTCTATTGTGAATGGATGTAGTTTTATTTTTAGTATTTTTTTTAAATTTTCAAAATAAATTGTTATTATTCAGTAAAATGCATAGTATTTCACTCCGATTTAAGTTAATAGAAGAAAATAAAAAAGTATTGGAGAAAGTTAGAAGAAGAAATTTGAGAGATACATCAATCCACTGTGTTTATCGGAAGTAATGTAAGTGAAAACATGAAGAATTGTTGGCAGTATGTATTTAAATAAATTCTTTGCAGGTTCCAACAACATTTCAGAGTGAACAAAGAAGCTTTTAAATACCTTTTAGATATATTGGTCCAGAACTGCTTAGTCTTCCGTCGGTTGTGAAGCTGGCAGCATGTCTACGCTTTTTTGCAGAAGGAAGTTATCAAAAAGGTGTTGGGCGGCAAATGGACGTTGGTGTAGCGCAATCTACTTTTAGTGAGGTGTTGGCAGAAGTTTTAGATATTTTTGAAAACAAACTTTGTCCGAGGTGGATTTGTTGGCCGAATATAGAAGAAAAAAAGCTATTGCCAGAGAATTTTTTGAAAAATATCGCTTCCCAGGCGTTATAGGGTGTATAGACGGAACGCACGTAAGAATTATTAACGCACAACATAATAAGCATTTGTTTTACAATAGGAAAGGGTTTAATAGCTTAAATGTCATGCTGGTATGTTGGTTTTAGACTTGTCATGTGCATACTCGTATATATATATGTATATCATTACTTACACTTGCTACATATTAAAAAAAATAACAAGAAAACTACTTACATTGTGCTTAATTTTTTATTCCCAATCAAAATGTTTGTGAAAAAAGTCACATATTTTTTGAGAAAAAACTCACGGGAATAAAAATCGGCGATGCCATATTTTTTTCGAACAAGGGAATTTTTTCACATGGAATTAATTCACGATTGCAAATTTAGGGAAAGGGAAAAATTTCGGGCGAAAAATTATTCATGATAGGGGTGATTGAAATAAAATTTTAGCAGACATTTCAAAATGAGAAAATTATTTATAATTATTTATTTAATTGTGAAAGAAAAATTTTAAATAGTTATATTTAAGAAAAGTTTCATTAAAATTGGTTGTATCGAAAATTATATGAAAGAGAAAGAAATTTGATACAGATTCGTACAGACTAAAAAAAATTAGCTAAGAAGTTTGAATTCGTGGCAAATTTTGATTTGGCTGTTTATCGCATAAGAAAATAAGGCCAGATAAAAATGTTATTTTCCTAGCTATGTAGATAATTTTGTTGGCCTGCTTCGCGGGTCAACTTGTATTCTGCTAATAAAGATTGTCTCATTCACGATATTAGAACTATAGAACTATGATTAAATAAACCGTTTATAAGACTTTTATTTTACAAATGTCAGTTGCTATTCAAGGCAAAATCATAACAGGTAGCCTCGCCTCAATTCGCTTTGAAAAATAACTGATTTCTTTGTCAAAATCAAACGTCAAGCACTATATATACATTTTAACAAACAAAACAGATCAAAATGCAAGGAGATGCAAGGAGTAAAAAATAATCACCTGAGCTGTCAAGACCACCTGTTATGAATTCGCCTTGGTAGGTATTAATTACTTTAGCTAATTATGTGTTTTTCTGAAATTTTGCTTTGCTTTCTATACTGTTTTAGTAATTTCGCTTATCAATTTTAGAAATGAGTTTTCTCCAAGTTTTTGCCCTTTCTACAGTTTATCGACTTTATTTTTTAGTTTAGCCACGATTTTGCATGCAAATTATTGCGATATACAGATTTTGGGCTTCTTCTTCTAGAAATTATGATTGCAAGATTACGCGGTTTTTAATCAATAAAAAATTTTTGCAATATTTCGTAATTATCTTAATTTATTTTAAGTCGATATTAGAACATGTTTATAATAATAATTTGTCAAGTTTTTGATCTTTCTATAGTTTCTTCCATTGTTAAATAGTATACTTTGTTGTTGTTCAGATATCAGCAAGATTTCGAGAATTTTATGCCATTCTTCATATTTTTTTGGCATTTGTATTACATTTTTTGACTTCTTTTCATTTTCGCGTACATTTCACGCAGATTTTGAATTTCTTATTATTCTATATAGTTTTACCTATTTTTAATAACCTGAAGGGTTTTTTTTCCAAATTTTTCCAATTTCTGACGAATTCTCACCATTTTCGAAACAGGTGTGAATTTTTAAAGTACATATTTGTAATTTTACAGTTGCAGCGATTTTCCTTCAATTTTAGACCCCCATGTTGATTTTGGACATTTTTGAAAATTTGCATTTTCGCGATACACGTTTCTATATCGTTTGTTGCAAACTTGCAAGCCTAGCAGATATTACAAATCTAACATACATACGTGCTATATTCTGAAAGACCACAACAACAAAATACATGAAACTGAGATTTGCATCAATTGAACAAATATGCATAATCAAAGACCATTACAGATTGGTAATTGCAAAGGTTAGCAATGCCACAACAGCTGAGTCTTTCGTTTTATTTTTACAATCAAAGCAATTAGAGTCCTGCGCTTACTGCGACGGAGCCGCCACAAAATTTGCCTGTCCTGGAATTAAATTGATGTTAAAACTGCTGAAAGAAATATTGTGAAAATAATAAAAATTCAATGTCGAATGTCTGCGGCTTGGCTTATTCCATGCGGCCAAATTATTCATTCAACTCTGTAAACTCTAAAATCAATTGTAACAACTTGCTAAACGCTTGAAAAAAACACTCACGCTTTGCAGCAGAAAATCATGCTATGTGTGCTAAAATTGCAGATGTGCAAAAAAGGTGATTTCCACTTATATAAAATTATGATTCGTACAAGTAACTGATTAATAAGGGATTTTTAACTAGTAAAATGAATAAGTTTGTTCGATCTGAAAGACAATACAACGTTCTAAAACATATATGTAATGATAGTCATAAAATTATATGTACGTTTTAAAATAATAAAACGAAAAGATATTACGAAGAAAAACAAGTACTATGTAATTTCTCTCACACTTCTCTAAAATTTCTACAGTTTAGATATGCCAAACAATAAACATACATACATATGTATGTAATTCAAAAAGTCTTATTATTTTATGACTTTTTTGTTTAAAGCACAATAACAATATTTTTAAACTCTCTATTATAACAATATGACTTAATCGGATACCGTTTGAATACCCCAAATATGAAATTTTATAGTTGTATCACATTGAATACTACCAATAAATACTACCAACATCAACTATACTCTAGCGTAAATTAATACAATCGATACAATGATACAAGGTGCTTGTAAATTAAGCAAATAAATTATTGGCTGATTTGCCATTTTGTAAGTCCCGTTTCTCGGGAAGTGGAAATTTCTGGGAAATCCTAAATCCTATAATTCTATTTTTTCTGTATTTTTAATTACACTTACATATATGTACATATGTATGTATATGTACCAAGCTTTCATACTCCTTTCGCTATAATTGCAGCCATATGTACATATTTCCCCGAATATTGTGTTCCTAATGTTCAATCGACTCTTTCAAATTCAAAGTTCTATCGTGCTAAAAATCAGTCTTCATAATCCTAAAACTTTTTAAGATAAAAAAATACAATTTTTTAATCTATAAAAATAAGTGCACAAACGCTATGAAATATGTAAATGGACGAAATTCGGAAGCAATTGCTGAAATAAACTGAATCAAAATTAAAATATAATGAATAGGTTCAGAGTTTAGAAGAATCGTAAATAATGGGTAATTAGGCGGAAGAAAAAATCTCTTGAGGAAAAAAAGTTTTGGAAAAAATTGCTGAAAACAGGGCTTGTTCGTAAATTCATCACTGTACTGTATGTTATGCTCAGTACGTTTATAAATGCAAATAGTAGCAAATCTGCAAAAGTTAACGCTGAAGTACATATATTATGCGCAAATAAATACAAAACACAAATCATAAAAATTGCTGATGCAACGGATGTGTAAGTCTTAAATTTGTTATTTTATTACTTATGTATGTAAGTATGTATTTGTTACTACATATTCTTTTTAAAAATATTATATGTATGTATGTACATACATACATATGAACACATGTAAGTATATATGTACTTGAAATGTCGAACGTCACATTCGAAAATCATAAAAAAATATTTTCTAGATATTTTTCAATAATTTTTTGAATTTATTAATCGAAATTGCATCGATGTCTTTTTTCAAAAATTTTAAAAAAATTTTGTTTGTTGAGGGTTTCTGAGGTAGTCTATATATACATATGTATATGAGTACATGCATTTCATTGGTGCCGTTATTAAAATCAGAAGCGGGCCGAAATTCCTGAAAACTCGGAAAAATAACTTTATAACAATAGTAACGAATTCTCAGCAAAAATTTCTAATGTCGGAAAAGCTTAAGAATTGTGTAAAATACACACAAATTAGAATTATTTTATTTTTGATTCTAAGAACAGAGTAAGGAGGGATTCATAAATGCAGTAAATCTGTGCAACTTGGCAAGAGTAAATAAAATGTTTTCGCTGTTACAGAAATTTGTAGCAGCAATGTCAATTATTTGCATAAAAAACTTTTAAACAAAAAATGTGCTGCATATGGTCATTTTTGAGCACTAAATTATGATTATATACTGAATTTACGAAGATAATTAAAAATTCTTTAAAAAAACACGTTGCTAAATAAATTTCTTCAACCTTTACATGTATTAAAACCGATCATTATAAAACCCCTTGTCATTATCATGGGGGAATTACTTGTCGCTGCCCTAAAAGCAGCAAACTACGTCAAATACATTTAAACGTTGACTGTTTAAACAATGTCTTGTTTTGAAAATTTTGTCATATATGTACATATAAGAAACATATTGTCCCACTGTTTGGTGATATTCATGAAATCCATACATACATAAGTACGTATGAATGTGTTTGCAACTGTCAAAGTGTCTTCAAATTATTCAGCCGCTAAAATAAAACAACACAACAATAAACCAGAAATGAAAACGCAAAACTTAACGAGCGAGAGAAACTAGACAAACAACTTATTTTCTGTGTTCAACGATTTTGAGTTGCAAATGGGTAAATACGGTGCAACAAAAACAATAACACAGGCAACTTAGTATACACTGACAAAAAAGTTTTAGTTAGTTCGACTTAAGCTTTTGATAAGCTTTGTTACAATGGATCCGTAATTAGTAAAGCATTGACTGAAACTTTGAACTTATACTAGATATGTATGTATATTTTTCATTAGAACTATTACAGGATTTATCGCTTATATAAAATTCTGAACTTCGGGTGCTCATAAGCGAGAAATACTTACACGCAATATGTTTTTTTTTGTATATTTTATATGTATGTATGTATAACAAACCGAAATTGCTCAACTGCTTAAAAGTGTTAAACAGTAACAAAAGTAGTCTGCACTTAACATTGACATGATGTTAGAGTTAATTTTAGTAATTTAATGTCGAGTGTAGAAGGCATGGGTATAAGCGATAAATACTGTAATATAAAAAAAACAATAAGATTTATTCAGAATCAGTTGTCAAGAAGACTTTCTCATGATTTTCTACAGTGTATTGGCTTGTACATACATACGAGTATAAGTATGTATGTATGTATGTATCTATAGAAACATTTATGTTAGTGTGTATGCGTGGTGATAATGTTTTATATAAACTATAAAGATATGGAAAGTCACTGCTTACCACAGCCGTTATCGAAAGACTAGGAATTGCAGTTGCCGAAGCTAAAGCAGTGACAGAATTTTCATCTAAGCTACGTGATCCATGTAAAACATTCAAACTTTCCAGAGAGCACGTACTTGTTGAGGACGGAGGTATCAACTGCTTTTGTGGTGGTGTTGTTGTATTTGACAATGTTGATGATGTTACTGAAACACTAGTAATAGTGGCTAATGGTGGCGATGGCTTTGGATTGTTAAAAGGTTTCGTAATTGGGTTAAACGTTGCAGAAGTGGAGATGAGGTTCATAGTGTTGTTGTTGTTGTTCGTCGTGTTTGCATTAGCCGTTGTTGTTGTTGCATTTGTTGATAATTCAAGCAATTTAAGTTGAGTGGCAGAATCTATTTCTTGTTGTTTGAGAGCATATTTTTGCTCTTGTCGTCTATCTTGAGCAGCAGAGGCTGCGGCTGCAGCTTCGACTGCTGCTATCACGGCCATGGGATTACGAGCTTGTAAGCCTAAAGCCAAGAAATGATTGTTAAAGTGTTCAATGTCACGACTAGAAATTTTACGCTCCTCCAATAGTTCCTCATCGATACTTAGGTTACTAATATTGTTGCTGTTGTTATTTGTTGATTCCGACAATGCTGCTGTCTCTCGATTATTTGAATCGTTTTTTTGCGTTTCCGCTTCGTCGGAGTCCCCCGACTCGCCATCCAGTATAAAGCGTATGGCATCGTATGCAAACCACATTGGCTGATAATTGAGCCCCTTGCGTCTGCCGTTGAGAACTTTGCCATGTTCGCGATGGAATGAGGAACGTAAACTTTTAATTTTCGAACGGATGGATCGTATTTCAGCACCATACTTGTGTCCCAACAGCTTGAGGGCATCATATTTCGTTTGTTTAATGTGATAGCCCTTCGTGTTGGGATCCCAGAGAACACGCTGCCGTCGATAGTCTTCGATAAAGTCAAGTATTGTGGCACGTGACCATTCAATACGATCGTTTGTTGATCCGCCACTAATATTACTATTGGCGATAGTGGCACTGTTGGAGGTGGTGCTACTGTTGCTGTTTAGGCTCATATTAAGTTTTGAGGTTTTGCTGTTTTTATTGTTGGCCAACTCGTTTCCTTTGTGAAAAATTGCTGCAATGTTCATAATTCTCTGCCCCGTTTTCTAGCGATGAACTTGTTGATCATGCGGCGACAGCAGCTTGATGCCGCACTGGATTGCCCAATTGAAGGAAATGTGTATGTATGTATGTTTTGATGATAGTAAATGTTGGGGTTGTGGGATCAAGGAAGGGGTACAACCAACTGAATGTAGCCCACAGTTTGTTAGCACTATCTGATCATAAGAGCAACAGGTTTTCAACAAGTGTTTTTCTTTTAAAACTTTTTTGTCTTGTTTATTTTCCTTGTTATTCCTTCGTCGTTTTCTTCTTCGTTTGCTTTGTCAACAACTAAAATACAGAGTATGTACTTATTCCAATGACAACAATACGATGCTACTACAAATACGTGAGTGCGTATGTGGCTTGCTGTTGGCTGTGTAATGTTGTGTGTTTCTGTTGGAGTTTAATTTTTTGTTGTTGCTTTTTGCCAAAATTGTATTTTTGATCTTAACTGGTTTGGCTATATTTGAAGTTTCGTTTGGTGGTGGTGTTGTATTACGGGTTTTGATTTTGGATTTTAGTAGAGATGTTGTTATTGGTTTTGCAGCTGCCGCAACTTGATTGTTAAACACATTCGATCGCGAACATACATACCGTTTCGTCGTTCACCGTTGAAATCACGAATTGTACTAATTTCATATGTTTTTTAACACACCGCCACCGTTGCTGCTGCCGCTGATACGACTGCTACATCCACAACTGGTACGATTGTGGTTGTTGTGGCTGGCAATCAGACAGTCTGGCCGTTGTTTGGTTGATTTGTTAGTTGTTGACTGGTTGGCTGCTAGCTGGCCTTAGTATGTGTGGCATGCTCCAACGTCATTGCCATTGTCGTTTCATTTGTCGCAGCTATTGTTGTTGTTGTTGTCGTTGTTATTTTTAAGTCGTCTCCAAAAAAAAAATAAAAAAATAAGCAATAATATAATAAACAAATATAAAAAATCATACTAACTTTGTGTAGCTTTTTTTCGTTTTGCTGGTGTTACTGTTGTTTTTGTTGTTAATATTTCTGGTATTATTGTTGTGTGGTTGTAGTCAGATTAGTCGTATGCAAGTTTTTTTATAGATATTTTTTCGGTTTTGTTGCTACAGTACTATATACTTTACTTTGGTTGCCTAACTGGCATTATGACAAAGTCACACTGACTGACGAGCATTGCCTCACAAATGTGAATACTGCTGCTGCGACTTTTGTTAATTTTGCTATTGCTGCCGCTTTCAGCTTCTGTTTGTTGGTGCTCTTGTTTTTGTCGGGTACGCATACTACCTAGTTGCGAGTGTTTTATTCATTTTGTATTGTCACTAAAATTATTGTTGTTGCGGCTTTTATATATTATTCAGCATTTCATACCTTATTTTTGTTTTATTTAATAGGTAGGTATTTTTTCCTTGTGCTTGAGTTTTTCCATGATCTTCAATAACAACCAGAAAAAACGAATTGATAAGTGTGGTCGAATCGGGTGCTACATACAATCTAAAAAAATGTAGGCATACATACTTACATATATTATTTAAACTATGGTATTGAAATTTTTTTAACGATTTAACTTAGTATTTAATAGTATCAATAAACTTCTTGATTTAGTGCTTATGAGTTCACATTTAAAATTCGGTTTTAAGGAATATTTATACCTATGTAGGTACATAATTTTCTCCTTCTCATACAATTGTGTAGGTACCTACATATGTATGTACATAACAGTGTCCTAGAAATGCAAAATTAATTTTATCAATACGCCTACATATGTATATATTTGCAACTACATAATAATTAGGGAAGCAACCGATACTAAAATATCGAAATTACTTCAGGTTTGCCGATATACATAAATACATACATACATATGCACATACAAGTAGAATCCAAGGAGTGTCTAAAATACCTTGGAGTCATAATTGACAGTCATCTGTCTTTTGTTGAGCACTTGCAGTATATTGGTTCCAAAGCATCAAAAACCTGCTTAGCGCTGTCCCGCATTATGCCGAATAAAAGAGGTGCTAAATATCTGCAGAGAAAATTATTCAATACTGTAGTAAGGAGCATTATCCTATATGCATCCCCTATATGTTCAGGCGCATTGATATATTTTACATATGTGCGTCTGATATCCCCTGTGTATAGGCTGGCTGCCCTGCGAGTATGTAGCGCATTCCGAACTGAATCGGACGATGCCGCTTTTGTTATTGCCGGCATGATACCCATCGAGCTAGAGGCCGTATCGGACGGTACGGATGGTGTGACAGATTCGTTGCAAGAACGATGGAAAGCGACTTGTAAGGGAAGATGGACTTACTTACTGATACTTGACATCAAGACATGGTTAGCAAGGAGACATGGTGACTTGAACTTCTACAACTGTGTTTGTGCTGCCATCTAGCGCTAGGTAGCTTAAATATCAATCATGCTGTAAAATCTTACAAATAAGTTTTATAATAAATTTCGAATAATAGTTCTTCTGACTAACAAAATTTTGTTCCCTATGAACGAGAACCTAATTTTTACATGTTGATTTTGACTTACATACACAAATTCCCAAAGAAATAAATAAATATAAAATTATATTAACTAAAATTTTTGGTTTCAACGAAAGTTTAATATTAAAAATGGCATAAGATGAGGAAATAGAAAACGAAGTGCGTAGCTTAACTATGTTTCCGTTTACTAAAATTTTTCAAACATTTGGAAAAAACGATTTTGCTTTCATTCAAAACGTCGGAATATTGTTAAATTTTCATTCTTTCTTTTGGCCATTTTCACTGTGGTGTAGCTACCATAACCGCATTTTATGTTATAAAAGCCATAGATTGATTTTTGTTTTAAAATATGTGAATATCTAGCGAATTTAAAATTTAATTTGGAAGAGTTCGCTAAAAAAAACCAGATACAGTAGTTACAAAATTTCCTGTCACTATATTCTCGCAATTTCGCGGTTGTTATCTTTTTGGAATTCCCGTGATACAACCTCAGGTTCATACATATGTACATATAAATAAATAAATTAATGGTAGCTGTTCTGGGAAACAACGTCGAAGAAGTAAGTCTCTTTACATTAAAAAAATTAAATCTACGCGAGAATTTGTGCACATCTTTTATAAACAGCTGTTTTCTTTTTTGTATGATTAACAATTGCACAAATGAATCCTAGAATCATTCAGGAATTGAATTCTGAATTTTTTAATCATTCTTCACAAATTAACATTCCCTCAAAAAAATTAATTAAATCTAAATTAGAATGTCAGTTTAGCCTTTTCGAGGTAGATTTATCTTTTTTATTTAAAATTTATACCCCAGAGGATAATCTACTATTACCTTTCAGGGAGCCCCGTAGACTAGTAGTTAGCGTGCTATACTATTAGTCTGGGGGTCGCAGGTTCGATTCCTGCCTAGACCCTGCGTGTTTCTGTAGACAAGCCAAAATGGCTTTGCGGTTTGTGTTTGTTCTTTTAATAAAAAACTAGGAAATTATGATACTTACATGAATTAATAATGATTGTGCATAACAAATATATATGTATACAGTCCCAGCGATTATTGCAATACCCCGATTAAAGGAACAAGTAATTTTCTTAAATTGCATTCTCTTTACGTGTAAAATTTTTCCAAAAACGATCTCGCTTAGTGCAACCTTTTCTGTTTTATTGAATTTTAGGCAATTTTCATGTACATATGTATTTTTTTAAAAGTACTTGGTGGAACAAAGAATCCATCTTTAAACGTCGGTGTTGATAATTTTTAACCAACTTGAAAAAAGAGGAGGTTATTATCAATGCGTATTTTTTAATGTTATTAAGCCCATAACATGTTTGTAAACTAATTTTCAACATTCTATTTTTGCTTGAAATAGTATACTTGCAGATTGGTTCCATAATTTCTTTTTTCAATCGTAGCCGTACGATTCGCCTGCCCTAAATATTGATTATTAATATTAAAATCTTAAAATTTCAGAGAATGTACGAATTGAAAAAGCAGAAAAACTCAAAGTAGTTGATGCCAATAAATCCCTAAACATTTCTATAAAATGTTCAAAAGTAAATAAAATTTATTATGAAACATTTTTAGTTGTTAAAAAAATTATGGAAGCAGCAGTTTCCCAAAAAAAAAATTAGAAGTCTAAAATATAAAACAACTTTAACATTCTTTTTAATCATGTATAAAGGCAATAATTTTTTATTTTAAAATAGAGATGGGCACCGCTCACGTGATTAGCGTGAATCATCCGTGATCGTGAGCAGTTTTTTATTTCAATCGCGTGAGCGTGCATGAGCGTGAGTATAAAAAAGCTTAACGTGAGTGAGCGTGCATGAGTAGATTTTTTGAGTGATTGTTTCGTGATTTTGGATTTTTTTTTCATATTTTTGATAGGTACGTGGTTTTCAATTTTGTAATGAAGACATAAAACGTTGTGCCGGTATGTATCAATGTAGTGATGTGAATGAACAAGTCAAAGTAGCAGTATAAGTCTGAGTTTCGACTGGCGAACATTTGGAAGAAAACATCTTTTTCATTCGCATTCACACAGACGAACAAGACCTAGAAATTTTAAGTTTTTGGAAAAAAGCTAAATTTGCTAAACAAATACTGTGTGTACCATCCAGCTCAGCTACAAGCGAAGGAGTTTTTCAACGCCAGGAAGAATACTTGAAGAGATGTGAAACAGAATTCTCAAGAAAAATGTAACATTTTTTTCTGCATATATCTATTTATCTTTTATCTATTAACGCTAAAGTAAAAGATCCCATTTAATCTTAATATTTTTCACTGATTGCTTATGAGCAAGAAAATTCATAATTTTAATCAAAATATTTTATATATGTATGTACATAATTTTAAATTTCACTACAAAACTTTAAAATAAAGGAAAATTTATATTTTCTTTAAAAATTTTCAATTGTATTCAATTGTCAAATTTAATTTTAACTACATAATTTGAAATCGTGTCATAAATATATACATACATACGTGTAAATCCTGGCTGACGAACGCTACATTCGTACGCGTTTTCACATTTATATAAAAATTTGCTCTTGCAAAAAGGTACTTTAAACTTATGCATGTTGTTTAGTGGGATATAAGTGTACTTTCGAATGGCATAAAAAATAATTTTTTAGCAGGTATTTATGCGAATTTCGCATAACAAAGTACACAAAATATAGTTCCTAAAAGAAAGATGAATATAAGAGAATTCTAAACTAACTTATTTTGTCGTTTTTTATCAAAAGGCGTAAGCCCTTTGTGACGCACACTACTTGACGCACGATACATTTTTTCTATTATATTTTCTATTCTGAAATTTCATATCTAATTTCCATGTTTCCAAAATAGTAAACACAAATTTTTTTACTAAAATTGAATGAATTCAATGTATAAAAATATGGCTTTCAATGATTGGGCCATCTTCATTAACTGCCGGGCCCACGATGTCGAAGGATATCGTTCTTTTGTGAAATTACATTTGAAACTAAATTCAAAGTATAAAAATATGGCTTTCGATCGGGTCAGGTCATCTTCATTAACACTAAAGTAATGCTATGAATACCTAAAAATGGTTTTGTTTGGTGGACTGTTTTTGGGACTTACCCATGAACTTACCTTATCAAAATTGAAATATTGTATTTCAAAACTAAGAAATTGTTTCATAATAGTATATTTCTCGGTTAAACACAATTTTCCTCTTTTATTGCAGAATTTTCTAATTGTATATTAGATTTTTCTATTTGCATTCAGAAATTTTAATGTATAAATACTTGATTTTGTGATTTTTCGTGAGTACTTCGTGAGCGTAAGTTTTCGTAATTGCGACTATCTTTTTTCCACTCACGTGAGCATGAGTGAACGTGATTCAAAAATATGAGGTAGTGCGTGAACGTGCATGAGTGAAATTTTTTTATTGTGAGCGTGCATGAGCGTGAGTGAAAAGTAACTCACGATCCCATCTCTATTTTAAAATAATAAAAATCAATGGATTCGAGTAAAATAAAGGAGTATTTTTATATTAAGTTTTTAATGGTCGGTTATGGTAAATTTTCGGTCAAATTACAAACCCGATTTCCTTTCGTTTGCGCAAATACAGCTCGTGCTGTATATGCATATATCCTCCTTGAATATATTTAATTAAGTGATCTACATATATATAAAAAGGCAAAGAAAAATTTTTAGATCCCTTTGTCTCCTTTGTTTCCCCACCGATTTTCTTCATTATTTTACTAAATGGTAAACAGTGTTGAGCTTTAGTGACTCCACTATATATTATTTAAATCAAATCAGTATTAAAGGAATGAAAGGCTCATAAAGTTGACACCACTACAAATGCTGAAAATACACACGTACACGAATTCACTTATGTAAGTATTGGTTCAAATAAAAACATAAGCAATGCAATGAGAGTGTTTAAGAGTACCTAAATGCATATATGTATGAGCAATAAGATTTTTTATAAATGTGTGTGTTTGTATGCAATTTTATTTCGTTTATTGTTTTTTCCATGGGGAAGGGAATAAGTAATTAGGTAGTTTTTTTTCTCTTTAAATGAATGCAACCAAAGGTATACGTTTAAACTGGTGGTCGAATTTCGACCACTAGGCGTAATCTATTTTAATGAATGAATTGAACTCAAAAGAAATAACTGATTTTTCTGTTAAATAGTTGTTCAATTCACAAGCTCAGTCGTATGGCTTATCGTTTAAAAAAATACAATATTTGTTTATATGCTTGTAAACAGACAAATATGTTGTATCGTCATTTTGCTGTATTTTAAATGTCAATTCAATGTAGTCTGTGAAATTAGTGAGTTTGACAACAATTTGCAATTATTATTTAACTTATGTACTTATACGTATACTTTTTCCAATTAAATTTATGTATTAATATAAATAAAAAAAATAAACATAAAGGATGTCGCCGGAGGAAATACCACTAGGTATTGCAAAACTTACCAAGTACAAAATCGATAAAAATTAAGATATAAACACATTCACGACAGCAGGCCACAAATTTCTGTCGCTTTTTCAAAAATTTGCAACTTTTTGCGAAATTTCGCATTTTTGCAATGCGGGTGACTTTTGCTATAGTTTTTTATTGTTTCATCGACTTTTAAATGATATTAATCATTTTAATTTTCTCAATGATTGGAAGTTATTGCGAATTTTCGTAATTTTTGTACTTTTTTGCGAGTTTTTCACATTCCTTGCTTTTTTATCTCGTTTAAGAAGCTTTTACGACTTCTTATAAATTTTGCAACTTTT
Source organism: Gymnocheta viridis (assembly GCA_956483585.1). Lineage (NCBI taxonomy): Eukaryota > Metazoa > Arthropoda > Insecta > Diptera > Tachinidae > Gymnocheta > Gymnocheta viridis. Next base: position 58,049,909 of record OY101444.1, read on the forward strand.
GGCGGAAGTTCGCGTTTTTTGCAATGTTGATGACTTTTGACAAATTTTTCAGCATAAATATGCTGATTCAACATATCGTCGAAATTTGGCTTTACAAATAGAATTTTACTCAATACAACCATTTATAAAACATATAAAATTCAAACGTATAATTATAACACACTTTTGTATGAAAATTACCAATAACAAATATACAATACTGTATAATTAGACGATTGCACAACACATACGACGTTAATACGAGCTTGTGAATTGAACAAGTGATTTATTTTTATTTAAAATATGTTACTTATTATTGTTTGTTTTTATTGCACTTGAACTGAATTTTGTTTATTAACTTTTGCCTATTTCGTTAAGTTTTTATTAATGAACAAAACGTTGAATCATAAATATATTTTTTGATTTCCTTTTTCCCCGATTTAGCTTTTCCTGGTCTTTTTAAAAAGCCGATTTAGCTTCTTTTTTCTCCAGCTACTGGCAACACTGTTGATAAGCAATCTCTCGTAGCGGAGCGTTTTCCAACGCGTATCTTTTACATCGTCAACGCTGTTTCATAAAAATTATTGTTAACTTATTTTATTTAATAAAAAACGCAAAATATAAATTAAAATGGAGATAAAACCGCTGGATTGACCTAAAACTATACAAATTTACACTATTTTGTATCAATAACAAAAGGAAACAGAAAAAAACAGTTTTTTAACAGCCAACTTCACTACTTAACGCGATGTCAAAATCGGATTTTCCAATTGCAAAGCGTAGACGCCGCGCTATTTGGGTTTGCTTCATACACTTTGTATGAGCAAGAGAATTTTTGCAGATAGAAAGCGCTTGGCGCTTTAATTTAGGTTGGTCTGTGAGGAAACAGCAAATATTTTTGAAAAATTGCGAAGTTAAAAAATGGCATCAAATGTATTAAAAATCACTATACTTTGAGTGGAAATTACGAAAAAACTTGCAAGCATCGGAAAAATCGATAAAAAATAAAAAAAAATATCCAAATTGTAAACAAGTCGAAAAATTTAGTAAAAAAATCTAGAAAGCTAAGGAACGTTATAAGTTCGGAAAAAATCGATAACAAATACGAAAATTCGCAAATACTTCCGAAAGTATCACTTCCATTGTGAAAATTCGTGAAAATGTCAAAATTGTAAACTAACCGACCGCAGTGTCCGTAGAAGCACGAAAATTTCTGTAAGTTTTACATTTGACATTTTTAATTGATTTGATATCATTAAATCTGAATATTAATAAATCGCGATTTACAAGAGCTATAAAAACAATTATAAACCACTTCTTTATAGCTCTTCTTGAAACAAAACTTGAACTCAATGTTAGTTAAAGTTACACTTCAAGTAAGGGGTTTGAATAAATTGAGTGCTTATTGGGTAATTATCATTGCAGGGTTCAAAGTGAAATAATTTTTTTTATTATATGATTTCTGATTATTATTATTTTTTTCCAAATAATAAATATTTGCCACAAATTTTAATTTTCCGGAATTCACTGATTTTTGTATAAATCTACGAGCAAAATAAATATTTGTGTATTTTAAATTAAGCTTTATTTTAAAAGTATTTCACAGACAAAACAATTTCTAAAGAAATTATATAAAAAAAATATTAACAATTCACAAAAACAAAAAGGTGAAAGCACATTACGTAAATATTTAGGAATAAAAAACTTAAAAATAAGTCAGTTGTTATATGTGCACAATAAAACATATAAAAAAAGATTCACTGAAAAAACAAACACAATTACCACACAGAACAAAATGAATTTTTACATAAATAAATAATATGAATCTACTAACATTTTGTTTAAAAAAACCGTTTTAATGAACATGATTTTTACCCAAATACGCCAAGAGGAGGGTTATGTGCTTAACCTCTGTGTTCCCTCATAGCTTCTAAGATGTGGGTGCTGTTGGCTGAATGAAGTATCTACTGCGTCCACTATTGTGAATTATTCGAGTAACTCGAATAATGTAGGAACGTTACTCGGTTAATCAAGTAAGATTAATATTCCAGACTCGATCATTCGCTTGCTCGAGAAAAACCTCAAGTGGAATAATTGAATGCTTAGAATAGAAAGGTTTCCGAAGTTATTTAGATAAGGATATCATTTAATTTGTCTACACATCCTTCAATTTTAAGCTAAATTCTAATTTTGTTATTGAGACAATATTAATATATACCTTTTTAAAAACTTTCAGAGTGTAGCTATATTTAAGCGTTGGGTTGTAGTTTTTTTCCAAACTACAAACTACTATTTCTTATTAATTCAATTAAATATAATAAGTAAATAAATAAAGTTAAATTGTAGAATTTGTCTATACAAAGTTTTGAAATTATCTTCAAGCAACTTTGATATTTTTGAACTCAGAAATACAAAAATAAAAGCACAATAAATCATTTCATACTATTTATGATCAAGTTTTTCCTTTTTTTCTTATTAAATATTCATACATATGGTCATATAAAACGAAATGCATGTAAGTACGCTTTTTTCGATTTTACAGAAGAGTAAAGAAGAAGCTTAATAAAATATTTAAGTAAGCAACCTAAAGAAAAGGTTTCTTCAAAACTTACATAAAATTAACAGACTCATCTATTTTTTGACAAAATATTATAACAATATTCAATAAAAAATCTATTTTAGAATTTTTGTTATTTACATGGTTGGATATATTATTGTCAAATATTTTTTAAGAAATTAGTTTCTATGAAAATCGGGACGTTCTCAACTTATAAATTTTTTAAGTATTTCTATAAACAATTTTATAATTATTTTTATTCTAGAATATTAAGACAAAACCAATCATTATTACACTAGAAGAACGGAGTAGTACTATTTTTGAAATGACACACTGATCGTCATCAGCGTTTATTTATAAATAATTATTCATGGTTACCAATTGTGAGGTAAAAATTGCAGAAATCGTGGCTTCGAAGTTGTTTCAAAATCTGAAAAACTTTTTTTATAGCGAAAATATTGCAGGCAGTTTTTATATGTAATTTCTCTTGCATTAAGGCAATTCCAAATTAATAGTGAGGTAGCTTTTCTTTAAACCAAACTCCAGTAATTCATTTCATTATTGCGTCTTAATGAGCAGCACTCAGTAGCTTGAAAATGTTGGGATTTTTGAGATATTAAAATAGCGACAACTACAATATATTTTTAAACAGCGTTTAATTTTGTTTAGATCAATGGTTGGACTACTATGTTGATAATTTAAAAAAAAAGAAAAGTCATATGACTTGGAAAATTTTAGTAACATTTTTAGAAACATTTTTAAACGGTGCATATAAGAGAATATTTTGCATGCAAATTTTTAAAATTAAATAAAGTTGATGGGTGTAGAAGCGAGATATGATAAACGAAATATTAAGACTGTAATACAGAATTAAAAATTTCAAAATAATATTTAGTCTAATCAAAACATAACTCTAGAATCGCAAAACCGATGTTGTTGCTATTATTGTTTCTAGTCCAAACAGCTTCAGATAAATAACAGTCAAATATTCTTAAAAATGTTGAAAGGGAAGGAGTTTTTAAATATTAAGTGGGAAAATAAAAACGCATAAACAAAAAAAAAGATTTTGGACCCGACCTCTTCCGAATGGCTTTTAAATCTTGTACAACTTACAGTTCAACAAAAATTAGAAGAGAATCCTCTTTTACTGCTTAAAGATATAAATATAGTGCTTTAACGATTACAAAAATAAAAAAATATCAGAATTATAGAAGTTGTTTTTTTATAATCCGCGCTTCGTGATAAATGAAATCTTTCTTAAATGCTTATTATCGCGCACAAACACTTTGAGAATTTCTCTCAACGGAGCTAGTGTTACAATACACGATACCAGGGAACTGCAAGGTTTCTACCATTTCCATATAAAATAATTTGATAAACTGGATGGGCTTGTTTTTTAAGCGACTAATTTAGAGCTTCGTATCCTGAAATCGACTTAAAATTTCCACTGCTGTCTTTTTGGAAGTCTATTCTTCTGAATTATTGAAAAAGAAAATTTTTATTTAAAAAAAAATTGAGAAAAACACCGAATCAAGCTCTATTTATTGTCAAAAATTTATTATTTTTCACACTCATTTCAAAGACGTGATTTCGATTTTTCGCTACAACATCAATTAAGGATTAATGATTGTGTTTAAAATTATAAATATCTTTTTTTTATTTATTTATTACTGGAGATATTCACGAAATTGAAAGGAAAACGGAGGCCAAAAACCAAAATTTAAAAATTAAAAGTAAGATATTTTTCAAAAATTTCAAGATATCTCTATAAATCAATTTTTATTTTCTGTGTGTTTCAATAAGTTTTAGAACAAAATTATTTATAAAAGCTATGAAGCCAACAGGGCTTCCCATGTCCGTAGTAGCTAACTTAGTGAATCCTCATAAAATTGAAAACTATTAATAAATTTATAATACATTAATATTTGTTAGACAGTGTAATTATGAACTCCACTTTAACATTGTTTAAAACTCGTTATGGAATCGTGAGGAACAATTCACTCATGACCTTAAAATTTTTCTTCACGCTCATGCACGCTCACGTGAATGAAAAAATAAAAGTTATAAAAAAATTAAAAGTAATTAAAAAAATATTAAGAAATTAAATGAAAAAATTACAATAAATCAAAAAAATCACGAAGCAATCTCCTTAAAAATCATGCACATTAATTCTTTTAATGCTCATGTTCATGCACACTCCTGTGATTTAAAAAAAAACTCACGACTTCCATCATCAGAGATTTTTGGCTAAAACCTGGAAATAACTAAATAACTTCTGAACAAAATTTTAAATGGACCGAAAAGAGATGCAGTTGAGTAACACTTTGGAGTTTGGGATTGAAGCTATTTGATGAAGACCTTCGTCGCGTTGCCAAAGTTTTACATTTCGGCCTGTTTTCCATACAAAAATATACTGCAAAATAAGCCAGCTTAATTAATAAATAGGAACTTAATCAAAAGGTCGAAATAATTGTAATAATTTCATCCCACATATCCTTAAAAATGAAATAATAATATGGCAAAGGAAAAACATGCATATATTTATTTACTTAATTAAATACATTTGTGTAATATTATTAGAATTAATTTATATTTTGAGCTCAAAATATAAAAATATATTTACATATTAGAGATGGGATCGTGAGTGACTTTTCACTCACGCTCCTGCACGCACACGCACGACCTCATATTTTTGGTTCACGTTCACTCACGCTCACGTGAGTGGAAAAAAAAGTTAGTCACAATCACGAAAACTCACGCTCACGAAATACTCACGAAAAAATTACAACCTACGAGTATAAGTATTTATACATTAAAATTTCTGAATGCGAATAGAAAAATCTAATATACAATTAGAAAATTCTGCAATAAAAGAGGAAAATTATGTTTAACTGAGAAATATACTTTTCGGAAACAATTTGTTAGTTTTGAAATACAATTTTTAAATTGTGATATATGGGTAAGTCCGGAAACAGTCCACAAAACAAAATTTTTTTAAAGTGATCCAACTTATTTTTTATATTTTTCTTAAGGAATATAAGACTAGATATATAATTGTATAAATAAAATAAATGTATTTCGATGATCATTAAAGCACAAATTATTACAGAATCCTACTCTGCCTCAGATCTTCTAATTTCATACCAGAAATTAACCATTTTTAGGTATTCATATCATCACTTACTATCGTGGAGATGGCCCGATCGAAAGTCATATTTTTATACATTGAATTCACTTAAATTTTAATCAGAAAATTTTGTATTTACTATTTTGGAAACATTGAAATTAGGTACGAAATTTCAGAATAGAAATATAATGGAAAAAATTTAACAACAGTTTATGTCTTCTGACAAAAAACCACAAAATTTTTTGACTGCAAATAATTTATTTTAGAATTCTCTTATATTCATCTTTCTTTTAGGAACTATATTTTGTGTACTTTATTATGCAAAATTGGCAAAATATTACGAATACACACTTTAACTTTCAAAGTTACTTCCTTTTTTTTGCAGCGTGCGCCACAAAATTTTGTTATCAGTTATTTTGCAACAAATACCTTCTAAAAATTATTTTTTATACCATTCATTCATATCCCACTAAATACCATGCATAAGTTGAAGTTACCTCTTTTGAAAGACCAACAATTTTTTATATATTAATGTGAAAACGCGTACGAGTGTAACATTCGTCACGGAGGATTGACAGATATGCATGTGCGTACATATACATACATATGTATGTTCATGCGATTTCAAATTTTGTAGTTAAAATTAAATTTGACAATTGAATACAATTGAAAATTCTTAAAGAAAATATAAAGTTTCTTTTATTTTAAAGTTTTGAAGTGAAATTTAAAACTATGTATGTACATTTATAAAATATTTTAATTAAAATCATTCGTTTTCTAGCTCATAAGCAATCTGTGTAAAATATTATTAAGATTAAGTAGGATCTCGTACTTTAGCGTTAATAGATAATAGATATACGCAGATATAATATTTTGTCAAAATTTTTCCCGAGAATTCTGTTTCACATCTCTTCAAATATTCTTCCTGGCGTTGAAAAAACTCCTTCGCTTGTAGCTGAGCAGGATGGTACACACAGTATTCGTTTAGACAATTTTTGCAGAATTGGAAGATCTTCAGCTTTTTTCCAAAAACTTAATATTTTTAGCTCTGTGTGAACGCGAATGAAAAAACGAAATGTTCTAATGAAACGAATGTTCGCCAGTCGAAACTCGGACTTGTACTGCTACTTTGACTCGTTCATTCACATCAGTACATTAATACATACCGGCAAATCGTTTTATGTCTTCATGACAAAATTAGAAACCACGTACCTATTAAAAATATGACAAAAATTCCAAAATCGAAAAAATCACGAAACAATCACGCAAAAAATCTACTCATCCACGATCACTCACGGTCATGCATGATCACGCGTGCTCACGCATGATTCACGCTAATCACGCGAGCGATGCCCATCTCTAATGTATCAATGTTTATCGTTTCAAAAACTTCAGAATTATCAGCCAATGCAATTTTGTTGCAAATGTTGGTTGTATTAAAAAGTGTTAGCAAACTGAATATTTTTAATGTGTGTATTTATTCTAAGACGAACTTCTAATAGGTCATACTGTACCCTGTTGCGAATTTTCTCACTGTTACCATCATCAAGCAGAAAAATATGATTTGTTAATATGTGCATGAATTTGCAAAAAAAATAAAAACTAAATAACAAGATTTATAATAATATGTTATCTCCACATGTCTCCACCGAAAAATCCTCCGGAGATTTTCTCGAATTTTTTATCCCTAATGACAGAAAAAATTCCCTATATGGGGACAAATCTCCAAAACTGAGAACGCTGCTTTGAATTGGCCAAACATGTGTGCATGATATTGATTAGTTTTCCATTATTTTGTGTTTGAAGTTTTTCATAAGTCCGTTGAATTGTTAATTTTTAAACGAAAATAATTCTATGAAATATTTGCTCAATTCACAAGCTCGTATTAACATCCTATGTGTTGTGTAATCGTCTAATTATACAGTATTGTATTTTAGTTGTTGGTAATTTTCATAAAAGTGTGTTATAATATTACTTTTGAATTTTATATATTTTATAAATGGATGTATTGAGGTATGGAAACAATTTATTTGTTAGATTAATTTGTAAAAATCTATTTAAAAAAAATATAAAAATATGGGATAAGTAAACCCAGAAAATACATTCTTCTTAATGATAAATATATACTTGATTCATTTCAATTTAATTTGCAAACCATTTTAATCAAATTAGTTTGTCGCGAAAAAATTATTATATATTTCGCGTAAAATTAGAATTCCTATATCTGTTTTAATTCAATGTTTTTTTTATTTGATGAAAAGAAATTTGTTGTTAGACATAAATTATTTGCTCACAATCAATTGACTACATTGAATTGACATTTAAAATACACCAAAAAGACGATACAACAAATTTATCTGTTCAGAAGCACATAAACAAACATCGAATTTTTTAAAGGATAAGCCATACGACTGAGCTTGTGAATTGAACAATTATTGGTTGTTGTATAAAACATATAATTTTTGTGTGTCGATTTTTGACAATTTGTTTTTTAAATATTGACGATTTTGACGATTTCATTTCCAAAGTAGTCGGAAAATATTACTGGCAGCCCTTTATTAACAAATGTTCGAAAACGAAATATTCACGAAATATCACTCCAACATTAGTGAATTCAAGATATAAAGTTAAATTGTTTAAGCATATTTACACCGAAGGGACAAGCTAAATTTAAGCTAAAAGGACTTAAAACAAGCCGGAAACGTCATAAAAGTCCGTTAAGCTCGAAAAAGCTAAAATCAAGCCGATATTCTTAATTTTAGAATTTTTATTCTTAAGCTAATTTCTAAGTTTCTTCATTCTTCTTTTAAGAATAAAAATCTTATTTTAAGAGTTTTGTATTCATAAAATAAGCTTCACGTAATCTTATTTCAAGTCTAACTCAGGATTAATTTAAGAATGATAAATCTCATTTGAAGAATATTTGTTCTATTTTAACCCACAAACACAACAAATTAAACAAAATGCTTTAATAATATTTTCAATTGATTCAGTTGGTTTTATTGAAAAATATTAAAAATAGAGAAAATTCCTAAAAAATTATATATATACAAACATAAATGTAAATAAATTTATATAAATTAATTAACAGCAAAAAATCCTTTGTTGTTTATAACTTCTTCAACAATGATGTTTATCAATTAATTTTTTAATTTTTCCTTTTGTTTGTAAAGTTCTATGGTATTCTTTCCTTTTGATGTTTCATTTATAATTATACTCAAATCTTTGTTCAGCAACTTTCTACAGACTGACAAATTCCCAGATGAAAAGTTTAAAGAAGTGTTTTTTGGATATTGAACATTTTCGAGTCAGTCCTCTAAAATATCTATGTATATTTTTGTAGCATTGAATTTTTATCAAAGTAATATTTACCATTTTTTTCTTCCAAATAAATAATTTTTCGCGAAATTCCATCCACAACTCTAACGGTGGAATGGCTTCCTTCATATCGTTTTTGCATGAATTGGAAGCAGCTTAAATATGCCATAAAAATTAAAGATGCATACAAAATAATACAAAAAACTTACCCTTTAAATATTCATAGACAGTTTGCAAATCGTTTTTTTTTCAATAGTTTCCGCAAATTTTTCTCTTCTTTGTCTTCAGCACAATATGGAGACCATCCTGTTTCAATATTCAAAAGCAAAACCGATTTGAATTTTCCAATGGCACACTGCAGCTTTCATTTTGAAAAGTTTGTATAGTGAAGCCAGAAAGTTGTTTATTGAGATCTTAGGAATATTTTTGTAATAGATAGCATAGTATGTAGTACATACTATGTACCTCAATGTTGAGTTAAAGAAAAAACAAATGAAATGAAAAAATTTTCGGGAAATTTTTCACTATTGCGGCTACACAAGCGCTACCAAAACGGTATTAAGAATCATTCCTTGGAAGTTTATATGTTCAAAAAAGTTATTTATTGAGGTCTTAGGTACATTTTTGTTATTGATTGTTTTGTTGAATTTTTAACGGTTTGCTACCTATGAACCTGAACAGTGGAAAAAAAGGTAAAAAATCGGACTTTTTTTTTAAATTTTTTGCTATTTTCATCTTGAAGATGAAGATTTTTTGATTTTATATGTTTACAATATTGTTCTTTATGACAAGTTCTACAACTTTGCCTCAAATAGTAAATCAAAATTCCGAACCATTTGTATTATTATGAGCCTGAGAAAATGATCAGTATTGTGCAAAAATGACACCGAGGCCCCAAATCTTTGGGGCCCTTAAAAAGAAGTGTATGACTTTGGGCAAAACTGGGAGACACGGGTCTTCTTCTTTTTTATCTTTTATCACGTAGTGGTATCCGTATATGTTTATTTTTTCATGACTTGAAAAATTACACACAGTGTTATTTAGCGGGAAACGGGTAACAAATGATGCCAACATGATGCCTCTGATACGATGAAAACCAAATATGCAATAATACGAGCTTCTTTGGCCAACCGCTATACAATATTTAGTGACACCTCCGACAAGTTCCCCAAGAGATCGAATGCTTATTTACAACCCGCATCGCATTAAGAAGGAGAATGCGCTTAGAAACTTTATTTTTAGAAGTTTAACAGTCTCGTGATATGAAGAAAAGCTATTTAACTTTTTTTAAGATATCTTTAAAATAAAATTAATAAACCAATATCTTTTTGGTTTGTTTTTAGTTGACTGATGGAATGTTATTATTTTAAGTTAAAAATAAAGGAGTTTTAATAAAAATTATAGTATTTTGCATTTACACTTTATGTTTTTATTTATAGCGTTAACATTCGCCGATGAAAACACGAGCATTCGCTACATCACTAGAAAGAAGATGACATTTTTCATCGAAATGCTTTATTAAAGAATATCATAAATACATATTTAGAAAATAACAGCAGTAACAACAAGATGTTGAAAAATTAATATACGTCTAGAAATAAATTATATATTATATGCAAGTACATACTTAAGAACGACAAAATAAGTTTTTTCAAATATTGTTATAGAGGCACTTGAGATGAAAATAATGACACGTCATTGATGTAATAATTTATTTTATAGAACAAATATATATAGTTTGTTTTCCCAGAAGAGGCAGACAGCCACTTTCAATAACAAATTTCATTTCCTCCCTTGACGGAAAAGCTTCATATCTGGATATTTATGTATTTCATTTCATTTTGGTATTTTTATTGTATTTTTCTTTCAGTCAATTAGACCGTGTCATCGAGCGCGTATCTGGGTAAATGTTTATCTAAATGTAACAAATAAAGAAAATATTATATAACGAAGGTTGTTTATAAACTTTTTTCAAAGCAATTGATAATTATTTCATTGTTCGCAAAATGATCAATCAATAGCAAATTTATGGATAGTACTTCGTTCAGTAAAAATGTTTATTACTAGAAAGTCGGCAAAGGTATAACAACCCTCGCAGAATGTTAAACATGAGGGGATGGCAATTTATAAACACTTATTTTTCTCTTTACTTTGTATTTCTTGAATGCGAAGAAAAATGCCACTACAAGGAATTTAATTAAGCATTTTTCATGAAAATAGCAGAAGATAAATTAAATTGTTTGTTTGAATTTCATTGCCATAGCAATAGCGCCCAAGTAGGGTTTATCTTTTCCACGAATACACCAGAACTAATAAAAAGCTTTCAATTCAAATGCAAGTGCTTAAAAACCAATTAATGTTGGTCATGTTTACATATTTAAATAATGGAATAATAAAAAGAAGAATGATGGCTACGAAAAAATCAAAATCAACAAAAAAATTTGTTACGAAACACTGACAACACTCCTATCGGGTACAATAATATTTTTGGAATACAGCAAAACTAAAAAAATATTCTTCGCAACACTTTTCTACTACTCCTTGAATGTAATGTGCAGTCTCAACGCAGCAATATTTTTTGCCGCAATCATCAAATGTAAACCGGGTATTGTCATGTGTGCCAGTTCAATACGAAATAATTGCTAGCTTTTCCTTGACCAATTATTGCTATCAAATCATTTGTCGCTTTTCTGACAATCCTTTTATCATTAATATTTATACGCAATCAGTGGAACCGTTTTAGCAATTTCTCTTTTAATTAAGATATTTTTGATAACGTAAAATAATTTTTATTAAGAAAGTAATATTGGAACATTTTAATCAGTAGACTAGCAGAATGGATCAGTACTGATTTCGAAGTCGTGAGCACTAAAAAATAGCCCAGTATATGAGTACCTAATTATTAAAAACCATTCAAAATAACTTCGATTTATTCTAAAATCAAGTAGTGCCTTTTGATCGTATATTTGGTGTTTTTTATTTGTTTGTTGAAGAAAGCACTTTACATTTTTTTCTTACGTCGTTCGAAGATACATATCATCTACCTTTAATTGTTCAAAAGATATGAATATGTTTGCTTTTTTCCTACATTAAAGTTAAATAACACTGTACAGCAAAATAATTTTTTTTCAGCAACAGGATTCTAACGAATGATCCGGGTAGAGCACATAAAAAAATATACGTTGAGGTTTAAAAATCTGGGGGAGTTAAAGTTCAATCCTCTTACACATTGTTATACTGAATCGGCGTAAGAAATGTTTTAATCGTAGTAAATGCTTAAGTTATAAGTGTATTTTTATGTAAAACAGATCGATAAACTTTTAACTCCTTAACCCTGCAGATAACGCGACTACTCCATACACGCATTTAACATTACGAAGTTTTTTGGGCCGGACCATATAATCCACGCTTGCATTACACCAGACTAATCCAAAAACTACTCCATGTCAGCTTGTTCGCTACGAACACAATCGTGAAAACACGAACAATTGTCGTATAACAATAAGTTCTAATTTGAAAATGACATAGTCCATCACTGCATTACATAGGATCATGTTGTATCTAGTCCGTTTCAGCTATAATGGACCACGTAGTCCTGCAGGGTAAGAGTTTCATCTGCCCCTTTCTTGAAAAAGGCAAAAACAAATCCTCCTTAAGCGATAGTATTTTTGCCTTAAAATTCTACTAAGTCTTTCAATACACTACAGTTCAAAATTCAACTTCAATGTTAAAAAGATGTCAAAACTATACACATACGATTTTTAAGGGTCAATTGCGTACCCATTAGGGTGAATAAAATTTCATGGTATTTTTTTGGTTCGAATAAACGAATAATTTTGAAATTTTGTTCGAATAATTCGAACGAACAAAGAATAAAAAATTTACGGTTAAAACAGCATTAAAGATCATATCAAGTTTGTTTGTTCTTTTCATTGATTTTTCTAAATAGTTCAGATCCTCACCAATACTGTTAACGATTTTTGCGTTAGTACAATTTCTTACTTTTTTACTTTCTTTTTTAGATCAGTTAATGAAAAGTAATCAGTTACCTAAGAAACGATATCTATTTTTTCATCTTAGTTCGTAATACATATTTTTATTACAAAATAATCGTGAAAACATGTTGTTTTGCGTACTCCTTTGTTTATGTTCTTATGGCATTTTGTAAAAAGCTAGTATTGGATAGGAAATTCCCAGAGTTCTGGAATAATATTAAAGTATTTAATGATTTTATCCGTCGTTTATTAATTGTTCGAATGTTCGATTATTCGAAAAATATTATCCGAATAATTCTTTATTCGAAGGACAACCCTAGTACTCATACAGGTATTTTAATTTTTGACTTATTTCTGACGTTTAAGTGGATTTTGAAGCTATAAGTCTTTGAAGATTTACATATAGTTGAATCTTATGGCCAACGGGTTGGTAGTACATTTCAGCCCGCTATATCGCTGCTTAAGAAAAGTTTTGTGGTAATTTTTCAAGAAAGGGGCAAATGTTTAATGTCTTCAAATGCAAATTCATTTATTTTAGTTTATTTAAAATTATAAGTTAGCATTCAGTTTTTCCATTTTATACTTAACTTAAGAAATTTTATTGAATAAAGTAAAATTGAGTATAAATACAATATTATACAATATTATACTTTTTGTTTTAAATCTGAGCTTTATCGTAATATTATTGTCATAAAACTAAAAAGTGAATCGTTAAACATATCTGCGGGCGTTTAACAAAACAACTCACTCGTAAGTAGAATTTTAAAATATTTCAGAAAATTAAAATCTTTGTGTAAAAGAATAACATTTTGTGATTGTAATGGAACTGTTTGGCGACGGATACTTGGAAACACACTTGAACAATGATGATGGGAGTGTAGCAGCTTCCGAAAAACATCGTTGTTTCTGTTCTGCCGTGTAAGTTGAAATTAATTGATGTTTATTTTTCCCTTGTTCCTTTGGAATTACGTCTTATATCCAATTCTTTCTGACTAAAAAAAATATTATGAACTTTAGCCAAACAATAATCACTTTGGATTGCAACGACTACTTTTAACTAGCGGCAAGTTGTAATAATGGTCCTAAATATAATTGAAATTGTTTTATTGAGAATTTGATTGTAAATAAAAAATCGCGATAAGCTAAATTTACCAACATCGCTGCTTTTGTTATTAATTGTCATAGGAATGTGCAGAATGGACCGGGCGACGCACCTCAAAAGCCTGTATTTATAAATAACAATATTTAACTCGAATTGAAATTGTCTGTGTAAATGTTGGTACATTTCTTCATATCTTGCAGCTTTCGACATTGACAAATTAAATAAGGAAGTTGAAATGTTCTTTAGCGTTCCTTAGACAAAGAAAGAGAGTTTGTTTCCATTAACTATTTGACTAAGAAAATTTTCAGATTACTTTACTTGTATGTATTGTTGAACAGTACTTTTTTCTAACTTATTCACCTTGTTTAATCAAAACTGCTAAAAATCTACATTCATACATCGATATACTTACTATACATAGTATATTGAAATTAAATAATAGCCGTCATATTTTGCACTTTAAAACTTAAAATTATTGTTTATTTAAATTTTAGAAATACGGATAGACCTTGCTTAAGACGTGCTTCCTTGAACACTGCGTCAGTATAACACGGCTGATATTTTGTGACACGTTCTTGGTTAACATGGAAGAAACCTCGGTTTTATACAGTTTCTATAAGTAGTTTTGCATTCACTTTTGAACTGTGAACTAAATATAAGAGAGCATTTTACCACACAAAGAACATTACAAAAATCTTTGGAATGACCAAAGAAAAATAACAGATTTTTTAAAGAAAGAAATAACAACGTGTGGTTTTGAAAAATAAATTATGTGGTGAAATTTTTTTAATGGTTTTATTTTTAAGATTTTCGTTAATTGTTAAATTTATTGAAACAATTGAATGTTATATTTTCATGTACAAAAATTAACATCGAATAAAATATGAAATATGTGGCTGAAATGTGCTTTTTTTGAAATCGTGAATTGAAACCTTTCTTTTTGCACTGGTTTCTTATATCGCTTTCCATGGTTTTGATTTACACGGGTTTTCGGAGAACATAGCCCCGTGTTAAGCGAGGTCTACCTGTATTTTTTTAATAAAATTATTTGACTATGCAACACTGTTAGTTAATGCACACATTTTCTTTACATTGATGAACATCATTGAGAGAGAAAAGTTCTTATTAGCTTTTCGGAAACTTTTTACTAAATTAAATTACATTTTTATTCTTTTTAATGAACATTCGAAATCTAAACATTCCTTTCTTTGTATTTGAAATAATACAAATAAGATAATTTCATTGTTCGGGCAGTGTCCCTGGTAGCTTAGTGGCTAGATTGCTGGTTCAATACCACTTTCCTGTCAAAGGTAAATAAATTATCTTGTTCGGCAAGTTTGTTAATAATATAATATAATTTGTAAGAAACCTATTGTGTAGCATTCAAAAAATTATAAACATAAGCTTAAGAAAATCTATTAAATTTTGATAATATACACCAAAAAAAAATAAACTAAATTATTTTAATTATTTTAGGTACAAAATGGTTGTCGTATGGCACCGAATGCGTGAAAATTCCATTGCAGCTAGGAAACAATTTTCATGGATAATTTCACTTGATTTTAGTAAAACACAGTAATATACCTGCTAATGCCGATTTCAAATAATAAACTAAAATTTAAATATAATTTCCGTACAAAGTTTATTTAGTATAGCTAAGCTGTTTTTCAAGAAATATCGAAAAAGATTTAATTAATGTAAGAAAAAAAAAACTTTATGTAAAACTTATTCATTCCATTGAAATTTTTATTTAATTTTAGTAAAGTTCGTTTAATATAATTAAAAGTTATCGTTTGTGGTAAAAATTCTACTCTGTTAAAGTAAAATTGTACAAACAATTTAACAAAATGTTTCATAAAAATATTGTTGCTATTTTTTTTATTGATAAATATTAATAAATACATAAAAACCAGCATTTAAAAAAAAATTTTTTTTTAATTTTTTTAACCTTTTATGGGCTTTTTTGTATTTTGGAAAAATGGTCTTATTCGACTATTTTTGCTGTAACTTTTGAAAGAAAAATGATAAATTAGTAAATTAAATTGTAAATTAGAGCATACTTTATGTCCTTTTAGAAAAATATTTTTTTGTTCAAATAAAAAGAATATAATAAATTTTAACATAAAATCCTTTTTTCTCTCAAAAATCCATAACTCCACAGATTTAACTGAAAAAAGTCACATTAGAAAATATTATTAATTTTTATTTCTAAATGTTCATAAACAGAAAAAAAAACATTTCAGAAAATAAACATTAAAATAAAACTTATAAGGCTTTTTTATTTACTTCATTTCATTAACTTCAAAAGTATTATTTACTTCATAATCATCATTGACTTCATAATCATCATTAAAATAGTCTTCATCGTCGCCAACATTATGGTTTTCATTGTGGGGAAGAATAAGTAACTCCAATGCTCCATTTTCTTTATACAACACGTCTTTTATGGTATTTTTCCTACTGCATATACACGGAAAATGCTCCCTATAACTTTTAAAGTCCTTATTTCTAGCTTCTTGAGATTCTTCAGTTAGTTGGCCAATAGGCAATGGTGACAATAACAACAACAATACCAACAACAATAACAACAAAAAGATAATAAAAACAATTTTTTTTGTTTGTTTTTTTTTACATTGATTTTTAGTAACTGGAGTTCTCTCACTAAAATCTTCATAACTCAAAAATCGCACAAATGCGCAAATAGGCATTCTGAGATTTATTGGCTAAAAACTCATATTTTAAGAACATAAAAGTACTTTTTCCTGCACTCATCCGCAAACTTGTTGAAACTCTATGTATACATATACCAAAAATACCACATTTTTAGAGCAATTTGATTTCTTTTTTTTTTAATTTCTAAAACATTTATTTAAACAAAAAATAATTTTGTATATGCTAATATACCTGAAGTTGAAGGTTTCAATATAAAACCTTTACTTATAGAAGTCCTAATAAAAAATATAATCACTTGAAATGTCAAAATTTTCTCTTTTAATCAATGCGCGCAAAAATAACAAAAAATTATTGAACCTTAAACACCCACTGCAAATAAAATAAACAACTTAGAACTTTTATTTTTGCAGTTAGTGATGTAGAATTTTGTCTACATTCATATGGTACCTAATACGGTTGTGAAAGTTAAAGTTTATCTTTTGAATCAATCGCACTCCTCAGTGCGGCGATGTAAGCAAATTTCTTTATGCCCTTTGCCAGAATCTGTCGTAAGAACCATGAAATTTTTGTTGTGTTGTCCAGTGTAATTGTCAAAGGTAAGTCAGATAGGTAATTAAATTGTAACTAATACAAATCAGTTTGATTATTTTATAATTGAGTGTTTAACAAAAGCGTTGCTTTTTTTGTTATTTAAATTAAAACAAACAACATGTTTATGTTGGTGTCGGACCGAATGCAATTTTTCAGAGCGGGTCCGAAATTAAAACTGTATTTTCTTTTTATTGACAGAACATTTTAATAAAACCAAAATTAGTGCACATAAAACATTTTGTTTTAAGCACAATAGCTGACAGAGTTCAGTGTTTGATGCTAATAGTCTTGAAAAAGTGCAAATGTAAAAATATCGTGTTTTTCTGAAATCAAACAAAAAGAAAAACGAAACTTCTGTCTGATTTCATACTAAAGCTCAATATTTTGTATTCGCACTTTTGCCAGACCAGGGTTATATTTTTTTGAATATTTGATGATATACCGGGTGGTACTAATACAAGCACCGTTTTAATAACTAAATAAGATGAATTATACTCAATTTAGAATATTATGGCTTTATTAGAAATAACAAAATGGTTGCCGTTTGTTATCGGAATTTATTAGAAATGTCCTTGCTGTTACTAAAATATTTTTATGAAACATTTTGTTAAATTTTTTGTACAATTTACTTTAACATAGTAGAATATATACTACAAGATCGTAAATAATGAACACGGCTGCAAGACATTTGACAGAAAAGCTGGGGAAAGATAGATATACGAATTCTTTCTTTTCCTGACTTTCTCTCAGGTGAATTAAACTTCGCAAAGTACACTTTGACACTGTGAAAGCCGTCTAAGCTTTTCTGTCAAATGTCTTGCAAGCGAGTGAATTGACAATATATTTTGCAATGGCAATTTCTCATTGTCAATCCATTGCCAAGCATATCTTTTGATTAAAAAAAAATCGTCATTTTCAAAGAAATAATTGATATTGCAATTTTTCTAATTGTGGGCAGTGTGTCACTTTCTTTAAAACTTTTAATATGCAAAAAAGTTATATTTTACACAAAATCTTTCCTCATTTCTCTCTAAAAACTTGATAAAAAGCTAACTATTACCATGTAACAAAACTGATCATGAACAGACATGACCGCGAATAAATATTGCCTGAAATAATGTGCAAAACATTATACTGAAAAAATTAACAGTGAGAAGTATAGTTTTAATAAAATAAAATTATTTTACTATCAAAATTTACAATTCAAAAAACTTTCGACTGGCTGGATTTTTTTATTACTAAGAACAGCCGACTGCTACAATGCAGAAAACCCCGAAATGTAAACTTGAAAAATTTTAAAATTCCTTAGGAGTTTACATAGGTAAGAGTTGGTATAAGGATGTTCGATTATTCGATATTTTTCACAACCCGGTTTTCGAATTGTTCGAATATTTGAAATTTTTTAAAACCCGGTTATGGTTTTTAAAATTCGGGAATAAAATGGATAACCAGTTTTTTTAGAAAAATATTATTTAAAAGGGTTGATTTTGATTTGCTTTAAAGTTATCAGTTATATATATTTATATTGACAATACAATATATAAGTTCGACTAATTACTTACAAACATTAGTTATCAGTTATTTAAATATATATGGCCTTATTCACAAACGATTAGTAAAGTTAATGTGTGCATTAAAACCGGGTTTTCAATATAAAAATCCAACATTATACCTACTATAACTTTATTGATCGTTTGCGAATAAGGCCAATAGTATGTATACAATCAAATTTTAATATTAATTCTAAATACGTACTATTAACTAATTACTTTGGATTAATATCATTAGCTGGTGGGGATTACTATGTATTTCGATTCGAAAAAATACTTTTTCAATGCTTTTCGAATTGAAATACATAGCAATTCTCCTGATTTTGGTGGTACACATTTTTGTATATTCATATAGAATGATATTTTGCTTCTGTTCCTAAAACAACCTGGTCTAAAGCACATATTTATAAGACCATAAAATCGAAATGTAGTGATATCTTTTAATGATATTATTAATATAATAATCGAATTGCAAAAAAATAGTCTAATTACTTTGCTTAAAATAATCTTTCAAAAATAATTTACAGTTTAAGAGTATCTATTTTTTTGAGAGTATATATTTTTTTCTTTTGTTTTTATGAAATTGCACATTGAAAATGCTTTTTCACTCAATGTAATTGATGGGTATATAATATGTAATTTTTTTTATTTCTTTTTTGTGTAAATATATGAAATCATTTAAAATTCTGTCATGACATTTACAGCCAGTTGGTCGATATCGAAAGAAAAGATTCCTTCGAATTACTACATTTGAAACAAAAACAACTTTAAAAATTTTGTTTTTGTTTTAAATTTAATTATACGATAGAAAATTTTCTTTCGATATCGGCGAACAGGCAGTTAATGTTGCTATTTGGATTTTTCATACTTTTAATCGTATTTGTTAATCTATCATCCAAATTTTTGGCCCAGTGTAGCTCTTGATCGGCATCTGAAAGTAAGTCCCCTCGTTATCGAATAGGCAACCATTTAATTGAGAGGCGAATTTCTTTGTTTCATTTATGAAAAAGTTGATAATAATATTTCTCGCTTTGGAGGAAGTTTACAGAGCTGAGCTACAGTATTAATGTATTCAAGACTTTTAAGTGACGTTCATTTATTTGTTTTTTTAACATTCAACTAATTCTTGAGACAATGAATTGTGGATTTTTGAAAGTGCTTTCACTAAGAAGAAGAAAATTCTCGCAGTTTCCAACAAAATTGTTTAATTTTTGGATAACTGATTGACAGCAATTTCTAACCGTTTAAGAGTGACGTTTAGTTCTAATAAAACGATTATATAATTTTGAGAATATGAGGTTAGACAACTCGATTTAAGAGCTCGATTTAAGAATTTATTGATTCGCAAAAACTTTGGAAGCAAACTGATCATTGAATTCTCACTTTTAATATAGTAAAAATAAATTTTATTGGAAAAATATATAAATCGAAAAGTATTAGACTGAGACGGTTTTTTAATTTTAAAAAAACTGGACTCGTCGACATTCAAAAAATCAACATATTGAAAAAAACCGACTATCGGATTGTAAAAACCCGGTTTAAAAACCGGTTAAAGAACCGAGTCGTTCACTATAGTTGGTATTCTTAGTGTGCATTATTCATATACACAAATAATATCTAAAAATTACTTCAAGCCACCTTGGTCTTTTTGGAATAAATTTTTTATAAAATAGCAATTTCGTCATGTTGAAACATGTACATATTTTAATATTCTATAAGCTCTGATGCAACAGTCTTAACTTACTGTTGCTTAAATTTCATAATCAAATATCCCACCAGTCACAATGTAATCCCCCAGCTTGTCGGTTTTGTCGAACTGTGTTATCTTTTTGTGATTTATTTTTACAACAACCAAACTCCAATCAGTGGCATCAGCAATTTAGTGTTAAAAACTTTTTGTCATAAAAAATATGTGTTAAATTTCGTAATCCGTTAAATTGAAATAACAAAAATAAATTCAGATAAGTTTGCACACTCTGTTTTTTTATGGTCTGCAACATTATAAATCAATAGACGTATACGTTTTCTTAAATTTTATGACTTAAAACCCTTTCACAACAAAGTGGTGATGTAAAATGTATAAAATATAGAAATTTTTCGAATTACAAGATTAAAATTCCCCACAAGAAGAACTAAAAACACAATTCAGATTGAAAAGAATATTTGATGTCTTTAATAATAAAACGATGATAATAACGTTATCCATTGAATAATAAAAAAATGGATTTTCTTTAAGAGTGGGGATATACATTATATTATTTATGAAAGTTTGTTTTTGACAATCTTCGTCCAAACTGCGATGTTGATTTTAAACCCATAAAAAACAGCTGCACATGTACTCCTTGGCTAAATGGTGATAATTTGCACATTTTTATGTGAATTTTTTATGACTTATACAGATGTTGATTTATCAATAAAAAACATTCAAAATTGTTATTTCGTTTATATCAAAGTATATTAAATCAAGTATGCTCGTTTCTACAACAACAGGAATTTCGATTTTGCTATTTTTCTGAATTGTCAATACATATCTACACTTATAAAATTATTTAAATAACCTCCACTTTATTTCATTTATAAAGAAAATATGCAATACAAAACCTCAGATGCCTAATAAATATAATACATTATAGTAACAATATTATCTAAGTATGAAAAATAACAAAAAGAGAGAAAATAATAATAATAGATAATTCAAGGACTTATAAACTAGTCATAATCACCAGCTCTTCAGCTGCAAAATGTTGAAGAGAAAACTAGTATACGGGTCCCATTCAGCGGTAAACAAGAAAATAAAGAGATATATAAGTACATTAAGGGTGTTTTTTATAGATTGATACAACTTTGAGTTGGCATCACTGCTTTATTTGACCACCCATTTAACAGCTGATAGTTGCTTTTTGTTTAGTTTGCTTTGACATTTCATTATGGATCGACTTAAACCAGAGCAACGCATGCAAATTGTGGAAATTGTTGATTTTGAATTTCCATTCAAAATCTTATTTTCCGATGAAGCCCATTTTTGGTTGAATGGGTTCGTAAATAAACAGAATTGTCGCATTTGGAGTAAGGAGAATCCACAAGCTTTTGTCGAAACACCATTACATCCACAGAAAATTACTGTTTGGTGCGCTTTATGGGCTGGCGGACTCATATGTCTTCAAATACGATGATGGTCAGAATGTTACTGTCAATGGTGAACGGTATAGGAACATGATTCGAAGTTTTTTCGTACCTCAATTAGCTGGCATTAATCTTGCTGATATGTGGTTCCAAGAGGACGGAACCACATGTCACACAGCGGGCGCTACAATTGATTTACTGAAGGAAACTTTTGACGAAAAAACAATTTCACAAAATGGCCCAATTAATTGGCACCCAAGATCGTGTGATTTAACCCCACTGGATTATTTTCTTTGGGGTTATGTAAAGTCACTTGTGTAGGTCGATAAACCACAAACAATTGAACACCTGGAAATCAACATTCGAAGAGTTATCGGCGAGATACGGCCGCAAATGCTGCGAAAAGTTTGTGAAAATTGGTGTTCCAGATTGAGCCTTGTTCGCGCCAGCCGTGGCGGCCACATGTCCGAAATCAAACATTAATGTCATACAATTTCAATAAAGACCGTTTCATTGATATCAAAAATATATTACTATGTTATGTTATGATTTAAACTTGTATCGCTCTATAAAAAACACCCGATATATACATATCAAGAGTTCGAAAATATCCGTAAAAACTTTTTATGAAAAAAAACGTAGTACAATGAGAAAAAATACGTAAAAAAAATTAAAAAAAATCACAAGCATGCAGTCACATCTTGCACCAAGCCCCAAAATCGCAATTCACTCATTTAGGACAATTTTGTTTGTCCTGGAAACATTCTGTGTAGGTCTACTTATTGCGTGAGAAAGTGAAAACATTCACTTTTTCCTTAGTTTTTCAGCAATTTTCCGTGTGTGCACCGATGATCACGCAACTCCAGGATGTAATTTTACTTCCTGGGACCGCGTGATCACCGGCGCACATTTAACATGTTTTTCTTTCTTTGTTGGCTCAGACGAATTAATTCAGCTAATTTGAACAAGAAATAAAAGATATCAAGGAAAAAACTTAGTGATAAAGAGATCAATGAAACTTTAAATGCTGATCTCTATAATCTGTCAGATTTTGGTGACTCAGAAGATGATGATGACGATGTTGATAGAGACGGGGATTACATCCGTTCTAGTAGTTGTGATGTAGAAGTAGTTCCGCCCACTTTAACGAGCGTGGATAAATTTTCTGCCCGGACAAAATTTTATTGACTTAGAGTTTTCTGCAACACGATTCACTCAATAAAAAAAATGTTACGGAACATCAAGGCTACCATATGAAATATATAAATAGAAAATAAAAATTTGTGACAAATTATATTAAAAAATGATAAAAGACCAGTGCTTCTGTTCATAGTTAATGAACTAAATAAAGAGAAATTATTATCAACACATTTATCGAACAAATCTAGAAAATATAAGTATTGCTGTAAAACCCTTTTTAAAACACTATAATGATCAATTTTCTCGGGACAAAAATCAAAATTTAATCATGATCCAATAATACAGGTCTGCTTAACAATCCAGCTGATTTTTTAAAGCGTTGAGTTTTTTAATGGGTGAAAAGTTTTGTGTTGAAATCAGTGATGGAAAATTACATTTTTTATCGGTAAAAAAAATATTTTAAATAGTACTTTTTGACCCGTTTTACTTCTCCGGCTCATTTAGTATTTACTAATACTAATTTGACTTCTACGTGTACACCAATCACTTTCCAGCATATCTGAACGTATATAACATAGTGAAAGTATTTTAAAAGAGTACAACATCTTAAGCTTGTCTTTAAAAATGCTTTACAGGTCTCGCTCCATATTCAGATAATAAACTTCAAATTAAGAACGATTTGCAATAGCAGCTC
Source organism: Gymnocheta viridis (assembly GCA_956483585.1). Taxonomy (NCBI): domain Eukaryota; kingdom Metazoa; phylum Arthropoda; class Insecta; order Diptera; family Tachinidae; genus Gymnocheta; species Gymnocheta viridis. The sequence goes on from OY101444.1 coordinate 58,073,758, forward strand.
GCAAATGAAATAATTTCCAACCAAAATTAAATAACAACTAAAGTGCAAAATGAAATAATTTGTAAATTGAATGATTTCTAATACAATAATTCTAAAAGAAATTAAATATCTCTCTATGAAAGAAGTCCTAACAAAAGTGAAGGACTTCCTTATAAAGAAAGTCTCAATAGAAATGAAATATGAACAAAAGAATTTTATGAACCGCAATTTTAGGACAAATAAAACAACATTAAAGCAATTAAATAAGTCAGAATGAAATTAAATAATTCCCAAGCGAAAATTAATTAACCGAAAATTCTAATACTTGCCGAATTTAAAAACCCTCACAAAAAGTAAATCCTTTCCCATAACAGAGTTGAAAATATGACAACTCTAATAACTCTCAAATATATTTTTTGGGTGTTATACAATTTGAAAATCAATTGAACATAACTTCTCAAAAATAGGATTCTCCATAAAAGTTTGGTTTTTTCTCAAATTGAGAAATGTGTCAGTTCTTAATATGTATTTGAAATTAAATTATTCCATAATAGTTTACTTGTTCATACTTTTAAATAATAAATATTTGGATTAATTAATTACGATACTCTAAGGACCACCTAATATAACGGGTGGTTCAAGTACAAGTCTATTTTTGATCAGTATTACAAACAAGGACCAAAACTAGTCGTTTTACGCATGAACAACGTTTTGAAATATTGTAAACTTATTAGCGTACAAAGAACAAAGTTTTACACTGAAATGTATTTTTTGTTTGAGAAACACTACAATTTAGGAAAATAATTTTTTTTTAGATATTCGCAGTCTTGAAGAAGATCAATTTAGTTTAAAATTAAGGTCGGCACCAAACTTTTACTCTCAACTGAACGTCAATTTGAATTCAAACTTTAATTTCAAACCTTTATCTTGATGTGAAAAGGGATTAAGAATAACGTTTGCTATCAGATAAAACCATTGGCGCATATTCACCACTAAGTGTTAACTTTTTTAAGTACCTATTTAAGTTATTCACAGTTGGTTACTTTCAACACGAAAAGTTTGCACTTAGTTATGGGTGAAGCTGTAACTAAATGATAACTAACTAATACATTCAAACAGCTGGTTGATTTCTATTGCGTCCAAAAAACATCCGTACAAAAAAATATACTAGAGATGTGTTTTTGGTCAACAAATTTCTATTGAATAACTTTACTTTTACAACACCTTATTTTAATTGATTTATATATAAACTATGAACAAAAAATTACTTTTTCAGGATTTGTATGAATGTTTTAAAGAATAAAAAATTGTGTTTTAATAGCATCATATGCTTTTTTTTATTAATTACAGTAAGTATCGTTCAAAATATTATCGACATTTTATTATCTCTACATCCCAATATGCAGGGTTGCATTTCTTACATCAACTAAAAGCAGTAGCAGCACTAGTTATGATTTGTGAATAAGATCTATAACTATCTGTGAACTATTTTTTAGTTTCTGTTTTACTAGTTTCGACTCTGGTTATGATTTCTGAATATGCGCTATTGTGTTTATTGCGATAATATAACATAAACGCAAGAACAAATGCAATTCATTATATGTTTTTATTTAATAAAGAAAAAATTAAATGATTTGAATTTAGTACTGTGTAGGTCAAAAAAGTACTATTTAAAATATTTTTTTGTACATATTAGAGATGAGCACCACTCACGTGATTTGCGTGAATCACCCGTGATCATTACTTTTGAAAATTCTTTTTATTAGGAAAGCAATGCTGGAACAATTATTCATCAGACTATCAGAACCGATCAGTACTGATTTAACGTCGCTACACCACCTCATCGGCGTTATTTTTTATAGAATTCCCATATCTGATGATTGATTATTCCATATTTCATTTCAGTTTTTCATTTATGTATGTTTATTTGGTTTTTGTCTTTTGTAGTTGAATTTCTTAATTCAACCAACTAAACATGGAGTTTGACGGTTGTCATAGTTTTAAATATTAATGTTTGCGCGTAATTATTTGATCTGTTTTTGGTTTATGTTGAAAGGAATTGTTTGGATCAAGTAAAAATTTGACTTTACACATTTCTTCTGTAATTAAAATTAATTTTTTGATTAAAATATATTTATCAAGAAAGTATTATTGAAATTTATTTATTTATCAGACAAGCACAACGGACCAGTAATAATAATAATTTTTTTATAATCTAAAATTTTTTTCGTGTGTATTTCGTGAGCTTGACTTTTCGTTATTATGACCAACTTTTTTTCCACTCACGTGATCGTGTATGAACGGGAGCCAAAAATATATGGTCGTGAATGAGTAAAATTCTTTTATCGTGAGATTGCATGAGCGTGAGTGAAAAGTCACTCACGATCCCATTTCTAGCATATATAAACGCAACTTTTGACATTATACATGGAGTCGGCCATTAAAAAACACAACGCTACAAAAAATCAGATGGACTATTAAACAGACCTGTATTATTGGATCATGATTAGATCATGAGCTATTGTAGAATATTAAGACATTATGACATCCTGTCTTTACCAGCGTGGTCATATTGTAGGACTTCTTCTTTTTCATTTAATTTATTTATATTAGTTTTTTTTTTAAATAAATGCATAAATATCCATCTATGTATGTTTATAGTATAATCAAAATTTTTAATAAAATTAAAGCGGAAATTGATATTTTTAAATTAATAAAAGAAAAACTTATTATTAGAAAAAAAATTTCTTTATGGAAGCATATCAATATTTTGTAGCAAATATCGTTGCAGTATATTTTTAAAAATGGAGATAGAGTCTGATTCTCTAATAGATACTGGCAAATTATTGTATTGCAAACCACCATTATATTCGATGCTTTGCTTGGTGGTTCCTAAACGCCACTTTACCGTATGTTGCAATTTGGCCTTGTATTGCCGTTATTTTGTATCCTCTGCAATTCAATCGTGTGGAATCCAATTTTGTGCAAAACGTTATAAACATATAAAAGAAGTGCAAATCATAAATAGGCAAAATAGTACGTACTAAATCTCTGTACGATTGTAAAGTGGAAGTTCATAAACATATTTTAAAGGTCGGTTTCGCAAAACTAGTAAGGATTTTAAATCGGATTTTCTCTTGTAGCCGTAAATGAGAGACAAGCAAGTGATAGTGCCCTGCAGCAGCAAATCAAAAATCATCAGCTTTGTATTTGCATCCAATTTATATCGCTTATCGCAATTTAAATAGCTTTTACAAGATGTCAATCACTGGAGATATTTTAGACTTGATATGTTGTATGTGGGATTGCCAAGCAAGGTTATTTTGCAGGTACACTCTTAAGTATTTTACGACGTTTACTTCTGTTATCAGTTTACCATCGATCACTCCCGTACAATCAATACTAAGAGCCGGAAGCGACCTAAAACGGATAAACTTATTTTTATTTGTGTTTAAGACCAGTTTATTAATTCTTGTGAACTTTGTAATTAATGCTGCATCAAGTGTAATCGATGATTGAAATGCTGCTTGTTTGGGTAAAAAACGTACATATCGCCCACATACATAAAAATATCCCATTGCAAACCGATATTATTTAGATCGTTGATGTAGATTTTGAACATCAACGGTCCTAACACACTATCCGAATTTTATATATTTCATTGAACTACTTTTTGAAGTTATTAAAACTTGTTTTTTTTTATTAGCAAGATAACTTTTAAAGCATGCAAGCTCTGGTCCAGTTAATCCATAAAACGCAAGTTTTTCTACCAAAATTGAATGTTATACTAAGTCGAATGAATGCCTTAGAAATATCGTAAAATAAAGCTCCGACACTAGAATAGCATTTGTTAAAACAGTCACATACATAGTTTATAACATTGACCACCGCCTCATCAGTGCCACATCCATTCCGGACACCATATTGGTTATCTGATAGAAGAGATTCTTCCTCTAAAAATTTTGAAAGTTATTCAAAAATTAGTTTAAAAAAAATTTTATCTAGTATTGACAAAAGTGCTATTGGGCGATATTTCTCTACTGTATCTGCAGGTATTAGTTTTAGAATCGGAATAATCTTTTGAACTTTTAATAGCTCTGGAAAAATATAAAACTTTATTGACTTATGTATTGAAAATAATTACGATATGTGAGTGAAACCAGTTCGTTTGCACATTCAATAATTAATTTCGTCAAAATACTATCAAAATGTAGTGATTTTTTTTCAATTATTTCTCGAGTTTCGGGTATATTTGTTTCCTGAAATCTAAAGATGGAATGAAAATAATCCCTTGTTTGAAATCATGTATGGAGTTAATAAAATAAAGATTAAGTTTTCCAGCTTTCGTATCATCCTGACATATCACGTTTCCTTCATGATCTTTCAACTTTATTTCAGACTTCTTTTTTCCTACCAAGCGTTTGATTTAAAAATTGACAGCGTTTCTTAGGATCATTTCTTTTTTCGAAGATTTTCGATATGATAAAAGTTTTTAAGTTTTTCTTCTCAAATAATTTGTTTTTGGATAGTTGTATAACTAACAATAGTTTTTAAACTAATAATTTTTATACATATTTTTTTGAAACTTCGGTATTTTTTGTTTATTTAAAAAATGTTCAAACTTTATTTACGACAATGTTTCCCCCGATACTGGCAACGTAATTGATTTCAGAGAGAAATGTTTAAAATGTTGTAATGGCATTTTAGAAGGTTTTATTTCGGCAACCTTTTCTTAAATATGGGGAGGCTTCAGCAGCTGTTAAGAGAAAAAACAAAAGTATATTTCAATTGTGTGGTTTTCTGCCAAACAAACAACAAAAAGAGATGATGAGTGGAGCGACCTTCTTCACTTTGACTTTTCGGAAATTAATTTGTTGGAAGAACAAAATATTTCGTATTGAAATAAATTACAAAACTCTTATTCTTGAAATTTCTCAGAGCCAAGGAGTATCATATTTTTTACTTCTCGATCGATGTTCTTTCACGGAACATCAAGGCTAAATTTACAATTTTCAATTGTTTACAATTGCAAATATATGCAATCTCAGATGCACAAGATTGTGAATAGGGCTATTGTGAAACTCTACAAAAAGCACATTGCACAATAGCATTGCAACCTTATATTTTTCGCTAAACTGATTTGTCTAGCTTCGTGGGTTTTTTAAAGGTTTTTTTCAGTTTGAATTTAGCATCAAAGAGGATAATTTTAGAACCAGGGGCTAAAATCAGAAATTATTTTCATAAACTCGTGCCGATGTGTATTTAAGAACAACCGCTAGTTTTGCAGTAATATTCCAAATTTTTTTTAATAGAATTTTCTACTAGTAATTTTTGTTCAATATGATGAAATAGCAAACATACGAGACTCTAAATAAAAAATTTGGTGCACCAACCTTATTTCACTCAATATTCAAGACATGTTGTGTTTATTTAATTTTTTAATAACTTTTATTATTGCATACAAAACCAAAAAAAAAATTATAGATCGGAACTTTTTTGCAAGATTTGGTGAGATGGTTGTACTACGAAGGCAGCTTTGGAAAAAACCTCAAAATTGTCAAGCACTGACAAAACCTTAGTTTTGGCGATTTAACTTAGTCTGACCTCTTAAAAAATTTGATTTAGCTTTTTTCCAAAACGTGCAACACTGATACCTAATGCGAAAATCTTTTTAATAAAGTAATCAATGTATATTAATTATAGGTACACTCACTTCAACTTGTTAAAAAATAAAATTAAATAAATAGTCCAGTCAAATTAAGTGATTAGGATCTTAGTCTCGGAATGTCAGATAAGAAGATGCATTTTTATATTCACACTTGTTTTAACACTGTACAAATTGTCTAAAAAGTCTCATGTAATTTAGTGCCGGCTTCACGAGAGACCAGAGGTCAAATGCTCAGCGAGTACCGCGATATGTTGGTTAAACAACTCATATTAAATTAGAAATGCAAAATATCAACAATTAACCCTTAAGCTGGTATTGTGATGCAGATTGAGCATCTGATTATTGTGGTAAAAAAAATCAGCTGAAAATTACTTGGTCAAGTAAAAAACAAGCAACAGTAGTTTTATCGTCTTCCGATGCAGAGTATGTAAAATTTAGTGTTGCTACTTCCGGACCTATAAGTTTAAAAAAATTTTAAGTGATTTATAAATATTAAATACAAATCATTCAGATCCAATACATGAGAAGAATCATGGATGCATTTTTATGTCGAAAAATATGGAATGCGAGAGAAATATGGAATCGAAATCATATAGCGCAGCGCAAGGTACAATAACTGCATAAAATGTCAAAGCAAATGATCAAGTTGAAGATAATTGTGTAAAAGTGTTAGGAATTGTGAGTTACCCGATTTTTAGAAATAAATTGCAATCATCAGAGTGAGTGAAGGTATTTATTAAACTTTGCTTGTTAACAATCTTCTAATTGTAAATTACTTTCTCATAGAAATTATTACTGTCCGACCGAACATTTGGGTTCGACTACAGAGTTCGGCAAAAAATTGTGTTCTACCAATGTTCGGTGTTCGGGGTAAATTTTCACATAAGTTTACCGAACTTTTTTATGAAACTACATATTTACTATCATGCAAGGCCAATTCATAACAGGTAGACTCGCCTCAATTTGCTTTGAAAAATACCCACTTTCGAATGTACTGAAAAATACGTCAGCAAACCATTTCACATCCGAACTAAATCCAACCCAGGCGGAACAGCGCCTATTTAATGATTGCTAGATTACTAGAACAAAAGTAAGCTTTGTATGCCATTAAAACAGGCAAAATAAAAATTCTTTCTGAAAGAGAATTGAAAACAATTAATATAATTATAAATTTATTGGAATGCTTTTATGAAGCCAGACTAGATGTCTCGGGAGATGTATCAACATAGTAATTTCTTTATTCAAAATGCTTATGTCAAAGCTGGTAGAAAACGAATCGGAGATTGAATTGAAACAGTTATTAAAATATCGTTTAGTTAAGAAATTCCAATTAATAGAAGAAGAAAGCCTTCTGCGTGTTGCTACGTTTCTAGATCCTCGGTTCAAGTCCAAATACCTTACAAATGAACAGATTGAAAAATCTAAAATGGAAATAAAGAATTTTTTACAACATAGTGTGGTTATTGGGGAAACGTGCAAGCTGGTAAAAATATCACAAATGATAAGTCAAAGAGAAATAGAAAGTCGACAATAAGAAGACCTTATTTGTGGGAGAAACATGATACAGAACCACCTGTAGAAGTTCAAGAAGAACAGGACGAAAATGTTGTTGAAAAATAAATCAAGATGTATTTGACTGTACTTTTAAATCCTCGATATACAGATACATTTGAATATTGGAACTCCACTCCTATTTATAAATCTTAAGTCTGTGACCATAAAGTACCTTTCAGCACCACCAACCAGCGTTGCTAGTGAGCAGTTATTTAGTGCTGCTGGACAACTTTATTTAAACCGAAGAAATAATCTACATGGAGAAAAATTGCTTTTTTTCCATTCTAATATTAAAATATTAAATTTTGAGTATTCGTATGTGTACTGTCTATATTGAACTCCCGTACTATATTGAAAACCCGATTAGTAATAATTTTTTAAATAAAATCGTTTTGCTATTTTAAAGTGCAATTTATCTTTTAATTTTACATCTTTACGAAAGTGTAAATGTCATGAATTCCTGAAATTTTATTTGGTTTTAAAAAAGCGCAATTGTTCAGATTTAATGACAATAAGTCCGAGTTCGAGTTCGGCCTAAATTTGCCAAATTTATCGATGTTCGGGTTTGGACCGAAAAAGTGCGTTCGGTCGGACACTAGAAATTATCATGGTAGAAAAATAGAAACTAGATCCATTCCCACTTGGCCTTTTACTTGGTTTGTTCATTTAAGTTTTGTTGGCGAACTTAACAAAAATTTTCCTTCCTATTATATATTAAAGTTTATAAATATTTCTTTTTAGGACAAGATCGAATTATTCTATATAATTCCCGCATAAACATTCGGACAGAGTATGCATGTTTTTGGTATGCAATCATTATGAAAGTCATAATGAAATCTTCTCCCATATATATTTTAGAAAAATTGTAATTTTCCTAATAGTTTCAATACAAGTCTTTACATATGTATCTTTATAAATTATAAATCTTACTTCGCACAGACTAGTATTTGAGGCAAAAAGCTGGCCAAAACTATTAAACGTGTTTTTTGAATTGAAAGAATGAGTTTTTTTTTAAGTTTTAGGTGTAATTTGATATAAAAAATCTAGTGACATATTTTTTGCTGTTTTTACAACAACCCTTCTCTCCACCTCACCAAAAAAATTATTTTTTTTGTAAATTTTCTCATATTTATTTATTAAGTAGCCACACCCGGTATGCTTCGCTACCTCATTGTTGTGTAAATGTAGAGATGTCAACAATTCTAATGTATGGGCGATATCCGTCTATCCCATCGAATTCCATAAATAATTAGTTTGAAACTTCTTTTTGTATTAAGCATGGTTCCCAGTTGTGCAGATATCAGTGTTGCCGCCAACCAAATGTTAAATTACACATGCATCATCGCACATTACACATGATATCAGAAATTTATCTCCTTTGATAAATAATTGTCCTATTTGGTGTAATTCCAAAATTTGTTGATGACGAATGCACATTGTCAATATAAAGGCTTTCAAGGACATTAAATAACAGATTATTTTTTTACATATTGTTCCGACGTTTCGTTGGTATTTTCTAACTTCTTTAGGGAATGTTTTATTTTTGTAGATATATATTTAGACCAATTCTATCTACATCATTGTCCTTAAAAATATCACTGTTTTGTTTTGTGTACAAAGAACAATCACAAACAAAACTTAATAAATGTAAAGCAAAAAAACTTAAACAGGTTTATAAATAATTGAAAATATCACAGCCAATCGTTATTTTTCGTCTTCACAGTCGTTATCACAACAAAAAAATAGTGCTCAAAAACGATATGTGTTATTACACAAAGGTGGCAACACTAGCTGATATAAAGATATTAAATATAGCTTTGAATTTTACCGCATTATCTAATAAAATAAATACGACTATTTAAATTTCCTAGTCTTTTACTTTCGTAGTAAGTAACAAACAAACAAATTGTTAAACAAATGTACAAATACAGATCAATTTTTATATACTTATGTATATAGATTTATTATATTATTTAATACTTAACACATGGATAAGTTATGGTAACTAAAAACGTCGAAATCATTGTCATATGTCCCCATCACCTTGAAATTTCGAATAATTTTCTAACTAAAAACTGCAATTTCTCGTCAATGGCTCAGATCTCTCGAAGTAACAAAACGGTTGTGATAAAAATTGTATGCAATAGCCCATATATGGATATGTATTTTTATATGTTCTTATGCGTAAGTTGGTGAGTAGTCTGGTACCTGGGTGACCCATTTATATTTTATGTGCCTATGTTTACTCTAATTTATGTTATTAATGCTTTTATAAATTTCTTTACTTAGTTATTTACAAATAGTTTTCTAACAATAATGGTTTAGAGCGCAAATAAATAACAATTGTTTTATGGGGCTGTGAGACTCTCCCTTCTAACTATTAGCGATAATAAGTATTCATATTTATAGGCAGGTAATCACATTGTGAAGCGTTAAAAGTGACGTGAATAATATTTAAAATAAATAATTCAAGAGACACAAAAGATTATGATGTCAAAAAATGTATTTGAAAAAGTGTCAGGCACTTAAACAATTAAATTTTAAAATTATAAAAAAAAATTCAAAATAATGGCGCAAGCTTGCGCCAACTTTTTTGGGTCTAAAATTAGAGATTCTAAATTTTATTGCGGTATAAAACATAATTTATACATTTGCTACTTTCACTTTTAAAAACTTTTTTCTATTTTTTTTTTTGCAAAAAAGTGTATCAATTTAATTTTCAATACCAAAAATAGCTTTTGAACAAATCTTTCAGTGAAAAACAAAATCAATGTGATACCTTTATTCATTTAGCCACAACAAAAATATCATATAAACATCTTAAAACGGAGAAAACGTTGAAAGGACATGAAATTTTCTTCATTTTCCTGACTTCAGCAGTGTCTCAGCTACAAATCGCAACATAAGGTCTTAAAAATTTACAATATGATGTAAAATGTTGTTCTGTATCGAGCAGCTAAAACTAAGTACTTTTTAAGATTTCTTTAAATTCATTTTTACTTTTTGGCACAAATACTCCTCTACAATACAAATCACATTTGCTTTACCTATGGCATTTTCTTTTCTAAGAATTTTATTTATTTTTTGTTAAAAAAATCTTTACTCTTAATAAATTCAATTTTTCGAATACACATTTACTCAATTCACAAACAACCCAGCTAGCATTTTCAATCGTGAAAAAACCTAGTGGGAATCTCATGAAGAACGTTTTTAATCGTCGACGAGCGCATTTTTTGATCGTAAAAGATTCCTTGCACGGCAGAAACTCTTAGACGAACTGATTCTTCTGTGAGATTCTTGCATAACAGAGCGAAAGACGCTTATATTATGGTAGCATGGTGGAATCATACAGGTAGTAGCGTAGCGTTAACGAACTTATATTTTTGGGTTCGCATCTGTCAAAATTTGTTTATGTTTTACAAACATTTGTTTACAAATGCAAATAAAAAATGGAAAAGAAACAAAATTCTTTATATGTAGAATAGAACAGAAAATGCAAATCTGAATATATAATTTTTGCCATCTGTATTTTGTGCTTTTTGACAGCTACGAAATTAATCAATAATAAAATGCAGTGTTGTTTTTACTGTTGTGGATTTGTTGTAGCTTAGCTACTACCTGTATTATTCTACCATGAATTGAAAGGTTATTTGCGCTCTCATGAAAAGTGACGATTTCGCATTCAATATTGGAACATGGTAGGGACGATATACATATCTTTTAAATTCTTAGCGACTACTACAGTCGACGAATACCATTGTAAAATTCTTTTCTCCTCACATAATGTTCTGATTTTGTTTTGTTGCTGTTGCACGAGTTTCGTTACCGAAGGGCTCTTATCGAGATTTGTTTTTGGATCTGTTATCTGCAACTGGCTTGTAAAATGCTTTAGGAACGCAGCTAGTTAATCACTTGGATACTTAAAGTTATTATTAATATTATTATTTTTTTTCTTATCCTATTAAAGTTGTACTAAGGACAACAATAAAAACAAGATGCAGAGCAAAAATATAAAAGAGGACATAACAAAATAAGAGAAGAATATTGATGTATTATATGTGGTTCTCATTTCTGGACCACCTTATCCAACATCAGTATCAAATATTAAAACACATAAAAAATGTTATATTTCTTTAGATGTTGTTATTATTGCTGTAATTTTATGACCATTAAGCTATTAAACAAACACTTTTACACAGGATTTAATGTTCTAAAAGAACTTTATTTTTCCATCATTGATTGCTGATTTCTCTGTTGGTTTATATGTACGAGTGTATGTACATACTCATACATATGTATGTACATATATTTATTATTTTTTATTTTATTATTTCCTTAATCTGGTTTTGATGGTTTGAATGATGTTAGATTTGTTTTCTTGCCCTGGGTGTTTTAATGTTAATTATAATTATTTTATTTAATGGTCTTTAGACAACTAAGTATTTTGGAAAACAGAAGATATACGATACGCATCATTCATGTGTATATGGATACATATTAGAGGTTGCGCCACCGATGATTGACGTTTTTAGCAGGAATGTGTAAAATCTGAAGTTTTAGATTTGGTGCAGATTTTTATATACACATTGTTAACATTTCGCTAGGAATATTACATTTCTGAAAATATAACATTTATTAAGCAGCAGTTTTTACCATATTTTAACTATCATTTAATTTGCTGTTCGTTTGTAAACTTTGACAGGTTGTTTAAATTACGTTGTTTAATTTTAATTAAACAACTATACTACTTTGTTTTACCACCATTTTGGTAAACATTAGTCTAGACAGTTCATATTATGGAAAAATATTCGATTAACCATCGTATTTTAATCGTTAAAACATTAAGTGTGTTCGAGTACGAATTTTTACTGAACTTTACTGCATTTTACTAAATTGCGTTCGTTTACTCCAGTTGCAGTTAATGAGAACACAAATTGAGGGCCTAAAATGACAGTTCATGGCTGAGAATTTACAAATTTTTACTGCAGAAATTTCTTGTAGTAGAATTTAGTAAAACAGAAAATCATATGACTCAAAGGTAAACAAACAAAAATTAAAAAGTATACAATTTGTGAAAAAATTATTTAAAAAATAGAAAAACTGAAACATAATAATAAAAATTAAATTAAATTAATTATTTTTAAACTATTCGTTCGTTAGATATATGCCTTTTAAAAGAAAAAAATGTTGTAGAAACAATTTACAGCCATTTTTGTTCTTATTTTGTTATTTCTTTAGAGTTGTGAAAATGTTAAGTATATGGTTAATTAGTGCTGCACTTGCTTTTAAGGTAGTCAATAAAAAAATAATCACATACTTTTGAATAAATTTAATCAGAAACAACTTAGGAAAATCAAATAAAATGAAAATAAACACATGTAAACGATAATAGGAAATAATTTGTTCATATTTTCTTAAAATATTTTTGTTATAATAAATATTGGATCGAGTACCAACAAGAAAAAGAATTGAGTAGTCCCAAGTGTAATTGGTATTCAACACTATATTGATTTGCAAGCAGCTGCTTCCTTAATCTGACTAATTTTTACAATTTTTCTGTTCGCGTATTTTTTTGTGGAATCATTGGACCTTACTACTTTGAAAATGAAAACGGCGTAACTCCATGTTTTGGGCTTGATTAGCATGTGGTATCAAAAAGACGATGCCAAATCGCATACAGCCAGGATTACAATGGAATTACTACGCGACCTCTTTCCACAACAAGTTCTTTTAAGAAGTGGTGATATTGATTGGCCTCCACGGTCACCTGATTTGATTGCTCCGGACTTCTTTTTGTGGGGATATCTGAAAAGCAAGGTTTATGCAAAGAAACTAGAAACGCTTGAGCAACTCAAGCAAAATATTCGAGATGAAATTAATGAAATACCACGTGAAATGTTTGAGAATGTAATTAAAAATGTGCTCAAAAAGCCTCGCATTTGTGAGGCTAACAGAGGCGAACATTTATCTGATATTGTATTCCATACATAATTGCCGAAACAAAGGAGTATACCTTCCCGGCGGACACACTGTTTATTCAGAGCTGAAAATTGTAGAACCCCGTTTTGATCAAGTATTCTTCAAAGCGCAACAGTTGCTAAAAAACAATTTAAATAATGGATTACCAATTTAAACAAGCTTTACCTAAATATTGCAATTCGATAATAAGAATTTGATTGATTTAGTACGCTATTCGGAGACTCAAAAGCATATGAAATTGTGGCTCCATTTAACGATGCTGTTCAAGTTACCAGCAAGTGCTTTTCTAAAAATAAATTCAATTGAAACATGCAAGAAGTCAAAATATTATATAAAAACAAGCATATGACCAGAAGGAAAATAAGAAAATTTAACTCTTCTGGAAAATGACTGTTCTTGTTTTTAATTCTACGTACTAAAATGTTAATGTTATTTTAACTTATATTATCAATTTCTGGGAAAAAATTTTACCAAACATTAATAATTTTTTTAATGTAAAGAAGTCTTGCAGTATAAATTAAATAATAATAAAGGATTAAAAACATAAAAATCTTTAATTTTAAAATTTACCACTTTTTAACTCTTCTTAACTGATTTTTTGACGCGTTTTGCCTTTGAATAGTTGTTTCTTCAGACATTGCACAAAAAGTTTTGCTATTGAAAATCAGAACCCGTACCACAGAATATGATCAAAAACCAAACAAAACGTATTAAGTCGGTTATTCGGGAAAAATTTTTCTCATTCGAGGAGCTTAACTTTCAATACCAGCTCCCAATATTTTTGCAGAGACTTTTCTATAAACATAACTTTTTTCTAATTATTAAATTTATTATTCGTGACAGGTTTCGAATGTCTTTTTTCAAAGATTTTCAAAAACTTTTGTTTGTTGAGGGATTTTTAGCTAGTCTATACATGTACATGCATTTCATTGGTGCTTAAACCATATTTTTTCAAACCTCTTATCTTATACGAAAACTTTTAAAAAACCAATGAGAATTAAAAAATTACAAGAGTATAAGCATAGTAGGATTTGAAAATTATTCAAAAATCCCATTGGTTTTTTAAAAGTGTTGCCGAATCGCAGCTCATTACACGAATTGGATGCATCATTTATTTACATGGACAGAGCGCGGGAAATTGCTCATTAATAATTTGAAGTACTTTTGTTTTATAGCACAGTTAATGAAGGCTTTCTTGTTCCAGATGCAATATTACATATATGTACATACATATGTATGTATACAGAAAATGTGTGTAACAAATCAGTTATACAAATATATACAAATACTTAAATTTCGTGATATAAGGAATGGATTCGCTTATCGTGAACGAAAATTTTCTAAATAAGTGTTAGAAAGTCCCTGTCAAATCGATTTTCATTATTCATTTACTTTTTTTTAACATTGTCGAAATAATTAATGTTTGTAAGTAATTAGTCGAACTTATATACATATGTATATGTATATTGTATATAAGTATGTATATTAAAACGATTCATTTGGCTCAAGTTCCAACCCGAGTTTACCCATTTATTTATTAAATTTTTTTATTTCTTTTTTATTAGAAAATTTTTTAGATAAATTCATTATTTTTTATTAAGAGAGTACTATATATGGAACAATCAATTTTTATTATTCATCACAAATATAAAAAAAATTTAAGCAAAGTTCGTTAACAAATTTTTGCATTTGTAAAAAAGTATGACAAATTGTATCAGACATATCAAGGTGCATATTTTAATGGCACATGTGTACATACATATGTCATCACTTTTTGTGTAGCTTTACGAAATAAAGTCCTGCTTTAAAAGGAAAAAAAGAAAAAATGTTCTTAAAATTTAAATTTGTCCTTTTTCCATACGCTTGAAATTTTCCAATAAATTTCCTACTTTTGGCAGACCTTGTTTTCAAATAAATCTATGCAATGTTTGAAACTCTCGCTGTTATAGCTTAAGCGATATAATATATTAAGAATTACTTTGTAGAACGGTCGCCTTCCCCCAACTTCTATCAAATTATTTACTTGCCATCCAAACAACAGAACTTTCAAGATTTGATTATATTGTTGGTTTATCAGTTTTTTAGTTTATTACAAGTGCTTCTTATATCTACACAAAAACATAAAAATGAACATAAGGCCATGTTCTTATCCAAAAATTACATCCGTTAAAAGTGCTGGCATCCAAATAAGGACCAAGTTCTTGATAGGTACAATATAATTTCATTTCTGTCCAATCTGCTGACTTGGCAACATTTTCTTACCTCTCTAATATAGAAAAGAATTGTGGGGGAAACATGTGTCCAAGTTAGCAGGTTGCCTTGCAATGAGATGTTACTATGTTCTCATTACTTTTAGCAGCTGAAAGATTTGAATAAGATGATTTACCTTAAATATGATTTATTTTTCATATTCAGTTCTATTCGCAATTATCATTGCACCCTGGGACAAATGATTAATTTTTATCTAATCTCACAGTTAAAAAGTAAGGATTGGTTGCTTCTTGTTTTTTTATAAATAAAAGAACAAAATTCTTTCTTTTGTAACATAAAATGTGCTAAGTGTGAATTGAAATATATTTTCAAATTAAAAAAAGTGTCAACTGTAGAAGAAAATTGCATTTACAGTTTTAAAAATTATTGATAACAAAATATTAAAAAAAAATTTTATCTCCTGTCAGATTTAAAAAATTGACTGATCTCCTTTACAACTGAAGGTGACGAAGAACTGTTTTAAAAATCTAAAAAAAGTGTTTCGCACTTTGCAGTTTTGTCGACAAATACACAATTTTGTCTTGCACTGTATGTGTGTATGATCGAATTGTATTCATTTCACCAAGAAGATTAAAAAAATAATGGAAAGGTTCTCATTTTTTAATAAATTGTTTCAAAGTATAAAAGCAATACCTTGACTATAAATACCCATTTTGTATACAATAGGGACACTGAAAACATACTCTCTTTTTTTCTTTGGTTTCTTTTAAGAGGTTCAAGTATAATTAATTATCTAGAAGGCGAAAGTAAAAGAACAGAAGCAGGTAGAGAATAACAAATTTTTGGGTAATGAAATGGTTAAGCATTGTTAACAATAATTACGGTGACCATAATTTTTTAATTAAAATACAGAACAAAGGATAATTTTGTGTATTTTTTTTAATATTTCAAATTTGTTATTAGTTCGTTGTTATTAATTAGTTTCGTTCTGAGACCTTTACCTTAGTATGAGAAGTAGGGAGTTCCCTTTGAAGCTTTTTGAGCTCCTCTTGTTTTATATCAAATAAAATTATTAAATTGTATTACATTGATCACATATTACATGTGATCAATGTGAATTATCACAAAAACCTGTAACTCGTCAAAAGTAGTCGAAGTCTACAAATTAAACACTACAGTACAGACGTTTAAAAACAAACAGAACTGAATGACCAATTAGTTGCAATTTGTATCGGCCTTTCTCAAGAAATGCATGTGTAACTGTTCCTGAGTTTAATTCTTGATATCTTTTATTAGACATCTCATTACGTATAATAACCCTAAAAGAACAGTGACGGTCATTTGACCAGTAATATGAATGGGATTGTTGATAGAAATATCCATCATCACGTAGAACAATGTTTGTATCATTTTCTTAAGGCCAATATGACAAAATAGATCTAATCTTTTGTGTACGTGTGATTATGCATCGAACATAGAATATATTTCTAAACTGCTCACTCTTATGTTTTTTACTACTGATCAGCGTTGATACAAATGTTAGTCACATTTGACTAATCAACCTTGATGGATATATCCGCTGACATGTCAAACTAAATGGATTCATTCGTCACTGTTGATGGACATTTCAGTTGAAATAAAACGCGATTTTTTTAATTCAGTTGTTATATTATATAATATGTACAATAGTGTGCTTATTTGCTTTCCTGCTTTTATAAAATCAATTTTATAAAGGGTCCGCCAGATAACTTTTTTTTGAAAATGCTATAAAAAAAAACTACTGAATATTTTCTCAAATTTCTTTTTTTATTTAAAGGACAATCCTTCCGGTTAATAATGAAGAATAATTTCATTCAAATGGCTGCCTCGGCTGGCCATGCAGTAACCTACAGGATCGGTTCAATTTTTAAACACATTATCGATTGTGTGCAGCTGTATTTCACCAATGGCTTCACGAATATTGTCCTTTAAAGCGTCAATTGTCTCTGGCTTGTCGGCGTAACACTTATCTTTGACGGCACCCCACAAATAATAGTCCAACGGTGTCAAATCGCAGCTCCGAGGTGGCCCAACGACATCAGCTCTGCGGCTGATAATGCGATCTTCAAAAACAGGGCGCAAAACATCGAGTGTAGCTTCGGCTGTGTGGCACGTAGCGCCGTCCTGTTGAAACCAAATGTTGCCAATATCCTCCTCTTAAATTTTTGTGAACAAAAATTAGCTCAACATGGCCCGATAACGATCGTCATTGACTGTAACGGCTACTCCTTGCTCATTTTCGAAAAAAAATGGCCCAATTATGCCTCTGGACCAAAATCCGCACCAAACAGCGACTCGTTTTGGGTACGTCGGCTTTTCAATATATGCGTGCGGGTTTTCTGTGCCCCAAATGCTACAATTTTGCTTGTTTACATACCCGCCAAGATCAAAATGAGCTTCATCTGAAAAGATGATTTTTTTGGCAAAATCGGCATCTTCTGTAAGTCGATCGCAGGCAACATTTCCCAGCGTTGTTCAAGCGTATACACAACAATATTCGTTCAGCGGAAGGATAAAACTAATTATCTGTCAAATCAGACATGAGCTGAGTGTTACCATTCACGAAATATGCACTAGTTGAAAAAAACGTTAGATGGCGGACCCTTTATATGAACATAAATAACATCAAGAGGTAAATTTAAATTAAGGCATTAAGCGTTTTACTTATCTTTCTTTTTCTTAGCTTCAATTTCTGCTGTGGCTTGTTGTGCCTTCAGGCAATCCACTTTAAATTTATCTCCCACTGAACGTTCTTTGGCAGTGGGTTTTAATAAAAGCCTCACAAACTTTTTTGCTTTGCTTCTCACACGTCGGAAGCGTAGAGAGAAGGAACTATAAGTGTATTAAAGTAGGATAATTTTACACTATTTAATTAAATATGCACTTATGGAAATAAATATGTATGTCACAAAATTGTACCTTCGACACTCTTTTCTATAAAAATTATGCATATTGTATTGAACTGAATTTTTTGGCTTAAGTTCAACAATTACGTATACATAAATATTAGTTATGAGTATTGTAAACTTTTACTCCCACCGATTTTAATAATTCACGCAATCGTACTAAAGACAAGCCACAAATATTCTGGCATGTAATCCCAAAATATGTGAAAAATGCAAAATAGTTGGTCAACGTTGAGGGATTTTTCTAAAACCAACAACTGTTATATGTTTGTTCAAATGCTAAATTCCTATAAATGTATTAGTATGAAAATTGTTTATTTATCAGTTTTGGTCATCCATTTCTTGTAGGGAAGTATCTAGTATAAAGATATTTCTAGCATTCCCAAAAAAAAAAAGAAAAACAATTATCTTAAGCGTCAAAGCATATGTTTTTCACACAAAAAAAAATCAAAATATTTTGATTTAGTTTTAAACAAAATTTGTATGAACTTGTTAAAGAAAAAATTGAATATCTCATTAATTACGACAAAGTCTTCACAGAAATATACTGACATTTCTATTGAATATGATGATATAAAATTAAATTTTTGCATTTACAATCGAACGATTTCTAAAAACATATTTATTAGAAAAGCTGGAGATGCTCGATATAATTAACGTACATACCGCCAAGTAAACAGCTAAATTACAAAAACGATACAGAGAAATGTGCTCAGTTATATAGACACACAATCCTCAAATGTAATCCGTTAAATCCAGGAAAACTGACTGTTTCGTGTGCTTTATGCCCATAAAGCAGCCCTGCTGGAATCATTGGTATGTATTTCTTTAAAAACTATACTGGTCATAACGTTACAGTCAATAGTGACCACTGTACAGCCACTGACTTTTTCGTTCATCAATTAAACAACCATGATGTGCAGGAGCTGTGGTTTCAACAAGACGGAGCAACATGTCACACAGCTCGTGCCACAAGAAAACGTTTGGTCCACACATAGTTTGACTTTTCGGATCCGTGAATTAGCCTCCAAGATCGTGCGATTTAACGCCGCTAGACTATTTTCTGTGGGGTTATGTGAATTCACTTGTCTACGCCGATAAGCCCGAAACAATTGACCACTTAGAAGTCATACGTACTTTAATTATAATGCCAAAAGATTATCTTTCGAATCGAGTAGATTTCTTGTCAATTTAAGAAGTTAATCTTTCTTTTATTCCATTTCAAAGTTCTTTACCTCTATAAAGAACGCTCTTTACTTAAGATTTAGCCACTTTATATTTTTAATAAAATAAGGAATTCTAAATACCAAAGAAAATTTACACAGAACAAAGCTTTAAAATATAGAAAGTACTGTTCTGTATAATACAGAAAGGATGGTCACCGTAATAATACATAATAGTAGATTTCTTAATTGTTTTTCTTTTCTTCTTTTTAAATAAAAATATAACCTGTTTGCAATTTTTGTTGTTGTTCTTTAGTTTAATTTGAAAAGGATATTTGAACACATTTAATGAATATTGACACTTTTGTTTTTGAAAAAAAAAAAAATAATACAGACACACTTGCTGCACAGTTTATGAAAGAGAAGACCGGGCTTATGGGCAGGTACATTATTACTCATGATCGTATTGAATATGGAATTTAATGACATGGTATTCCTTTATTGTTGTCGTATTTCATGGATGTTTTTTGTTTTGTTTTTCAAACCTCAATCATAATTTTTGTTTACTCATGACAGTTGCTTTGTTAAAAAAAATCATACAATTCAATATATATTTTTTTAAATAATACTTTATATACGAGTATGTTGTATGTAGATAGTTATTATGTATCGTTAATTGTACCTGTCTCTCTCTGCCTTTGATTGAGTTAAGCTGAGTTTTATTGTTCAGAATTTTTATTTTTTTTTCATGTTACAATCTGAATTGGTTCTGCATGGTTGATCATGATAGGTTGTTTTTTCTTTTTTTTTTAATTTCGTTCTATTAAAAAGTGTAGTAAAATCATGTTTACACCATGATGTGATCTTCTTTAGCACATTATAAAGCTCCTTCTTTGATTATTGCGATATTAACTATTTGTTCGAGTTTTTTTCATTTGAATGAATTTTGTAGATTTTTTCGATTTTCGAAATCTATTAATTTTTGTGTAGAAGTGTATCATTTCCAAATTTTGTACGTATATTTTTAAGGATTTTATTGCTGCAATTTATTTGTTTAATCTTCAAAATAGAGTGAACTTGCGGTAATTTGGACCTTCATTATATTAAACGATCCACTAATGTGAACACTAATATTTTTATATGCACTCTCTGAATGGTGAACAAAACTTAATGGCTCTAAATACTGATCAGCAATTCGGGGACTTTTTTGTTTACTTTATAATTTTGGGAGTCCGCCAATTATAGACAAATGAAAACAAAATTTTTAGCTCATTGTCAGCCAGTATTCTGTTGCCTTTCGTAACATATTTATAATATAATTTATTAACCATAAAGCAAAATTAGGAAATCCTTCAACTTTTACAAAAAGAGTGGACTGAAAAAATCTCTCTACAAGTGGTTTGTTCGTATACGGAATAAAAATCTGCCGGTAAGAGGGTTGATGTTGAAAGAAAACGACAAACAGCTTCACTTTAATTGACTATATTAAAACGGACATGACTTCAATGACAGCGATGGATGGATTCAAATATTTAAACAAAGAAACGGAGTTCGACTTTTATAGATTGGCGAAGAAAAACTTTCAGCACAATTTCAGCTGGTAGATCCATTTAAAATAAAGTTGAAAGCAAAAATAGAAGAACTTGGTTTATCTAATAATCAACTTTACAATGCTGACGAGTCAGGCTAATTTTAAAACTTCTTCCTCAAAACACGTATGTAACGTCATTAGAAATAAGGGCTGCTGATTCAAAGATGGAGAAGCAATGAGTACCGTTTCTATATTCCACAAATGCATCTGGATCCCATAAAACATAACTTCTTGTTATAGGAAAATCTAAAAACCCTCGCAGCTTTAAGAATTCCATCTGCTCCGTACAATACAAGAACTGAAAGTCTGCTTGGATGACTTCTTAAATTTTTAAAGATTGGTTTCACTACTTTTTCATTCCTGACGTACGTTCAACTCATCCTACTAAGATTACATATTTCTTTACAAAAAAGGGAGGACGCTGTCGAGATTTTTAATAAATTTTTAATTGCAATGTGCTGAATTTGAAAAGAAAACAAGGGAAGTTTCAATAAATAAGTTGGTTGAACAAAAGAAAACACAGTAAATTACAACCGATTATTTTCTTAACTAGTATAAATGTTTGAAATATCGATTATAATTTAATGAATTGAAGTCCATAGTTTAATTTCTTATTTTGTTTTGAATAAATAAAAACTCTTTAAGTTTCAAATAAATTATATGTTATTTAATAGTGCATTGAGTTTCAATTCTCTTTAGGCTTTGATGTTACACAAAATATGACAGATGTGTCTAGGTTTTACGTCGGTACATAACTTTCGCCTTCACGCGGCCGTGTTCTTAACACTGTGTGAGTAAAAGCGCTCACCAGCGCCCCTCATGTGGGCTTCGAAAAGCACCTGCGTGACTGGCAAAGTGTATACAGGTGGCAATTCTTGTACATAATCTTAACAACACCTTGCTAAGGTGTTCAAGCTATCTAACCTCTTGCCAGTGGGGAATTTGTGTAGGGCTTCCGCCAGGCAACAAAAAAAACTAGCCAGTCAGAAGTTTACCCTTAAGGTAACCATGAGTAAAATCAGCATTTCTTTCTAAATTCCATTCTACTTGCCCGACTAGCTCTATTGTCAGCAACAGCAACTAGTATTTTATGTCCGGAAGCCCGGCACAACCACTTGCACTGTTTCGAGCATTAGGCGTTTAACCACCGATAAGCGTAATTTTTTGTTTGACCACAGACACCACGTGCGCTCTCGAAAGAGACCTCACCAATATCCGGTCGCAGAATCATCCCCAATACTGGTAAGCACGAAATCCATCACAGAGCTTCATTCCAATTAACACACGCCTGTGGCGAGCATCAACCATTAACCCCAAAGGGGTCAGAACGAAGTCCACCGACAGACAGTGCTCTGGAAGAAGATGTGATGAGCATTAACTTTTAAAAATGCATGGAAAGTTATCTGCGGGGCTACCAGATGCCGTGGTACCAGTTATTACGTCGAGGAGAATTTCTTTCTACAGCTTAGAATCAGTAAGAATTCCAGGTGCCGCTTCACCTGCAACCTGGCTAACATAGATGTTAAGATCTATTTCCTTACGAAAATGCACCCATTTATTTTATCAATGAAATATTGTCTGTTTTCAACAAAATATTTTTACAAGAAAAAATACTTTAGATTTTTGGCCAATCTATTTTGATACCGCTCTTCAAGAAGGGAGATGCAAACCAGCCATCAAATTACCATGGACTTTCACTAATTGAAACTTTATGCAAAGTCTTCAATACTTTTTTGTTGAATAGGATCACAGAATGGACCGAAAAAAACAACATACCAAATGAATACCAAGCTGGGTTTAGGAAGCAGCACTCAACTGTAGACAATATATTCAATCTTGTTAACATCGTCAATTTAAACAAATTGAATGACAACAACACGCTTGCATCTTTCGTAGATTTTTCTTGTGCCTTTGACATGATACCTAGAAACTGTTTAAGTTTAACGTATGAGAACGCATATTCCCCTGATACCAGGTAGTCCCCAATATGCTTCTAGGCATGTGATCAAAGGTAGTGCCAGGAAAGGTCAACTTACCTATTTGCAGACTAACGTAAGCATGCTTTCTGTCTGGTTTAGTAAGGATAGAGACCAAAAGATCTGAGATCTGCAAAATTTTTTCTATCCTATACTCTGCACAACATTCATCAAGGTTTTTATTTAAGCCGTTTGGGGATAGCCTTGTCTTTAAGCAATCCCGAAGGATGTTACCAGCTGACACCACGAGGAGGTAAGACACAGGCACATGTCGTGCAGAAGCTAACGCACCTCCCGCCCCTGCAAGCTCGCCAACTTACCAATCACAAAACAGGACAGTACTGTGCTGCAATCGAAAATGTGAACAAAATATTTGTTTAAAGCTGATATTGTACATTGAAATCAAATTCTGCTTTAATCTGTTTTATTTAAAACACAACAAAAATGATTTATCTACAAATTTTTTTTAAGGCAAACACAACCTGCAAAGCCTTCTTGAATTGTCTGTAGGGTTTTGGCAGGAATACACCAGCGACCCTAGGCTAGTAGAAAAGCCGATTATCCACTAACCTACGAAGGGAGTAAACCAAGTAAATCGATGTAATTCAAATGGCAAATACGTTCAGGCAAATC